>JBAMCL010000491.1:30000-1230000 GCA_037075165.1 Hirtodrosophila histrioides
AGAGAGAGAGAGAGAGAGAGAGAGAGAGAGAGAGAGAGAGAGAGAGAGAGAGAGAGAGAGAGAGAGAGAGAGAGAGGAGAGAGAGAGAGACAAAAGACTCTCACTCTCTCTTTCTCAATTTCTCTCTCTCCTCTCTGTCTCTGTCTCTCTCCCCTCTCTCTCTCTCTCTCTGAAAAAGCACCACTTTTTGCAAGGGGGTAGGTCAGAAAAAAGGACCCAAAATCACAATATCGCCTATAACTCGGCCATTTCAAGGACGATTTTGATGTCCTTTGGCATAAAGATAGGTCTTTTCCTGTCAAATCCGAATATATAACCCAAAGGACGAATATCCTTAAAGGAGCTGAGAAATAAGGACTTTTCTGTATACAGGAAAGTAGCTATATCTCTGCCGAATCCTTGAGTATCCTGACGAGTCCTGTGTCAGACGACTTGGCATTACCAGGACTACAAACTGGCCAAAGGACATCAAAATCGTCCTTGAAATGGCCGAGTTATAGGCGATATTGTGATTTTGGGTCCTTTTTTCTGACCTACCCCCTTGCAAAAAGTGGTGCTTTTTCAGAGAGAGCGAGAGAGTGAGAACGAGAGACACAAAGAGAGAGGAGAGAGAGACAAACTAGAGAGAGACAAAATAGTGAGAGAGACAAAAAGAGAGGGAGAGAGAGACAAAAGAGAGAGAGAGAGTGAGTAAGAGAGAGAGAACGAGAGAGAGAGACGAGAGAGAGAGAGAGAGAGCGAGAGAGAGAGAGAGAGCGAGAGTAGAGAGAGAGAGAGAGAGAGGAGAGAGAGAGTGAGAGAGAGAGAGAGAGAGAGAGAGAGAGAGAGAGAGAGAGAGAGAGAGAGTGCGAGCCAAAGAGAGAGAGACAGAGAGAGAGACGAGAGAGAGAGAGAGAGAGAGAGAGTGAGAGAGAGAGCAGAGTGAGAGAGAGAGAGAGATCAGAGAGAGAGAGCGAGAGAGAGAGACCAAGAGAGAGAGAGCGAGAGAGAGAGAACGAGTGAGAGAGAGAGAGAGAGCGAGAGAGAGAAAAAGTGAGCGAAAGAGAGCGAGAGTGAAAGAGAGAGAGACAAAGAGAGAGAGAGAGAAAGAGAGAGAGAGAGACAAGAGAAAGAGAGACAAGAGAGAGAGGCAAAAGAGAGAGAGAGACAAAAGAAATAAAGAGACAAAAGAAATAAAGAGAGCGAGAGAAACCAAAGAGAGCGAGAGAGACAAAGGAAAGATAGAAAGAGAGAGCGAGAGTGAGAGAGAGCGAGAGTGAGAGTGACAGAGAGAGAAGAGAGAGAGAGAGAGACAAAGAGAGAGAGAGAGAGACAAAGACAGAGAGACACAAAGAGAGAGACACAAAGAGAGAGACACAAAGAGAGAGAGACACAAAGAGAGAGAGACACAAAGAGAGAGAGACAAAGAAAGATAGAGAGACAAGGAGGGAGACAAAGAGAAGAGAGAGAGTGATGCAAAGAGAGGAAGAGAGAGATGCAAAGAGAGGAAGAGAGAGAGAGAAACAAAGTGAGAGAGAGAGAATAAGCGAGAGAGAGAGACAAAGAGAGAGAAAGAAACAGAGAGAGATATGCGATTTTCAGGACTAAAGCGTAAAGAAAGAAAGGAGTGCCGAAGCTATACCCTAGCTAGAATTAATTTAGTTTTAATGAAATATTTGTATAAACAGGAAGTTTGATATAGCGATATAGTGGTTCGATTTTGACCAAATTTGGTCAGATTGTATAAACTCTCTGGGAAAGTTTGGTGACGATACATTTATAAACAAAAAAGTTATTCATACGAAAACATAGTAGTCGACCGATCATTGCTATGGAAGCTATATGTTATAGTGGTCCGATCCGGCCGGTTCCGGCATACGTACTGCCTGCCTTTAAAACTGAGAGACTAGTTCCCATAGAAACAGACGGACGAACGGACGGACGGACAGACCGACGGAGAGACGGACAGACTGACATTGCTATATCGACTCGACAATTCGTGCTGATTCGGAATATATATACTTTGTTGGGTCGTTTCCTTCTGACCATTACACATTTCGAGACAAAATTATAATACCCTCTGCTAGGGTAAAAACACAGTAATATAATATCAACACTATTCGAAACAAGAGAAATTTTGAAACTTGTTTTGAAAGTTTGGCATTTTAATTATATATCTCCGATTGTATTGCTTAGTTAATCCCCAATTACCTTATTATTATAAATACAAAAATGATATATTTTAAAATATCCCATAATAATGGTATAATAAACACAACAGTTAATCAATAAACAATTTTATATTGCTGAGTGAATATAATTCTTACAGTTCGAGCTGAGAGTGCTGGGTATTTCTTAGTTCAGCGCTTTCAACTAAAACATTCTTGCTATTTTCTTTTTTGTCATTGGCTTCGATTTGTTTTGCTTTGTGGCCCAAATTTTGCATTGAAAATGTAACAAATAACAACAACAAAAAAAAGGCGATCTGTGTCCAACTCTGAAAGTGGGAAGTCGAAGTCAAACTTTAAATTGCTGCTGGGCAGGCTTTGGGCACAGAATTTGTAAGCAGTTATTTGCTTGGGATTTTGGGCTTTGAGCTGTGTAGGGCTTTCCCTCAATTAAACATTTCCTATTGTTAGCTTTGGTTACACAAAATTTGACTAATGACCAAAAATGATGAAGCGTCTCTGGTGTCTCTTACTGTTTGGCTACCTGTTTGTGTGCTTTCTGTTTCCGGCCATTGATATGTGGGTCAGTTCACTATACTACACACTATACGCTACACTATACACTATACAACACGGCGGTCGTTTGTCTCTGTCTTTCAGTCTGTTTAGCTACGCAGATTCCTACCCAGCTCTGGCCCCTTTTAGATGCCATTCGCTTGTTTCCTGTCATTTCCTCTGTCTTCTGTCGTCTTTTAATTGTTTTTCCCCCTCCTTTTGTTGTAGAATTTATGTTAATGCGCATTTGCTTGTAATTTGTTACGGCCACGCCCCCCACTACCGGGGACGGGGGACGGGGAAAGACAATTGTCGTCGTTGCATTTACTTGACCTCTTACCATTCCTTTGTTTAAATTCAATTGATCTTTATTAACTCGAGGGGGAAAGGCAGGCACAGGGAGATTGGTGCATAGGGGACGATCTTGCGCTGCGGCTCGTGTAAAGTGGCAACCCCAGACGACCCCTCTCTCTCTTTCTTTTATTTTGAAGCATTTGCATGACTTGGTCTCGTCATCATCCAATTGATCCCCGCATGCATTCAGAGTGCACTATTTGTGTATTATATACATACATATTTATAGCTGCATATACCATTTCCAGGCTCTTCAGTTCAAGTGGTTGCTTGACTCTTGGGCTGCTGTCCGTCACTTGAGGGTTTTCTCGCTGCGACCCCTGCTCCCTCTTCACTGTCAATCGTGAAATTCAGCTTTGGATCTGCTCTTGCCGTTTGCTTTGCTCCAGTTCTTGAGCTCTGTCACTTCTCCACTCTCTGGCCCGGCTCTTCCTTCATTTGTCACTTCATCAGCAAAAATTAATCGTCTCGAATTCGCTTTTTTTTCGGTCTCTGCAAATCTCGTACATTATTTAAACTGCCTTTACAGCGGCTCCTGCCCCCACTCACAAAGACAAGCAGCTGCTCCACATTAGTTTCAGCCGCATTGTGCTCCAAATCCAAAAGTTTTCCCATTGTGTGTCTCTTTGCCTTGTGTCTTTATCGCCCCCCTCCAACCAACCTCTCTTCAAATATTAATAGAGCATCATGTGCAACTTTGAGCAGCGCTGCCCTTAAAAGCTTTAAACTAATTTGCAAGCTATAAGATGTGGGCTCCACCTCCTCCGGGCTGCAACTCATCCATTAGCAGCCTGCGGCTTTAGGCGTTTGCTGTGGCTAATTCCATTTATGTTGCAAGGTGGCAACGCTAATCATATAAGTGCATAGCACAATGGCAGCCACCCGCGGGAAGGAAGAAAGTTGATTGCGTGCATATTTGTAATCGGATTTCGGAATATATTTAAATATATATAGAACATTGCGCTGCGGGAATCGCGTATGCAAATAAAACTTCAAACAAGTGACAAGTTGTGCTGGCAACTCCTCTTGCCAGTGTATTAGTGAGTGTGTGCGTGTGTGTGCATGGAGCGAGCTTTGACGTTTATAAATTAAACAAACAAATGCAGGGAACAAAAAGTGGAGGAGGAGTAAAGAAGGCGTAAAAGCGGCACGCTATTGACTTTGCTAATTGACTGGAGCTGAGAGTTGAGCACAAGAGAGATAGAGAGAGAGAGAGAGAGAGTGAGAGCGGAAAGGTGTGCTGAGACAAATTGATGAGCAGCGCTAAAAAGCGACGCACAAAAAGGCCCCGTTTGCATACGCCGTTTCAATTTGCAATTTATGGATGTGGGCAGGGATGTGAGAAAGAGAGGCAAAAGCTGATGACTTGCACGTGAGCTTAGAAACTGACATCAAAGCAGAGCTTTCAGCATTGATCGTAGACTTATTGAAAGCTCAAAGCAAAGCTCATTGTCATGTGATGAAAATAGAAATGAGACTGAGAATAAAAAATAACTAGCAAATTATATCATAAATCAAAAGATTCGCAAGTTAAGTCACAGTGTTATTGAATAAGAAATTGAATAAGGCTGGAATAAATAAAATTTGATAAATACTTCAATTATTTCACAGAATGACAAACCTTCAGAAATAGAATATGAACAAGATGAGGAACATAAAAAAGAGCAGAGCTGATTTCATATAATTCAATAAATTATTTAACATCATTTTGCACTCAATCCTCAATAATTGCACCCTTTTTAAATTTCCATGCAATACACAAATAAATCATTCAAAATTCATACTGTTCTTGAAATGCATTTCAAAATACACTTGTGTGTGTACCAATTTGGACATTAAACAAGAATGCGCCACCCAATTTCAGTTGTCAAAACTGCGCACAATGCACTTCAAAGCCAAAGAACCCAACAAACAACCAAATAATACATGCCATGAACGAGACACCAAAATTCACATTGTTGATGGCTTTGTTTTGCTAGTTCAGACAACAATTTCTATGACCAACCATTCAATGTGGGCCAACTGTTTTTTGGTCGGGCTTAAAAGAATTGAACAACAGCGGGATACTGAACAGTAGGAAGATATTTTCATTGTCTGGCACTCCAATCTTCAACATAGAGAGAAACGTTTGACCATTTACATACAAGAACAACAGCAACAACAACAACAACATCGACACCAATTCCAGCACAAACTGATGATGATGATGATTATGATAATGATAATGATGATGATGAGGAGGCTGACAAGTTGCTCTGCCAGAGGCTGAAGCGGTGTGGAGCGGGGCTAAACCATCATCGCTTAAATGCTGTTATGTATCTCTTAACTGGCAATACCGTTATGAGCTATTCAGCAAGTCAAGCCAAGGAAAAACTCCACTCCATGGCAGATACTCATGATGATTTACTATTCGTAGTGTTCTCAAATACGCATGCAAAGCAAAAAAATAGAAATACAAAAAAGTAGAAGAAAAAACAAGAATAAAGAGATATGTTTGGGCTGGTGAAAGATTAAATACCCTTACCGAGATAGAAAACAGAAGATATCATACAACTTCATTTTCGGCTGATCATTTATATGAAAGCTATATAGGGATTCTATTATCATCATCATCAATTCTATAAGGAATTAGAATCTTACGATTTGTTGAGTTCGGTCAGGATTTATTGAAAGTATAATAAGTCTCGCAATTGCTGAGTTTGATTAAAAAACAAAGAGTATTTCTTACCGTCAGATCCTATGGCAGCTATATGTTATAGGGCTTTGATCCCCCGGTTTCCATATATGTTCTTCATGCAGCAAAGATAAGCATCCATTTCAAGTATAAGACATATTTGCAGACACACGGACATAAGATCGATCGGCTTTTGTTGCTGATAAATAATATATATACATTATGGATTATAAACTTACAAAATCATAATACTCTCCGCAAGGGTATACAAGAGAAGCATTCAAAAGTTAATGAAACAGCTACTAGATAAAATGCGAATTGTCTCCCCTTTTAGCGGATGAAACTTCAGTGCTAGATTCCAGGGTCGCTCTGCAGGCAGCAGTTGGTTTGGCTCACTGACACTGTCGCCTCCAGCGCCTCGCATTGCTCCGGAATGAGTCACGGCGTTATGTTGAGGTTGATGTAATGCTTTTTTATTGTGAACGCTAAATAAATGTACATATTTATATATATAAAGATGCAAAACAGAAAGCTGAGAACGCCAGGCGGAGGCAGCTGCTTCAACAGCGCTCAGTTGGTGGCCGCATTTGGCGCTGGCAATCGGAGGCGATCGGAGGGAGCAATCCCCGAAGCACAATAATCAAATTAATAAACAAATTATGCAGCATGTACATACATATGTATGTGTGTGTGTATCTGTAAGTTGCGAACGTGCAAAAATGCGTTGAAATTGAAATCATAATCACAAGAACCGCAGACAATCCTAATCGATTGTTGTTATTGTACGGGATCAGTCAGCAACGTGCCTGCAAGCCACAAAAACAGGCGTTAGATTATACAATGTATCTATCAGATACAGATACAGATACAGATGCAAATGCAAATGTGTGGGGTCTTCTCAGAATAAGTGTTGTGTTAAATATTTTAAATGGAATTGTATGCAGTACACGGAAAGGAATGAAATATGATCAACAAATGAGGCACGTTGTTATAAATACAATCAAAGATGTGTCTAGATATTTGAAAATGGCTAGAAACCGATAAAAATTGGAATGCTTGAAAAGATCTATTCACTGTTCTATGAAAATAAATTCCGCCTGCTTTTATAGGTGTGGAATGTCATGCCAATATATCTTTTTGCAGATAAAAAACTATCTCAACTAACTTTTTATCACTATTTATATATGTATGTATGTGCATATTCGAGTAATTTACCTTGTGTTTTCTTACCTGGCTGCTGTTGTAGTTACATATATATTTTGAGAGTTTGAGTATCTAATTTCTGAGACAGTTGCTCAGTTGCTGCCCCGATTGCGTCATTCGGGGCCTGTCTGTCAGCTGTGGAATTGTAGTCAGCATTTTGTTTGTGTGTAGTTACAATAGCAACAACAATAGCATTCCACATGCAGTCTGCAACAAATAGACTATCTGAGCACAGACTCCTATATTATAGTATACGTGTAATAATTGCAAAATTCCAGTTTTAGTTACAAACAAAGCGAACTCAATCCAAGTCGCTGTGTTAAACTCAATGGATTCGTTGCCTATTCATTCACTCACTTGGGCAACAAAATGTTATTTATATGACACTTTGATTCTCCCCTCCCCACTCCCACTCCTCAAACAACATAAACAAAATGATTTTAATTAGCTATAAGCTGGAAAAAAATAAACGGAAAAAAACTCAATTAAATGAAATTGAAAACATCGAAAGCGGCAGCTGCCGCTGCTGCCCAAACAAATTAGAAACTTGTCGATGCCAGGGCGATATGAAGATCTTACAATGGATAAAGAGCCATCCATAGAGCTGACAAATCAACTGGAGGAGGAATGGAGGGAAGAAGGTGGCCCCTTTTCTTGTTGGCGTGTGAAAAATGCCCGAGTGGAAAATAAAAACGTGAAGGAAAATGTATTGAAAGAAAAAGTAGGCAAAGTAAAGTGAGAATTGCATAAGAAAACATGCACAGCAATCAGACAAACATTGTTAGGCATTTAATTATAACATTACCAACTTGGGACAATTCCCACTATCCCTCCATCTCAGTGCATTGATCAGCAGTCCAGTCACGTCAATGGGGCAACAATTAAAACTATTTGCGGCTTACTTAACGCTCATCAGCTGATAATGACAATTATGTCATGCATGAGAGATAGACACATGAACAGTTTACAGTGGGACTGTTGTTTCTTCATATGGCTAGGCCGTACCGACCACCCATATAAGGCCGTCCAATGAGACGTAGACGGAAGGCGAAACGTAACGGATTCCAGTTCGTAATCGAACAACTTGAAAAGGGGGTTTGAGGCGGGCTGGTTTATGCCAATGACTCAACAGCTCTCTTGATTCTTATTTCCATTTATGGTACCTTCAATTGAAAAACAGCGACTGCAACCACCTTGACCTTAATGTGACTGCGCATACCCAAAATGCATATATGCAAATTCGCAGATAATATAACACCAAACAATAAACAGAAAAAATGGTTGAGAAACGACATATAGATGACCCGAATACCCTTATGCTCGTAAATATGCATTAGATGTTATCGAGTTACTCCACAATCTGGTCTATCGATACATTTTTGCTCATTTGAATGTTGTGGAATGGAAACAAATATTATGAATATAGAAATCTAGAACTATAGTGCTTATGATGTGGAATTGACATGTTTCTATTAACAATTTCTATAAAAATAAATCGGAATGGAAATTGTAGGCTTGAGATGTTTTCAAAAACAAGGAAGCTTTGCTTATATCAAATTTCTTCTTCTATATGCATACCTGATGACATAGTTCTTAAACCCACTGAAAGTTTTGTGCGTTTTACAGCAAAAGCAACAATTGCAAACAGTTGTAAATTAAACAGAGCGTGCAAAATATATGCCTAAACCTGAGCGGTTTTAGGTGGGCGCAGACAGCAGTACGGTTGGTTGAGAAGGGGAGGGAGGGAGGGCCTGCCAGAGGAGGTAGCCGTGTTAAATTGACCAAAACGCGACGCAGCAAACTTGAACTTAATTTGGTGCTGTTTTGGGCAACCCGCACGATGCTAACGACGCGACGCTTCGGCGATGAGGAAGGAGGCTGCCAAAAAGCGTTTTTTGGCTTGGCATAGAAGTTGGATTTGAGTGTGTGTGTGGTGTGTGTGTGTGTGTATTGGAATGTGTGTTACGAGTGTGTGTTACAGTAGGAAGTAAGGAAGTAGTTTAATTCCGCCTCTGTCGCTTTCACTTCCGCTTCATCAGCTGCTGCTGCTGCTCCCGTATCATCATGTGTGCACACAAGAACACGCCTACCATCATGATCATCAACATCTCTCCATCATCATCATCATTGTAAGCAGCTGCCAGTGCAAGTGGGTTTCACTTACAGGCCGACAAACACGTGGGTCGGGGCAAGTGTGCTCCACATCTCTACCCCCACCACCGCCTCCGACTGCAGTTGCCGATGATGATGTTGCACTCAGCTCACTGAAATCGCATCTGGCCGCCTGCCTGTCTGATATTCAAATTGGAATTACTAAAGTCAACATTTAACATTTGATAAATGTTTCCTTTTTGGAAGTCAGTAGATGATAACCATCTGCCAGTTGGCATCTGAGAATTGCATTTCGATGTAAACGTGTGTTAAATGTGCTATTAGAAAGTGATTTGTGGTTAGGGCTCTGCGAAAGATCATAAACCTAGTTCTTTCTTTTTTTTTTTTAATAATAAAGCTGGGCTAAATTAAAGAAAATTGTGGTGAAATTTCTTATGTTTTTCGCTTGATGTAAGGTTACTTTCTCTAGCTTTATTTAGCAAATATTTTTCCATTTACACATTGCAGATAAACATGTGATGATTCATTGAGTTAAAAGAAAAGTCATAAGAATCATAAAGATTGTAAAATAAAACTCGGAGAGACTCGAGGCACCCGGACAAAGCGACATGTAAACAAAACTCCAATTTCAGCTGTTACATTCCAAATTAACAGAGCTGTTATGCTCAATATGGTCTGTTATGTTACAGGGCTCTTAGAGGATATGCTCATATTTAGATCTATCTTTTTTGAGTTAAGAAATCTAATAAATCAGTTTTCTTCTTTTAGTTTAGAATATCGTGACTTTATAGTCAATGAAAATGATGATATATGTGGAATCTTTAACTTTTTGCTTTACTTTTCCCCCTTTTGTTTATTATGGCCGCATTTAAAGCAAGTTCCATCGAAGCCGATAAAATAATTTGACACTTAACGTTCTCAGCTTATAAATAGATTTGGTTTTGGTTTTGTTACCATTTAAGTTGTTGGTTCGTGTTCGTTTCACCATTGTTTTGACTGCTGTTGTTGTTGGTATTGCCCTCATTTGTCATTTTGCTGGTCGCTTAACTCTTGTAATCCAATCCAAGAAGAGAGCTGCGTTCGGTCGGTCGGTCGGGTTCGAAATCCAAATCCCAATCCAGTTGGGTGCACTTTATGGGTCGCAGTTGTCGTGGCTCATGCCAATTGTTAGTTTTTTATTGTCGGATTGGAGCCGCTTAAAATGTTGAAAGCGTGCAAATTCGAATGCAAATTCAACACCTCTCGACGTGGTTGACAAAAAGCAGCAACAATAAAAACAAAACAAAACAAAAAAACATGAAACATTTAAGTTTTTGGAAATTGAGCCGCAAATTGAAAACCAAGACGAGAAGCGAACGGACAAAAAGCCAACATGAAAAGTGGGTTAAAGCGAGCATAGAAAATTAAATGCAGTCACTCGACAAACGATTACCTCATCACACACACACACACACACACACGCACACACACACACACACAACAACAACAACAATAAACTGCATTTTGTTGTGAAAGTGAAACTGAAATTGAATTTTTGAGTGTTCATCAAAATCTCATCAAACTGCAAATTCAAAGGGGGCTTGTCTGAAATATCTACCAAAGTATCTCACATTCTCTCTACCTTTTTTCTCTCCCCCACTCTCTTGCTGGTTACGCATGCGCCCCGAAGCAGATGAAAACTCTGCTGACAACTCGAGTCTGAAGTTTTAAGTCTTTAACTTTTGAAGTCAGTTGAAAACTTCCAAGTCATCAACAATAAACTTAAATCCGTTGATTTATTAAAACTTTTCTCGGACTTGCCGTGTGGCTTACGGCTTTCAGTTCCATTCAATGCCGTTGGAATGTGGCTGCCTCTCTGCCTCCCCACCCAGTGGGTTGGCATTGACTAAACTGGTTTCCCCTACTCCTGCTTGTGATGAAATCGCAATCACTTCATCACTTTGAGTCTGGTTTGCGTCTACACTTTTGTGGTTTGTGTCTGCGCTGCGCTGTGTGAAACCAATTAACGCATTTTTTTTCGCATAGTTCGCGCTGTGCTCCTTGCTAATCCGCAGACAAGTTAATCGTTTGGTTTGTTGACCTCCGCGTCGCGTCTCCTCCTGCGGCGGGGTGAATAGTGTGCGCCCGGAAAAGCAAAACTCGCAAATTTGCATAACACGCCGTCTGAATTGAGTTGCCACTTTGGGTGCAGCTATCAATGACAATTCCCCCAGCCCAGGCCCCCCAACTGAAGCGGCTGTCTCCCAAGAATTTGCCGTCAGCTTCTTCCGCGCACAGTCCACACAAATTAGACAGCTGAGCGGTATCTTTAGCGCAGTTCAGTTATTTTCCTCAGTCAACTTGTAGCTTATCTACCGAGTTAAGTAGTGAATCAATATAAATAACTGCTGTTATGATAACTGAGATATGAGCTGGCTCATTAGGTTACTCTATAACATGAGTTCGCTTAGTGACTTTGGGCATGAGCTTCTTTACAGTAGGGGAAGATTTTCAAGTACCTCAATTACTAACTATAAAACTGTCCTAGCTGATGAACATAAAAAAAAGAAGTTCTTTTTATAGCTAAAATAAGAACTAACAAGGGAATTTAAAAAGTCCACCCGAAAAACTGATACTAGGCTGTAGGGGAAGGGATAAATTTTCATCCTAACAGACCTAAAGTCATTCCAAAGTTAGAAAACTGTGGTATGCACCCTTTTTGTTTTTGGTCACACAAATAGTTTCTAGACAAAATATTAAACGACTTGTTTTTCATAAGTATCCTACTCAAAATTCCATCCCAGAAAAAGGGTGAAAAACTGGAGAATGTAAACTTTATGCGTTGACCCGGTTAACACCAGTTGTAATACATATTTTATATAAAGTATCTTTCAGCTAATAATAGCCGACGTCAAACAAAGATTTAAAATACGAAAAGTTGTAAGAACTTTTGCTTGAACTTATAAGTATCTACCAATTTGGCCATCCCTTGGCTAATCCCTTCTCGACTCCCACAAGCTGTTGCCGCAGACCAATTAGTTGAACAAAACATAAGTAACTGCTAGAATGCTCGTAAAACCAAAAATCTTTTCATAGTTGGCAAGTTTTTTATGCTCATCTTGGTTTTAGTTTTAGTTGGTAGTTGGTTGCATTGCGCCAATTTAACACAGGGCAAGCACAACAGAACAGAACGGGCAATGAAACTATAACAACTATAAAAATAAAATGCATTTCTCATACTCTCATTTGGCTAGCGAATAAATTGCTAACAGTTTTCTCTTATACCATTTTTCTTTTGCTCTTTCCGTTTCAGACATGGCACAAAACGTGTTTCAAATGCACAGAATGCGGAATGACGCTCAATATGAAAACTTACAAGGGCTACAATAAAATGCCATACTGTGAGGCGTAAGTATTAGTCCCCCCTTCAAAATACCCTAACCATGATTACCAACTAGATTTGTATTTGAAAAGTTCTGATTGAACAACTCACCAAACTGGTCATATGAAGATTTTTCGGGATTGTACTATATTTAGTTAGTTCGTTCAGCTTGTAAATTGTATTATTGATACGAACGAGATTAACAATCAATTGAAAGAACTTACAGAAATAATCGAACGAACTTACAGAAACAATCGAACGAACTATCGAACGAAAGGATGGAACTATCGAACGAAAGCCACAAACAAACGAACGAACGAGCTTTACTACAATCCAGTGAACGATCCTAACAAACGAACGAACGAATGAACTTAACGAAGGAACTATCTTATCGATTAGTTCGTGAACTATTTTTTTAATCGCACCACCTTGTACAACTCTACTTGAAATGTTGGATGAACCAACTGCAAGGGGGGGCGTTGGAATCCGAACGTTACACTAACCTTGATTTCTGGCCCCGTTCATTAGCGTCCGTTAGCGTAGCTTATCTTATCGCCCCTACCCCGGCCCAGATAAGCAATCCACGAAAAATAACGCTTGATACACAGTTCTATGGAAATCACTGCAACAGCTGTCCCGCCCGTAGCGGGTGGTGAAGGCGGGAACGGCGGGCGGATGGTAACGCGGCCACTTGTCACGTGCTGCTGCCGCACGACCTGAAGTGCAGCTGTGAAATAGGTGCGGAAATGCGGCGACACTTTACTGAGACGCACACACACACACAAAGACACACGGATGCGCTGCAGCATTGCAGCAACTTTAACCCCGTTTGAATCGCGATATCTGTGTGTCAGCCTGAGGGGTGGGGTATTGGGGGCAGCCACTGGCACTGCCACGCCCCATGTTATTGTTCTAGCATGTTGCACAGCTCATTGGAGCAAACGTTTTGTTGTCATATACACTGAGAAAAACAAATAAGAGTGCTCTAGTCGAGCATACCCAATACGCTGTACTTCAGTCTGAAATTCCCAAAGATATATTTTTCACATACCCAAGCACATACGCACACACGCATCAAGCAGTTCAGCGGCAGTGCAAGCAAGCAGAGCATTTCAAGTGTTTATTATCCGATCGACTAGAAGTTTACGTAATAGATCAAGAGTATTCCAAGTGTTATGCATGCTAAAAATGAAGGCTATATCTTTAAAATTGTCCTTATAAAGGGCTTTTCATTGATTTTTGGGTGTGGGGGAATATTCTAAATTTGGAAAGCTTATAGTTTCCGAGATCCTTGCTTTCAAATATACAGACGGACATACAGGCGGAAGGATACGGGTAGATCGAGTCAGCTATGGATTATATACTTCTTCTTTTCACAGTTCCCTATATTTTCACAATTATAGAACCCCCTTTTCACCCTTTTTTTGGATTAAGGGTGGAAAAACTGCGTTTTTCTTTATATCCTTGCTTAGGGTTTTATAATGTTGCCACAAAGTATGTAACGCATTGAAGGAGACGTTTCCGAGAGCTTAAAGTAGCCGATCTAGCGATCTACATTATATTTAGAGCCATAGTTGTTTTTCTGAGTGTATAAGTATGACCATTGTGCCTGGTGGCAATGTTGCCCGGTTGCCACTGCCAGTGGCACTGCAGTGCGTGCGCCCGTTTGTTGGCCTTGAGCCAAGCGGGATTCAAGCAGCAGCAGCGAAAACAACAACAACGTGGGGCAACTCTAATGCAGATTTATTGTGGATGCCACCGCTGCGGGAATAAAAATTCCATGCGGATTGAGTTATGCGTCCGTTAGCTTCACTGACGCAGTGGCCAAACAAACCCCCGAGTCCCAGTCCCAGTTCCAATCCCGCTGTCCGCTGCCTGCCGCCCGCCAGCCCACAAACGATGATGTCATGTGTGCGCATAAGCCCTGCAATAGTTGCATTGAGCCCATTCGAGGCGTGGACACCTTCCGCTCTGGCACTTTCACTGCAGTCATCGCCTCGGCCATTTGCACCTTCTTATGCTGTCCAACCCACCGGTCCGCCCCTCCCTTTGTGGCCGTGTGTTGCTCCGTTTACGTGACTCCACGTACGCCGTAGAGTGATGGGTCTGAGTTCAACTGCGGTTGCTTTTCTATATTCCTGTTGGATTTTATAATTGCTTGTGAAGTTTTCCCCACTTTTCTTTATGTGTCTGACTTGGCAAGTTTCTCAGCCACTTTGGGTCAGCAAAGTTTTCCCGGGCGGGCTGCTAGTCAGCAGAGCTCCGGGTTGGGCCCAATGGTATAACGATTGTAATAAATTATGAACTCGAAACTAAAGAGATTTAAAACGCCGGAGACATGCAATTATTGTTTCCACATGTGGAGCGCCACTTGCAATTGTGATTTTAATTGGATAAGCCAAGTTATGGGCCAGAACTTGGCCCCACTCAAGCACTTTGAGTGTAAGGATAGCAATTTATGTATAAATAAATGAGTAAGGATGAGGAACAGGACTGGCCCGCGGTTCGATTCCTAATTGCAATTGAAGTAGTAGTATCTCAAACTATTGTTAAAGTTTTCATCTAACTTTTTGTATGCTGAGATATACTAAGCATAGAAATTGCTTTAAGGGCTACAAGCAAACATTTTTCTTCTGGCTGGAACTTTCTCCCTTTTATGGGACTAACCTAATTGTGTCTTCAAGTAAACCTGCACATGCAGGCACAGGACAACGACACACACACACACACACACACAGAGGGCACACACTCGAAAAACACACACAGATACACGAACAGAGGCTTATTCAACTCATGTATCCATTACATTACCAGGTTATTCCATTTAGTTGGAATTGAACTAGAAAACGAGTTGTTTACAATGCTCTGCGGCCTGTGCAGTTTTCACATTTATTTTATTTATTTATATATACCTATATAGAGTTATATGTTTATACTATGTGCATGTTTGAATTCTTGTTTATTTTCATTTTTATTTTTTTGTGCAGAATTGTGTTTGGTCTGCCTCCATTTTTCGTTTGAAAAAAAAAGCAGAAAGATGGAAAACATCTGCACAGGCAACTCACACAACACACAAGCTCACATATATATTTCGTATTATATCTGTATCTGTATCTGTATCTGCACATTTATTTATTAACATAAAAAGCCAGTCAACCATGGTCATGCCCTCAGTCCCAAATTCCCAATCTCCAATGCCTGATGTTCCACATTCCTCAGCAATTCCATTTGCTTCGCTGTTTTTTTCTTGTTTATTTTTTAGTATTCGAAAGTTCTTCTCATTTCGTTTTGCACATTTTTTATTTTGATTTTGATTTTATTTTTTTCTTTAATTTTTCACTTTTATTTCGAAGCGCGGCTTAAATATTATCTATGTGGGTTGTATTAGATATGAGCGTTATTGTTATTTTGTAGTGACTGGCACTGTTGTTCCTAAATTGAAGAAAAGTCTCACAAATTTGTGTATTTACATTTGAATTAAGTTAGATTTCAGTATTTGAGTCCAGTAGCAGAAGAGTCCAAAGAGTATTATCTATGGGAAGTCTAAGATTTGATAAGATAATTATGATAAGATACTCTTGCATAATTGTCTTTCTTTTTCATAAAATGGACCCAAATTTTGCTAGTCTTTTTTTCTAAAATATACGACACTGTCCAATCGATACACATTAATCTTTTATATCAAAACATGGTCTGTTACTGTTAAAATCAACATTGCACTGTTAACAGTGATTAATATGGAAATTGCAACAATTCTTCGTATATGCTATTCGAATATTGGAATCATCTACCACAGTACCCTATAGATTACCCTAAAATCTACGGCGCCTCACAGTTCAATAAAACGCTTTAAAACTATCTTGAATGACACATTCAATAAATATATAAATATAACACTACAAATAATATTAAAAAACCTATTAGTATAACTAAAATTTGCTAAATTCAATTGTAAATTAATATTTTAATTTCAGAAATGCTAAATATAAACTATTTAATAATAATATCATTAATATATTTTTTTATGACTAGCACAGTAACATCAAATTAATGTCAATGTCAACACTGTGACTTGTAATATCTGGACAGTCGCTGTTACTGCTAATAACTAAACTGTTACTGTTATTGCTAATATCAGGACTGTTAATATCTGGACAGTCCATGTTACTGCTAATAACTGAACTGTTACAGTTACTGCTAATAACTGGACTGTTACTGTTACTGCTAATATCAGGACTGTTAATATCTGGACAGTCGCTGTTACTGCTAATAACTGAACTGTTACTGTTACTGCTAATATCTGGACAGTCCATGTTACTGCTAATAACTGGACTGTTACAGTTACTGCTAATAACTGGACTGTTACTGTTACTGCATATATCAGGCTGTTACTATTCAGCGACTGCTAATATCTGGACAGTCCACTGTTACTGCTAATAACTGCATACGTTATCAGTTACTGCTAATAACTGGACTGTTTCTGTTACTGCATATATCAGGACTGTTAATATCTGGACAGTCGCTGTTACTGCTAATAACTGAACTGTTACTGTTACTGCTAATATCCTGACAGTGACTGCATATCTGTTACTGTCAATATTCATTAGCAGTGATATTTTTGACTCGGGGTCAGTCACAGTATAAGTATATTGCTCATATCTAGTTTGTATATGGTTTTAATTTTGTATTCATTTCCATGTGCCCCATTAGTCGCTATTTGATTATTTAAGCCGCCTACAATAGAAAACAAAAGCGACGGCAACGCCAACAAAAAGCCTTTTCAATTACCAAAAAAATAGTTGGCCACTTGGCTTTGCCTCTTTTTATGCTAAACAATACACACATGCATACACATAATAAAGGGGACACACACACACAAGAGAGACCCGACTCCACCCCGAAATTAGCTGGGAGTGTCACCCAGTGCCCCCTAATCCCCCCGGCAACCTACTCAGCTTTACTGCTTTGCATATATAAAATGAAAACATGAACACGCACTGAGAGAGGAGCAACCCAAAACCCCAAATCCGATAATGAACCCAAAAGCCCAATTAATTTTCGAATATTCGTATATTCTGACCCAAAATTGATTGACTGGCTTCTTCCCCACACACACGCCTCCCCGCTGGATTATAATGCGGCTGATGATTATATGCCAATCTGTGCGTTTAATCGCATTTCAATTCATTTGTACGCTCTGACCCGGCAATTATGTGCTAACGAATATTTTTCCCACTTGTTCGTTTTTTGGTTAAGAGAGTTAAGTAGGAAAATGCATGGATTGTGTGTGTGTGTGTGTGTGCCCAAGTTTCCTCTTTTCCCGCCCATTAGAATGGCTTTTTGCAATTATAATTACTGCTTAATTAAACAATTTCATGCGTAATGCACAATTCTTGTTATTGTATTCCCAACCTTACTATATGCAATTCTCCTGCCTGGTTAATTTCCTCTATTAATTTCCTCATATCCTTGCTGTCCTGCCTTATCAGTGTATGCTTTTTTTTGGCATCGCCCCCTCAGCCATTGATCCATTGCGCAAAATGTTAACAACAAAAGGCCTGTCACATGGAAATTCAACACCAATCCACAAATCACATGCAAAAATGTTGACATCAATGAATGTCCGTTCGTTACTCGATGTGTCGGGTTATTTGTTTGTTTATATGGGTTGCTCTGTTGGTCAGTTGGTAGTCTAGTTTCAGACTGACACACAACCACACACACACACAGAACAAACACACACTACACACACACATTCGCGGGATAGCTTGGCTGCTATCCAGGTCTCCACATCAACAGCAATTTACGTTTAAGTTATGAACAGGAACAGCATGACATGCAACGCTTGGAGTGTAGCTTGAACGACTTACAGATGCTCTGCATTTGGTGAAGGGAACTGCTCCTGAAAAGAAAACTTCAATTCCGAATCCTAGTTAGGAGTTGTAATTACCATTTGCAACCATTATCATATTCCTAACTCTCTTACGAATCAAACAATTCATAGAGTATGTTATGTTAAGAATACTTCAACTGTTAACATAGTATGCCAATGTTAATAACAGCACGTTAGTGAAAGCGCGTCCTTGCCTTTTTAAAATGATATACTATTAGCATATTCCTATCTCTCCTACGAATCAAACAATTCACAGAGTATGTTATGTTAAGAATACTTCAACTGTTAACATAGCATGTCAATGTTAATAACAGCATGTACATAAGTGAAAGCGCGCCTTTGCCTTTTAAAAATGTTATCTTCATTGATTTCTTAGCTAAAGGTGTTGAAAAACTTTGAAATACTATATATATACTATTGAAATATAACATACTCAGACTATATACTTTAACAGAGTATTCCTTTGTCTACAGGAGAGTCAAAGATAATGACAACAAAACTGTTGGCTCTGTGTTGTTGCTGTTGCTGTTGCTCTTGCTGTTACTGTTACTGTTGGTGTATATTGTTTACAGATAAATTAAAATTCTTTGATAGTAAAAAGTAAAGCAGCGTAAACAAGAACAGCAACAACAATAGTTGCATGTCACGCACAGCAGCTGCCGTTGTTGTTGTTGCTGCTGTTGTTGTTGCTGTGGTTGCTGTTGCTGGCGTGCGTGTTGCTGCTGCTGTTGATCTATTGGGAACGTGCCGAGACATCCGCTACTGCTGCTGTTTGCTGGCCAATGCCGCCTCTGGCGCTTAAGCATTGTTATGTCATCATTGCCAGCTAACAGCAGCAGCAACAACAACAAACAATAACAACAACAGCAATTGCAGCCGCAATCTGTGCCAGCAGCAACATAAGCAATGCGCTCTGCCTTTGTTGCCGCTGCAACAACCCATCAGCGGCAACAATATACAGACCTACATGCATGAGCGACCGACCCGACCGGTCATTGGTCATTAAACGGCCTTGTGCCAGTGCCAGCTCCCTCATCCCGCCCCCTACAAATTGCAATTGAGGGTGCACACCAACTGGTCACCTCTGTAACCCAACTGAAATTAACAGTTGTCGCATTCCAATGCAATTTACACAGACATGTTGCATATATAGTTATTAAACTAAACAATTGCAAACGCATTCTTGAATTCACATACCCCATTTTGATAATATCAAACAATGCCGACAGCTGCTTGGTCCGTCCATAAATATTCTATAAGCCAATTTAGTTGCGTGCAATTACAATTACAATAGAAGCTGACAAAGGGTGTAGATGGGAGGGAGGGGCTGCAATGGGTTTATCAACCTTTTGGCCAGTTGTTGCTGTGGTTATCAGTTGCTGGCAATCAATCGATCGATTAGCCAACTGATAGGTTAAAGTACTCCACAGCATAAACAACACTCACACACTGACTCAAATATATCGTGTGTGTGTTGTGTGTGTTGCTTGTTGTGTGTGTGTGTACTTTATGATTACACATTGAAGCTTGTGTACAGATGGAACAGCATTGTTTGCTTTGCCCCTCCGTTTTTCACCATAATTATATTGATGCATTAGTCCATTGGGAGCATTAATCATACTATCGGCCTGCCAATTTCTTGGTGTTGTGTTTCCTTTTACAATATTTTTTCACAATAATTCAGTTTTTGATACAAATAAATATACATATCTTGTACAAAGCAGTTATTGATTGCCATAAATGCCGCTGATATGAACATTTTAGATTAGCAATATTATTTATTGTAGAAGTTGATTACCATTTTTACCTTATCAATATTAAATTGATTTAAATTTTTAAAAGATTTAATTTCTGAATGCTTTTTTTTTGCATTTTGTGTCTTTCTTTTTACTCCCTAAAAAGAGGGAAATGGGTAAAATATGAAATGGGAATTTGGCATGTATAATACTTTGGTCACTCTTAATCTACTGTCCAAATTTCAACTCGATCGGTTCATAAACACAGAAGTTATTTAATAAACAAGATTGAGTACTGCAGGTCGGGGGAAAGAAGAAGCGCAGCAACAACTTAAAATGCCTCGCTAGCACTGTTGCTTGTATGCGTGTATAGTTGTGTATGTGTAAGTGTACGAAGATGTGTTTGCAAATTTTAGACCTGGGTACAGGGAGTCTTGTAGTCGGGTATACTCAGTTGGTTAATGTTGAGCTCAAATTTCTTGACAAAAACTTAAAAAATTTCGTCTCCTGAAGCTCTCAGTCCATAGAGATTGTTCTTCCTAGACTTTCAAGTTACAACTGTCAAAGCTTTGTCAAAACTGAAACTAATTCAATGCGATTTGGTAATTTCATCATATTTATCATCGAGATTAATTTACTTAAATTAAAAATTAAATTTCAAAAATATTTTCATCTAGATCTCAATAAATTATATTGAAATTTCATTAATTTCTGTTTTTGTTGTTTTTTTTATATATATATATATATTTACCTGTTTCCTTTAAAAAGTAAAGTGTTACAAAAAAAAACCACAAATTATTCATAGAATCGATAATCTTATGCTGTTTCTTTTACACTTCTTACCTTTACACTAACTTTAAGCCGCAAAAGTTTTCCATGGCTATTGGCTAAAAGTGCATTTAGTTGCGCTTTGACCGCATAATTCACTCGCTGCGACTAGAATTAACCGTTAGTTGCCTGTGGGAGGGAAGGAGGAGTGTAGACAAATCAAAAAAAGAAAATATATATAAAGAAATGTGTTTAGAAATACTACAGCCCGTATCAAAAGTTGAGAAATGCTGTTTTAATTGATAAAACTGCCAGATGGGGGTCAGAGGTTTTTCACACGAAACTAAATACGAACGAGTCATGCGTTGAGATAGCTGCTCGCCCCGAGGCCCCCTCTGCTTGAGAGGAGCACCCACAACAGCAACAGCAAGAACAACAACAACGACAACAGTTATAATAAAGTCAGATTTGTGCAAAGTTTTTCCGCAGTGCAACGTTGAATATTTTTTGCACTGCACGCTGTCCGAATGCCACCCTGAGGCAATTTGAACTTTATCCAGACGGTTTTTATACAGTCTATGAATTTCTTCTCACATTGCAGGCACATTCCCAAGGCCAAAGCGACAGCAATTGCGGATACGCCCGAACTGAAGCGCATCGCGGAAAATACGAAAATTCAATCGAATGTGAAGTACCATGCGGACTTTGAGAAGGCCAAAGGCAAATTTACACAGGTCAGTTGAGTGTGTGTGTGTTTGAACATTATCATCATCATCATAATTAACATTGTATGTATGTCGACAGGTGGCAGACGACCCGGAAACGCTGCGAATCAAGCAAAACACAAAGCACATATCGAATGTGGCATATCACGGCGATCTGGAGAAGAAGGCCGCCATGGAAAAGCAACGCGGCTCCGCCGAGGTCTCCGACAGCAGCAGTGAGTAGCCAACTTTCCATTCCATCCCAACTTAACCCAATCTCTAGCCACATTATCCGTATATAACATTAATGTCTCTCGCCGTACCATCTGTAACTCAGTAACTCGCAATTGTTGTTGCCGGCTAGCAATGCTCTCTCTGCTTGGCTAAACAGTCAGTTAGCTAAGTTAATTTGTTTTGTTTCGTTAATTAAATTTATTTGAATACTATTATTATCTCAATTGTTGTCATTCACAAGCATTAAATGTGACTTAACTGATTAAACAATCATTTATAGGGCTCATTAAAGCACATTACGTTAGCACAGTGGTGCACAGTTCATTTGTTTGGGTCTTGAAGTGTGTAAAACCGTACTAGAGATGGAAAACTATCAATAGACTACACACTCGGAAAAATAAACGCCTTAAAATACAGAAAGTCGATATACTTTTGCAGCTTTTTTTGCTGAATTTATAAAATATATTTCTTAAATTTTAAAATCAGTTATTTCTTTTTTCGCAAAGGCGGCAAGCTATATTATTTTTCTGAATTTAAGAAATATATATTATACTTAAATTTATAAATGTTTTCTGTCTTTTACTTAACTAAACGTCGATTTTCTGAGTTCTATCGCGTTTGTTTTTCTGAGTGCATACTCTTATTATTGTTAAAGTAAATTTAAACTTATAACAGTTCTTTTAAAGTCTGTTAATCTTAAATTAATTTCAAATTGTTCAATTCATCGCTAATTTCTCATATACATATAAGTATAAATTCAGCTTATCGATACTATCGATAGTTTACCAGCTCTAACCTGTGTACATATATCGAAACATTTCGCATGCATTTACCAACACTGATTACCTAACCTAACAAATGAGCCATGCTGCACCACTGTGCGTATCAATATGAAAAGTTCTCTTATAAATTTGCTTCTCA
This sequence comes from Hirtodrosophila histrioides, assembly GCA_037075165.1. Classification (NCBI taxonomy): domain Eukaryota; kingdom Metazoa; phylum Arthropoda; class Insecta; order Diptera; family Drosophilidae; genus Hirtodrosophila; species Hirtodrosophila histrioides. The sequence continues at coordinate 52,663 of JBAMCL010000491.1, forward strand.
TACCATAACTAAACTGTGCACCACTGTGCACAGTGCTCTCACACACATCTGTCGCACATTGTCATTAATATTGATTATTTCTTTTGTTTTTTTTATTGTTTCTTACGGAATTGTTTATCATTTGTGTTGCTCATTCATCAACTACAACAACAACAACACCAACGCTCATAATTTGTGTGCTTTCTGAACTACCGTTAACCTAACGTTACACAACACACAACAACAACCACATATAACAACACACAACACCAATAAACACTAACTGGGTCCAAAAACAACAACAACAACAAAATCTTCGCATGTTTGTAACAAATTCTCAAAATCAGACGAATCGGAATATTTCTCTGAGCAATTGGCAGCTGAACAATTCTCGCAATATGCACCCACAGCCTCGCCCATACCGCCAGCAGCACTGCAGCAGCAGCAGCAACATCATCAACAGCAACAACAACAGCAGTACCAGCAACAACACCAACCACAACAACAACACCAACACTATGTGCAACAACAAACTCTGCCACCGCCACCCATACAACACCAGCAATACAATACGGCGGCCATAACGCCAACATATCAACACCAACACCACCAACAACAGCAGCAACAGCAGCCGCAACAACAACAGCAACAACAGCCACTGCAACATAGCAACAATCACCGGCAGCAGCCGCAGCAGCAACAACAGTTGCTGCACGATCCTTACGCACACTATCAACAGCCGCAGGCGCTGCGCCAGCAACAGCTGTTGCAGCAGCAGCAGCAGCAACACGCCATTAAACAAGCCTCACATCTGTATCCCACAGCAACATCGCAGCCACAGCAGCAGCAGCCACAACAGCAGCCCACACAGCAACAACAGCAGCAGCAACAACAGCCGCAGGCGGTTAACAACTACAATCAGCTGCGTTCGGCCATTCTGCACAATTCGCATCATCCCAGTGGCAATGCTGTGGATCAGTTTGATCTAAGTCAGAACTCGACAACAGCGCTGCAACAGCAACAACTGCAACAGCAAATGCAGCAGCAGCAGCAGTTGCAGCAAAAGCAGCAGCAACAACAACTGCAACAGCAACAACAACTGCAACAGCAGCAGCAACTGCAACAACAGCAGCAACTGCAACAACAGCAGCAGCAACAGGCGGCAGCGCAACAGGCGGCTGCACAACAGCAACATTCGCACAGCACTCTGATAAACAACAATGCAAGCAACGGCAGCATTCATAGCAACAACAATAATGGCGGCCAGGCACATCCGCATCCGGCCAGCCTCAGCTATCCACAGCAGGCACGCTCTCAGGCCAGCATGCACAGCAACAATGCCAGCAAACATCAGCTGCAGCAGCAACAGCAGCAGAGCGGCGCCAATCTACAGCAGCTGTATGTGGCACCCAATTACAGCGCCGTAACGCCATCAGAGAACGCACTGGGCGCCAAGCTGCAGGCGAGCAACGGCCACTTGCCCCAGCAACAGCAGAGCAGCAACAATATTGGCAAAATTGCCGACTATGATCCGCTGACGGATGGACCACGGCCAATTCCCAGCACCGGACGCTCCAGCACCACGCTGGTATACAGCTCAGATCAGCGTGGCGGCTCTGGTAAGTAGTAGAGGCTAGCTGGTAGTTCGGTAGCGCTCAGCTCTGCTAAGCTTGATGTGCATCAACGTCATCTTGTTCTTGTCCCACCTGTTCCAGTATTATTAAGGTCGAACCTGAGCTTACCTCATATATTTCTCAAAACGCCAACAGGTAACAGCGTGTATCCCAAGCGCATTGGCTCCGTCTCGGACATTGATCCCGCCAACGGGGTGTATGGCTCAATGAGCAATCCGGAGCAATCGCACGCTCTGGCCCAGGCACAGGCACAGAAGCAACAGCAATACTATCAGCAGGTGCAGTTGATGATGCAACAGGAGCAACAGGCACGTCAACAGCAGCCCACCTATGATGCACACCAGGAGAAGCAAACACGCCAGGGCACCCTGGTAAGGATAATATCTATGATTATTAGTTAACAGTTGAATTGAAATCGAACCTTGCAACTTTGTTTTCAGCGTGTCTATCGCGCCATTTATGACTATGAGGCGCAGGACACGGATGAGGTTAGCTTTCGTGAGGGCGATGTCATCTTTGAGGTGGAATCCATTGACTCCGGCTGGATGACCGGTCGCGTGGAGCGCACTGGCAAGACCGGCATGCTGCCCGCCAACTATGTGGAGCAGGCGGTTATATAATAGGGAATGTGCTACTACTGCTGCTGCCGCCAGCAGTTTGTGGTCATACTGGTCTGCCTGCTGTACATACTACTCGTGCTCATCTTCTTCATCAATGTCTTTCTGGCGGATCGCAATATGCACACAAATCTGATGCGGGCGGGTAATCCAATGGCAGGTGGCGGCGGCGGCGGTGGTGGTAATGGTGGTGGTGGTGGCATGGCTAACATGCATCCGGGACACCACAATCCATACGATATGCATGGCTATCATCACTACAACAACTATCATCCGCAAATGGATCCGAAACAGCAGCAACTGCAGCCGACACGCAAGACTCCCAATCAGCAGCAGGCGGAACAGGATATTTACTATTATTTCAATCATGTGTTTAGGCGGCGATGAATCCCATTCAACCACACATATACATATTATACTACATAAAGTATATATAGTCGGCAGGCCAATATGTAAAAAAATGAAGAAAATAATTGTAAAATTCATAGCATAAAATGATGTGAAATCGAAGCATGAAACAAGAAGCATAAACCATTTATAAAAATATCCATATACCATATACAATAAAAATTAAACTAGCCACAACAACAACAACAAAAACAACCAATCTACAATAACAAATGCATTAAGAGAATTTTGTAATTTTACAATTGAATCCAAACAGTTTCCAATAAGCGACCAAGCTAACCCAGCCAAAATTTGCATTTATCTACAATACGCATGGGCAGGCCGTAAATTTAGAAGTATTTATGGACGATCTATATCTATATACATATATACATATACAACTAATCAATTTATATGCCAGCTATATCTTATCGGGTTCCACACATGCCTAGCTAAAGTCTTAATACAAATATTGTCACAGAATTCGATTCGATGCGCTTCGATTTCGTACGGAACCAGCAGCAATAGCTTCTAATTAAATTAGAGTCTAGTATTTGTAAGAAATATTTAAAAAACAACAAAACAAAAACCTAACAAAAATACTTTATACGCTGCGATACATATAGTTACGCATACATTGAAAAAGGCAGCATAGTAGTTAGCATAATGTTCAGATCGACGGATATACATATACATATTATATACATATATAGGCAGTGATGCCTTAATTAAACTTGTGCTTTTTAAAAGCTTTTGCGGCGATTTGTCGTTGTTGAATGCATCCCTACAATTTTGTCAATTTATAATATATTATCACCCATTTAAACTGTAAAGGATAACTTGTTCTTGTTGCATAAGCTAAGCACAGGTAGGAAATTCATTGGATTTACTACTTAAAACAAATTTAAATGCCCAACAGGGCATATGGATTATTTTTTTTGTTGGTTTCACTTTGTTTAGATCATAATTCATATAGGTACATATAATTGTTTTCGTTTCTATAATTCTAGTGTTGAGATTGTTTCGTTTCACAAAATCCTTGAAGTGCCTTTAATTTGCTAAACGTGTTTTTAGATAAACCATTTATTAGGCTTATCGAATAACCATACATAAGTATATAGATATATACATGATATATGCATAATGCCTAATGACTAACAAATCGAAACGAATTTCAAGCAAGCCTACAAAAGAAAAAACTGATGGATAAACAATTTGTTCTTTATAGTAGTATTTACTATATAGAATACATCATAATATATAATACTGCATACATGTGATGGGTGTTTATGGAGCTGAAGCTAATGAAACGTAATTGTATTAATAACTTACCCATACGAGTATAGTTTATAGCCAATATATGGTATTACACACACACACACACACACATACACATACGCATACACATGCAAGTTTGCAATAATTAACTTAACTAAATATTATTAATATTCACACATTAACATAATAAACTAGCCACTTGCAATTGTATTGTGAACTATGCCTAAATATTAAACAATTAATTAAAACAATAACTATAAAATGAGTGAAGCAGCGCCAAAGGCTTCATTTTCAATGTGTTACAAATAAAATATAAAATTACAAAAAAAAAAACGTATTTATATATAAAAAAGAGGAAAAAGGGGGTATATCGGACATCTTTCCCTATAAAGTTTGTTAAAGCTTAAATAACAATAGTATATCAACAGATAAAGAAGTACGGGAAGGAGAAACACTCTTCCTTTTTTAAATTTAATTCCATTATCGGATTGTTCCGGCACATAAAAATATATTAAAACTAAGTAACGAAAAACATTTGTTGTATCTAGGAACTGTCACTAGCATGCATCTCGGGCAGCACGTCCATTTTCTGATCTATCGAGCCATTGCGGGTGCCGAGTATGGTGTCCAGTATAATATTCTTGGAGTTGAACATGGTCTCCTCGAAGAATTTGGCATCGGCGTGCTTCTCGGCTGAAATGTACTCCAACTTCTCGGTCAACATGGTAATCTTCTCGTTGGCTAGCTCCAATCTGTGTGCAGTTTAGAGGTATAAAGATAGTTAGGGTTTAGCAAGGACTCACTGATTTTTCATATCTTCGAGCTTGGACTCGCCGCCTATGTTTGAGTTTAGCGATGTAATCGATTGATATTGCGACTGATTATCAAAGCTGAAGGAACTAATGGATCCGGTCAGCGGAGTGCGGCCCACCGAGTTGGCGTACTCGGTTATGCGTTGGGTACGCTTCTTGCGATCATTCTGCACATCGAGGTCCTTTTCAAGATCACGAATCTTGACTTCCAAGCGAGCGATGCGCGTCTTCTGCTTGGCTATTTGATCGCTGGCTGCATCGTTCTTGACACGCTCGGCTTCCAGGCGCTCGTCCAAGGTTTTGTTCAGTAGCATCATCTGATTCTTTTCCACCTCTAGGGCGTCCAAAATGCCCACAAATTCTTCCTGTAACAAGTATAATCAAGGAATTAATATATGAGCAACTATGAGTAACTTCACATACCTTACGAAACTCGCGACAGGAGAATAGAAAACCACCTGTAACTGCACGTAAATCGGTCTCCAGTTTCTTGATCATATCCTGCAGGCTATTCACGCAGGAGTCCTTCTGCTTGAGCTCCGTCTCCAGCTCCAGATTCATGCCACTCAGCTCGTCCATCTGCCGCTTGGCAATGTCACGTTCCTCTGTTATGCGAATCATATCATTTCGCAGATCATCCAAACGGCTCTCATATTGAGTCCGCTGGCGATTCAATTTGTCATTCATAGTGTTTACATTCAGGCCACTATAGTCGGACTGCTCCTCCAGTTCAGTGGAGCGCGTCTTGTACTTGATCATCTCATCGTTGAGCGTCTTGTTGCGTACCTTAAGAGCCAGGGTGCGGTTGCGTTGCTCCTCCAGCTGTACATTCAGTCCCGCAATTTCCTTCTCCAGCGACTCTACCTTGGCCCTGTGTAAAATCTCGCTCTTGCGCACACCTGGAGTAAATCGATCGAACGTGGCGCCACCAGCATCTCCGCCACCCAGGCTGGCCGTGCTGCCCCTGCCTGGAGAATTCTGCAGTTTGACACTGCGTGGCGTCAATTTGACGCTGTGATTGCTGACCAGATCAAGATCCGAGCCAAGAGCAATTGGGGCACAGTCGGCACGATCGGGTAACCCGTTCTCATATGTGTCAAGGCGTGCTTTGAGCTCTTGCAGCTTCTGCTGCAGTGTGAGAATTTGTTGGGCGCGTCCGCGCCAGTTGGCCTGATTCAAGTTGCTAGCCAATATATTGATGTTGACGGTCTCACCGATCTCGTGCTGCAAACACTTTTGTGCCAGCTTCAGCTGAGTTTGCAGTTCCGTATTCTTGTTGCGCGTCTCGAAGAGCTTCTGCTGCATGCTATTTATCTTGGCCTGCAGCTCATCGGTGGCATTGCTCTTCTTGAGAAGCTCCCCATTGTGCACCAGCTTCTCTTCATTGGACTTTATCTCCCTTTCGAGCTTTTCAATCTGTATGTCCTTCTTGTTGGAGCGGTTCTTTAGCTGCTCCAGCTCAGCGCGCATCTGGCGATTCTTCTTGCTTAGCTCCAGTATCTTGGTGCCAGCAATGGAGGAGTTGCAGCGCAGCTCGTCGATTGGCACAGAGTTAAGTACTTCATTAAGCGAGTCCACCGAACGCTTCAGTGCACTAATTTCCTGATTTTTGTCATTAATGGCCTGGGCAAGTGTTTGGTTTTCCTGCTCAAACTCTTGGAGTTTCTTGCGCAACTTCTTGCCATCTGATTTGGGAGGCTTTGGCCGTCCAACCGCTGTACCGACAACAACATGCACCTCCGGCTTGTCATGGTCGTGCTTACGACGTGCCGTCTTGTGAGGCTCTTTAAACTCCTTGGCCGTCTTGACCTCGTTAACTGTGCCGTCTTCGGGCAGAATATCCATTACATCTAGGTTTTAGGCAAAATATAAATAAGATAATGCGATAATTTCGTTTGCAAGCACCCAAGCAATGTGTCTGTGTTAGTGTTAAATTTTCACAATTTAGAGCGTTAGCAATAGGTTCTATAAATTTTTTGAACTTTTATTATAACGTTTTAGGAAAAGCAAATAAACCGTTTGGAACATTTGAAAACACGTTAAGCTGTCAAATGAAAAATCTATGACAAGTTAACAGCAACTTAACATTTCTGGCTACATGGGTACAATTGTACCAAAAACTGGTGCACATTTACCAGCACTGGCTTATGCAAGTGCAACCGTGTACGCCAGCTGTATTTGTTCGTTTATCCAATACGGCCACATTGTGTTTCGCTGGCAGCAAAATGGACGGATTTATGATGGTAATTTGTGAATTTCAATGTTTATATTGAAAGATTGCAACGAAAGAATGACATGCCTTTGCTTTGCAGGACATCATTAAGGGCATGTGTATCATGGACAATGACGGCAACCGGATTCTGGCCAAATACTACGACAAAAACATATTGTCCACGTTGAAGGAGCAAAAAGCATTCGAAAAGAATTTGTTTAACAAGACGCATCGCTCCAACACTGAAATCATCATGCTCGATGGTCTGACGTGTGTTTACAAAAGCAACGTGGACTTGTTTTTCTACGTCATGGGCAATGCCTACGAGAACGAGCTGATACTGCTGTCTGTGCTCAACTGTCTATATGATTCCATTAGTCTCATACTGAAGAAGAATGTCGAGAAACGTCTGGTGCTGGAGAACTTGGAGATCATCATGCTGGCCTTTGATGAGATCTGCGACGGCGGGTATATAGCGTATACAAATATTAATTATATTTACCTAATGTTAATTCATTTTTGCAGCATCATTCTGGACGCGGATCCGTCTTCTGTTGTAAAACGCGTCGATCTGCGCAACGAGGATATACCCATTGCCGAACAAACCGTTGCTCAGGTAACTAACACACTAAATGGCCTATTTTGGTAGTTGTATTACTAGCCTGTTTCCTATAACGAACTATGTACAATCGTAGGCATATCAAGAAAGAAATCATTGCACTGTATACGTGTATTATCCTATGTAGTACATATGCATTATGAACAAAACAATTGTGTATTCTAGTTTGTTATAAATTTGATTTTAACTATCTTGACGCTAAACGGTTCCTTTTACTAGCTGTATTTATTTCGAATGATCAAATAAACGTTATGTGCACTGTATTATTTTCTCATTAGCACTATGCATTTTCTTATCATTTATCAATGCATTAGTTAATTGTGGTCTGATAATGTTGTGTGTCACATTTTTGATTTCAGGTACTTCAATCAGCGCGTGAGCAGCTCAAATGGTCCATATTGAAATGAGTTCGGGGTCGGAGAGGAGGCCGAGATCAGTAAAAGTGTCACCATGCTGTCGCAATACATTCGATTTTTTATTAAATTCGCCTAGACTATAATATACACATATATATTTATAACTAGTGACATTGCGGTTTGTTTTATACATCAATGGAAGTTCGCTGTATACCAATGCAATTGTACCATATACAAGCACTTTAAAAGACTACAAGTAAGCTGTAAAAGTGTAATTAACAATAAAATTTTCTATGTGTAATAGAGTAAAATCATAACTATCTAGTTGCAGCAAGTAACCATATCTAGCCATTTGCAAGGGAGGTAGATAAGACTAGATAATCACACAAGAGATATTATAACATATTCTCCAGTCGATTGGTCATTCCATTGTTTACACTTATCGCAATGTCTGCTGTTGATACCCTCACTGAATGCAATCAATCTTGCAAAAGCCAATCAAAGACTGACCTATATAATCGTAGAGAAAAGTATATTTTTTTCACAATAACACTGGCTGCATATGAGCTCTAACACATTTGCGTACTGTGGACCCAATAACAGCCCATATAATTAATCCTGGGGCCATTAAACTTGGTCGAAAAACAAGAAAGTTCAGTTATATACGAGGCGCCGCAGATTAAATACCCTTACAGACATATTAACTAAATTGATGTATGACAGATGTACGATATGCTCGTAGAAATCTAATCTCAAACAAAGTCTTGTCAGCCAGTTAAGGCGCCGTTAAAGCGTTAACAAAATCAGCTGGACTAAGTACAGTTGCCGCATGGTATATTGCAGATTATTGGCCTAGGCAGTCTAAGGTAATTTGCTTTGCCCTTGCAGCGGGTATTAATATTTTGTCACGAAATAGGTAATGCACTGATGAACACGCTTCCGACCCCAAAAAGTATATATATTCTTGAGCAACATCAATAGACGAGTCGATATAACGATGTCGGATCACTATAATAGTATGTAGCTGCCATAGGAACGACTAGTCGAAAATTAAGTTGTCTGACAAACATCATAGTTTTTGAAGATATTTGGACAAAACCCACCAACTCGGAGTTTCATTATGTCTTGTACAGACTGACTTTGGCAATACCCGGCCTTGCCCGGCGAAATATTTAGATTAAAGTGTATTGTATTGAATTTGACTACACTCGTTAACCGTAAGAAATACACACAAAAAAATCGTATCACAATTTTCCCTCCCGTGGGGGTAGACTTTCCAAAATATTGGAGCCACATGCTTAAAGATTTGTTGTGTAGGGCTATGACAATGACTTTAAAGCCGATCTATCTAAACAAATAATCTCACTCATTTGACTTTGACACCCATATTCCGCCCGAGGCGACAAGTGGGCGTAGATTTTCCAAAATCGGTAAGCACTTTAAAATATTTTTGATGAAGTTGGAAGAATAATACTAAAATCCAGAAAGTATCGGAAGGGTGGGAAAAAGTCTGTACACAGTTTAATTTTTGTATAAGAAAACATTAATGCAAGGGTATATATCTTCGGCACGCCGAAGTTAGTCGTCCTCCTTAGTCTTATTATATTTCTTGAATTGTTTGAGGCAAATACATATAGGACTATTCCAATAGAAGTACACAACTTAATAAAAACTTATTGAATGTTAGTAATAAAAGCGAGCAGCTGATCGAAGTTATTGCTTTACAATCTGCTCATTATAATTCGATTAGGTGTTTTTAATCTCAACATCTTTATAATAGAGCTTATAAAGTACTATTCTTATTTTAGACGACCTTGTTATTAACTTAGCGCCATTTACCAGCTACATGGTTTCTAAGGTAATAGTTTTAGCAAACCCAGTCTGCCAATTGATTTATTAAATTTTTACAGCATATGGGATTTTGTTATGGAATAATGCTTGAATTTTATGGCAAAGGGTACTCTAAACTTATCAATCAAGCCATGGCTTTTGCTACTTTTAACAGATTAACAGCGCACTTTTTTGTACTGCGCAGAATTGCGATAATCTTGGGATTACGGAGGGGTACAGAAAGACAATCCCAACCTCAACGATCTGGTAAAACAATTTGTTGTTCAACAACTTGTAGCCATTGGCTATTATTATCAATAAATTTCGAGCCAACAGCGCCAGCTCTATAGTACATCATCATCATCATGAGCTGTCCCACACATGAACAACATTCGTGTTTGTGAGCCTTTAATCAAATGCTTGTCAACATTGCAAAAATTCCGACTTCCCCCCACTCCAGCAACGGAGTTCCCATTGTTGCTGATTATCTGCGATTTGTTTTTGCCCTGTTTGTCGAATTAGACAAACAGGAGGGAGTCAACGGAGCTTTATCAGGTACATGCGGGTGCAGGCTGATATGGATATGTCAGAACAAACAGCAGACGTTCATTTTGGGGAGCTGTCATATTTTATGGATCGTTTAGATCACGTTTTTCACAGTCTTGCAGTACCTTGTATACCAATTTAGAGACGACGTAAGTTTTCAATTACGTGACTGTGTACAGTGCGGACTTTAATAATTGCAACTACACTCAGTGCATTTGAAGGTTATGTTAGATTAGGTACAGTTTCGTCTTGAGTACACATCTTTGATTTGAGAGTCTATTGAAACTTCACAAAGTGATTGGAGTCTGAAGCCGCAAAACATGCGGTCTTTTTGTGAGATTAATAAACAACTAAGCAATTTATTATTTACTTCTTGATAGTTTTGAAAAGAAATTGTAGATATTGAATATGTGTTTTCATTTGTCGACTTGTCAAGAGGTTTTACTAGACGGACTGCATAGAGCGTTATCACAGCGATTAGAGATTAGCGCCACGACTTCCTTTCTCTCTCTCTCTCTCTCTCTCCGGGCCTGCCATGATCGAAATCGCCACTCGTTCAAATTTATAGCTATGCCTCAAATCTGATTTATATAATATAAACACATGCGCAAAGGGATATTGCTTTAAGATTAACACATTTTTGGGGCCTATGCTCTCAATCGGCGTTGAGTATTGATTGAGAGAAGTTGTGTTAGAGTGAGTTTAAACGGAATTTTGATTCGGAACGTGGAATCCTCAAGCTGATCTGGCATATCAATTGTCAAGTGCACTGATACTAGGAAATGAATGGCGACTTGTTTTTCGGGTCTGTATTGAAGAGATATTGCAATTGGAATTGGAATTCCATACGCTGTAAACAAAATAGTTGGCATACCATTGAAATTTCCAAGCAATGTATCACTCCATAAGAACTTTTGTGTAATTAGTCAAATTATGGCGAAATTTGTGACAGTTTCAAATTAACGATAAGCAACAGGAGGCACAAATTCAGCAACTGTTGTTGTTTGCTAATGAACCCAGGAATGGAAAGAGTGCCCATATCGTGCACCATCATAAACACTTTACGATTTTAAGGAAAATTTCCGCAAATAGATAATAATTGTTCATTTGCCCAGCCCATGCCCAAATAACAGAGATTTCAGACCCAGACCCAGATCCCAGACCCAGACCCAGACCCAATGCAAATAAAGAAATAATAATAAAGCAATATAAATCAAGTATATGGCGTCCAATTGACGGAAAGCTCAATCAACTCACACATTGCCTGCCTCTGGATGAGATGACCTTGCCCTTCTGACATGCATATCGTAAGTGAGGCCGACAACTCACGAAACCACCCACTTTCAACGAGTTCATTGATTTGTTTTCTCAAGCACATAAACAGATTGATGAGAGCCCCCCCAACCAGACAGGGGACTTTAGGTGACATTGCGCAGCATAACACAGATTGCGGATGCCATTGACATTCATCCATCATGTTGTGAACTGCCGTGAACCAGTCTTGAGACTTGGTAGTAGCTGCCGTTACACATACGCCACGTAAGCTGGCAGCTTTTCATGCGCCTAGTTACAGCAACAGGTCGAATGATAGCAAGAACAGCGGCTGGCAACAACTTTAGGGGCTGGTATTTTAATTACATTGGGTTTGAAGTGTTTAAGCAGGGGTTAACAATTGTTGTTGTTGTTGTTGTTGTGAGCTGGCTAAAAGCCAAATTGATATACGGGGCAAATGCAAACACTGCGACTGCCTATCAGTTGGCAGTCCATTAGTTTGTCGGGCCCAATCAATAGGTTGTAAGCCCACTGCACCGCCTCGAGTGCATCTGCATAAGTTAACCAGGTATAATTCCACTGGCAAGTGGGTGAGAGCGGTGAGTGGGGTGACGTGCAGCAGAGCACTGCTCGAAATTTAGCGCCTGCACTTGAAAACGTCAAGAGCAACATGGCTAAATTGACAGCTAACAAGTTGCGAATTTATTGTTCGAGGACGGTCGTTTCGCATACAAGTTTCCTCATTCTAGCAAAACTCTCGTGATTTACTCTCATTTTCGCGACTCTATCGATAAAGCCGCTCAACCGCTCGGCCCCCCCTTTGCCCATGCCCAACATGCTATATGGCCCGGCTATCTTATCGTAGATATTGTACATTCTTACTCTGTACACCCGTACAAGCAATTAACAAACGATTCACGTTGCCATGATTATTGGCGAGCGCCCGTTCCCGTGCTCGGCCAGTCATCGGTGCCGCGCTCCCGACGCCCCCTCGGCACGGCCCGAGTACAAGTATTTAAGAAAACGCTCCGATCGCTGGGCGTTTCAGTTCTGTGATACCATAAAAGAACGTTAGACGTGTCGTGGGGAGCTCTCTCTCTAGCTGAAGTAATAAGTAAGGCAAATGTAAAGTTATTTGAAGAGCGTTCCGTCGAGTGCTATCAAAACAAAGGCCAACTGTGGCATAAACATAAACTGTCAACAAGCTAAAGAATTCAAAGTATTCAGGACTTGATTCAAGTGAATTGTGCTACAATATACTCACTCGGTAACTAAATAAGTGTTACACTCAACATAAACGGGAAACTGAAGTTATCAAAATTGAAACAATACTATTCAAAATGAAATTAAGGTGAGCATACCTGCCTGATTACAACATTTGTAAACTTTTCTTTCGAATGTTCTTGAAACTAATCAAGACATTTTAAAAGAATTGATTATTATTATTATCAATGGGGGCAAGTGTAGTGCGATCTATAAGATCTATTGTAAGACTCTCTGAGTTTAAAGCTCACTCATCAATCAATGCAAGGAGTTTGCTTCCTCTGATTGGAGTTTAAAGCTCACTCAATAATCAATGTAAGGAGTTTCCTTCCTATGTCGCCTATTTGAAGGATATGCCCCTTATTCTAGCTAGAGATGAGGAATTCATCCTGTGTGGATTATTACATTTATTTACTTTCCTTACAAATGGCCTTGAAAGTAAACAAAGTTCTATAGAGTTGAAGTACTCGCATGTATTAGCCTAGTAATTCATCAGCATGATAAGTCAAATTATTTGACAGCCTATCAGCTTTGAGTAATGAATGTATTGCTTAATTTATACATATATAGTTCATATTGTTATCAGTGGTTAATATTCAATGTTTTTGGTTAACTTAGGTTATGAAACATTTTAACGACCTTATTACTTACCTGATTTCCTTGGTTACACTTTGCCAAGTTACATTTGAATAGTCGTTGAATAAATTATACAGTTTTATGGCCATTAGATAAGAAGCTTGTTGACTGCTTGAGGAAGCCAATGTGCAAGGCACCCGACAACAAAGTCTGCGCTTTTTATATATTAAAAACTGACGCTGATAGCCACCACCAACTTACTTGAGAATAACAATACAGTTGCTAGGCTCCAGAACTAGTAGAATTACTGAATAAAGGAGGTCAACGGACAGTATTTGATTGGGTTTTGTAAATACGATCATAAATACGAAGCATATGACCATTTATGAGACCAGTTAAAATCAAATCAGCAATTACAGGCGGTAAAGATAGCCACACTCAAATTTCTGGCCCCACAAAAGACTCCCAAATATGAAATGTGAGTCAGCCATTTTGACATTGCGGATACTTGATAAATCCAAATGATTTCCTGTTAAAATGATAGGGGATAGGTTATGGTTCAGGGAAAATAATAAATACTAGATACTGACATACCCTTTCCATGAAATGCAAGCCCCAAGAGAAGTTTCATCATCATTATCATCACAGGCAGCTAAGTTGTAGCCAAACTGAGCGCCGCCAATTAACGATGCCAGTCGGTTGATAAGTTACACCCTATCTTGAGTGTCGGGGCGCCCGATACTTGATAAGACCCCAACGGGGCGGGCCAGTGGGCGTGCGGCGCGTAGCCATTGGCAATTCAGGCAACAACAAAACAACCAGAACTTAATTTTTTTCATTTTGGCAATCACCAATTAAAATTGCCGCAATAAATTTTCAAGCGGGCTCTCTGCCAAATGGTTCCATCAGTTCATTCTGTGAATGATTTCCACACGGTGTCAATAATGTCATTAAATCTAGATATGAAACGCTTTCTCGTGTACAAAGTGCAAGTTATTTAGTGGCCACAAAACGATTCCGTCTGATAAAATACTATAATACCATTGAGACTTTGGTTTCTTTAGTCAGCCAGCACAGAACAGATCCAATTATCGCAGCCACTTGAAGATGGTGTCATGTTTTGGAATATCAGATGACACGGGTATCCACCGATCCCGTACCAATTGCCGGGGCAAATAGTTGCTTCTAATTACTGTTTTGTACTTGAAAAATTGCCAATTTGTGTTAGGAAATGTTGCCGGCAATGCGTCAGGTCTAGCACCTCTGAGGCATAACCCCGCAGCGACCCGGCCCCCCTCCAGTGGCTGGCAGGCAAGCTTATAGCCCGTGGGCGGGTTGGTTTTATCTATTGCGTATTCTGTATCTATTGTGAGCGTGTGTGCTTTTAATTAAACATACATCATGGTTAAATAAATGTGTGCTCTTTAATTTAGCAATCGTATCGAGATTGCAAACATTTGCCCATTTCTATATATAGACAGACCAATAGGCCATGTCGCCTCTAACTGGTTTTCCTTGGAAGTAATAACATTGCTTAAACAAATATTCAAATTGTTTACATTGCAGACTTTTGCGCTGTTTGCGCAATCCAAGGCAATCAACAAAACAGAACCAGAAGGAGGAGCTGCAGACTCACCATCACATGATCAAGGATATGCAGTCCAATTTCAAGGACACTATGGTCAAGATACTCCTGCTGGGCACCGCCGAATCGGGCAAGACGACAATCATTAAGCAGATGCGCATACTCCATATCAACGGATTCACCGATGAGTAAGTAGATTGATATTCTAGCCATCTGCAGCAGTTGTCTATAACAATCCGATTCTAATTTTTAGTGAGCGGCGCGACAAAATACCTGAAATCTATCAGAACATCCATGATTCCATCATTCAGCTGGTGCTGCAGATGGATCCTTTGGGCCTGCAATTTGGCAGCTGTACGAGTGAACGCAGCGCCAACTACATCCTGTCCCTGCCTGCGGAGGCTCCATTGTACTTTAATGAGGTGAGTGACAGCCAAATGACGCCACAGACTTGTCAAGTAATCCCACGATAGGGAACGGCTCTGCCAGTATCTTATCCTCCGCAACACACTTCAAATGCTTTCGCAGTTAGAAATTTTTGGAGCTGGCACAATCAAATGGACTTAAATACTCCAGACTTGCGTCAACATCCCATTCCCAACCAAAACACAAACACACTTATACAGATACATATATCTTCGGAGTGAGGGCATTATTTCTCCGTGTATTATGCATCGATCGAGTGAACCGGGGAACAAATTACTAACCGATCGTTATTTCTTATCTTCCACGTCCACGATTTGATTGATTGTATTGCCATTAACGTTAATGGTTGTCTAAAAACTTTCCTACAAGTGTTTTGTGTGTGTTTTTATATATGTATATGTACATATGCCAAATTCGAACACTTCCTGACTGAACAAGACTTTTGCTGCAGGTGCGCCTGTCTCTGATTCATGCCACGATTTGGGCAGCCGGTCAATCATTATATAGCCTTTTACCTGACCGGTGTGATTAGATAAATTGTGGCCAGTAAATTGCCTGTTCCGCTCTCGAACTCTGGGTTTTTTTTCACCATTCATAGTGTGGGCATTCAGATTTATGACTAATACTTGCAGCATAATCAACAACATCTAATCAACATTATGCTATGTACTTTTTTCCAGGAGTACTGTGATCATGTTATGACGCTTTGGAACGATGTTGGCATACGCGCCTGCTACGATCGCTCAAATGAATTTCCCCTGCTGGACAGCGCCAAATAGTAAGTAATCCGAGCTAATTTTCAAACATTCAGTTTAACTAATGATAGCACCTTTCTCTTCCTGCAGCTTTCTCGATAACTTTGCGAGAATTTGTGAAGGCGAGTACATACCCAGTACGGAGGATATTCTGCACAGCAGAAAGGTTACCACCGGCATCTCGAAAATCACTTTCCGTGTGCCCATACCCAAGAGCCTGGGCGGTGGGGAGCAACAGTTCCGAATGTACGATGTGGGCGGTCAGCGGGATGAGCGCAACAAATGGATTCAAGTCTTTGAGGGCATTCAGGCGGTGCTGTTTCTCATTTCCTGCAGTGAGTTCGATCAGAATCTGCGCGAGGATCCCAACCAGAATCGACTACAGGAAGCTCTCAATCTGTTCCGCGCTGTTTGGCAAAATAGATTTCTTGCCTCCGCTGGTCTGATAGTATTCCTCAACAAGTATGATATTATGGAGCGCAAAATACGCGCCGGCAAGCACATTGTCGACTATTTTCCGGAGTTTGAGGAGTTCTCCAAGCGGCCCCAACAGCTGCAAAGCTGCTTTGATGAGTGCGACTGGACGAAGATGTTTATCAAGCAGAAGATGGTTGACATTACGCAGGAGCAGTTCAAACGCAATTCCCGCAATCAGTGCGACTTCAGCTTCTCGGAAAGAGAGTGCTATTATCATTTCACCGTGGCCACCGATACGCGATGCATTCGCGATGTTTTTAGCGATGTTCAGCAAATGATTTTATCAGAAAACATGAACATGGCCGGCTCATCACTCTTCTAGACAGTGATTGTTCTCAGAAAAGAGTTTCCTTTACCAACTGTGATTTTGTATGCTATTAATTATGTAGTTGTAGTTATCTGTAAGCGAAATTAATTGTAAAATTTTAGATTTTATTTTACCCATAACATGCAGCTTTAATATAAATATATAATTATGTTTATTTAAATATAAGAAAATGACAGAAAAAAAATCACCAAGAACACTGAATTCAAAACTGCATTTTCATTGCACTTTCTTACCGTTATTATTAGTGATGGGAGCGTTGCACTGCGACCTATGAGATCTATTGTGCCCCCTTCTAAGCCTAAAGCTCACTCATCAACCCTATCTCCTGCATGAATGCAAGGATCTTGGTCGGATCTAGAGTACCTATATCGTTTGTCTGAAGGAAAAACCCACCCAGGTACCTGTTTCTTCTTCTGGCAAGGGCAGTGCAGTCTGCTAGTATGTGTGATGAGGTTTCAGCCTCCATTTCACAGAATCTGCATGTCCCGCTTCTTACAATTCCTAGTTTGCTTAGGTGGTTTCTCAGTCTACAATGCCCAGTCAGAAGGCCGGTGACTATTCTAAGTGAATTCTTCCCTAATGGTATTAATTGCTTGAATCTTTTGTGATGGGTCTGAAGGACTTGGGGTTGGTGATGTCTTTCTTCCCTGCCTTGGGGATGAAGACCACCCTAGCTCTGCTCCAGGCACTGGGTATATGACCCAGTGCTAGGCTACTTGTCATTATTTTCCTCAGGCTTGATAGGAGTTGATCCTGTCCTTGCTGTAGGAAGATAGGTGAGATTCTATCCAGGCCTGGTGACTTGTAGGGCTGGAAAGTTCCAAGGGCCCATTTTAGTCTCTCCATCGTAACTATAGATTTTGCAGTTGCCCAATCTATGTTACGTGGCCTGGGTTGAACAACAAGTTCGACGCAGTTATCCACAATAGGGGTACTCCCCGGGAAGTGCGTTTCGAACAGTAGTTCCAATTTCTCCATGTTATTGGAGGTGAAGGAGTCATCTTTCCTCTTCAGGGTCATATTGGCCTCGGGCGCCCGTTTTGAGAGCACTTTGTGCAGTCGGGCGCCCTCATTCACACTTTCTATGGATTCACAGAAGTCTCTGTAGTTCTTCCGTTTAGCTTTCCTTAACTCCTTGTTGTAGGAGGTAAGACTCTGACGGTAGAGGTCCCAGGTGTCATCCCTCTTCGCTCTATTGAAGAGTTGACGGGTGGTGACGCGCAGCTTTTCGAGGCGATCGTTCCACCATGGGGCGTCTGTTTCCCTACGTTGTCTACCCAGGGGACAGCTACTTTCGAAGGTAAATAATATGCTACTATTAAGACTGTTGACATACCTCTCGAGCTCCAGTGGGTGTTTGGGTATACCAGTCACGTCCCTGATTAGCTCGAGAGATAGGTTTCTCGTGTAGAGTTCCCAGTTCGTTTTCCTAGGATTACGAATAGCTGTGCTAGTCTCCATATTCGCCCTAAGGTTGAATAGGATTGTTCTGTGGTCTGACATGGACTCCTCTGGTGATACATGCCAGTCCCGTATGTGTGGCTTGAGGGACAGGCTTACCAGGGTAATGTCCAGTACTTCTTCTCTGATTCTATTTACGAATGTCGGTGAAGATCCGACATTTCCTATCTCTAGGTTATATTTGAATATAAAATCAAGTAGGCACTCACCTCTGGGGTTGATGTCCTTACTTCCCCACACCACGTGATGCGCGTTGGCGTCGCATCCCACGATGATAGGCAGTCGATGCGTCCTGCAATACTCCACCAGACCACACACTTCTGGGGGTGGGCAGGGCTCATCTCCTGCGAAGTACGCCGACGCTACCACTATTGTGGTGGCAGTTCCTAACGCCTGGACTGTTATTGGGACGCAGTCCCGGGTCAGGAATTCTGAAAGGATAGTGTAGTTAATACCTTTCCTTACCATTATACAAGTTCTTGGAGATGTGCTCCTATGATCATATACTACCTTTGAGTCCCTTGTGTAGAGGCCTTTTATGCCGTGGTTGAACCACGGTTCCTGTACTAGGGCTAGCCGCAGATGTTGTTTGGTGAACATCCTAGCTAGGACGGCCGAGGCCGCCTTTGCACGGTGGATGTTCACCTGGGCTAGCCCGGTGCTGATGACTGGCGTCGTCATCAGCTGACAGTGGATGCCTCCGTTTCTGGCGAGTCGGGCTTAGCTGTGCCCATCTCGCCACCGTTCGTCAGTGTGACGTCGGCTTCGTCCCCTCTCGCCTGACCTCGAAGCTCCAGGTCAAGCTCTTGGGATGACATTGGAGCGCCATCCTCCATGTCTTCCTCCAGCTCCATGTTTTCTGCTGCGCCAGGCTCGATCGTTGTATCTGCCAGGCTCTCGTCCTCGGCCAGATCCGTCGAGCTGGCTAATGCCTCCGTGCAGAGAAGCACAGGGGCCGCTGTGGTTGCAGCTACTGTGGTGTGTTCTTGTGGGGGGGGGGGGGGGGGGGTGGGTTGGGCCAATGGCTTCGTCTTCCGCCTTTTTCTTTGGCCTCTTTAGGCCGCTCACGGGGATTGTTCCAAAGCGGAAGAAGAGCTGGTGCCCCCTTTCCACTATGGCGTCCCGTGACATCTCGTCAATCCCTATGACGAAGAGGGCTCCACCCCCCTCGTTCCTCCGGGACAATACCCTCCACGCATCGGTCTCGATTTTGTTCTGATTCCTCAGCAGACTCAGCAAAGCATCGGTTGACCGATCCGCGCTTCTTGGACAGAAGACCGTTATGTTATGTGGCGAGGGTATGCCTTCGCCTGTCCTTACGTCGAGTGGTACACCCTTCCAGGAGTGTAGCCTCGGCGCTGCGCTCATCAGCCACTCGGCTGACCCCTCGTCGGTACAATCGACGACGAGGTGGCCTACACGGAAATGAATGCCAGTGTAGGAGAGCGCAGTGTCCCATCCTGCGACTTCAATCTCGTCGAGGATGGCCTCCTCAAGCGCGGATAATTCCCTGTGGCTGAGGATTACCTGGGGGTAGTCCACAGGTAACACAGCCACCTTCACCTTCTTCGCAATCGTAGCGTACGACGCGCGAGGTTGGGTGGGCGCTGTTGGGGGAGGTGCTACTACTGCTGCAGCAGCTGCCGCTTGGGACGTGCTGGGGCGATCCACAGCCGCTTGCTCGGCCATAGCGGTTGTTGCTCCTTGCGGCGCCTTTGAGGTGCACGGCCTTTTTGGCGTCCCTGTCGGCGGCGTGAGGCTGCTGTTCAGGCGTTTTGGAGCGGGTGCTCTGGCCTGCTCCGGCGCTGCCTTCGGCTCCGTAGCCTTTCTTAGGGCCTCTTCCGGAGGGTGCCCTTGGTGGAGGTACCGCAGGTACCACTTGACCCGCGAACCGCACAAATTGCGCCGGTTCGGGTCGTCCAGCCCCCCCGGTTGTCCGCGCGGAGGGAGAAATTCTTTTTTCTTCTGCCGCTGCTGTTGCTGATGCCCCTGCCTGTCGGCTTTCAGCGGCGGTCGCATCGGTCGGGATGGTCCGGCCGAGCTTCCACGCGCTTCTGCCGACGCAGTGGCCTGCCGTGCTTGTTGGCCATGTGCTCCACGCACATGACCCTGCTGTGCCTGCGGCACTCTCCGATTGATCGGAGCCGGATGTGGAAGGTGATCTACCACTGAGGGCCTCTCTCTGTCTAGAAGCCGCTCTTTTCTTACCGTTACTTTTTTGAAAAATGGCGTTGCAAGCTGACAATGTGTGATCGCGTGTTTTGCAACACCAACGCGAGATCGCACTGATTTCGATAACCAAACAAAAATTTATCGTTTCGATTACTATCGCTTGATTGATTTATATTGCGGCAATTTGAAATATTAGTTTTAAAGCAATGCTACAAGTGCACTGTTGAGATAACTTTCCAATTTGAATGATTTTATACTTTAAAGGCTGTAATTGATATTGGAAATGTGTATAAAGGACTTTTAAACAGCCAACTCCGCTGTTTAAAAAAACGTTTCCAAGCCCGGTTTCTTGTACTTTAGGTAAGTGTTTTGTTCGCTTTGTTTGATTCTTCGTCGAACCTTTGTGGGCTACGGACGTTGTCAGAAGCGGTTTAGCGAGTTTTTTTTGCTTTTTGGCGAAATACGAACCAAGTCGTTGTAAGTTAACGGAAAATTGACGTTTGTTGGCTGCCGAAATCAAAGTTAATTAGGTGAGTTTCAAATGGCAACAACATAATTACAGTCTTGCAGATATACAAATAAATAAAAATAGAAAAAAGTAAACCACGGCGGCTAAAGAGCTGTGGTATTATCTTGTGTAATTATAACAACCGTTGTTGAAACCCAGCCATAATAACACTTAAACAGTGCAGTGCCAAGTGCTAATGTCAACAAGTAAGCCAAATATGTTTGGTACACTTGGTGAACATTTTACTAACTTGTTGTAAACAACACTACAATGACGCTAAAATTATCATTTTGCGTCTTAAGTAAATATAACTAACAAAATTTGTTTGTTTCCTATTGTTTGAATCAATTACGCCCACATCTAGACCCTTAAGAAGCTATAAAATGTTGTTCTTTACATTTACATGCTCAAAAACTTATGCAAAATACGTTTGTGGCCAAAATTGACGCCCCAAAGGGTGGTTTGGCAACAAGTTGTAATTATAACTTCCATGCGTATCGGACTTATAGCTAGAAGCTACAAATAAGATATTTAAATGAAGCTTTGAAGCTACCAAATTCGATGAATAATACCATTTTGGGAAAGATAATTAAGGTACACACACAGCTGAATTTCTCTTGCCGTTAATTACTTTTAAGACAAAAATCACGTTAGCCACAAAAAGCTGCTGGCCAAGTGAAGACTTTGGCATTTCGAAAAGGTTTCCCCAAAAGCAACGAAATCAAACAATGTTTATGGCTTATTGAAGTCGTTGCGAATTGTTATTGTCTAGCTTTCAGTTGCCACTCTTTGAGTTTCTTAGTGCACTGTAATGTGTTTATTAAAAGTTATTATTGTTCACATTTGACGGCGGTGCGAGTTTATGGGGCATGTGAGGCATGTGGAGCAATTGGACGGTGCGGAGCGGTGCCTCTGTTGTAAACTAGTTATGCCCGCAAAATGTAAAAATATATAAATGAACAAAAATGAAATACTAAAAAAAAAGAAAAAACGTGCCAACGATGAGTGCGCACATTACACAAGGCTCACAAGTGTGTTAAAAAAAAATACAAAAAAAAATAAAATAAAAATAAAAACATTTATAAGTCGTTGAGTAGGTCGATCAGCTGGGCCAAACCTGGCTTGAAGGTCGCAGGCTGTAAAATGGGGAAATATGTACATAAAAGTGAGCTACAGGTAGGAATGCCAAAAGAAGAGGCTTAAATCACTTATTTAATAACAAACAAATGTATTATGCAGTGAAAATATAAAACAGGTTTTTCCGAAAGACATTGTTTTAAACGAGCTGGAAGTGCCTGACTTTATAATTTAGGCCAAATTAGGCCCATCCGTTGACATTGAAATATTACTAACAAATCCCTTCTAATTAACACATATATCATATTACACTGCCGCAGAACAAGCCTGAAAGCAAACGAATGTTAATTATATTAGACTTGCCTCTAAATGTGAATTCAAAGTAATTTAGAGACCTACGCCCTATGCTAAATATATAAAATATTGGGTAATAAACAACGCATCTAACGCAGGCGACCCTGAAACAAAAGCCAACACTTTTCCTTTTCGAAAACTCAACTGGTCTCAACGCCCATTTGCTGCAATTGTTTAATATGCAGACAGAAATCAATTTTCAATCTTCCAAAAATCATTGGGAAGCCAGAAAGCAAAGCAAACATGTTTCCAACCGGATGATGTCTTCAGTTCAAAGCTCAAATCGCAGCTTGTGCATTAACAAGATCATTAGCTGTAGTAGCATCTAATAACAACAACACCTGATGGGGAGGGAGAGATTGCATTTTCAAGGTTGAGCTGGACTGCAAGGCGTTTGGATTTCAGTTCAAGTTGCTCGACGCCAGCTGCAAATGGGCGCCATGAAAATGCAAATTTTTGCCATAAGCAATGAGTATCAACAGCGTCTTTGTTTTCAGTAAGCCTAATCATTATTGTCGACAGATCGGTGAAATAAACAAAGTGAAAAAGGCATGAAGAGGCAAAAATAAAAGCAAACGATCTAACACAAGCTGGCCAAGCAAAGCAACCAACTGAGTGCCTCATTGACTGACTGTCCCACTGACTGGCTAACTGGGGATTACCCAACAACGGCTCGAACCGCTACCTTTGATGGCTCCGTCGCTTGGACTTGGGGTAGGCTAACAGCCTGGCCAAAAGGTTCGCCTGTTCACTGAGCACTTTCGGTTTTCGAACAAAACTTGTTCGCTTCAATGCAGCCGCAGCAGCAGCAGCAGCCGTCGCAGTCGCAGCAGCAGCAGCATTTACCAGCTGGAAACCGATCAGATTGCATTCGGATTCGGTTTTGGGCCGTCTCTGCTGCTCTTAGTGTGTCTGTCGCTGTGTGGTCATTATATAATCCAGTTAATTTCTTTAACATTTTTTCGAGCCACTTTTTGTTACTTTGCGTCATTCGTTGCTCAGAGCTCGTGGTGCTCGGTCGTCCCGGTTCGCGTGGTGTTTACAGCTGCACCTGACATCGCCTGGATATATACTACTACAACTATATAGTTAGTCGAAATTGAGACTAAAATTAAATACTGCTAAAAGTCGAATTGTGTAAGTGTGCAAGATTTCGAAAAATCTTATGTTTAAATTAGGAATTTAAAGAAATATTACAAAGTTTGTAAACAATTTTCAAAGCTGAACTGTGAATTCAATAAAGTTGTATAATATGTGCCAAAATCTTGAGAAATTTCAAACACAATATTGAAAACTAAGTAAGAAATTGGCCAACTGCAACAGACGTTCCGTTTGAAGTCTTTGTTGCATTATTAGCCTGGCCAGTTAAATACACAAAGCCACGCAACCACCACAGTGGCAACAACCACAACCACAGACACTTGACAAGCCTCAAGCGGCCAATAAACATGTTGAAACTCCAAGAGAGCCCACCAAGCATACAACTTGAGCCAGACCTGGGACTTGGACTGGGACTGGGACTGGGACTGAAGCTATAAACATATATATATATAAATATATGTGTCTATAGCTATACCAAAAGCCCAAGCAGATGTTGAGTTTTGTGAACGCCATTGCCCAATGACATTTTCGAAATTGCAATTGGAGAGAAATATTCAAAATTATGCAAATTTGTGTAAATTTGTGTAAATTGGGTAAAATGCATTTTGTTCGAAAAAACGTTTGTGAAAGCTTATGCAAATGTTATAGCCAAACAAATAAACATAAATCAATTAAATGGCACAGTATTTGCATCGAATTCGAATATTCAAGTCGAACCAATTGATTTGCATAACTGAAATCAACAAACAAACATTCAATTTGTAAGCAAATGACTTAAACCGAACAGAGAAAAATGCAATTATTTTTATATTGTTTTACACAGTGTGCAGTTTGTGGTTTTTTCTGTTTAAAATATGCAAAGATAAAGCAATTGTTTGAATGAATTGTCTGGCCAACAGCTGAGACAAGCTCCCCGTCTCTACTCATATGGAATACACATAGGCCAACGCCGGAAAAGATTATGCAATGCATCAAACTGAAGCTGAAGTTGAAGTTAAAGCTGAAGTTATGGCTTAAACTCAAAGCTGGCCAAACAGTTGAACTCTTTCTTATAAGCTAATTATGTTAGCGGAGGAGTCAGTTTGGTTTTCAATGCACTTCACACACACGTCAATACACAAACACCACAAATAAATTGATTTCTTGACCCGCTTTTGGCAAACACTTTTTGAACTTGAACCAATTCGCAGTTCTTTTTGTTATTGGCGTTTTTGTTGGCCATCTATTGTGTGGTCATAATGCCATTTGATTTTATTATCCGGTTAGCAGCAGCAGCCCCAATAAAGGTGGCAAGAAAACAATTTACATATGTAAAGATGCCTTTTTTTGAACTCACTGAATCACACGCAGATTTCTTGGCCTCTTTTTTTTGTTTTAACTCATGTGCGTTTGTATATTTATTGTTTGAGGCATAATTAGCAAATATTTGCAAATAAAATCGCGTCGTGAGATTGCCTTGAGATTTGAAGACCTTGAACCAATTTATTATGGTTTGTTGTCGCATTGTTTTAAAGTTTTTTCAACTACAAATTGCTTGGAATTGTTTATTTAACTTAGATTGTTTAATTGCTTGACAGAATATTGGCAGAAGCGTGCTAATCAATCTAAGTTAGCAGGATTATAAATGTATAATTTATAACATTTTAATCACAAGCCCAACAGTCATTGAACATATGTAAACATCAATAACTGCAAGGCTGATAAATAGTGTATCATCTGAACTATGAAATCCAGTTATATTATTAATGAGTTATTAAATTTTCTTTTTCATTACACAGTTGCCCCATTGTGCCCAATATAACGCATACGCCACGTCGAACCGCAGCATAAGTTGAAGTATTTAGACAAGGATGAAGGAGACCAATGTGCTTGAGGATGAAGGCGTATCAATGCTGCCCGAATCGCTGCTGAAGATTGCCAAACGTGAGCTGCGCGAGGACAAGTGCACGCGGGATCAGAGCCTGGAACAGTTGCGCAATTGGGTGCTGAAGAACGAGGATCTGCAGAATGTGCGCTGCGATGATACGTTCCTGTTGCGCTTTCTGCGGGCCAAAAAGTTCAGTGTGCCCATGGCGGAGCAGACGCTGCTTAAGTATTTCAACATTAGACGCACCTTCCCGCATATGGCCACCAAGCTGGATTATCTGGGGCCGCGGCTGAACGACCTCATCGAACAGGGCTACATATTTGCGGTGCCGAAGAGGGACAAGCACGGCAGGCGTGTGGTTGTTATCAATGCCAAGGGTTTGAATCCAAAGATTCACACAAGCTGCGATCAGGCAAAGGCTCACTTTATTACCTATGAGTGCCTGATGGAGGATCAGCAGACGCAAATCACTGGCATCACTCATGTGGGCGATTTTGGGGGCGTTACCACCTCGCATGTGACCAACTGGAATCCCACAGAGTTTGCCCGCATCTTCAAATGGGGCGAACAATCGCTGCCCATTCGTCACAAAGAGATTCATCTAATCAATGTGCCCTCAACCCTGAAATGGCTGATTGACTTTGTCAAGAATCGCGTCAGCTCCAAGATGAAAAACCGCATCAACACCTATGGCAGCGATAAGGAGCTGGTGAAGGTCGTCGATGCCGACTGTCTGCCTCAGGAAATGGGCGGCTCAATACCCATGCGTGAGATGATTGAGCTGTGGAAACAGGAGCTGGCAGCCAAACGGGACTTGGTGCTGGCGCTGGATCAGGGCACGCTGCTCTCAGATCGCGGCATACAGCGGCGCAGTAGCTACAACTCCGAGAAAAGCTCGGGCACCAATTTCGTCTCACAGATCGAGTCCATCGAGGGCAGTTTTCGGAAACTGGAGTTCGATTAGGAACGGCCAGGGGCCCAGGCCCGATTATCGGCGTTAGCTTTTAGGCTATAAGCAATAGTATTAGGCATAATCCTTAATTTGTAATGGCACACGCAGCGCTATGCTTTGCTGGCTCATCTTCCCGGCTGACAGCAGCAACGTTCCGCTGGGCTGGGAGCGGGCATTCGCTTCGCTTTTCGGTGGCACCCCGCTTTAATAATCCTGCGCTTCTTTTGTAAACTATTTTTTTGTGGCGTACAATAAAATCGAGAGGAACTACTTGGAGTACTTTCACTTGACATCCCGCTGGCCAGCATAGCGTGGCCAGTGCATCAGCTGGCGCTGCAGTGCATCAGCATCCAGCGTACTGCGACTCACATTCCGCAGCGCATACAGTTGATAGCGAGGCTGCAATTTCATTCGCCTCAGCGATTCCCAGATCAGCGCTTGGGCCATTTGCAACTGGCAGCTGCTCGGCAGCCTCCGGCTGAAGTCGCCCACGAAGGCCAGCACCAAGGAACTGCCCTGAGGCAGCCGTCCAAAGCTGCTGACGTATTGCCAGCCTCGCGCCTCGTATGTCTCACAGTCGCCAGCCATCAGAAAATTAAATGGCAGCTCCCCTATGTGGTCTCCCTGTAGGGCAGCAATTGGATAATGAGTGTGGGTCCATGACTCTACCTCCGCTGGCTCTGACTCACCTGCAAGCTGTGCAACAAGTCCGTACAGTACTCATTACATTCCTCGCTGGCTGTGTGTGTAATGAAGACATGGACAACTTTGCCCGCCTCCAGCAGTGCCTGGTCATGTAAATGGGCACTACTCCATATATCATGCCGTATTAGGTTTAGTTTATAGCCGGTGTCCGGATAATTTGATGCTAAAAGTGCATAAAGTTGATAAACGGTGAGTTTATAAATACCTATTTAGTTAACCTTGAATACAACAACAGGAAACTGAGCAATCTATACTTAATCATGGCATGTCTTGGATGATATTTTCAGTTCATGTCATATGGTAATTCATAGAAAAGAAATTAGGTTACTTTACTTTCAATTTCGGTGAATAAGCCTACCATATATGATTTCTACTTTAATCTTATCTCAGTGGAATGCGATCCAACATCAAAGGCAAAGTGAAAATGGGAACGTTTGAAAGAAAATCAATTCGGGAAAAACTTGCTGAAGTTGGAAACCAGATCAGACCTGTTCTTAATCTGTTTAATAAACATATATACATATATAGTCTGTCAATTCGTATCAAAATTGAGCAAACATTACAATCAAGGTTACATCAGAAATATATAGTTTAACGATTTCTTTTCGTGCAACCTTTCAAACCTTTCAATACTATAAACAACCACCCTCACTATTTACTATATAAATAGTGCAAAAATAGCTGTGCCTAATGCATTATCACCAAAGTAATTAAATGTAATTGTATGACTTATGTTAATATGTTATTTGCTCCTACAAAAAACATATATCTCCCATATAAAACCCATTTATAAACAACAGCTAAGCACTTTTAGACACATAAATAGTAAATAGTATATGTATATTTATTCACTGCCGCAAAACAAATTGATCAGATCTCAAACTCATAAGTACACAGCCTCTCTCTTTCTCTCTCTGTCAATGGTACGACTTACTTTGTCTCCAGAGTAAATATGTGGCCAGCACCATTCCGGCGATAAACATCAAGAGCAGTCCAAGGGTGCGCCAATTAAGGCATTCCTTTGTGTAGAACGCTGGAGCGGCAGCATCCGGACTGCCATGAGCTGAGTCGGGGGTTGCTATTGTTCTGGCCAGCAGGGGCGTATGCTCGTTGGGCTCAATAGCTAGCTCAGTGCAGCTCCCAGTGCTGCGGAAACTGGCACATGAGGATATAGATATGGATCTGTGACTATTTGTGTCGGGGCCATCTCGAATAGTCGCATGAGCTAACGTTGCAAAGTATTAAAACAAATAACACATGCTGTATTTGTGCTACTTATGATAAAAACACTCGAAATGATAAACAAAGTGACACAATTTCTGCAGTCTGTCTGCGCAATTTGTAAGCTGACAGTTGAATAAACTGTTTATCACTTGGCTATCTTATCAAGGCATCCATTTACATTTGGCCATCCACCTACCCACACTTTGAGCGACATCCATTTTCCGCAAAATACTAGCATCAATTACAACGTCCCCGTATAGTGCAGCGCTTTCCACTGGTTCGTACTGGAATTAGTCACTCGAATGCGATAGATCCACGCGGCTTGACGATCGGCATTGCATAAAGCCGAGGCGAGCATGGCAGCTGCGTTTGAATCCACATGCCGACTGAGGCTCAGACAGAAGCCGCAGCCCACATGACGTCTCATTACAACTGCTTAACGCGCTTATGTATAGAGCTATGGCATATACATACATGAGTGTACGTGAATACATATACATACATACATACAGCGTGCTTTGTGTAGATTACCCGAGCTGTCGGCGGCGGCACAACTGCTTTCAACATCTGCAACATGCAGAGATATTAATTTATGGTTATTTAATTAAGATATTTGGTTTGGAGTTTATTTACTTCCTTGCACTGATTTTAATTTATATTCTAGTAACAATCACTATTATTTATACACACAAAGTAATTTTGCTTAATTATTTTTACAGTGCATTTCTTGAACAATCACTAAAACCCGTTTAACTTAAGACTTCTCTCTGCATTAAATACTAAAATGTCGTTTATAATTAACGCACGCGCGAGTTAATAGCTGCCACAAAAATATAAACTACAGAAACAAGCATAGACAACCACTTTAAAATTTAACTATGGAAAACGAAACGGTGGATAATCTAAAAGAAATGCATACGCCATGGCGATTAAACTAAACTTATACCAAATACATCAGCCAAGTTCAAGATAACGTGCCGTAATTGTTTGCTAACTGTAGCTCGCTGCTTATCTCAGTTTGTTTCGTCTGTCTACTTATAGAACCGCCAAATCTGCCAGGCACACAGTGCTGCCGACAAAAATGTGATGCCGCGATGCAAGTATTTGGTTTTAGAATTGGGCGCATAGCCCAGGATTACAGGCGACGATACATCGGTCAAGGGCAGCTTATTCAATGCAACCTCATTGTTTTCCTCCACCTGCAAAGTATAAAACACTCTGGGTTATTTCGTTTATCAAAAGCAACGCCCAATCTACATTCGTTACCTGATACTGGCAGCAAGGATCGTAGTTCCATGATACTGTGTACAAGCCCGTGCAGAAGAGCGACATAGCACAAACAGGAGCCGCAATAACAGGACGATCATACCATAACAAACTAGATATCAGGGACACAACGCCCGTGGTCACAGCAGTCTTGTGTAGACAATTACCCACCCATATCCAGCGACCTACAAATTTATAATGTTAAGGATTATTTGTCACTTAAAGATGTGTATGTCCTGTGGCCAACTTACCGGTTTCATCGCCTAAGCGTGGCGGCTCAATTATAATAAAATCCACCTTGGCCTCTAGTGCTTTGTCGAGCTCCGCTTCGAAGCGTTCGTGTGCATTTGAGCTATCATAGACTTCACGTATAACATGAAACGTTGGCTGTTTGCCTGAACTATGTATAAATAAATAAAGCTTTTAATTTAATTGAATAATTTATTTATACTCTACAATGAATATTCAAATACTACAAATCGACCGCAATTGATAGTTGTTTAGTTGGTATTTCTTTATTTTGCACACACTTTTGGTCACACTCGCAAGACAATGCACATACATTTATACATGTGTATGCAATTACATACTTATACACAAATCGAAGCCGCACAGCAAAAATTGCATAACTTGGCTGCATTTGCAGCCATATTTTGGAAGCTGTCTTTCATATTTTTACTGAACCGTATACGTGCCGAATATTTACCTATCTATGCTTCTGTTAAGCATTTTGCTGCATTTGTTTTGAAGACTACAACTACGCGTTTTTTTATGAGCTAAACGAACCGATAATATACATCGGCAAAATCGAAATACCCTGCCGTCAATCGACCGGCCTCCACTAGCAATCGATATGGCAACACAAAATGCTCGGCAATGTTTACCATTTCATGATAATTAATAAAGCCTAATTGATTGAAAAGCACCGTTAATAGAACACAGCAAGAACCACTAATACAATACAGCAAGTGCCTATTAAAAATGAATAGTTAACGGTATTTGAAGCCAATAGTATACAAATTGCGACCTGCAATTTATTAACGTATAAACTGAACTTTGATGCCTCGTGCAAACAAACTAGTTCCCGAAAGTTCAACTAAAATGGAACAAGGATCACAGGGTGCCGGGGGGAGCGATTGAATTGAATTTGAAAATTGTCGGCCAACGGAGACAGAAGCAAATTTTGGATTTTTCTTTTATTTATTTTTTACTACCTTTGCAATTTTGTACCAAACTGCATAAGAAATTTCCAAAAAAAAAAAAAAAAAAAAAGTGCAATTCCTACAAACAAAAAAATAAATTAAATGCGCGAAGTAGGAATATACATACGGTATTTATATTGCTTTCAAGTTACGGTCACACTCCTTAATAATAACACATACAACAAACAGGGCACGCTTCTCCCGATTTACAGCAATATAAGAAAAACAGTTAAATAAAACAGGAACACAATATGGACATGTACAGCTTGCCGCTTCCAGAGATGAGCGACGATAAGCACCGGCACAAACAGGTAGACAAACAGCAACAGCAAAACGGGAATATGTTTATTACACGCCCAGTTCACATTCTTCATATAACAAACAAACTCCTTTGTTGTCGCAGTTCAATGGACATATTGACAGCAACCGATTTCGGCCGCCCAAGTATAAAACGCGCTATATTGGAGTGGAAAATAACAATTTGAATCGCAGCCAGTCGCTTGGATCTTGCAGCGCAAACAGTTCCCAAATCGCACAGGCCATTTCATTCCACGGCGGCTCAGAGTGTCCCGATGCCGGCACATTACCAGTTTCAACAAATGCCGCTGCTACGGCTGCCTCAGCTTCCATGTCCTGCAATGAGAGCCACTTTGAACAGTGTTTCGAGCGTCTGGCCAAGCTGGGCGAGGGCTCCTTTGGTGAAGTGTTCCAGGTGCGAGATCGTTCCGACAGCCAGCTCTATGCGGTCAAAATCTCCAAGCAATTGTTTCGCGGCGAGCAATATCGGGCCGAGCGACTGGAAGAGGTGCGTCGCTACGAAGAATTCTCTGGCCACGAGAACTGCATTCGCTTCATACGTGCCTGGGAGCAATACGATCGCCTCTTTATGCAAATGGAGCTGTGCCGCGAGAACCTGGAGCAGTATTTGTACCGCTGCCGGCGCATACCGGAGGAGCGTATATGGCATATATTGCTTGATTTGCTTCGCGGCTTGAAGTCGCTGCACGATCGTAATCTCATACACTTGGATATTAAACTGGATAATGTACTCATTGACGACGACGACACATGCAAGCTGGCGGACTTTGGACTGGTCATCGACGTGGACAAGGCAAACAACCAACATGCAACTGAGGGAGATTCCCGATACATGGCACCCGAAATACTACAGGGACAATTCTCAAAGGCCGCGGACATATTCAGCCTGGGCATTGCAATGCTGGAGCTGGCCTGCTATATGGAATTGCCGTCGAATGGACCGCTCTGGCATGAGCTACGCCAGGGCAAACTGCCCGAGGACTTTATAAGCAGTAAGCAGTTTAATGATAATATCTTATAATTTTTAAACTTTTAACAACTTGCGTGTATTTCAGCTATTTCTGTTGAGTTGCAGCATGTTATCAAGTGCATGATGTTACCAGATCCGCAACTACGGCCAACGGCACAGCAGCTTCTGTTGCAACCAAGACTCTTAGCAATGCAAAAGGCGGAGAAATCCATGGTCATACTAAGAATGCTGGTAAGGTTTATCTCGAATCCAATTAGTCCCTTCACTATTCTTGTATTCTTCTAGACAAAGTGCTTTAGACGCTCGCGTCGTGCTGTCTTGATGAAAATGTGCAATCTCAAATCGGCTGCGTTCCGTTGCCTGTTCTATATGTTGGAAATCTTGCATTTGTATAAGCCCCTAACGGCATCGGAATCGGCTGCGTATAATGGCAATTCTGCAACAGCGCCAGCATCACCATCCGCATCCGTTGCTGGTGTGCCGCGGGTAGAATTCCAACTGGTGGGCTCCACGCCCATTGGCAATCGATTTTCCGATTTTCTATCGTCTATGGATACTTTGGAGCTATCACAGCAGGCCACACCCACGGCCTGTGGACGCGACAATTTAGTCAACTCAACGCCACTGAATCACAATCACAATAAGTCAACTCCTCAAAGGAGGCAAGTATTACTTTTTATACACATGTCTTCGACAATCCAAAGAAGGCTTTCCTATCTTGTTAGCAATATTAACAATTTTCCATTGCAGTTCTTTCTCGGCCCGTAAATCAGATGCGGATAGTAGCAATTTATTGTCCTTAGATGACAGCTACTCGCGAGCCAATGTATCCGCGCCCAAAGTATTAGATACGTCTTCGTTTCGGCGTAAAAAATTATTTTTGTTGGACAGCGATGAAGAGTGAGTTAGCAAACATGCAACATGGAAAACAAGGAATTTATGGATTCGAATAATATATATATATATATATATATATCAGTTACAAACCCATACATATGGCAACAAAATATATCGTTATACATATTTGCTTTAGTTGTAGTTTCACAAAAATGCCTAGATTTTGGCTCAAAAATTGTGTAATGTTAACGCTTCTTTAGAAGAACCTTGTTGTTAGAAAAACTATGTTTTTATAAAGTAATCCGAATTGTAAAAGATAATACATATAATAAGCATGTGATATATATATGAAAAACGATTTGAAAAGTCGCAACAATATAAGGATTACATACCACTAATATTTTCTTTTTTATTGCAATTCAGATGCGAAAGGGACAATACAAACTTGCACCAATAGTACATAGGCTTTATTCAAAATTTCTATTATACTTTGGCGGCAAATTTAACAAGAACTGTCAGTTCTGACAGACCGAGACAGAATCTAATAAGAATCTTTAAAAATCAAAGCATTTAATATTTACTTGATATTGATTAATTGATGATCTATGAATATTATATATTGGGATCTGGTATATTATTGACACAGCCCATCGTTATAAGTATTCATATATGTATGTATACTTTACTTAAGGCCATCAAAATGCCCATTTTTGAAATATTTGACACAATTTTTCTGTGTTAATACAGTGTGACCGAATCTTGAAACCAAATAATATACAGATTCAGTTTTCACGTAGCGCATTTCTTCCCTTCCCTGAAGTTTTTTTTATAGAAATAACATGTGTTTTGATCAAACATAAACAACGAGGTGGCTTCTTAGAAATTTTGAGACAAAATGGCACGTACAAAGAAAAAGAAGTTAGAGGTTGTTTTTGATCCACAAAAGCGCAAGTAAGTACTGAAAACATATGAAGACACGGCCCTATAACCTCTTCCCAATCACACAGAGAATTTTTGACTGGTTTCCATAAACGAAAAAACGAGCGACGCTCACGCGCCAAGGCGGACTTGAGTCGCAACCTCAAAGAAGAGCACAAACGGATACGTCAGGAGGTAAAAGATGGCTTCAAGCATCTTAAGAAATCCTACGAACCGTTGCGCGAGCTAACCGCAGAAGACAAGGGAGAAGGCACGCAACAAGATGCCTACGAAGATGACGAAGTTCAAGTTAAGATTGTGGAGCTTTCCACAAATGATTTGGCTGCACAGCGGAACATGCTAGGCGCCAACATAGCCGAAGAAAGTGAAGAAGAGGAGGCGGAAACGAATGACGAGGACGAGGAGAGTAAAACCAATCTTATACCTGGCATGGATTTCGACGTGAATGCAGCTCGCAAGCGCAAATCGAAGACAGAAGACAAATCAATGGATGCCAAGGGAACTCAGGCCCATGCTGCGGAAACAGATATAAAAAGCAAAAAGGACTTGGACAGGCTGATGAAAACGAAAACGCTGAAGAAAATGAAAAAGAGCAAGCTGTTCAAACAGAAGGAACGCTTCGACAAAAAGGCCAACCAGAAGAAACTGCTTCGTAATCGGAACAATACCATCAGGAGCGTGCCCAAGCATCAGCGTAAGAAGTTGAAGTATGGCAATGCTCCTGGTGAACAGACGCGCTATCGCAAAGGCCGCATGATGAACAGAAAGGAGCTACGCAAACGAGGCGGGGGCGGCGGCGATTAGAGGTTGTCTGAGCATGTCATTTATATTAGCATATATATATATATATGTATTTATATTATATATTATGTACTTTATAGTTTTGTTTTACGGTTTATTTACTATTAAATTAATTGATCGAAATAAACTGTATATATAATTTTGCTAATTCGCCGGCGCCGGCCGTTTTTCTTGCACATTTAATCTTTTGCTCATATTCCATAATATCTATGTGTATATGTATGTGTATATAGTATATCCAACATGTTTTATTTTTTGGGGTTATATTAACACTATCAATTGAATATTGCCGCAGCCGCAGCTTAGTATTGCTATAAATAAAACTGGCGCTCAAATGAAATTTTGAAATTTATGTTTGTTCGCCATTTAACTTACGACTGATATTTAATCTACACTCTCATTTTAATATAATATTTACAGAATCTTTTCTTGTTATCAACTTAAAAATATCGTTTCTTTTCTTTTTTTGTTGCCTTATTTGCAATTTCATCTATTTTGCATTTATGTGTTAAGTGTTTTGTAGTTTGGTTTCTATTCATAATATTCTCTCTTTTCGTTTTTCTTTTCTTTGTTTGTTTTTTTTTTTTTTGTTTTTTTGGGGGGGTGAATAACATTTTTTGAAAATGTGTATATTCCAGCGATAATTTGTTATAATTTTGTATATTCCAAACATTTCATTTAAAATAATAAACACAATAAATAAATTGCCAAACACGCGTACGACTTGAACTTAAAACGTGGGGGGATCGTTGGAAGTCGGGTGGGTTGGGGGTTGGGAGGCGCAACGATAATGCTCTAGCTTATAGCTTACATGTCCTATTACTAATATATTCATCAGCAGTTAAAAAATGTTTACAAAACTCATGTAAAATCCGAGCGAACCCGATTGCCCTTTGCTGGCCAACAACAAATGCATCCAGGGCCAGGCGAGGCAGTCATCATAATCAACATTCTCAATACAATCATCATCATCATCATTATCATCCAGTTAGGATTGTTGTTGCTGTTGTTGGCCAGCCGACTGATGCTGGCGACGTGTGAAACCACCGCCAGACGCTAGATGGCGCTGCAAGACGCGCTGCTGTTGAAATTTCGCACCGCCGCCAAAACGATTATGTTTGAATTTATTGCGCTGCTGAAAATTGGGGCGATAGTTCTGATGATGGAAGCGGGGATAGCTGCTCGACTTGTTGCTGTTGTTGTGCCAGCGCTTTTGGCCCTCGTATTCCTGGAATGGATTGTAGCCGGGCGCGCTATTGTTGCATTTCACAGACGCCGACTTGATCTTCCGTTGACGACCGCGATCCATTTCGTTCTCCTCATCATCATCCTCGTCACGTTTGCGCTGCTCACGCGCCTCAGCCAGCAGCTATAAGTGGATGAATTTATGTGCTATTAGTGTGTCTTTAAGTTAATTGTAAGGGATCTGCTTGACTCTTGGTTGGGTGGTTGGAAATGAAGCTTATGCAGATGAGTTAATCGAGCACATATACATGCAATTTATTAATTGGCTAGCACAATCAATAGATTTTTAGCTATATATTAAACTGGCACTATCGGATAGTACACATAGTATGTTAAAAGGAAATTAAAATATTTCGGGCAGTACATGCACTAAATGCACAACATCGATAGTATAAAGATATCTCTGGTGATCTGGCCCTATCAAAAGCATTTTCAGCTCTATTTTTTAACTAACAGTTAATTTGGCAAAACGGTAACGGGCACGGATGTATCGGCAGTCAAATCATAAGCTTCATTTGGTATTGATTGCTGTTTTACCTATTGGGATCTAGGATTATTCGACGTCGTTCTTGAAAACGGGTAGGGCGCATTGAAGTGTCCACCAAGCTGCATGGAGACTTCAACACAATCACAGTTTGAGGCAAATTGGGAAAATAGTACTTAAATCAGCTGTTAAGACCACAGATCTGGTACAGCCGTCGAGTTACTGTTACTGTTATTGTTACTCTGAATTTGACTGTGACTGTTACTGCGACTGTTACTGTGACTGTTACTGCTGTCATCGTTATGCCCATCCGCATCGCCGTAACCAGCTATCCGTTTCGCACAAACCAAACCAAAAGTCTATATGAATGGAAGGATAATGTGAAAACAAATGCAAATAAATTACAAAACAATTTATGAAAAACAACCAGCATGCAATTGATATTATACACAACTTACAACAAACGATGTACACATAAATTTAGAATTACATACAGAGATAGGAGAACCAAAGAAAAAGACACCAAAATAGTTTGCATAACATATTAATGTTAGATATTTGAGATTGCTTGAGTACTTCTTAAGTAACACAGTTCTTAACCCGGAAGCACATAATATGGCATTTTGCCACACATGTGGCAAATCTACAAAATTCTATATGCTAAACATAGGAAAATATTTTAACATATAAACTTATGTGGCACGTTTTTACTCCATGTACCCATAAAATGGGTAAAAAGGGAACTCTAAATCTGTGCAAAAGTAGAAGCAGGCAGAAGGAGATATCTATATCTTATAAAGTATATATATTCATGATCAGTATCAAAAGAGATTTCAATTTGGCCATGTCCGTCTGTCTGTTCGTCTGTACGAACGCGTCGATCTTAGCAACTAAAAGAGCAAGACACCAAATTCGGAATGTAGGTTCCTGTTTACCATACGTAGATCAAGTTTGTTTCCAATTTCAAGTATCTCCCCCCGTTCCCACGCAATTCGACAAAAACGTTTTATACCAATAATTTTAAAGATATAGCTTTGGGATTTGGCGTGTGTAATACATTAGTAACTCTTAATCTACTGGCCAAATTTCAAGTCGATCGGATAGTAAACACGGAAGTTATTGACGAAAGAAGATTCAGTGCGGCAGCAAGGGGGAAGAAGCACAGCCACAACTTAAAATGGAATGGATACAATTTTTCTGTGGAATCTTAACAGATTGTGCCAGAAACTCGAGCTGTCTTGTGAAACTATATCATCCTTCTCGCAAGCATCGATTAAACACAAAGAAATTTCTTAAAATATAGTTGTGCTATAGTGCTATATTAGAGTTTTTATATACAGTATCGATATATGATATACATATGTGTTATTATCGTGCCCATCTCTAATGCCGTGAGAATGTAGCAGGGTGCCTTTGGTTAATGTAGCGTGAAAAGAGTCTATATGAGTTTCACTAAATACACTTACCTCCTTATCCAGCTCTGAGGGTTTACCATTCCAGCTAAGCACAGAGCTACCATAGCCCCGATGCGTTTGCTTAAGCAGCTCACTAACGGCATTGCCATTGGCCACAGACTCACTCTGATAGCCATTGCCAATGCGCGTCGTTTGCTGTGCCTTGGCACTGCCATTCAGCAACTTCTGGCGCTTGGAGACAGGCGTTGTATTGGGCTCTGTTGTGGTCACTTTGCTGGCGGCAAAGGGATTCTTGTGATTTTTAGGCGTTGGGTTTGCTGGAGTTGCTTCTACAACAACCACATCATCATCCTCCTCCTCCTCCTCATCGTCGTCCTCCTCATCCGCATCATCAGTGCGCGTGACCTGCCAAATGCCAGTTATGGACTTAATTACCGCTGGCGAGGGCGGCGTCTTTGGCGATGGCGGTCCTTTGCCATTTTGTGACTGCCAACCGTTGCTGAGCGTGTTGCTATTTAGCTTTGTGCCCTTTTGTTGCTCATCCTCCTCATTAGCATTGCAATCAGCGTTTCTGTGTTTGTTTTTATAGTTGTTTAGACTTTTGAATATCTCGTCTATGGCATCAGTCTTTTGTTTGCTGTTGT
Source organism: Hirtodrosophila histrioides (assembly GCA_037075165.1). NCBI lineage: Eukaryota > Metazoa > Arthropoda > Insecta > Diptera > Drosophilidae > Hirtodrosophila > Hirtodrosophila histrioides. Next base: position 91,157 of record JBAMCL010000491.1, read on the forward strand.
TAACATTGCCCGACGAGGCATTGGAGGCGGACTTGGCTTTGTTGCTGTTTATGTTGAGCAGGCTGCCATTTGTCTTGGCGTGCCCGTTGCGCAGCGAGGCTGTTGGCGCCTCCTCTTCTGATTCACTTGAATCGGCGCCACTGCGTCGCTTGCGCGGATTTGATACCAGCTGTGGTGTTTGCTGCTGGTGCTGTTCCTCCTCCTCGGAGGCGGACTCATACGGCACCAGGCTCTTGAGTGGCGTCTTTGGCTTCAACTTGGCAGTTTGCGCAACGTGGCTGCTATCCTCATCATCGCCGGGAAACATTTTGGGCATGCTAGGCAGCGGTGGCGCCATATTGGCGTTAACATCATCATCGCTATCGTCGTCCTCGTCCTCCTCCTCCTCATCTTCGGATGATGTTGGCAGAATATGTTGTTGCTGGTGGTGTATTGTTGGTTTGATGGCTAAATTGTTGTTGCAGGAACTTTTGTTACCATTTGCATTGGAAGCTGATGCAGCTTCTCCTTTATGCAATGCGCCAGCCATTGAATGCTTCGATTGCGCAGATTCCTGAAACTTACCGGTCCCCAAAAGGAGACCGTTTTGCTGCTGTGACAGTTGCTGCTGCTGCTGTGGTTTCTTCTGTGGTGTGGTCTTAAACTGAATGGCTGTCTTAACACTACCAAGCGCATGCCCATTGCTATTGGCATAGCCATTCGGCAGCTGTGGTCCAATGAAACGCGGCGACGCAACAGAGGCGGTTGCTGATGTGGACGTTGCTGTGGCAGCCACAGCTGGAGTATGCTGTCCATTGGTCAGACGCAGTCCATTCAACTTGGGCCCGCAACTGCCGTTGCTGCCCACATCCAGCTCATAGAACATTATATAGGCATTTGTATTGCAGACGCTCTGCATGGCTATTTGCCGCACATAGCTGTCATCAAAGTTGTAGTATGTGCCCGTCTCAGTCAGGCCAATGGCCGTGTAGTGGCCACAATGCTGCGAAACTCCCAAGTGCGTGACCATCGATACCAGGCGATAGCTTAAAGGCTGTGCCGCCGCCGTTGGACTGCGTGCTGCGAATTTGCTGAGGTCAATGCGTGGCTTGAAGCTAATCTGTTTGGTCAGCTTGTTGCCCATCATCGAGAACCGTTTCAGCTGTATACACAGCGTGATGGGTGCACGCTCCAGGCTAAACTGTTTGGTGGCGGAGACCTAGAAATATGCAAATAATCAATAATTGTTAAATGTTAAATGTAAAAGAAAGCCTTATACCCATGAGATATATTATTGCTCAATAGCTCGATCAGAGACTAGCATAAGATGAAAATTTAAATGTACTTTTATTTATTAAGTCAACTTGACCCAAGTATCATAATAAAAAAAAGCTTTAAGCTCTTATACTTGAATGTTTTGTAAGATTATTCCACTGTTCGAGGTGCTTTAATTAAGCAACAACCAGAACTTAAAGCTTTAGCTACGATTCATCTAACAACTATGAGCTTAAAGTTTTAGATCAAATTAAGTGTATTGATTGAATAAACCTAAAGCTTGTAAGTGCTTTTAAAATCAAGTTTAGAAGAGAATCAATCAATTATTGATTTTATATTAGATTCTGATACATATCTTTGGTTACGCACTTCTAAAGCAACTATTTATAAAGTTATGTTTTGGTCAAGCGTTTAGACAAGTTTATTTCAAAGTTAGTCTATCAATGGAGGCCATAGGCCCGTAATAAGTTGATTTTTGTGGACTACTCACCTTTTTCTTGCATCCCTCGCACTTGTAACCCATGTCCTCGAGTCGCTCACGTGCAAAGTAACCATCAAAGGCATCATCCAGTGTGTCCGCCTTCCGTATGTCCAGCAACAGATCTTGGAAATGTTGAAACGTAATCGAGACATGATTGCAGCTTAGGCAGCGCACCTCGCTGCGCAAATAGCCGCCAAAGATTTGATTTAACGGTGTCGTCTCCTTCACCAGCTGATCGAGCTCTTTGTAATTGCAATAACGCATCAGATACGCCTTCTCCATGGCCTCGACCAGAAAGCGAAGAAACTCATGTGCATCCTCCTGCCGTCCCACAACCATATGCTTGCATATTTGCCTTAGCTTGGTGTATATGAGAAATGGCCGGACCGCCGACTGATTGGATTGTGTGGACTGCAGGGTTTTGGCCATGGCGCAAATGATGCAGCCATTACCGCCGCAGGATTCATTAATGTTGCAGTTCTCCAAATGCGAGGACTCCGACACCAGCCAATTGGCCAGCGCTGGTATATGAAAGAGCGCCTGCAGCGTCGAATTGAGGTAACAAGTGTTGCCCACATTAAGCATGCCCGCTCCCACCTGCCACTTGCGTTCCGATTGCTTCCAGCCGATGCGTATGTTTTCACGCTGGTAGAGCACACGCTTCGGCTTGGGCAGCTCATTTGGATTTGTATTGGCATTCTGATTGGATTGTTCCGACGACTGCTTCCGATTGCCATTCACAGTTCCGTTCACGTTCCCTTTCACGCTCCCGTTCCCGTTCACGTTCCCGTTCACGCTATTATTGTCTGCAAGTGAAACAGCAAATTTTAGCCTGGGCATTGGCACATGTCGAAAGAGGCCCGCCAAGAGTACAAGGCAGGGCTGCAATAACAGTTTATAAAGCAGCCACAGTATGTAGCTGGTGTCCGCAATTATCACAGTCATTGTTATACATTTAAAGGAAACGAAAATTGCTTGGTTACTAAAATTAAAACGAATATGACGAACACACAGATATTGCCAAAAGGCAGCAACGAGCGAGCGAACGCCACAACCAAAATACACACGCGCACACACTTACACTCACACTTGTATACATATGAATGGTCACCTGTGCCTGTGTTGTGTTGATAACAGCGAGCGTTACGTTGCGTACTCGTTGCTGTTAAAAAAAAAACGGAAGAAAAAAAGAGAGAAAACATACGCTGCGTTGACATCTATTGCCATCTTGTTTTGGCGCATGCAAATTGCAAGGGTTGCGGCAATCGAGTGTTGCCAACTGAATTTTCGACCGTTCGCTTTGGCGCGTATTAGCACTGCTTATTGTTGTTGTAGGCGTCTTGTCTTTGTTGCTGCTGCTGCTGCTGGCAAAGCAACATGGCCAGGCTGAGGAAGAGTCTTTGACCATTTCGCAGCAACTCTCATTTGTTTTACTTCCTGCTTTGTGCACAAGGCGAAAGCAAATAAAACACAATGTGTGCGTGTTTGTACATTTGTATGTATGTATGTATACATACATACATAGATGTGTACGATTCCCATACATTCGCTTGCACTCTTTTATATGCCCATTCACAACACAGCAAAATGCGACGCAACATTTGCTAAAATCAAGCATACGAGAAAAAAATAGAACCAGCAGGCCTGCTCAATGCGGTTACCAAATACAATTTTCAGCGCCAGCCAAGGCAAACTATGGGTGCGAGCGGGAGAGTGAATGTGCTAGAGAGAGTGAGTGGGCAGCCGCGTGTAAAATGTTTGCCGCGAAGTCTGCACGTTTTTTTTTTTCTTTCAGTTTCTTCTGTGCGGTGTGATTCAGAAGTAGACAGTAGTAAAAATGTGTAGTGGGCTTGCAGTCGCTGCTGCTGCTGCGGTCGACGTCGCTGCCTGTCCAACTCACTCTTTACGATCATGTACTTGTTTTTGCTTGGCATGCTTTTTCTTTGCATTCTGTTTATATGCGACCACCACGTACACCACCCAAGCGCACACACACTTGCATATATATACATACATCACACACACAGGCGATGACGCAGCTGCTGCGCCGTCGACGTCGACGTCGCCGTTCATAAATTGTGCAGCATAACCCAGACATGGGGGGGAGGTATATAGCAAAATGTGTTGGTTCACACGTGATTTTGCTCAAAATATGGCAAAATAAACATTAAACTGCCTGGAAAATTTTTGCGCCGCCTTGCCACACACATTGAGAAACAGTGGCAGACAATTAAAAACGAACAGAAGAAAAAAGAGCGCGATGACGATAACGATAACCACTTACCATGTCCATTTGAGCCCACGACTTTGCCAGCACTGTTGCCATTTGTTTTGTTGTTGTTGCTGCTGCTGCTGCCGAAATTGCAGTTGGCGGCTCCATTGTTATCCGGCTTAATGACAATGTATTTTGATTTGAGTTTCGCCAGCACAGACTCCTGGTAATTGTCCACCTCCTCGTAGTCGATTTTGGCGAGCAAGACACGCTTGGCGTTGGCCACAATTTGACTTTGCAGGTTATCAGCGGCTGAATCGTCACCGGTTTTGGCCTCATCGGCAGCAGCAGATCCGGCGCGGTTAGCTATGGCCGCAACGCAGCCACCGCCGCCACCGACGTTAACGCCAAGAGATTCCCGCAGCGCAGCGTTGACGACATTTGCTGTTTCGCACACAGCCAACGAGACGGGCATGGCGCTTGCAGTGGTTGGCGTTTGTGGTGGAATTTTGAATGATTTTACGCTGCCTGCCGCTCAATGATATCGGTATACAAAACTGATAATGGCTGATAACTTGGGCGAGGTTGTGGGGCGCTAAGTGGCTGTTGCAGTTGCAGTGTTGATTGGGCGACAGGGTAAGGCGGCGGCGCGTTGTGGAAATGAAAGCATTCGATACGGTAGCTGTTGTTGTTGTTGCTGTGGCGTAGGCGGGCGTGTTGCGCGGACTCGGACCCAGACTCACACACACGCACACACTTCAAAACTAGCTGTTGTACATTTGCGCAATGCTCAAGATTCTCCCACCGCCCGTTGAACTTCACGTTTTTTATAGGTCCTGCCCCCGCGTTCAGCGACCGCTCTGCGTCCTTCAACAACGTTGGAACGTTCGTTGCCCGCGCGACAATTACTACTACTTTTTTATTCTCCGTTTTCGTTTTCTTTGCTTTCGGCCAACACACCAAGCAACCGACGCACGCACACTAACACAATTGCACACGCTTTTTTTTGCTTTATGCTATTGGCTCTGCAATTGGGGCGAATATGCGGCAGAAGTTGAGTATTTTTCCTTTCGGCAGTCGTAGTTTATTCGGCAACAGCACATAACGAATTTATACTTCGCGTTTGCATTTTTTGTAAGCGAATAATTTGATTTTCAAAAATATAATGACAATTCCTTCCCTCGTGTTTCTTCCGACTGTCGATTTGCTTTTGCATCACTTTTCGCTAAATGAGGCTGCCCACTTTACACAACAGTTGGCAGTTCAACGCTAAGTTGGCTGCGCGCAACGAACGCAACGTAGATGAACGCATTTTGAGACTCACGTGAAGTTAGCTGCTTGCTTTGGCATTTTTTCGCAAACTGACCGTGGTCACTCTGCCAGACAAGTGCAGCTGAAACGCATAAACATTTTTTGTGCTCGTTCTTTTTAAAGTGAACAAAAAAATAAAGCAATCACGAATTAAATAAAAGTCAGTGCACCATAATGGCTTCATTTTTTAATGTGGGCGCTCTGGGCAATGTTTTCTCAACACCCATTGGACAGCGCATTGGTGAGTAAAAGTCCAAAACAGCGGTCATCCGAGCACAGTTTGTGTGTTGTGTGTGGGTGTAATGCACAATTATTAAATCCCCTGTCACCTTTAAAGCATATGTAAATATATATTGTATGCACAAATGTCTGTATATTTGCGCACTTGCACTATGAAATAGGCTATGATCGGGGCGGTAGCAAGCCTTGAAAAATTGAATTTTCACAACTTTCTTTGGTCGTTTTGTCATTTTCTTATTGTATTGTTACACACATACACATACAGGCACACACGCAACACCCACCACAAAATAAGATTTGTTGTTGCCATCTGATTACTATGGCAAAAAAAATACGCTATCACACCAATTCCCGCCGCAACCCCACACATATTTCGTCTCAGTTTCATTACTAATAGTGTCATTGGCAATTGCTTGATTAGATTACAACTACAAATGTACATACGTACTAGAGCTGCTTCGTATCGTTCACAATAAGTTTAATCGAACCACTGACTCCTCGCCAATTAAACTAATGAACTTGTGTACATGAATGTTGAACTAGTTCGTTCATTTATATCAAATAATGCTCGTTCTGTTTATTGTAGTTTTATTTTAGTAAGTTCGCGTTGTGAACAAACAAACGATAGAATGTTATGACCGATTATATCGATCATAATAATTTATTCCTTCAACTACATATATGAAGTTCATAAATAGAACTACTGAACTTGTGCGCTCGATTGAACTACAATGTGCAACTCTACTACATGTAAGGAATGAAAGGCGGTCTACTGACGACCACAAAAAAGGCAGCTACACCTATTCATGTACACTATTTACGAGAAAAGCAATAAAAGAGCACATATGTGCATGATTTGTTGCTCATCACTTGCAACTTAATACCATTGCTTTGCATTTGATGTCATCCACAAAGTAGCAACAACAATAACAACCACAAATATATTAATAATTTTGAATACACAGCTCTTTACCCATCTCCCCCCTCCTTGACCAACTCAAACTGCGCTGCACCTAATTAGTCATCAAGTTTTGCTTTACCTTTGGTGCTAGTTACATAAATGTGTTAATTTATTCAATTCTGCTTTCTGTCGAATTTTCGTAGTCATTTACTAGTGTGTGACTGTATATGTATGTGTGAATTCGTGTTATGTTTCCAATGCTTCACTAATTTATTTCTTCATACTTATTATTATCGCTCTAGTTTGCTTTTGCGGTTGTTTTGTTTAAATTTTTAACTGATTTTATGCTTGCGTTTTATAAACGCAATAGTAATTGTTTTTGTTGTTGCTTATTTATTTTGAGCGGCAGTGCGTTGCACTCGATGAAACAACAAAAGCAAAGAGCGTAAGCAGTTCTCTCTGCTCTCTCGCTCACCCACGCAAATAAATTGATCCGTTTACACGTTCCAAATGTGACGATAATCATGAATTTCAATTATCGGAAACGAAAGTTTTTTTTTGTTGCATGTTCTGGATTTTTATATAGTGCAATATGTGCAATCCAGTTTAAACAATTAAAAGCAATTCCATAAAATGAACGCTAAAGGTCACATGATTTTAGCTGTAAATGTTACGCTTACAATGATGCTTGAGCGTGATTTTAAAGTATCGTGAATGGGCCACATTATAAGATAAATTGTTCCTAAGCAAAACGATTAAATTGCACAAGTAAACCATGTTTACGAAAGTGAGTATTACTAATTTACATATTTGAAAATTACAAATTCTTGACAAGGGCTCAAATATTCTATTCAAATGTTTTTGAAACGTGTAAACACAACTGTACAATTGTTGTTGCTTCTTTAATTAGTATGATAAAAGTGTTGTTGCTTAAAATTTATTGCAACCGCATGATATTCTTGTTGATTTTTCCAAACCAAAAACAAAAATAAGCACATGACTTCGTCTTTTTTGTTTGCTTGCAAAAAAAAAAAATGGCAAATAAAATATTTAAACAAATATATAATATAAAATATTTCATACCACCTTTTCAGAGGCTGCCACCGATGCGGGATTAGCCTCAGAAAATTGGGCGGCCAATATGGAAATCTGTGACATGATCAACGAATCCTCAGACACAGCACGAGATGCTATGCGGGCCATACGGAAGCGGCTCTCACAGAATGCGGGCAAGAACAATCAAGTGATTATGTATACGCTGACTGTGCTGGAAACGTGCGTGAAGAACTGTGGCAAGGCGTTCCATGTGCTGGTGGCACAGAAGGACTTCATTAATGAGCTGGTTAAGCTGATTGGACCCAAGAACGATCCGCCGGCAATAATGCAGGAAAAAGTGCTGAGTCTCATTCAAATCTGGGCGGACGCGTTTAAAAACCAACCCGATCTCAATGGAGTCACACAAATGTATATGGAGCTGAAGAACAAGGGTATTGAGTTTCCACCCACGGATCTGGATGCCATGGCGCCTATATACACGCCACAACGGGTGAGCCTTTGCCTAAACTGTGCTTAAGCCATTTCTAAACCCATTTATTCATTTAACAGAGTGTGCCGGAGGTGCATCCACTGCCGCATCCACAGCTAATGGCCGCACAACATACAATATCGCCTCAGCATGCGGCGGCAGCAGCAGCAGCGGCAGCCGCCTCAGCTGGGGCAGGCACTGGCCCGCTACATTTAACGCCCGAACAGGGCGCCAAATTGCGTTCGGAACTGGAAATTGTCAGCAACAATATGTCCATTCTAGCGGAAATGATGAGCGTGATGAAGCCGGGCCAGGAGCAGCCTGATGACTATGCACTGCTCAATGAGCTGACTGCCACCTGCAAGGAGATGCAGTCGCGCATTGTGGATCTAATTGGACGCGTTCAGGACGACGAACTGACCGCTGAATTTCTGCGCGTCAATGACGAGCTCAACATTTTATTCTTGCGCCATCAACGCTACGAAAAGAATCGCGCACAGGCCAACGCTGGAGCGGTAGCGGTCACTTCACCATCTGCCGTCCTGGGCGCTGCAATGGGTGTGCCTGGCGTAACGACAGCAGCGGGCGCCGGATTAGGCGCCGCTGTCGTGCCCCCATCTACAACTGCCGTCAGCAATACGCCGCAAAGTGATCAGCTGCTCATTGACTTGATTGAGAGCAGTGAGGAGCATCTTCCGCAGAGCTTTGGCCAATTGCAATTGGGCGCCAGTGGTGGTGCAGTCACTGCGGCAACGCCAGCAGTCGCTGCGGATGAGTTTGATATGCTGGCACAGTCGCGTACCGATGGCAACCAGTAAGCACTAGATTATAAGACATTCACTATATCCTTGCCTTGAAGCAGGCGTCTACATAAAGCATATATATTGTTGATCACCATCAATAGTCGAGTCGATCTAGCCATGTCCGTTTGTCTGTTTCAGTGTACTCTTTTCTTTATATGTATACAAAACTTATATTATTCATACTATCTTTGGAAGACCAACGTTTCAACAGTCAAAGTTTTATATCTATTTAAGTGTAAGCAAACGTATATCGTAATCAGATTTCTATATCATATAGCTGCTATAACTACCGGTCAAAAATTGGTTTTTGTATGAAAATCTTAGTTTGTTTTGTTTGTTAAAATGAAACCATCTTGTTTTATTTGTAGCAAAACGGATTTGCTGCGCGATATTCCTAGCGTGGATGCGGCAGCTGGCAGTGTTGCCTCGCCTTACAAACAACAGAAGCAGTCACCATCACCGCAACTAATACAACAAGTGCAGCAACCACCGCAACGTGCAGCCGGCGAACCGCCGGTGGTAAGTAAAGTGAGTAAACATGCCGCCTAGAATCGATGTAAACTAATGGCGCTCTAATTTTTTTTTAAAATTTTAATTTATGTATATTTAAATTTGTGTTTAATTTATTCTTTTTTTCCTGTTTTTCTGCAAATTTTATTTGGGTTCGTTTGATTTTCCTCTTGTGTTGATGGCGCCCACATAGTCGACGAAAGAGAATGAGATCGACGAAATGGAGGCGTGGCTGGGCAGCTCAGTAAGTAGCAACAGCAGCAACAGCAAACAACAAATTTAACATAAATCATAATCGCTTTTTTCATCACCTATAATCATGGCACATACAATTATAATTTATTCGATTTAACATGCATTGCTTTTGCCTTTTTAAGAATGGCTTGATTTAATTTATTGTTGTTATTTGTGCCCACAGAAGGATGTTGAAGGCATTGAGGAACTGACTAGCTCAGAGTTTGACAAATTCCTTGAGGAACGTGCCGCTGCCGCTGAAAATCTTCCAACGATCAATGCATCGAACTCCGCCGCCAGTGCCACAGCAGGATCAGCACTCGATAGCAGCTTACGAAACAAGACACCAAAGAAACCGGGCGCTGACGAGGATTTGCTTGCGCTTTGAGTGTGAAATCAGCGATAATTGTTTACTCTTTCAAATGTTACACACGCCTAACATATTTATACATAACGTATATATACATACATAATTAATAGCATACATATAACAATTATGTAAAATGCTTTGATTTTTTTATACTTGGTTTTTGATTTTTAATCTTTTTAAAAAATGATTTTTGTAAGAAATTCCAAAAACAAACAAAATACCAACAACGGCAACGACAATTGTAACTTATTCCAAAATGCAATACAATTTTGCTCTAACTATAAGCTATGCAGATAAAACACACAAACACAACACACACACACATTGATTGTATTTGTAATGTATATTATGTTTAAAAGTCTATTTGTTGTTTATTTATACATGTGTATACACATATACCTTATAAAGATAATTTATTAAACAAAACACGCAAATCACTGGAATGGATAAAACTATTTGTATTTTTTTTCATACCCTTGCAGAGGGTATTATAATTTTGTCTCGAAATGTATAGTGGACCGAAGGAGAAGTTTCCGACCCAACAAAGTATATATATATTCTGAATCAGCATCAATATGCGAGTCGATATAGCGATGTTCATCTATCTGTCTGTTTCTATGAAACTTGGCACAGTTGCTTATATTTGCTGCAGGCAGCACAGATGTCTGAACCAGCCCGCCCGGGTCTACTATAACATATAGCTACCATAGGAACAAAAGGAGAAAAATTAAGATTTCTAACAAATAACATTCCTGCAAGGGTATATATCTTCGGTACGCTGAGGATAGCCGTTCCCTCTTGTTATTTATTTAGTTAATTACACCTTTATTCCTGCATTACTTCCCCGTCTTGGGTCATGGCTTCGGTGGCGCCATCAAAGTCATCATCGTCTGCAGTCTTGTTGATCTTAGCCGGCGGCTCCTCCACGTCGCTGTCTGTATCCTCCTCCACAACACCTTGACGCTGATTCAATTGACGCTCCAGCTGGTCGATGCGATCCTTTTTGGTATTAATAAGCATTATGAACTTCTTGAGCAATTTCTTCTCCGACATCTTGGATTTCTTGATATACTCTTCGTATTCAGCACGCAATTCATTGATTTGGCTGCCGCCAGCTTCATCCGGGTTGACGCTTGCTTCAGCAGCAGCCGCGACCGGTGGCGGAAGGTGTCCGCCTTCAACGGCCGCATCCAACAACTGGTAGAAGTTGGATATCTTGCTCACCGGCAAGTCAACATAATATGTCTCGAAGCCCAGGCATTTGATAAGCTTAAACTGCAAAAGCTGCTCGTCCAGCTCGTAGTCGAAACCAGGAACGCCCATTTGGGTGGTGAGCGCCGCTTTGCACTCAGCATAGAAGTCATTGTAGGGCTGCAGCAATTCTTCAGCAGCGCTGCGTATTTCATCATGCTCCAGAGTGGTCTTATAGCAAATATTGCTAGGAGTGACCAACAGCTGAATCTCTGTTTTGTCTTCCAACCATTTGGTGTATAAATAGATGAAATGCTTCTCATCCGTCTGGCTGTGGCTTAGCTGCGTGCGCTGCACTACTTTCACGATATGTTCAGTCATTTTTTAATATGTATATCAATGCGAAAGAATTTGTAACGAATTGATTTAGTTTTAAGTTTAGACTTTTGCAGTACTGAATCGGCTGTCTTACTTTGTACGTTGTTAGCACTACAGTCTTTAGTATGCCGGCACCGATAACGATACTTTAGTGTGACGACAATGATTTCGATAACTTTTGCAATACTCGATTGTTTATAAGCACTATACTATTTAGTATTAGCGGCAGAACAACGGCTTGTGACCAGCTAGAAGGGGGTAAGGCTTAAAACATGAAATTTAGGTAAAGCTGTGGTTCAACTTTACATAAAGACACCTCCAATTTTACACTCATGAGCTTTCGTCTATACTCGATAATTGCAAGCGATGTATCGTGGCCTTGCAGGGCTGTAATGAAGTTACACAGCACTGAACAATAGTTTAATAATTCTTATTTAAATTTTGCTTTAACTAGAGAATATTTTTTAGTAGCACGCGTTAGCTCAATTATTCAAATATAGCTGGCACTATTAACAGTTGTTCACCGATAACATCCCATAATGTGCACATGTTTTTCCCACGCTTACCGGGTAGAGTTGCCTTTTATCAAAGTTAAGAGACTCAGCATATGAAGATACTGGAACATTGTATCTGTTTCCCAAAAGTCGCAGTAGTTTTTATAATCATGCACAAATCCCAGCTTATGGTAGAAAAATAATACATTTCTTTACGTTGATTTGTATTTCCGTAGCTTTAACGTACAGAGTTATGCTAAGTAAAAACCCTATTACTCTTGTCCACCTTAGTGGGTCTTGGCGGCCAAACGCTTGTCGCGCTCCTCGGAGATGCTCAGCTTGACACCCTTGCCCTTAGGCAGGGAGATGTAGGGTTTGTTGCCCTTGCCAATGATGAACACGTTGGTCAAACGAGTGGCAAATACATGACCCTGCGAATCCTTAATGTGCACAATATCGAAAGAGCCGGGATGACGCTCACGGTTAACAACGGTGCCGACACGTCCCAAATTTCTACCTCCAGTGATCATGCAGAGGTTGCCTGCAAATTGATATTAGATATTTAGTACCAATGCACGTATGATTATATTGTTTATATAAATGTAATTGCACGTAAAAGTTACTGAAATTGCTAGCAAAGTGCACAAATCAGTGACCGTCGTATCAAAAATTGCTTTTGGCTTTGTTTTTGAACCACGCAACTTGAAAGTAAACGTTTTGTGGTCTTCGAACCAGCCAAGATAGTTTGATTGATTTTGAGTTGCTTACCCGAATCGAACTTGATGTAGTCGGTGATCTTGCCGGAAGCAATATCAACCTGCACGGTATCGTTGGCGTGCACCAGGGGATCGGGATAACGGATGGTGCGGCCGTCGTGTGTGACCAGGAAGGGCACGCCCTTGGCACCCAATTGTGTCTTGCGCACCTTGCACAGCTTGTACTGTTAATAAAGAGAGAAATTAATTAGTTAACGTTGAGAAGCGTGAATCTAATCGCAATAAACGTGCTGAACGTAAAATTCATACGATTTAACCCTAGCAGAGGGTATTATAATTTTGTTCGACCGAAGATAGCCGTTCGATCTTGTTTATTAGATATAATAATTGTAATTGCACGTAAAAGTTACTGAAATGGCTTGTTAAATGCACAGATCAGAGACCGTCGTATCAAAGATTGCTATGGGCTTCATTTTGAACCAATTGTCGTATTATAAAACGTCAAACGGTCTTCGATGAAGCCCGCCTGATAGAATTATCAATATAATTTCCTCTTTGAACTCACCTTTGCCTCCTCAGAAGAAATGCGGTGAATGGTGAAACGTCCCTTCACGTCATAGACCAGACGGAAGAACTCACCAGTCTTCTCAATGGTGATGACATCTGTCATATAGGGTTAGTTTAAATATAATCCTTTTCAAAGCGGAGCGTCAAATTGAACTTACCCATGAAGCCGGATGGGTAGGTTGGATCGGTGCGGACCTTGCCGTCAACCTTGATCAGACGCTGCATGAGAATTTTGGTCACCTCGGCGCCATTAAGAGCGTACTTAAGACGATTTCTCAGGAAAATCAACAGCGGCAGCGATTCACGCAGCTTGTGTGGACCGGTTGAGGGACGTGGGGCGAAGACGCCTCCCAATTTGTCCAACATCCATGCCTTGGGTGCGGCTAAACGCTTCAAATGCTTCTTGGGTCCACGAGCCTACATAAATAATGCATCAACACAATTTAATAACCAATTGATATTTCTTCAACCAAAAGACTGCAACAACAAACAAAAACTCGCGATATATCATTTAAATGCACGAACTAACATTTAAATGCTCACATATTCAACAATCGCACAGTTCATATAGTCATTTTTATTACATTTCACTAGGCTTTTGCTTGTATTGCGCGTCGATGGCAGCGTATTTTATTCTCATTTATATTTTCAGGCTTACCATCTCGTACGATACGTAAAAAAGGAAAGGAAGTTGCTGCGCTGTCAAAGCATTTGACAGTTCCGCGCAGCGTTGCCAATGTGCGTCATTTGAGTGTAACCAGAGCAGTTTACGTTAGTGTTGGTAAATGTTTGCAGGGTTGCAAACAGCGCGCGAAGGTGCAACATTTTAAATTAAGATTAGAACAGTCTATTGTATACCATATAACTGGTTGTTGAATTTTTTATGAGAAATTATTGGAATGTGACCAATATGTAGCTTCCGCCAGAATTTCGGTTTATGTCAAAATCTTAAAATTACTAGTCATTAGGCTAATACGGCAAAATGAAGCAACACCAAAAATGATTTGTTTTTCGTTTTACAGCTAAACTAACGACCTTCTGGATTTTAGAACAAACTTTCTGATTATTATTACTATTATCATTGCAATTTTTCACCTGTATATAAAAACAAAGTTCCATAAGGAAATGGCTAACTACAGTTTATCCTAAATAAAACTTTTCGCAATTGTTATTACAATATAATTTCTGGGAATGTCAGAAATTGAAAATATAACTTCCTTTCAATATTGAGTTACATATTTTTTTAACATGTGCTTTTATAGGATGTGAGCGGTTATCTGTTGACCCTAATTACCTATAATCTTAATGGTATTTAGAGATGAATAATAGAGATATACAGTGATATGATAAATAAATTACTGATCTAATTTTATTATTATGTGAAATTCAGTTATTTCATTTATTTAATAGGTAGATATAGGTAAAAAAAGAAACAGCAACAACAGTAGTCCATCTACTCCGTCAAATTGTATGATAAATCGAATTTTAGAGACTATAACACCTCCAAAACAGAATTGAGAAACTTTTAAAATTAAAATTCAGCATATTGTTTCCTTTACAATTGTTTATTTTTTTTGTTTTATATAATATATTAATAATCCTCTGAAACGCACATATTTTCGTTTTGGGTATTATTAAATTACATTTTGTAAAACCTACTTAGACATTAAACGGTAGTGTTCTAAGCAAACATTGTTGCCAATTTAACTGTAGCAACATGCATATAACCAAAAGTTTTGGTTTATTGGATGTATTTTTATTATTTTTATATATTTTTGTTATTTTTATAAAAGCACATGGGCTTTTTATTTGTAGTTATAATTTTGTTTTGTTTTTTTGGGAAATTTCTTGTTGTTTTGTACATAATACAAACTGCATTTATCATGCACGGATTCTCTTGGTTGTTATTAATAGTTTGAGGCGCAATGAGACTTAAACGTATGAAATAAATTGTTAAGAAATATTAATTAATGTATGCAAATATGAATGTTACGTTAGTATTTAGATGGCTACGCATGTCGTCTGTCGGTCCGTCGGTCTGTCAGTCCGTCTGTCATATGCATATGTATGTGTATGTATTTTTGTATGAGGGATCGCATTTTGTTAACGTTTATTACTCAGTTGTTGTTTTAGTCAGTTATTGTAGCTGCTTGTGGTTGTTGTTCAGTCCAACTTTTTCATTGATTTTAGGGCACGTTCGCGCAGCTGCTTCTCTAAATCCTCATTGATGCCTGGGCCGCCTGTTAGCAGCAACGGTAGCTTGCCATTCCGCTTAGCCCCACCCGTCGTTGATGGCTCATCATTTTCATCATCGCTGCTGCCCTGAGAGCTGCTCTCTTGCCTATGCTTGGCACTGCTGCCGCCGCTCTTTCGCTTATGCTTCTTATGCTTCTTGCTCTTCTTGCTATGCTTCTTGTGTTTCTTATGTTTCTTTTTCTTCGATGACGATTCAGCCTCCGACGCAGAGTCGCTATCAGTTGTATCGGCTGCTTTTTTCGACTTCTTGCGTTTCTTTTTGGCCACACGCTCTTCCTCTGATTCGCTTGCATCCCCGCCACTACCATCTTTTCGCGATTTTTTATGACTGCGCTTGCGGCTTCTATCCAAGCTTTTCTGCTTCTCTGCCAACGGCTCCGTTGGCACCTCAACACTGGAGTTGCTGCGCTGCGCTTTCTTGTCCCCACCGCGCCGCTGCTTATCCTTGTCGCTTCTGTTTACACTTGCTTCTTTACGCTTCTGCTGCTGCTGATGTTGTGCCTTCTTCTTTTGTCGCTCATCGCTGCTGTCATCGTCGCTGTGATCGCTGCTGCTGCTGCTAGCGGAGCTGCGCGACGCTTTGCCCTTGCCGGTTTTTGCTAACTCAGTCGCTGAAGCTTTGGGCTTTAAGCTTTTTGCGGTTGGCGCTGAGCGACGGGCTTGCTGACGCTTCTGCTGCACCTGCTGCTCCTCATCGTCACTGTCGTCGCTATCGTCAGCGCTGCTGTCTGAGCTGCTGCTTTGACTGTTGTCGCGAGCTTTCTTTGGTGCTGCAGCAGCGACTGCCGCGGCGGCTGCAGCGGCGCTGCGCTCATGCGACTTAAGGAACGGCGATGGTGTTCGCGACAGGCTGGCAAGACTGCGGCGCGCTGACTGCGACTGCGACTGTTGCTGCGGCTGTGGCTGCGACTGCGGCTGTTGCTGCGGCAACGGCAGAGGCAATGGTAGCGGCAGCTGTTGAGGCTCTAACTTTCGCTGCGGTTGCTGCTGCGGCTGTGGCGCCTCCTCGCGACAGAGATCGATGGTGTTGACTGCCGGACCGGCAAATTCCACGGACTGACGAACTGCAGCCGGACTGGGACGCCTGCGCTGTTGCTGTTGTTTTGAAGTAGAGCGACGACTGCGGCTGCGACTGCGCAGGCTTCGGCTGCGACTGCGGCTGCGTTTCGTTGGCCGTCCACTGGAGTGGCTGCGACTGCGCTTCGTTGGTCGTCCACTGGAGTGGCTCCGGCTGCGACTGCGACGCCTGTTCAATGGACTGACGCTGCGCTGTTGCTGACGACGTGGTGGCGGACTGCCGCTGCCGGAACTAGAGCGCGCCACACGCTGCTGCTGCTGCTGATTGCGCATTGGCGCCATCGGCTGACGCTGCTCGTGATGATGTTGATCCCAGCGATTAAAGTTGCCCTGCGGCGAGCCGCGACGCTCAAATCGACGTCCCGGTGAGAACTGCTTCCGGAATTGCTGTCCCTGCTGCTGACCACCACCCTGGCCACCTGGCGACTGGCGGCGATCACGCGAGTATCGATTCTGACCACCACCCGGCGGCGACTGGCGACGATCGAAGCGTCGTCCCCCATTGGGACTGTTGTGCCTGGCCTGCCAGTGTATGCGTCCGCCACCCCGCTGATTGGGGCTGCCTCCACGATGCTGCTGCTGTTGCCACATATTGCGATGGTTGCCGCCTCCACCACGTCCGCCTCGACCACCGCCGCGGAAATGCATTGGCGGTGAACGCCGGCGATTGTTAAAACTGATAAAGAACAAGAAAATCAAAGATTACAATAAGTTACGAGTAATAAATGTTGAGAATTAACTGCAGTAAGTGAAATTTAGCTAAGTTACCAATTATCTAAAACTTCCAAACACATCTTCGTACACTTACACACATACACACACAAGCGGCAGCGCACGGAAGACATTTTATGTAATGCTGCCCCCGTACTGCAGTACAGAATCTTGATTGTTTAAAACCTTCCGTGTTTATCATCCGATCGATTTGAAATTTGTACAGTAAATTAAGAATGTCCCAAGTATTAAACATGCCACATCTCAAAACAATATCGTTAAAATTGTTGCAGTAAAACGTTTTTATCGAATTGCGGGGGGAATAACTCGGATTCAAAATAAACTTGTCCTGCGTATGGTATACAGGGGTACCTAAATTCCAAATTGTTGTCTCTAGCTAAAATCGACGCATTCATCCGGACAGACAGATAGACGGACATGGCCAAATTGAATTTTCTTTTGATACTGATCAAGAATATATATACTTTATAGGATCGGAGATGTCTCCTGCATGCTACATACATTTGCACCGATTTAATACCCCCTTTTTACATATTTTATGGATGCAGGGAGTTAAAATAGTTGATTTGAGACTCAATAAGAAAGCTAAGCTAAGAAAGCATTCCTGGACATGGCTAAATCGACTCAGCTAGACGTCTTGCATATAAGATTGTATATACTTTATAGCGTCGGAGACAATGCATACAATTATTATATGTTCTTTTGGAAGAACAGGCATGGAACAATTTAAAATCAGAAATTTCATTTCATAAGCATGATTGTTACCATTTTGGTATTACCAGGAGCAAAAATATGATGAATTTTTTAAGTTGTATAATATTTGATATTATTGTACATAAAATATGTTTAGCGAGTACCTCAGCCTGGAAATTTCGCTATAGGTTAGCTGATTTTATTATAAGTAAAGACCAATGGCAAGCTAGCATGAGAAAACTATATGCCTTATATGGCTTCCACTGTATAAAGTCTATAAAGAACACAACACTTGCCCTTAAGGTTGAAATAAACCCTAATGTTATCTTGATGAATACTTACCGCCTGGGTGATCTGGAGTAGCGCATGGGCGATCTGGAGAGCATGCGGGAACGCGAACGGCGACGCGAATTGGAACGCTGAAAGCGTCCGCCGCCGCCCCCACCATTATCTTGATGACGCATGGGACTACGTCCACGCGGCGAGAAGCGTCTGCCATGAGGTGGCGGTCGTCTGCCGCCGCCGCCGCCCCCGCCACCAGCACCAAATTGCCTAGCACGGCCATCGCCACGCTCAATCGAACTGGCTGAATCATCCCGGTTATTACGATATTGTCGCTTATTCTGCACGCTATTCTTGTTACGCCGATGCTCAAATTGCTGATCCTGCTGCTGTCGTTCCGGTGACAACGAGATGCTGCTGGCCCGAGAGCGCGAGCTACGCCGGCGCCGATTGCTGCGCGCCGAGGAGCGTGAGGAGCTGCGCGAACGTGAGCGTGCCACTGGCGACGCCTTGCCACCGCTGCGTGATCTGAAAAAGGGATACCACTCACGGTTTATGGTTGCATTTTCAGATAAATTTTGTGTATATTCATAAGTGATGAACTTCATTTTAGCAATGTCGTAATTAGGGATGTTGACTTTCCTTAAATGTGTCAACAAAATATCGATAAATTGCCTCATATCTAGTAATCAAAAAAAAAAAAAAAAACAAAAAACATCAAGAACCCAGAAAAACTGCACTTACGAAACAGTTTGATTTCCTAATTCTATTTGTATCAAAAAATGTTTTAAAATAGTTATGGAAGTTGATGATTCTGAGCTTAAAGCTATACACAAGTTTTATATATAATAAGTATACACATAGAAACACAAATCCATTCAAATACTTGAGAGATCATATCTACGTACATGATTTGTTGATCCAATTCGGCCGTTTTGCGACGGTTTATGTGCATGTTATAATAAGAAATAGTATCTGTGGCAAGTTTTTTTTTTTTAAATCAATATAGAGCGCTTAAAAACAGTTCGAAAGTTAACAGACAGACAAATATGGTTTAAGTGACTGGGCTCCTTTTAACGCTTTGCTATGTTATATATATATAAAAAAAAGTTATACAAGTTTTATCTTTATAAAAACTGAACTATTTAGGTTTCTCTGCAATATCTACCTCATGCTCATCTATGTAGATTGGCAAGGCCCAATTATAATTTATCCCATTTTGAATTTAGTCCATTTCGATAGGAATTTGAGGAAGTGTATTACCGGCGAATGTTTCTTTGCCGTTGTGCTAGTAATTTCAATCGAATCTGGAAATCGAAATATTTAAAAAAAAACATGGGAACAGGTATACATATTTGACTTTAGATTGGCCAGTTTCTGGTCAAACTTCATACAATGATTTGCTGTCGATAACTTTAGTAAATCGAACTAAAATCATTTCCAGGAATCACGTTTATAAATATTTGAATTCAAATTCATTTATGATATCAACATCCCCTCGCAACAATTTGTATACCTGGATCGGCTGCGTGTTGAACGCGATCGCGAACGCGATTTGGCCTTTGATTTTGATTTGGACGCTGCTGGCGGCGACGTTTTCTGCACCGAGTGACGTCCATTTAAAGTCTTTGCGCCAGTTGCCTCCGTTGAGGCTGTTCGCTGCGCTGAGCGGGGGGAACGTGAACGGGAACGGGAACGTGAGCGACGGCGACTTGAGCGCCGCTCTTTGGACGCAGCGCGTCCAGCGTTCGCAGACGTTGGCGCAGTTTCTGCCTTTGCGCCACCTGCGGCACTGGGTGAGCCACCGCCTCCGCCCCGTTTGCGTAGACGCGCCGCTGCATTGGCAGCTGCTTCTCGCGCTGCGCTGTTAATGGGCGCCGCAGTGCTGCTGCTGCCATTGTTGGCCGTAGCTGCCGCCTTGGACTTGGAGCCAGAGCGACTGCGTGAGCGTGACTTGGATCTGCCGTGACGTCGCTGCTTGTCGCGTGAACGGGAATCGGTGCGTGAGCGTGAACGTGATGCTTCACGTTGACGCCGCAGCTGTTGTTGCTTTTGTTGCTCCTCCTCGCGCTTGAGTATCTCGTCCTTTTTCTGCTGTATAAACTCGGCGGGTATGCCAGTGTCGCTATCCTGCGCGGAGAGCAGCAACGCCCAAAGTTCACCCATAAATTGGCGCGCATTGCGTCCATTGAGAAAGCCGGTCATATTGATTTGCATTTTTTTTGGACAGGGATATTTCTCCTCCTCCAGCTGATTGTAAACAAACTCAACAACGACATCGTCCTCAATGTGTAGAATATCGGTGATTTTTTTGCTTATCCAAGGTCGCAGCACATCCAATTTGACTTTGGACATGTCCACGCGCTTATTGAGGCAATCACCGAACTTCATTTGCTTCATCAGCTTCTTTTCCTTGTCGCTGAAGCGCGTGTCCTGCTGCTGGTTGGTGCCCTGCAAAGCACAAAAGCTACAAGTTAGTACGGTTCCCAGCAAGCTTTCCCCAAGAGATCAAGAGTGTAACACAAGCAACGGGACAATAAGTCTCTCCTAATCATCATCGTCAATACACCTTGTAATGGTGTAATAATAAAAGGTGATGGCAAGTGTTGTAGCCAGTTATCAGTTAATATGAACGTGCAAGTGCAATTGAGATAGCGAGCACCTTAAATAATAACACCATGCTATCGCTTTTGTAAGAGAGAGCGCAAAATTGCACATGAAAACATAAGCCGAAAAGCAACAACAAAGTTGATGATCATTAAAATGCACTCTCTTTTTTTTGTAGTTTTTTCGTCTCTCTTGCTGTGCAGCTCTGAAGCGCCGTTTATCGATTGTCCGTCGGCCGTATTATAGCACCCCTCACCCCACCAAAAGGCGTAACAACAACGTACCGTGAACATCATTTTGAGATGAACGCTTTTGCACTCGTTAGCGTTACGTGGTTTTAACTGGGCCGGTTAATATATATTGCTTTTATTTCATGCCACAATTAAAGCGCGCGCTCGCAAATCAACAAAATGCAGTAATATTTTACTGTAACCCGGCACCACGCAACAAAATTATCGTCTATACACACAACACACACACGCATACATAAACTCAGCGCGTGTGTGTTAGTGTAAATGCGGAGCGACTATAGAATGCGCTATGAAAAACACTAAAACACCTTTGCAATAAGTGTAATTACACAATGTAACTAGTTAGCTATACGCAAAATTGCAATTGCTGTGTTTTTTGCCAACTTTTAGTTGCTATTTTTCTAATTTTTCGCTAGCAATTTATGCGTGTAGTTAGAGCTGGCACAATACAAAACGATACACGGCAGTTTAGCGATGAAACAGACGATGGCCGTAGCGGCAGTCCATGCACTTCTTTAAAAACTGCAATCGATAGTGGTAATCGTGAGTTGCTTGTGTAACCGATACTATTGCATGGAAGTAGCTCGTGCAAGTCGCCAAATATATCGTATTCGATTATAATTAGTTTGAATGTACGATTTAAAACCAGTAAAAGTAGAAAATTTAGTTAAAATTAGTGATGTATTGCATTACATCGTTATACAGTAGCAATATTTGATATATATATATATATATATATTTTTTTTTTTTTTAATCAAACTATTGTTATTTGTAATTTCGCACCGAGCATAAGAAAATGCGTACTGTTCTCAGGATTAAAACTTCATAAAAATAAACATTTGTTTATTTAAAATACTTTAATTCATTTAATATTAGTACATACACATTAATATTTTTAACAAAACGTTAAAAACTGTTTGTTATAATTAATTTATTATATGTAAATTATAAGCTAAATTTGTTTTGCCATGTGAATTGCGTGTTTTCATTTGTTTGTGTCAAACTACAAATCTAAAAGTGTGCACTGCTGTTGCTCGATTTTAATTTTAATTAATTTAAATGCATTATTTTAATTTAAAACTTAATTTAAGCATTATTTTTCGAGCAAAATTCTATTTCATTTTGATAGCGGTTGGTAGAGATAGTGAGAGAGAGAGAGAGAGAAAGAGAGACAATAAGAATAGATTAAATAACATTGAAAATGTAATTTCGCTACAAAAAATAACTCCACACTTAAGTAAATTTAGCCGGTCCACCCCGTAAACTCGCTCAGTTCTTTTGGTTGCTGTTGTGTACCAGTGTGATCACACCTTTAGGTCCACCACCTACGGTATCATATTGGGCTCCTGAGCGGCTCCCGTCGAGTACTTGGGTTTGCAAACACAGCCGCTCTCAACGAGCACATAATCTTGGCCAGTAAGCGTTACCGGGCCCAATGGTATAACCAGGAACAAATACGGCACATACGTTTGCGTGCACTCGCCGCGCACCACATCGCATTCAGAGGATCTGCACAAAAAGTTTAGCGTTATTAACTTGTTTGTATACTTAATAACTAAAGAAATATGTATTCTGCACATGGTTTAACCAACTATACGCTTTAAAAATATATCTAAAGTTGCTTCACGCAAATAATATTAAAATAAATTTGAATAATTATTACCAATTGGAAAGAAAAACAATCGAATAAAATGCAACGCTCTGGCAACACCCAATATTTATCTGGCAGCTCAATGAAATTACAGCTGCACGGCTAATTGGAAATTTAACTGATAATAGGATATAATTTTTAGCTTTCGAGCCAAAGGGCAGAGTGATATCGTGTATACGTATATACCGGAAATAAAAAAGCCTGTAAAGTGTATAAACAATCAAACAATATTTGAGTTGTGTACCGGTTAATCATTCAATTCGTTGAGCGTACAGTAAAGGACATATAGATAGTTGACCCATGACATACATACTCGTACATACCCGTACTACATGCATATGTAGATTCAGTGTATTTTGTTTGAATACTCACTCGCACACCTCGAAGACCACCTGTTGCAGTAGATCGGGAAACTTTTGCACAATGGTCACGGGCTGACCGGAGGTCAAACTAACGCCATACATGGGCGCCGTGGTATTGTAGCGCGTCTTGCATAGTCGCGCTGGCGTATCGCTCTTGCACTGTTGCGCCGGCGTAGCGTTCTTTAGCGAACGACCTGCGAATGGCAAAACCAATGATCAATCAAGCAATCAATCAATCAGTCGTTCAATCAATTGCGGCCACACGGTCATTAGCATTTTGCGGCTGACCGACTTACCATAACGATTGCTTCCGATAGCCGCCTCATTGTTCACCTCATCGTAGGCCCTCAACAATGCACTCGTGGTTATTGCGGGATCCAGTGTGCTGGGCAATTTGCTCTGACGTCCACGTCGCGAATTTCCGTTCCAATTGGAGAATGTGCGCGCAACAGCCGCGCTGCAATATACAGACGAGGATCGAGAAACGAAGACGAGGCGTTAGAAAAGAAAGTTTGCATTGTGTGTCGGACACTTAATGAGTCATACACACAAGCACATACACACCTGGGATATGGCGCATTGTTCGGACCCAGACAGTCTGTTGAGTCTGTCAACGCATCGCCGGACAAATATTTAAGTCCGCGCGAACCGGCGCATTTGCTGGGAGGCGCATCGTCGGCGTCGGCGTCGCTGTAGCTGGGCCAGAGCGCCGCATTGGCGCATGTGAGTGCAATGCTGATGACGCAGAGTGCCGTTAGCTGCTGTCAAGTGAAACAAAAGAATGCATATTCAATATATTATCGATAATAATGTTAGGCGGCAAAGCCTATCGACATAACGGTTACAGTGCACATGCCAATAAATGTTAGGCCTAAAATTGCTGTGTCATGTGTAACAAGGCAAAAGGAAGTAAAGAGTGCTCGACTTGAAGATACCCTGTACGCATTCCTACATAATGTTTAATGTACTAGAAGAAGGTATGTTAGCTCAGTCTGTATATGCACTGTGTATCTGATAAATCAAGTTATTAATCCTGTTTCCATTTTTAAATACTTTTTTAAAAGTAAAACGACTGTTCGTCCGAATCGTTTTTGATTTAAATTGATATAATTTATCGTTACCCAAATCAGTTTTATTAAAATTCATTTGCATCAATTTAGTATGTTATAATTATCTTTATTGTTCCGCTTTCTGTTTCACTGAGCTTTAATTAATAAAATTAATAGTCGTTCGAACGAACTTATGAATAAACTATACACAATAGTCAGAAAATTGGTTGTAACTGGTATTCATACTCGTACAAAAGAGCCTCATACTGATATATTAAACCTGATCGTTGGTTGTGGTTTACCTCCTATTTCGTGTACTTTATCAAAGTTTCAGAGATAGAAAATGTATGTTATAAGATAGATGTGGTATGTTGTTTTCATATTAACATTTCTCAAGCTCAATACAAATTTCTATTTTCTTCAAAACAAAGCCAAACTTGACCCGCTTCAACTTTTGTCGATGCTAAAGCGAATTAGTAGAATTCATAAATAACCAAAGCAGCAACACCAACAACAACAGCAACATTAACATTAACATTAACCAACATCGCCCCCATAACCGTACGTGAAAGTAAAAACAAAAGAAGAAATTCCAATTGGGCCGACCAAAATCCGACAGCAACAACAACAAGATCAAAAAATGTTAATACATTTTTCAACAACATGCAAAGTTGGCTTCTAATACAGACTGAACTTTTTATTGCCACTTGTAGCTTTATATGGTTGCCATGGTATTTCACTTTCTCTGTGCAGATTTTCGTTGATCAAGTGTTGGCCTGACCAAAAAAATGGCCAGAGACCAACGCCGAAAAACCAGTTTCGATTGAATCAAATTGCAGCAGCATAATTTCCTTTTTATAAAAAAATAAAATAAAAAAACTAAATTAATGATAATAAAACGAGATGCCCGCTGAGAAAATCGTGGCACGTATGTCATGCGAAAAAGATAATAAGCGCAAATTTGAAGTTGTAACGTGTAAGGCTGCCCTCGTCGCCATTTGACGATGTTTATCAATAAAAAGAAATAATTGCACAGCGAGTGCGAAATGTTGTGTGTGTGTGTGATTTTTTTCTCTTTAATTGATTAAAACATTTCTTTTATTATTTACATTGCTGGGCTTTGTGATCTGCCGGCTTGCTTTGTACTAGATTTTTTATTCGAAACTTTCTTTTCAATTGCACATTTGACGAAATGTTTGAAGTGCCAACCGGACTCATTACGGCCCATTGCGTGTGTTTGCTTGCTTGTGGGAAGCAAACGAAAGCGAAATTCTATTATTTAATTCTTTTCACATTCATTACAAGAAAATTAATGAACTTGCCTTTTGTTGTTTATTAAAAGTCTCACAGTCTTGACAAACCGCGCCGACCGCAGACGGACGACAGGTTTGACAGTGCCGGGGCCACTCTCACCTGAACTTTGGCTGGGCCTTTTGTTAAATTCTTCTGTAGTTGTCATTAAACGCACCATTGTCAATGCCGGTTTTTTTTATGTTATTTTTTTGTAACTTTCTGTTTTTAAGGCCCCCTAACAATTTCGTTTAATAATCATCATAAACACACAAAGTCCCGCCGCTAACTAAACTAATTTGACATTAAAGCCATTGCCATTTGAACCAGTCTGAAAGACATTTTCAGTTTTTTTTGTCGCCCGATTGGATGCGGGCAATTTAAATTGGTTGCCTGACAGGCTATTTTGAGTGAGTTGGAGAAGCCTAATGAGGAGGAGACTGACTTTCTGTCATCTGTGGTGGGTTCATTGAAATTGTCGCGTCAATGACTGGACGAAAAAATGATGCAAATAATTATCATAATTATGATAAGCTTATATTTTTTTGCTCATAATTGGGTTAGAAATTGTAAAATCATGCATTAATCAAAAAGCCATTGAAGGCGCTCACGGCGGCAATTTAAGCATTTCGGACTAATGCGCAGTCATTAGTCGACGGCAAAAGAGCGCTTACATAACCAGCAGCAACAAAAACAACAATAAAACGGCGGCGACAACGCACTAAATGTTATGCGTTATTGTTGTTGTTAACTTAGTCGTAACAACAAAAAATAAAAGCCACGGCTGGCAGGTTAGAAAGAATAAGAATCGAAACTACAGCAAAAGAAACAGCAAAACTGTCAAGAGCACATATACAGACAAACGTATGTATGTACATATGTGCGTATGTGAGCACATATAAGGTGCCGTTATAAACGAGGTTAACGACCTACATTAATCTCTTGCGCTCTCCACTTGTCGCTCACATGTCGCGCTGCGCTCTTGGATCTTCGTCAACTACCAAGAAGCTTTTGGAAAAGCATAAACATTTAATAAACAATATTTAATTGTAATTCACAGCTTAAATTGGCTCAGTCAATATGGCGCACTCTCAGCAACTGTTCAGGTGAAAATTGGTTTTTCAGAGCATGGCCAAGCAATGGGGCGACGACAGATTATATGGACAGCAAACAAATAGCCAACGGCTCCGAACTGGTTTATTGATAAGCGTTGCCAGCTGTCACGGCACGCAGAGAGTTCCACATTCTCAATGGATGTCAGTGATAATGTCTATTGATTGATATAAATTACTATTTGTTTGTTTGTTTGTTTGTATGACACAATTTTCAAGGCCTTTGTTCGTTGTTGCTTGTCAGAAGAACACCTTGCAACGGCTTAAAGGATCACGATCAGAATCAGTTCTCACGTCAGAAACAGGAGACTATTAAAAGTGACCTACAAATTTGATGTATTGTCATTAATCACATAGCAAAAGAATCTTAAATTCATAGGAAATATTCTTTTTAGATTTTCAACGTCCATAACTTTGTCAAAACAACCGATTTTCATGGCGAACGTCTTTGTTCTTTGGCATATAAATATATATTTTAATAATTTCTTACTTTATTTTAATTGTTTCAAACAAAAACGGTTCTTAAAATTCCAAAAATGTTCACTTGTAAAATTGCCAACTTTTCAATAGTAAATTCTCAAAGTTTTCAACGTCAATTCCGATGACGATAGATCGATCGGTGCAACGCTGCAATGGCTTGAACAGTTCTTTGATTTGTAACCGTTGGCCATTAGACCGTTTTTCTTAGTTTTGCTGCTGCAGCTGCCAAGACAACAACGAGATTCCACGCTGCGCGTGATAACCTCAAGCGACAAAACTTTCAATGCGTTTTTTTTTCTTTCTTTCTGCTCGCTAGGCATGCAAAGCACGTTTTCTCAGGCTCGGAGACCACAACACATGAGTAGCTTTTGTAGTTTTAGTAGCTTGCGGGCACAGTTAGAAGCAGCTACTTAGCAAGCCGTGTGACAGAGAGGGACAACAGCAAACAAGTGCAATAGCTGCCGTTGCCGTTGTCGTTGCTGTTGCTGATTCCCTCTGCCTCCTCCCACACGATGACAACAGCTTTCATTTTGGACTACTTCGCATGCTGTGTGCGTGCTTTGTCCATTGTCCGGCTATATCAGGCGGTTTTTGATCGTGCGTGGAAACGAGGTTAAGAGCAAGAAACAAAAAATTTCGCTGCCCCCAAGTAGAACCGAATAATAATAACAATAATAGCAATAATTAGCTACAGTGCCTGACACTTTTGCTCATTACGCGCATATCTGGTTAGCGGCCGAGGGCAGCTCCAAAAATTTCACTAGACAATGCCACAAAGAAATATTCGTAATTATGCCCTAGGCAGGCACGACTCATCAATTACGGGCTCCAGCGCAAGTACTGTTAGTTCTTAGCGCTACATTAAATAAAAACAATTAACACGAATTTATGAAAATTTTTTGTGAGAAGCAGCCATCAACATTTATAACAACAAAATAGCATTTTCCTATTTATAACTATTTACATTAGCAAACGACAATCAGAATGAACACAATGGCAGCATTTTGACCTAGAATCTGAACAGTTCTTTTATTTTTTTTATTTTTACAGTTTTTAATTCCGCTTTTATGCCGTTTTGCAAAAATTCAAATTGTTTTTAAGGTTGGGTTCGTCTTCGTCACAGTCAAGAAGAATTAAAAGAAGAAGAAAAAGAACAACAACAAATATCAGCAGGAGGGGGGCATGAAGCTGGGCACGCATGAATGAGATTGCCACGCTCAGACGGTGCGCATGCGCGTGTGAGTATGTATATTATGTGTGTGCGTGTGTGTATGTGAGAAGACCGGCTCCAAACACTATCAACAGCAAAAAGGCAACAACAATCACGGGACACCTTAAACATCAAAGTATGAATATGCTTAGCCTACTTTTTATAAAAAACTTTATTTGACTATGGGCGAACTGCCACGGGTGTTTTGAATCAGTCTGGGAATTCATTTTGAATCATCAACTTTTTGACAAGCGCGCATTTAATCTATGGCCCATAAACGGGAGGGCAGGAGAAACGGGAATGGCAACAGTATATGCAAATCTCGTTGGTCAAAAGTATCGCTGATTGGGCTCATCAAAATGGTTCAAAGTTATTAAGCCAACTGAAAAGTAGGTGAATAAAAATGTAAGTAAAATGTTTAATTCCAGAACAGAAAACCATTGGCCCTAATGTGTACTGGAAAGTAACGTGAGTATGAAATTTCCGCAATAAATATGAACGGTGTTGGGGAAACTGTTAATTTAAATAAGAAACCCTAAGAAACTCTAAGGAACCCAGCGTAACATTTCTTAGGTTTAGAAAGAATCTAGGCATAGAAAAATCAATTTTCACATGTTGTATGACAGCTATATTACTCAAATGAGAATTGAAAATCATAATTCTATTGATTGAGAATACATTTATTATTAACATATATGAAAAAGATCATTTTCTACTTTCCTTTAGATGCTATATTATTCTCCTTATGTTTTTTTCAATTGTTTTATCAAAAGTCTCACAAGAATTTAAAAATGAAAAGGTTTTAGATTTGAACTTAAACGGTTTTCTTGAAATATTTGCATTGGGTAAAAGTTTACAAGATCATCGTAAAGCTCTTCCACACCCGCATTTGACAATCGGTAAAACCTATTAAAGGAAAATCCATAAAAAAATGTATATGCTTACTTAAAACGTGACACGACTAACAAAAAGTGGCTAGTAAAAGTTATTTGAGCAAAGCAAATTCATTAAAAATTCGTTAAGGCTGCGGACTGTGTGAGCACAGCAGGCAAAAAGAAAGTCAAAGATAGGTGCTAATTTCAGCAAGTGATTGGCTTGCTGGCTCCTACAGAAATGGGTCGTCAGTGTTGGTGGTTGGCTATGACAGGCAGCGCAATAAGAAATTCCTGAAGAATCAGGCAATACAGAGAGTCTGCCTAGCAGCCAAACCCAAAAAATCGCTTAATCTTCAATGGACCCACCAAGGTGTTTGGTGTCTCTGCTGTATGGTGGGTTGGGCCAGCCTCTCTGCGTGTACATACATACTATAGAGTTTTATGGCATACTGATACTGGTTTCCAGCGTCATAAGGAATACAGATACCGACACCGACACCGACAGCGTCAACGACAACGACAACAACTGAGAACAATGCCAAGTTCAATGCAAAGAGTCAGAGAATGCAGCCTGAGAGTAAACTTGAGCTGAGCTGAAGCTTCCTTGTGGGCGCTTTATTGGCTGGTGCTGGTGCTGGTCTGTTTAACGTCGCTTTAAATACCCTGTAGTCATTAAATTCATAAAATATTATCAGCATGCAGGCTAGAGCTGGAATGCAATCGATATCACAATCGATAGTATCGATGGTTTTTCGTTTTCCGTCACTATCGATAGTATTTTCATTATTGCGATCTTTTAATAGGAATTAGGAATTATGCTATTTACTTCAAACTCTGCCAGAAAACAAAGTTTCTACAATGATTTGAAGGGCATCACTAGAAAGAAACTATATTTAGATGCTGAGTAATCCTGGATATAGCCGCAGAGCACCCATAGTTATACATAGTTAGACTTGATATTTGATCCACGCATATTTAAGCACATTATCTATCGATCCAACAAATTTCATAGACAAAGGATATATTTAGAAAACAGTTTTGTACTTTTTGGGTTCAAGAACTTAGTACAGAGTATCTTCGAGTCTGGCAGTCTCGCCTAGAGCACTCTTACTTGTTTTTGGCTTATTGGGGTCACTTACTTTGACAGAACTTCTACTTAAGCACCGGTATTCCATTTTTAAACTGTATGTGTGTGTGTGTGTGTGTTGGTTGATGTTGATTTGTTTATTGGTTTGCTGTACTTGGGAGCAGCTATGTTTCTATTTAACGTTTATTTCTATATGTATGTATATAAACTTTATTTGCTTTCTTCACAACACATTGATTGAAATTGAAACACGTAACAGAGACACGATTCAGAGCCAGCCAGCACAAAAGAATCTCAATTTAAAGCTCAGCAGAGTCTTGGCCTTAGTATTTGTGGAGTGGAACAACGCGGCCAAAGAGACTGGCAAAATACAATCTAACCAAACCGAACAGCTCGAGCGCTCACCTTCGACTGACGAGCACAGGTAACGTTTACCATTCCTTAAGCACTTGGCTGCTCTGTTGACGGCTGCGACTGCCACTGCCACTGGCACTGCGACTGCGACTGCGCAGCGACGGCGACGCACTGCTCGTAACCTGTTGCCGCCGTTGTTGACTCTGGAATTGGAATTGGTCTTGGTCTTGGTCGTGGTATTGGCCACGGTCTGGGCCAAGGCGGACGCATGTGTCTGAGCTGTGTTAAACTGCAGCAAAAGCGACTGACGAACACCAAAGTACAGGTATGAAGAAATACTCGAATAACGCACAATGCTGACAAACTGTGTGTAATATATTAAATGCACCTTGATCGATTTCAATGTTGTATAAGATTTGTCACCTGTGTGTCAGCTGTCAGTCGTTGCAGGCAGCGTACTATATTGTCCAAAATTATACCAAAAACAAGAAAAATTTTCAGAAATTTAAACTTAAACAACACAAATACATACATAAGTAGTTCTCCTTACATCCAAGTACACAATCTTTTAAATCTTCGAAACATATTGAACCCTTTGATAAAACCCTTTCATTATTTTATCCTACTCAATTCCAACAAACTTTTAATTGCTTTAATACATTTTTTGTGATAACAATCATATCTATTAACTTTTTGATTCGTTTGGTCAAATATCGTTCGAAACTTGGTTCATTAATTCTTCTAGTTTTGAAATATTAACTTATTTTTATTATTTACATATGGATTTCACTACAACTATACTCAAGAACAGTCAAAATTCAATAGAATCAAAAACTCCTACACAAAATGTGCTTTTGCGATCATGTCAAAATTGTTGAACTACTTTAAAAATATAGATAGAACTACAGAGAAGAGCACAACAATTGGCCTCTTATATCTCTAATTGTTATCGTTATTATAATTATCATAATCATTACTTGTGTGGTGGTTAAAGTACCATTAACATTCCTTACTTTTGTAACTGGGGGGACTACTGTGATTAGTTTCTGTAGAAGTAAACAATTTAGGATGTCTATTTACCAATTGAAAGAAACACGTAAGTAATTTAAACAAGTTTAAATTTGTTCATAATAATATTGTGTTTAGATTTGACATATACATAACAATTTGATACTTCTTAGTTAAAGATAAGGTACCGATAATGAAACTCAACTTTAACACTTATCAAATTCAGTATTTTAGCAACGTGAAGACAATGATATATGCAAAATTGAGAAAGAGATGGGGAGAGAGCAGTCAGTTCATACAGATTTGAACTTTATTGTAAATTTTAGATGATGATCAGATTGAAAGGGAAACTACAAAATATAAATTCTCTTAAATTCTTAATAAGTTGTTTCTGTTTAATTTGTATCTTTATATATAAATAAAAATGATTAAATAACCTGACAAATATACTAAGCCGAGTTTGGTAATAATGTTTGTTTTACAACAGACAGAATATATATAATATATTCAATATACAATACAATACAATATATTTTGATTATGAAAGTATATATATTAAGTCCACATATTTATCCTGCCTGTAATTAAAATTAAAAAAATATTTTTCTGTTTACAAATGTTTTTCTGATCAACTTAATATTTATATGCAACAACATATGCTTTTGGTTAAAAGTCAAAAAAATACATTTGAAAATTCTAAAAATTGAAATGGATAATCCTAAGTTTAACCGTCCACTCTTAATATTAGGTGCTATAATATTTGGGATATTATGTTGCACCTGTTGTCTAATTTGCATACTCTGTATTCCTTGTTTCGCACTCTGCGCCACCTCTGAAAATGATGATTGTGATTGTGATTGTGATTGTTGAAGATGTATCTCAGACGTTCAGAATCTAAATCAAATAAGCAAGTAATATGTTCTTCAGAAATGCTACAGTTGTGTATGGACAGACATCAGTAAATATTTTTTATACAATTTTGTAAACAAAATAAAAAGTAAATTAAGAATAAAAAAAAACTAATCTGAAAATTTGCTATCTTTAATGTATACCACCATGTGGTAGTCAATCGGTTCTACCAAACCTAACCTAATGTATACTTTAATGTATATATGTGAGTGTATACACAACCATTATTTTCAATAGATCATATACTAAATGTTTGAACTGTATCTTCCGCGGAAAGCTCACTTGAGCTCAATTTTAAAATGCAATAATTGTTTTTCCCGATGTTACAGAATTTTCGTTATATCATTTTGGACTTTTGCATAATTTGATAATCTTAAAGGTTATTAATTACGTTTTAGTTAAAATGGCCAGTAAATTAATAATAACAGTAATTATATTCAGCCTTGATAACTGTCTTAGTGTTAGGAAATTTAGTATACTATATATAGTTCTATAGAACTCGCACATATGCCTTTCGATCCCCGAAACTATAAGAGCTAGAGTCACTAAATTTGGTATGTGGGTTCTCAAAAATGCTATGAGCCTGTGTGTTTGAGTGTGTGCAATAGGAGATACAATTTTCGACAGACAGCATCACTGATCGAATATGATACAAGGGATCACCTGTAGACGCTTGAGGTTTTCACCAGCATAAGTTAAAACTGAAAGCATTGCGAAATGGCTGAGCCCTCGGCTGCAGTTAATTGATATACAATTAATAATATTGCATAAGAGCATATTCTGTAAATATCTGTCTATGCGTTTGTATTAAAAGCGCTTTTCATTTTGGGAAAGTTGCCGTTGCCGTTGCCAAGCTATATTAGCTTCAATTTGTGATGGTTATTATTAAAAGATGGAAGAAAATAACAACACACACACACATACACACACACACATATATATATATATATATATACGCATGCAGGCCAGTTACCAAACTTTCAAAGTTGTGGTTGTGTTAACTTTTTCTTTGGTAAATGCAAGAAATTTAAAGTCAATTGTCGTCGCCGCCGTGCAGAAAAAGATATTTGACTGTTGGCCAGGCATACACACCACTATAAATAAAATAAAATTAATAGTAACAATTGAAACAAGTGTCGCACACGCGACGAGCGACAATAAAAACATTGTCAAACTGAAACATGAGTGCCCGTTATGGTATACATATATTGTTGTTGCACTGGTTGTCCACACAGGTGTCATCGACGGTGTCCATCATCGCACAGTGGGCCAAATGAATTGCCCTCGGGCATTTTCAAGGTGTTAAAACCAGAATTCCGGCATTGGCTTCAGCTCAACTTTACCTTGAAGTTTTACAAAAGTGATAATAAAGTCCAATACAAGTGGTTCTAATAATAATAAAAATGTAAGGGTTAGAAACTTAGATAAAAGGATTAAGCTTTGGTGCGGACTTAGAATTTCAAATGGACCTGTTGATGACAGTAATTAGTTCAAGCCGGGATCGGACAGCAAGTGGGTCAGAGGTTAAGGCATCCGCCTTACAGACGGGAGCACTCGGGTTCTAATCTAGCCGACTGCTACTCATATACGGACAAGTTTGGACAAAAATTTCAATTTCAACAATAAAGGTCACTGATGAGGATGCTTGGCAGCATCCGAATGACCAGCCAATACTTTTCATATCTACCTTTCTATATTCACCCTGAATTGTTGACGTCGAGCCTGTTAAATATTTCATTTTAAAGTCATATAAATATGATGCTATTCTGTCAGTCTTTATCCAACTCGTATAATTAATATGGTATAAATTAGTTTAATTTCACCTATGAGTAAACAAATAACAAATCTTACCATTAATTTTAACTGTGTGCTCCTAAAATTATTTATTTTAAGTAAATATTTATAACCGCTGGAACTTATACAATATAATATGTAATTTCCTGACAAAATAAAATAAAAAGAAAAAGAATACCAAATAAGTATTTGTATTATATTTCCTTAGACACTAAGATAATCAATTTTTTTCACAAATTCCCAAGGAATTTAATTTATAGCTGTTAATATATGCATATTTTAGCCTAACATACGTTTCTTACAATTATTATTTGTATATTTATATAGGTACATATATATGTTTTTAATAAATTTATAATGGCTAATGGAACTTGCCCATTGTGCCACTGTGAGCCGGTGGTCATCGTTTGGTCACAATTTTCAGCGAAAGTAACTGAACGAGTTCCAATGCCAATTGTGCGGTACTTTTATTTTTGTGCTTAACAACTGAACATTAACTGTCGTAATAGTTTGCCAAAAAGAAATGAAAACCCCAACGTTGCGCATAGAATTTGATATATGTATAGTGAAAGTAAAAGCTCTTTAAGAGCCTTATTTTAAAAAATTTTTTTTATTATACACATAGTTTGCCTTGTAGTTTGAGAATAACAAAATTCTGTAGTCTAAAAATGTTTTAAAATTCACGTAGAGCATAAAATTTTGTTGCAGTTTTTGAATACGTTTGGTTGATGTTCGTTTTACGCGCGCCCAATGCATGTTGCTCTAGCGTTATCGATTACAACACAATACAACCGTGCGTACACAAACAACTGTTGACCAACACTGCTGGTAGTGACCGTGTGTGTGTGTGTGAGAGATTGAAGACAATGGCAGCGGCTGCGGATAGTGTTGTTCCTACCCTTGCAAGTAAATATACAATAAATTATATACATTTAATTTATAGAATGTGGTAGCTAAACATGTTAACTACGCCAGTCAAATGATTGCGCCACTTTTGGCCGCTGTCACTGCATACAATTGAAGTTTTTGTTATCAGGCCGCCCGAACCGCGTGTGTGTGTTGGTTACTAATCACTTTTTTTTTTTTTTTGCATTTGCAGTTCGCTCTAGCGTGGCTGTTGAGCTGTGGTCGTCAGCTGGCGCGAAGCAGCCATATGAACACAAGCCCAATTTGCCGCGAGAGGAGACGAAAAGTTCGCGTTCAATCTGCTTCAGTCCGGATGGACGTTATTTTGCCTACTCCAATGGAGCAGAGGTGAAGGTGCTGCTTGTGCCCACTTCCAACACTGGCAATGTTGAATGCTGGCCGGTACAATGCACGCTGCCGCGTCCAAAGGCCTTCTATCTCAAGTTCTCACCGCGTGGCAATTATCTGTGCACCTGGGAGCACTATGCCATTACCAAGGATCGTCCCGAGGGCGCTGCCAATATGCTCGTTTATGATGTCACCAATGGCAATGAAGTCTTTGCCATTGTCCAAAAGAATCAAACTGATTGGCAGCCCTCGTGGTCATCGGATGAATCGATCTTTGCTTTAGTCGTTGGCGGCGAAGGGCTCTTCTATGATCTGTCCGCTGGTGCAGCGGAGGGTTTTGCCAGCACATCGCGCAAGATTGGCGGCAGCCGTGGCGGTATGCTGTCCCTCGGTCCGGGCAATAGTCCCCCGTTTTTGGCATTTTATACGCCTGGTGCTAAAGGCGCACCATCCATGTGTAAGCTCTACAAGTATCCCGCTTTGGGTCAGAATCAAACTGTTGCCTGCAAGAGCTTCTTCCAAGCGGATCGCGTCGAGATGCTGTGGAACAAACGTGGCAGCGGCCTTTTGCTGCTGACCAGCACGGAGGTTGATAAAAGTGGCGCCTCCTATTATGGCAATCAGGCGCTGCATTTTATGGCCACCAAGGGAGATACTTGCTCTGTGCCCTTGTCCAAAGAGGGGCCAGTGCACAGCGTCAAATGGAGCCCAAAAGCTAATGAGTTTGTTGTCGTCTATGGTTTTATGCCATCCAAGGCGGCGCTCTACAATCTAAAGTGCGATGTCATCTTTGATTTTGGCGAGGGTCCACGCAACTGTGCCTACTTTAATCCATTTGGTAACCT
Source organism: Hirtodrosophila histrioides (assembly GCA_037075165.1). Taxonomy (NCBI): domain Eukaryota; kingdom Metazoa; phylum Arthropoda; class Insecta; order Diptera; family Drosophilidae; genus Hirtodrosophila; species Hirtodrosophila histrioides. The sequence goes on from JBAMCL010000491.1 coordinate 127,522, forward strand.
CATTGTGCTCGCCGGTTTTGGCAATCTTCCCGGCGCCGTTGAAGTGTGGGATGTCACTAAACGGGAGAAGATCGCCAATCTAAAGTGTGCGGATACCACGCATTTTGAGTGGCATCCAAATGGCGAGTGGTTTGTCACTGCCACCACGGCTCCCCGGCTGCGAATTAGCAATGGGTAAGTGGCAGAATCTACGTATTTCTCAGTCATTGTGTTTTCAAATATGAAAAGTAACTTCTATAATTCTTTACTTCACTAATACCCGCATTGTAATGAACCTGATAGGCTGTATCTAAGCTGGTCCTGTATTTTCTACAACATTTTAATGTTTATTTTCTATTTGTTCAACAGCTTCAAAATCTATCATTATTCAGGAGCATTGCTACACGAGACTTTGTGGCCGCAAGGACAGGAACTGCTGGGTATTGAGTGGCAGCTGTATTCGGACAATACGTTTGCCGAGCCTAAAATAACGAAGGCCAAGCATGAGGGCATTAAGTCAAGCCAGCCAGAGGCCAGCAAGAAGGCCTACACACCGCCCCATCTGCGTTTGCTAAAGGAGGGCAAAAATCCGGAAAAGTATCTGCCGCAGCCAACAGTACCGGGACTTCCAGCATCAGCACAAGGTAATAGCAGCAGGAAATTTTGGCATAGACAATATGACTTGGATAATCCGATAATGCGGCGATGCCAGGGCCAGGGCGAGCAGCAACAGGGCCAGGGTCAGCTATTAACGAGCGTGGCCAACAGCGGCCACAGCAGCTCAAGTGGCAGCTCAACGCGATACAATCGACGCTATCGACCCTATCAGCATAAGCGCTACTAAATTGTAAAGATTCATCATTCCATTCCACTCATACAAATCCAATAATGCATTGTGTAGGATTTTAGAGCACGTGGCTGTAAGTAAACAAGTACATTGCCTATAACACTTCTATGGCTATCTAGGTGAAATATTATGTACCTGATTGCTAGCTCTTTTCATACTATACAAATCTTACCAAATTAGGCAGCTCAGTGCGATAAATCGATTTAACACGATATATATTTCTGTACAGAGGTAGAACTATATCATTTGACATTTAAACTGACTACCAATACTTGCCATCATAATGGAAATGTTAACAGTTCAAAACTAAATTGGAATATTTCATTCTCATAGGAATAGGAAGGTTCAGTCGAATATATTAAGGTGTTTTTATAAATATATAAAATTTAATAATACTATACCATAAAGCAGCAGCTGAACAATCAGTTGAGAATAGAGTTTTTGTATGAAAAACTTTTAGGTAGAGTTATAAAGAACCTTAATGGTATTCACCCACTTAAAAAAAATGATTTTAAACTACGATAAGACTAAAATCCTGTGTCTAAATTATATATTTTGCTTAAAATCAAATGGAAATATCTTAACTTTAAGGTTTCAAACTTTTCTATTAGATCAATTTGTTAATAAAAATAAAACTTCCGTAAAATTGGTCACTTACGATCATTTTGCGCAAAGCGTTTGTAATGGGAGAGCTCTACAAGGAAGGAAGATTCTATGTTTAAATTGTTGTATTTTTTTTTTATCATTATTTGTCATTAATTTTTATATAATTTATTAATTTTTTTTAATTAGGTAGCGCCAATTCGTGTACTTTTCGGGCAAACATGAAATTGTTGTATGAATATTTTTTTAAGAATTCTTAACTAATCGAATCGGCTCACTATATCTTATAGCCTTCATATTCTAACAAATGTTCGAAAAATACCCTTTTTTTATGAAATAACTTTCTGCCAGTCACTCGCCATAACTTCTAAGGACAAGTTGTAAATATATATAAATAGGGATGTATTCTAAATTTAATTTAAAATGTGTATGAAAGTATCAGAAATTTTTTTTGCAAGGTTCCTACATATTTTTAATATTATATCTACAGTGAAATGGTTGCTAATTAATTTTTTTAATTCTGTTTTTTGTCCACAGGTGCGGGTGCCAATAACAACAAGAATAGAAAGAAGAATAACAACAACAGCAACAAAGCAAAGGGCAACAATAATTTGAACAACAGCAACAACAAGCGTGAAGCTGGCGATGCCACACCGCCAGATGCAGCTGCAGCTACAGCAGCTCCAACTGAGAGTCTGGATCAGCAGCGTCATACTGCAACGGGAACAGGAGCAACTGTTGGTGAATCGCCACGCAGACAGGCGCCCAGGCAGCGCCCGCTGCCCAGGCAGCAGCAACAACATCAACAACAGCAGGATCAGGCAACGTCTGATGATATTGGAACACATCGTCATCATGCCAACGGCAATGTTGCGCAAAACAACAATGGCAACAACAATAGCGACAAGGATCGCAAGATTCGCAGTGTGGCCAAGAAATTGTCGGACATTAAGAAGCTGAAATCGCGCCAAAACCAAGGCGAAACGCTCGAGTTGAATCAGTTAAACAAAATTGAAATGGAGTCCAAGTATTTGGAAGAGCTCAAGGCGCTCAAATTGTCTGCCTAAGCGACTTGCCATCAACTGTTAAATGTGTGATACAACAAAAAATGAGAGTTAACTGCAATAACACCAAACATGGTAACACTCAGGAGTTGGATTTTTCTGGGCCCCCTAATTATGTACTTTCGAACTTCCTGTCTAATTAATTGCTTTAAAACGAAATGTCCGTGCTGTTTTCTTTACGTGCGCAAATTTTTTCAAAGTTAAAAAAAAAAAACAAACATTTTTCTACTATTGTGATTTTTTAATATATTTTGGCAACACAATAACAAGAAACTCATCTATGTACCAAATTGTGCTACACAGTAATAAATATTTTCCAGAACAAAGGCGCATCTTACGATTCCCAGTTTGATTTCTTTTTGGTAAACTCCTCGCGTCCATCTTCCTTAACTGCTACATAATAGCCGAGGTCCTCGTACTTATGACGCATATATGCTATATAACCAAAGACTCCTGCAATTGCCGCCAGTCCTAGTCCCATTATAATCTTATTCTATAAAATAATATTGTTTATATGATTATTAGTGGAATGGTTTTTATTTCGCTTGTATGCCCACCGGTTTTGTATAGAGTTCAAAGTTAATCAGTCTAAAAACATTGGTGCTACGTATGGAACGTATGCCTTCACCGGGCTTTTGTGCTTGCTTTTCGCTCATTGTTATCAAATATTTAAACTTTCAACAATTCTGGATCACCATTGCACAATTCCAGTAAACATTTGACATGTGTGCGCCTATCGACAACTTTTAAGTAAACCGATAAATAAAAAGCTATCGCAATAGTATCGATACTTTTATTATAAAACTTATACTGGGTATTCCTGAAAATTATATTGATTTGAATTTCTTAAGGAATATATAGACATTATAAGGACGGAAACCCGACCTTCTGCCTGTTACATGTATTTGCACAACTTAATTATCCTTTTTAGCAATTTTTAATGAGCTCAAGTATAAAATGTGTGACTTAAATTCATGTAAACATTTTTTCAATATTTGGTTTTGTATTCACAATCTGTCTCATCTAGGGACAATCAATAAATTGTGTCGTTTAACTTCACGTGTCTCTTAAGGCGGCGGATGTGGAGATTATGGTATAAAAGGCTTACTGCCAAGTGGGTTATGTGACATTCAAGTCGTTTAATATATGTACCTGCTGCTGTGACTTCAGATTTATTGCCTTGCTAGCAAAAGAGAATTACAAATCATTTCAATATCTTTTAATATGAGTATATAAATGCATACAACTAAGCTTAATAATTTTTATTGCCGGGAATTATTACGTTCAACCTATAATGGAAAAAAATAAATTTTATTCGGAAAGGATTGGTACTTTTTTGTTTCTACTCACTTGTAATACCCCAAAAGTCTAATAAGCATCCCCGGCAGAGTTGATCCATCCGCTTTGTTACTTCAAGTTCTCAGCGTGTCTGCCAAAGCTCATGTTTTTAGTAGACAGCCATGTTAATTTAAAGGAAAAATATTCTAAGTTTCCCAATTGGACGTCTTTTTAATAAACTCTGTGCGTCCATCTTCCTTTATTGCCATATAATAACCGAGACGCTCGTACTTGTGGCGCACGTAAGATACGTATCCAAAAACTCCAACAGCTGTTGCTAGTCCCAACACGACCAAAAATTTGTTCTACAAAACCATACTATGTATTTAATATTGGTAATTCATTTGTTATATGCGTACCTGTCTTGTATTTAGTTCAGCGTTGATTAATTTAAAAATATTGGTGCCACGCATGGAGCGTATACCATCACCATAGTTTTGTGTTTCCCTGTCGCCCATATTTTTTGTAAAAATGTTCAATTTGGAGATGTTTGAAATAAAAACTAATGACAAGTATGCTAGAGTTGTATAGAATAGCTATCGATGAATGTATGCTCGGAATCGTAAATGACATCAAATAGCGATTAGAGTATCGATAGTTTTGTAGATCTAGTGTCCAGGTGTTGATTAACACCAAATGAATATCGCACATTTTACGCACTGAAAACGAAGAGTAGTGCGATCATAAAAACAATTCAAATCGATCCAACATTCAACTAGTAAAATATGATATCAATGGTCGCACGCAACATGAATTTTAATTAATGGTACATAGCATTATATGTACATACATAATTAGAAGTTTTGTGTCCATGCAATAATTATCCCGTGGCTTGTCTTTTGCTTAACACAGAAACATAAATTTACAAAATATATGTGACGAAAATAAAGAATATACAATAGCTGCTGAGTTGTTTGTTATGTACAAGAGAAATGTGCAGCCGTCCGCTTCACTCAAAGTCAAACTGATAGCCGCGATCTACAAAGCTGAGGCCCCTTTCCGAGCTAACGGGAAAGGCATCCATGAACAAAATGTAATCCGTGTAATCTGGTGAATTCTTAAGCTCCTGGAATACAAGCAATTAAGAATTATATCAAAAAAACGTTCAAAGAGTTAGGTAACAGTACACACCTTTAAATCAACATAGTCCTCAAAACCACATAAAACGTAATAAATAAGCAATGGTTGAGTACTAAATCCACTACGCCTTTTACTTGTCTCTCGTTGTTTTAGAATGTGGAGCGCACGATCCAGAAAATTGGGCGTAAGCTCCCGACAGTAGGAGACATCAAGATGATGCAGTTTTGGACACTGCTCAATGAATTTGAGTAGCATATCATCGCACAAATCGGTCCAGTTGCGCAGGCAGAGTAGATCCAAATTTGTCATACAGGTATAGCGCTCCAGAAACTCAACGCCATGTGTCCAGCTGCAAATTGCCAAACGCTGTAGCTTACAGTGCGACCAAATGGGAAGATCCGTATCCCAGCCAGGCTCCAAGGGCATATAATACCCATCGACAGCAAACCCTATAATGTCCGCTGCTTTGGTTTCCATGATTTCATAGAATTCGCGCACCTCGCGAATTTTGTGATCGTAGCTGTCCACACTAGCTAAAGGTGGTATGGACCATTCGGTGTCTAGAAGCACCACCAGCTGCTTAAGTGCTGGGAGCTTCAACACTTCTGGCAAAACGGATTTCAAAGTAGCCAGATTAAGCTTTAAGATACTGAGATTCTTAAGATAGTCCACGCAGTTATTGAGGCGCAATTTGCTTATAACATCATACATGCGTATATCCAGTACTTGCAGATTAATCAATTGGCTATATAAAAAAGGAATAGATGCATGTGTTAATTTAGATATCTATATGGTGTTTGGCTTTCACTCACTTGCAGATCTCATCTAGATATGCCTGCTGCAACTCATATGCCTTGTGCTGATCTTCGTACAAGTGTAGCTCCTGTAGATGTCGAAAGTTTGAGAGATAACGTCCCTGAATGGGTGTCGTAAGACGCAGTCGTAGCAAATTTGGCATCATTTTTGCCATTTTGCATATACTGCGATCAGATGGATAGCAGTCCATATCTTCTGGATCATAATAGAAGCTAGTCACATTGGGCATCACGTAAATTTGCATTTCATCCAAATCTTTTAGCAATGTGCACAGGCAGCTTGACACGTTTACGTTCCGTATATAGGGGCGCATTTGTTTTATAAAATAGCACAGATCCTCATAATTGGGCAGAAGTTCGCGCCACTTTTCCATATCCAGCTGATCGTAGGTATGGGAGCTGCTCCATCGGTTTAGGCCAACCCATTGAAAGCGTTGGCAAGCTCTGGCAAATGCAACCTCGCTGCGCAGATCTTGCAGACGCTCAAATATGCATTCCAGACAATCGTTGTTTAGTTTAAATATAGCAGCCGTTTGTTCGTTGGGCGTCGGGGGCGTGGCAAGTGCATTTGACGGCTCATCGGCCATGACTTTATGAGAGACTGCAAGAGTTACTGTCGATATACCAAAGGTTAGTTTCATTTTACTACTTATACATACCCAATTTCGCTTTTCCCACAATCAAGTGAAATTATACTAGATGCGAGCTGTTGCCTGTTTGCTTTGTTTAACACGAAACAAAGTTGATAAAAAGTCTCCTCATAACAAACAAAAAATTTAAGACAGCTGTTTGTATGCAGTGTTAAAAAAACAGTGCTGTGTAGTTTAACTTCGAGCGACTTCAATTGAACTGGTTTTTGAGCTAATTGGGGAACGGTTGTGGTAGTTCCTACATTTTTCTGGTCCTATTACGCATCCTACTTAATTCCATACAGACAACAATTATAACCGTGCTGCAATATGCACCCAAAAATATTAGAGAAACAACATTGCAGTATTGGACGTCATATGTTAATATTATATAGTTACACTTATGGTAACTTATTTTTCTCATATTATATTTTAAATGTAAAAAAATAATAGTGTTGAAAATTGCATTGCTTAATTATAAATAGATAGATAAACTTAATAGGCGGATAAATGAACTAGATTAGTTAGAAGCTTAAAGAGCGATCTGCTCTAGTAAATCTGAAAATTGAACTAGAATGCTCAATACTTTTTCAATACCTATTTTCTGTGCTCTTACATTTTACAGCACTTAACCCAGTGTTGCAGCGCAAGTGCGCATGACAGAAAATATATCGAGTATATCGAAACAGCACGTGTGTGTCTTTTTATACTGAGTGCGGCGAGGACGATTTGTTTTATAAAACATAAACTTTGAGTAAAGGAAACCGCAAACAGGAAATACTAAAAATATGACAGAGTTAAGAGAAATTGGAGATGCCATAATTCATGAATACCTGAAAACAAGGGATATAAACCTGGCTAGAGTGTTTAAACAAAAAACAAATGTGGTAAGTACATATGTATTTCCGAGCACCTTTTTTCTTTTTGCTGCATTTCGATTAGGGTGCATTTTGTGTGCACGAGGATACGCTGTCGGCAAACACGTGCAATCGATAATTTGCATGGCTTTTGCACCAGGCAGCCAACGGCGTCTGCAAAAAAATGTTGGGGCCCAACATATGAAATGCCCCATGCTGAAAACACGTGTTTCCATTAACCAACAACTTTTATTTGATGCGTTTGTTTATTTGCTAATAGGCCGCAGTAGGGAAAAATACCCCATTATTCTTGGATATTATGGATTTTTATATTAAAAAAGGACCACAGAAAATACCTCGCTTGGATAAATCCAAAAAAAATAGTGATGATAGCGATAGCGATTCAAATGATAGCCCCTCATTGCCGGCCTCCAAAAATGTGACAAATGGAAATGGTTCCAAAACTGCTGCCGATACGAGCAGTGAGGGCAGTGACTCTGAGGAAGAAAAGCCCGCCAAGAAGGCCAGTGTTGCCAAGGTGCAAACTAAAAAGACGGCGGCATCCTCAAGCAGCGAGGACAGTTCAAGCGATGAGGAGCCGGCTAAGAAGGCTGCTGTGAAGCCAGTAGCCGCTAAGGCAGTTGCTGCAAAGCCCACGTATACCAGCAGCGAGGGCAGTGACTCTGAAGAGGAGGGGGAAGTAGTGAAACCAGCTGCTGCTGTCGCTAAATCACCAATTAAGGCAGCTCCCCCCAAGAAGGCAGCTGCATCCTCCAGCAGCGAGGATTCATCAGATGACGATAAGCCAGCTACAAAAGCAGTGCCCAACAAGCCAGTTGCCAAGCCGACGCCTGCTAAGAAGGCAGCTGAATCCTCCAGCAGCGAGGATTCATCAGATGACGATAAGCCAGCTACAAAAGCAGTGCCCAACAAGCCAGTTGCCAAGCCGACGCCTGCTAAGAAGGCAGCTGCATCCTCCAGCAGCGAAGACTCCTCAGATGAAGATGTCCCAGCTAAAAAGGTAGCTCCCAATAAGCCAGTGGCCAAGCCGACGCCTGCTAAGAAGGCAGCTGACTCCAGCAGTGGAGACAGTTCCAGCGATGAAGAGCCGGCCAAGAAGACTCCAGCAGCAGCTGCAAAGCCAGCAGCTAAAAAGGACTCATCCAGCAGCAGCGGAAGCAGTGATTCTGAAGAGTCGGGCGAGCAGAAAAAGAAACCAGCAGCTGTTGTGGCTAAGTCACCATCTAAGCCAGCTCCACCCAAGAAGGCAGCTGCATCCTCCAGCAGCGATGATTCCTCAGATGAAGAGGAGCCCCCAAAGAAAGCGGCTGCCAAGCCCGCATCGCCAGCAAAGAAACCAGCGGCCAAGGCGGATTCAGAAGACTCCTCCGAGGACAGCGATAGCTCTGATGACGGAAAAGCTGCAGTTAAGCCGGCTGTAAAGAAAGTGGCTGCCCCAGCCAAGAAAGATTCATCGTCGTCCGACGATGATTCCGATGAGGCTGAACAGCCAGCCAAGAAGAAGCCGGTGCCGGCGAAAAAATCAGAAAGCAGCGATAGCGGTAGCGACAGTGAAGAATCTGGTGAAGTGAAGAAGCCGGTGGCAAATGGACAGAAGCGCAAGTTGAGCGGCGGTGACGAGCAGGATGCTACTCCAAACAAAAAGTACAACAACTTTGTCAAGTCTGGCGAGCAGCAGGTGAGTTATCAAACTGTAATATAAGCTAAGTAATTGGGCGAAAAACAGCGATCTTTCTGGCTTTTTGATCATTACGCCCTAAGGAAACAGTTACAATAAGTAAGGAAAGCTAAGTTTTTTTTACTCCCTGTACCTATAAAATGGGTAAAAAGGGGACTCTAAATCAGTGCAAATGTATGTAACAGACAGAAGACATCTCCGTCCCTATAAAGTATATATTGGCCATGTTCGACTTTCTGTCTGTCCGGAAACTATAATAGCTAGACACACCAAATTTTAAATGTAGCTTCCTGTATGGTAGCGGGTCAAGTTTATTTTGGATCCGAGATATGTCCCCCCGCAATTTGATAAAAGGTTTAACAGCAGCAATCTGAAAGATATCGCCATGGAATTTGGCATGTATTAGGCTTGGGTCACTCTTGATCTAATGTACAAAATTTCAAGTTGATCGGATCATAAACACAGAAGTTATTTACGAAAGAAGATTCGGTGCTGCAAGCTGTCGTTTGTGTGTGTACGGCTTTGTGTATATGTAAGTGGACGAAGATGTGATTGGAAGTTGTAGACCTGGGTACAGGAAGTTTCGTAGTCGGGTATACTCGACTAGAGCCTTCTTAATTGTTTTATAAAAAACTCAATGATCAAGTATATACAATGGGGCCGAAAACGTCTCTTTCATTTGCACATTTCGTGACAAAATTATAACATTGATGCTTGAGAGCAAAAGAGAGCTCTAAGTACAAGACAAGTAAATCCTAATGTGTAATAATAATTGTGAATTACTGTTTTAACATTTGTGGCTTCTATTTGCTTAAAAACTGGAAAGTCGCTATATTCGTTCAATCATAATTAGCATTTGAAAACTATTTAATAATATATGCCACAAATTAGCAAGCAAGTTTCACCTCCACACCCAATAATTGTAACAACAACAGTCAGTTGAACAACAATAGTGGTGGAGGTGGAAGTGGACGTCGACGGTCACCTTTCCGACGTGTGCGCACCGAGGAAGTCCTCGTTGATAAACGTGTGCAGGATATGTCCTTTGAGGCGAAGGTGAGTGCCACAAATGCATTTGAGTGTCGCTGCGCTGTATTTGTGTGTGGGTGTGTGTGTGTTGCATGGGGAGGAGTTTTTGAAGTTTTTGTTCTGGGAAGGGTTTGTTAACGCAGCGTGAGCGGGTTACACACAAATTAGCAAAAGAAGCGTCCAAATAAAACCGAACTCAAATCATTTGTGGCATTTGCCTCGTCATTATTTAAAATTTTAATTTTGCCATTTGTTACTGCTTGGCTAATTTGTGTTTAACCTTTTTGCGTTGCTTTCTAGGATGGCGATGGCGATGGCGGCTTCAAGAAGTTTGGCGGTGGACCACGCGGACGTGGACGCGGCCGTGGCGGCTCTGGCTTTGCCGGCCGTCCGGATCGCAGTAACTGGGACAGCAATAAACAGAATGGCGAGGAGGGCGGCGAAGGCGGTGAAGGTGGCGATGGCGGCTTTAAGAAGTTCGGCGATCGCAAGAGCTTTGGCGGCTTTGATCGCAAGCCCTTTGATGGAGAACGTGGACGTGGACGCGGTGGTCGTGGTGGTGGCGGTGGATTCGGACGTGGCGGTGGCGGCGGTGGACGTGGCGGCGGCTTCGGTGGACGCGGTGGTGGCGGCAATGATCGCGGCGGTCGCGGAGGCTTTGGACGTGGTCGTGGCGGTGGCGGCGATCGTGGTGGTCGCGGCGGATTCGGTCGTGGCGGCGGTGGTGGCGGCTTTGGCAACAAATCCTTCGATTCCGCGCCAAAACAAAATAAAAAGATCACATTTGACAATTAATTTGTAGATTAGCTTATAGGTAAACAGATACGCGCAGCCCCAAAATAAAAATCAAACGAAATAACAACGATTAATACTATATATTAAACCGCGTACCAATATTTTAATTGCAGTTTAATGGTTGTTATTTTTGCGTTTGGTGTTTATTTTATGAAACCCCACACAGATACACACACACACACACACACACATATACGCATATGCGAAACAAAATATTTGTTGTAAACATAATATTAAATACATTTTGATAATCTATATATATATAATACACAGAAAAACGCTGCCGGCTCTTGGGGCGAGCGTGCCAACAAGGATTTGAAATTTACGCGCGGAAAATCCTTCAAGCACGAAAAGACCAAAAAGAAGCGTGGCAGTTACCGGGGCGGTCAAATTGACACGGGCGTCAATTCAATCAAATTTGACTAGATTTATGTATGTTAAAATATAACATAAATAAACTTAAATATTTAGTTTTTAAACAATCCAAACCACCCCACTATGTAAAGCTGAACTTATTATGTTCAGATATGACTACAGATGAACTGGCGTTCAGTAAAACCATAACTAAACTGCAAAGCCTTGTTGTCTGAAAGGTTTTTCCAATTAAATTCCACTGAAAATCATGTTTTATTACTTTGCAAATACGATTTGCTGGTTTGCTGAACGTCAATATAAAAACATTGCAAAAATTTTACATACTTAATCCTCGATCTATAATATTTTAATATTTGTGTTGCCACATCAAACTTCAATATGTTATTATTTAGATCAACTTCTAGAAAGAACTACTATCAATTTTGTTGATAGGGCAAAACACGTGAACTATGAATGTGTAATAAATATATAAAACTAATTTTTGCTTATTTATTGCCTATGTTGGGAGTTGGTTTTATAAATTGCTGATAAAATAGAAAACTCATTGGTAGACAATCTTCGAAACAGCTCCAATGGTAAGAGGTTTCGACATGTCTATAACATCCTGGCAGCATTAGCTAATAGATCAGTTTATAGTGACTATTTCAAGTCGATCTGGATCTGAATATGCTTTGAAACAGCGTTGGCAACCTAAGCCTGGACTTGAGGTCCAGGTTTGTTGTATTTGTTGCAAAAATACATTAAAAATATTACTTTTTCTTAGGAAGTTTTGAAGCTTTAATATATACATTGTTTTTGTCTAGTCAATCTCTAAAACAACTTAAAATTTACATTTTGGTGATAGTTCGAAATACAAAACATCGTTGCTTATTCATATACTTTCTGAAAGACGTTTCACGAATAAAGCCGCCACGATAAGCATTATAATGATTTGAATTTTATGATTATATTCGGCGTAGGGATTTGGTTTAATACGACGCTGTGGACAAGAGCGGAAATTAATTATATTGGAATCTTACATTTTCTTATAAAAGTACTCACACGGGGGTCCATCCCAGCACCCATATTCAAAGCTGCTCTCTTAGGCATCCTTGCACCGTCAATGTTATCGCAATATAGAAGTTCGAATAGATCAGTCAGGCTCTGGCACTGGAAATATCATTAACTTAAGCTCCTACTACGTAGGTTTAGTGCAATTATCCAAAAATAAGGTTTTTATGCAACTTTAGTGTTTTTGCTAAGCTGAAAGCTTTCTAGAATAAAATAGGTATGTATAATTGGGAGAGAGTGTTGGAAGAATTAGTAGAAGGCTACTATGTATTATGAATATGATACAAACGTTCTCTGAATTTACATACAGATCTATAGATATGTACATATATAGAATGTTTTCTATACATTTTCTATTAATGGTTTGCGCAGCTTGTAACTTTTTAAATATTAAAATACATATATTATTTTAATAGGATATGTCTGAATAAATACTACGGTTACATATTTCAAAGTTTAGAGCTTTACAAGGAATGATATGTATTCAGAACTTACGAAATCGTTGGCCCCAGCCAACCTTAAGCACACAGATATTTTAGTGCATAGAATCTTATAAGTAATTCTATTTATGTAAAATATATACATAAATAGTTTTTGGCTTGAAATCTCATTTAAAAATTACCTTTCGTTGTAAAGGCAACGTTGAAGATTATGAAATAAATGAAGAATGAATATTACAATCAGTTCCTACAATCTATCCAATTCGTTATGTATATTAATGTAATTTTATATAATATACTATTTGAATCGGAATTAGCTAAATAATCGCATATATGTAGCTACTAGCTAGTATATAAGTACTTAATTTAAAAATAATATCACACTATTTTGAAGCCTTCAATTAGCTGTTCCAATAATACTCACCTTAATCAATGCAATTATAAAATTTCAATAATTTTGAATTTATATATTTATTTGACAGAATTCCTTTTTGTTTTCTATGTAACTTTGTATTATTCTGGATTTTATGTTTTTCATTATTCTTCACATTTAGTATTCAAAATGTATTGTCATGTGGTTTGCTTGTATGTAGTATAATGCACATATTACTATATATATGTATATGGTAATAGTAACTATATGCAACTTTATAGCATTGGCTATGAAAACAAAAACAGATAATTACAAGTTATATAATTAAATAATCACAATTTGTTTTAATAGTTTATGCATATAATTTAGTAGGTAAGATATTCGAGTTACGAGTACATTATGGTTGTATGTGAGTTTTTTAAAATGTAATCAGCATATCAATTTACAACATTTGTGGCATTTGGTTTTTCTCGAGGCGACAAAAATACAGCAGATTTTTGTTACAACATTTAGCTACATGGGATGAAGGGGTGCGTATTTTAAAAATAGTTCAACAAAATACATATACATTTATATATATTCCATATATATCTTCAATATGAGTTAGTTGTTTAAATGAGATTCCTGTCGGTTTGTAACTTCTGCACCGTTTCTACCTTATTCGCTCATATAAGGATAGTTAACGTCACGCAAGGGCACAAATGTCTCCTTGATGGACTGCGGCGATGTCCAACGGAGTATATAATGTGGTCCGCCAGCCTTGTCATTAGTACCAGACTTGCGACCGCCACCAAATGGCTGTTGACCCACCACAGAGCCGGTTGACTTGTCATTGATATAAAAGTTGCCAGCAGCCATCTTGAATTCTTCCAGAGCACAGTTGATAAAGCTTCTACAGGATATAATAATAAATATATATTTATTTAGTGAGCTTAGCTGATAATCAGTGTTGCTACTTACTCATCCTGTCCAAAAACTGCGCCAGTCAGTGCAAACTGTGTTGTGGTATTCACCAACTTCATAGTCTCATACAAATCGGCATCTTTGTAAACATAAATTGCAAGCACCGGCCCAAAGATTTCCTCCGTCATGATTTTATCCTTGGGATCTTTGCTGTGCACTATGGTTGGATTGATAAAGTAGCCCTTCTTATCTGAATAGGTGCCGCCAGCAATTATCTCCAGATTTTTACTATTTTTGGCATGCTCAATATAGCTGGTAATGCGTTTAAATGCTTTGTCATCAATAACAGCCGATGTGAAGGTGTCCATTTCTTGCACGTCGCCAATTTTCAGTTTTTTCGCCTCACACAGTAGTCCCTCTTTGATCTGCATGCAAATGAAGAGCAATTTTATGGTGCACAGCTTTGTAGGGTATAATCAATGCTTACTTTTGGCCACAGCGACTCCGGGACATACATGCGGGAACAGGCTGAACATTTCTGGCCGCTATACTCAAAGGACGAACGAATTGTGGATGTAACCACCGAGTCCACATCCGCTGACGAGTGGATAAAGTGGAAATTTTTGCCACCGCATTCGCCAATAAGGCGCGGAAAGTTGTTATATTTATCGATATTGTTGCCCACCTGTTTCCACAGTCGACTGAATGTGCTGTATATGAAATTAATTCCAATTATGAAAATCAATAAGGTGTAACACACAAAATGATATAATGAAACGAAAACTTACGGTACCGAGCCGGTGAAATTGATAGCAGCCAGGTGAGGCGAGGCGGTTATTGTATCACCGAACACAGGCCCATCCGCGGGCACAAAGTTAACGACACCATCGGGCAGGCCTGCCTCGCGCATGATATTAAAAATGCGCCAGTTCGATAGTAGCGCTGTGTCCGAGGGCTTCCACAGCACACCGTTGCCCTAAAGCAGACAAACCAGAGAGAGAGAGAGAGAGAGAGAGAGAGATGGTAAAATGAGTCGTATATAAGATGTAGTATATAGTTTCTCTATCATACCATCAGGGCGGGCGTGTAGGCCAGGTTGCCACCAATGGCGGTGAAGTTAAATGGACTGACAGCGGCTATAAAACCATCAATTCCACGATAACGCAAGGAGTTCTTTGTGACCTTTAGGTTCTCGCTGATAGGACGATACTTGAGGCACTCTTTGAGAAAGTAGGCGTGTATGCTGTCGATAGAACAAATTATATATAAAATGAAAATATAATGTAATAATAATAATTGAATTTCAATATTGTCGAAAGTAATTGGTTAAGGCCCAGAAAGTAATGTGACAATATTGTAAATTCAATATAAAATATGAAAGGGCGCACCGTATAAAATCGATTAGCTCTGCGGCCGCATCGATTTCCGCTTGAATGACAGTCTTGGCCTGTCCCAACATGGTGGCTGCATTCAAATCTTGACGATATTTGCCAGCCATTAAATCAGCGGCACGCTCCCAAATTTGCAAGCGATCTTCCAGGGGAACACGATCCCATTTGATCTGCGTTTCCACAGCCGTTTTGATGGCCAACTCCAAGAGCTTCTTATCAGCGTAATAGAATTGCGCCAGCTTGTGACAATGATCATGGGGCATCACCTGATGCATCACCGTATTCGTTTTGTACTCCTTGCCACCAATGACAATGGGCACCTCCTCACATTTGGCTGCCGTTGCCTTCAGTGCCTGCTGCAGCGCTTTGCGCTCTTCGGAATTCTTGCGGTAGGTAAAAATCGGCTCGTTCGTAATACTGAAGTCCTTCACTTTGGGGTCCGCGACAACGCTGCCCAAACTGCGTATATAGCTATTGCAAGAAAGTGTATAAATATGTATATAGTAGGGTATTGTATATTATATACATTTATTATTAAACATACCTTTTGGCAACGGTCTGCGGCACAGTGGAACCGGTGGTTGCATTACGCATGAATCGCAACATCGTTGAGCTGGGAATGGTTCCGGTACGTGTGGGGATTGCCTCGGTGTTTGTCTTGTTATGTAAACACTAGAATTTCGTTGCGCTGCGAGATAACACAAAAAATACACAAGCAAAGCGATTCATTAAATCCATTTATAGCAGCTTCGTTGTTTATCAGCAACCTTGAACGTTCATTGGGGGTCTGACTGGCTGGCTGGCGGGCGGGCAAATATCGCGTGTTTTTAATTTGATAAGCAGCCAAACGTGAGACACACCCACTGTCAATGTCGCTGATAACAAAATACAACTATAAAACTATACAATTTATGTATATTTACAATAAAAAGTCTCGTGCGAAAGCAAATGCCAACTGGGCAAGTGTTGTGTAAACGAGCGAGTTTTTTTCAATACGCTTGCGTATGTATATACACGCATAGACACACACACACACAAAAGTAGCGGCAGTTTTTGACAAGCATCAGCTGTTTTTGCAGCGGTATGGAAATTTCCCATTGCCAAAACTTTTGCACTGCACGGAATAGTGCTGCCAGCTTTTAAGAAGCAAGAAATGCTAATTTTGTTGGGGGGAAAAATGCCAAATATAAATAACTAAATTCTGTAATCAAATATGCGCACAGTCTTGATTATTAAATTGAATAGAAATATTTCGCGTACCTCGTAATTTGAAGCTAGTCGTAAGTAAATTTTGCTTATGCATACATATACATACATATGTATGTATACTTAAAAAAAGCCTGACTTGACGGGGAAATAGCGGAGTTGACAGCACTAGGAGGGGCGACGCTAGTTGTTTGTTAACGTAATGTGACGAGGGTAGAAAGAACGAGAAGGAGAATGATAGAGCGAACAAAAGGTACCCCAGCCCCCGTCCATGGAAATGTGGAATAAGCACTTTGTAATACTTATGTTGTTATTGTACAAATTCTCATAAGCTCATGCATGTATTGCAATACACAAGTGCTGTGACATACATAGATGTACATACATACATACCTATATATATTTGTATGTATATGTATGTACATGCACTTATTACGTCGTTTAGGCAAATTGATTTTTACCAATGAGCAGTCGGCAATTAAAGTGCATACCACATATGATGCTATGTATAGTCACAAGTTTTTGAGGCCAAGTAAAACATGCGCAATATGAAAAGATACTCAGATGCAGGCCAGATAGACACACACGCATGCATACATAAGTACACAGTCAGTATATATGTACATACTAACATACAAACATACACAAGCACAAAGTGCAGTCGGTTCGGTTCACTTTTGGCTTTTGTTTTGTTGTTGTACACAGTCATTACGCAATGTTATGTTCTTGCACTGCCTTTCGCTTTTTATGCATACGTACATACATATATCTATGGTTATTTGTTACCCAGATTTTAGCTTTATTATCACTTTAAATTTGAAAGTTTATTATATATTTAATTGTCGCTTACTGTGTGTACGCTTTTGCGAGCGATGTGAAACGAAAGGCACGCGAAGTCTGTGTGTTTGTTTGGCCTTTGAAAGACTGCACATACATATGTATCCATCCGTTAGAATAGAGCTTATGAGTGTATGCGTGCGTACGTGAGCCAATTTTTGAAATTTTTATCACCTAGCGCAGCTGATATCTATCGATAGTTATGAAGCCACTAACAAGGGAAAAATTGAAATAAGACGTCATGAAACATTTTATGCGGACTTATATTTATAATTTCAATACGTTTCACTTGTTAAAATGATGATGGAAGTTTGAAATTCATAATTGAATTGAATGAAATATGTATCGACGTATTTGCAATCGATGTTGCATTGGCGCGCAGCGCAGATATTGAATTTCAACATTTTGCAACACTCTTGTATGTTATCGATTTGTAAGATTGTGGCGCGACAATTTGAAATTCCGTGTGGTTGTTGTTAATGTTTATATTAAGAGTTTTCTTGATAAAAAATACAAATACAGTTGTATTAATTGTACCTGTTTTAATATTTTGAGGTAGAAATTAAAACAGTCTGGCATGTTTTATATAAAAATCATACATTTAATACTACAACACAATCTACTAAAGTACGATACTTAATCACTATGTATATACTGTATGTGACTAATTAATTAGCTTAGTTATTTGTATAGTTTTCCACTTAACCATAGTAGCCTCCTCCACCGCCCGCACTTGCGCTGGCAAATCCTCCACTGCTGCTCGCAAATGCTGTGTCTATAATAGAAAACAAGTCCAAAACACTAAAACAATGCATACGCACAACCTTGAAGAATTTGTGCAGCTTTCTACTTACTCATGCCATTGCCATAAGAAGGATAACCATAGCCATAGCCGGGATAACCATAGTTAGGATAACCGCCATAGCCGCCACCGTACCCATAGCCGGGATATGTGTACCCGTAGCCGGGATATGAGTAGTACTGAGGATAGCCATATCCATATCCATACCCATTGCCATAGATGCCACCGCCATATCCACTGCCCGCGCCAGCACCGCCTCCTCCATAGTACGGATAGCCACTGTACTGAGATTGCACCAGTTGACCCTGCAGGAGCGTTACCAACAGAGCCCAGCACCACCAAAAGCCGCAACTTGTTACTATTTGTTGAAACGACATATTATTGTTTGTAATTCTCTTGTCAAATCCTTCTGACATTCCAGTGAACACTGAATGGAAAATTCACCGAATTCGCTATTTATATACATATACGACATAAACATATTATCATTATAATTTTGGCTATGAAACGATTTTTAATAGCGGCTAATCGTTCACCATTACCCAACGTCGTTGTTTTCGGTTTGCCATATTGTTTGCTCATTGGAGCGTGTCACACATTGCGTATGCGTAATTTTTACACATGTAAACACTTTCATTACATTGCTCTGACTCCATTAGAATTTGGCTGGGCAAAAAATGCAAATATGTGTGTATACAGATGTGCACATACATGTATATTTAAATAAGTTAAGTAGTGGGATGCTTGGAGCGATGGAAAGTGATAAATGAACAGATACCCAGTAAATTTTGAATTATATAACTTTACAATAACTAACAGTATTAATTTTTAAGTAGAAGGTATTAAAATGAAGTCAGGAATTGTGTGAAGACTTTCTAGTCCCCATAAAGTATATAAAACTATATCAAACTACACAATAAATCATAAGATCGCCAAAAATGTAAATAGTGTTAGTAAAATATTATTAATAATTAGCATATTATACAAATACAAAACCACACTTCGGAGCTGATGGCGATAGTCGCTAGTGCTCCTTAAAAACTATTGTTACTTTATAATTTTACATTGAACTAATAGTTTGCGAATATATAATAATAATAATAATAATAATAATAATAATAATAATAATAATAATAATAATAATAATAATAATAATAATAATAATATATATTCTTGTTGAATAATAATATAATAATATATTTTCTGTTGAATAATAATATAATAATATATATTCTTGTTGAATAATAATAATAATAATAATATATATTCTTGTTGAGCCTTAATTGCCGAGTCGTTCTAAACATGTCTATTTGAATCTCTGTTTCTTCACAAACTCTCCCAAGTGAAAAGCTATCTTATTGAAACTTGGCACAGATATTTTGTTGCGGGCAGTACATATGTTAAATCGGCCAGATCGAATCTTTATAACATAAAGCTACAATAGCAACCAGCGGTCAATAAAGGAGTTGTTGCCTAAAATCTTTGTTTTTCAAGATATATCAAGCAAGCTCACCAAATTGTAGTTTCCTTTTGCATTTTAGAAATTGCTAAGTTTTGATCAGATCTTGACCTATAGGATAACAACAACAATCGGTCGAAATATGAGCATTTGTGAGATGAACCTTTCTTCAAAGGTATATATCCTAGGAAACCCCAAAGATAGCTTTTCTCTATGGTTTTCAGTTTGACGGTAATCTAAAGGAAATATAGGCAAACAATTGACTTCAACTAACTTTAGACTTAACAGTTATACAGCAAATATATTGATGGAACATCGATAAAAAGGTAAAAGATTATAATAGAATGGACTAAATTTTTAGCTAGGAGCCTTAAAATTCAAATATTTAGTCAAGAAAAGAACTACTATAAAATAAGTTTTAAGATTATCTTGTATATATTGACGGATTTGTCATAATTTTAACTTTATTTAACTTAAAATCTAGAGTCTTTGTCTCTATAGACTGTTTAATATGATTTCTAGATACCAGGTTGAATTAAGTAATCATCTAACTCAGAAAAATGTAGTTATAGTAAACAAATCTAGTATGTTGTCAGACTACCTCTTTTTAGAACATAGTACAGAGTGTTATATCTAAATCAGTCCATAATCATATGAGTCAGAACAGTTTTGTTTAGTTGATAAGCATTTAAAATGGTTTGTTTTGAGGGGATTACCAGCGTATACTACTTCTGGTTCTATGCATAAACACAGTCATTAACCTTACAATTTGATGACAACACATTAAAATATATAAACTAGGGTGTTTTGTTTTCTGATTTTCAAACTCTTTGAGGTTCAATGGTCCGAATGGTCAATGGACATCAACGCCCTTCAAATGAGGTCAGTTGTGTGCAATTAATACTTACCAAACTGCGGGTACATAATTATATAGATGATTTTCTGGGCATTTTCAATGCAATCTAAGTTCATTGTGAAGGACTTTGTTTTAATTGTCTGGGCTTTGATTGTCGCACATGTTGGAGAATACTATTTGGTATAATAATTATATGTTACCTCGTTTTCATTCTAATGGTTGGGGGCATCAAATTAATGACATACTTCTGATAATGATAAGATAAATACAATTAGTGTCTCGTACTATTTTTGATAGGTAATTGAAAAATATATACGAATTTACATAGAGTTTACTTGACTTTCTCTATTTTCGACCAAGGTTTCAGTTTTTGAAGTTTTTTCAAACCTATTCATATTGTTTATGATTAAATGAAGATGTTTTTGATCTCTCAGTCTTAAAGCTATCTTGATGAAACTTGCTAGCATCAGTGATGCTTCTATTTACTACAGACCATATCTTGGAATCGCTGAGATCGGTTTACTATAACATATAGCTGCCATATGAATAATCGGACGGCAATTGAGTTGTTGTATGAAGTACTCATCAAATTTATGTTTGAAAGTGTTATATTTGTCAGAAAAGCTGACCAAACTCAGCATTTGATAAATATTCATTATGCTTTGTACAAACTGACTTAATTTTAAAGCTACTATATTACATATTATTATACTATATATACTATATTATTATATTATATATAGCTGCCATAGGATCAATCGTTGGAATAATTTTGTTTTGTTGTCCAAGATATTTCAATCAAACGCAGCAATTCTAACTTTCATTACATTCTATTATAGCTTATGTCTTTATTTAAATTATTTATTATAATATTAACTTAAAATTAAATTTATAAGGCAATTGGGAATTAACTAACAATAGCATTGGTTCCTTCAGCTTATTAGTGTGGCATGATATATGTATATAAAGGTGAAAAGATTCAAAACTTATAATTAAATATAATTAAATTTAAAATAATGTTGGCTTATATTTAATAGTAATTGGGTAGTAGTATAATTAACCTTTATATAAATAAAATTATAGTCTAAGAACCTTTTGTGGTTTATTTTAAAAGTAGCCTAATAAATGTACATAATTATATCTAAATGTTGATAAGACATAGATATATTAGGCTTGGTTTTCAACCGCCAGCTGATGTTTATATATATATTTTAATTATTCTTATAGCTGCCATGGGAATAATAAGATGAAAAATGAGTTTTTGCATGAAAAACTTGTTGGTTTTTACACATTTCCTAACTAAACTCAGCAATGGCAAGTTTTATTAAACTCAAATTTGATTCAAATCGCTACACTAATTTATTAGCTACCAATAATTGAGGCTAATTGTAAGGGAAAGATTTTGATATTTATTTATTCATTTATTTAGGAAGGCAAAACAGAGCTGCCTCAAATCAAAAAATACAATTAAATACATAAATTTATGGAAAACCAATAATAAAATTTAAAAAAAAATATATATTTGAGGGGATTTTATTTGCCAGTCCGTCCCCATTTACAGTTGGCGTAATTAGACCTTATAGCTAGAAAGTAAAGAGTTAGTTATAAAGCAAAAAAATTAAAGAAAAGGAATAGGAATGAAATCCGATGGGGGAAGCGTTATTAGCCGGTTCGGCAAGCTGTCCTGCTAACTGTTTCCCTACACTCAGAAAAATAAATGCCCCAAAATGTAGAAGGTCGCCATACTTTAGTAGACAAAGGCAGCTTACCTTATTTGTTTCTGAAAATAAGGAATTAATTATTATATTTATAATTTTACTTATTTATATATTTAAATATAATATTCAAATTTTCACCAATAAAAAATAAAGGAAATATATTTCTAAAATTTAGAAAATATTTCTATTAAACAGAAATTATTTCTGGCTTCAAGCGTGATTTTATTTTAGGTCGATTTTCTGAATACTATGGAATACTATTTTAGAAAATATTTCTATTAAACAGAAATTATTTCTGGCTTCAAGCGTGATTTTTGGTTTCTGAATACTATGGCATTTATTTTCCTGGGTGCAGTTTGCCAAAAGGCTCTTATTTCATTACTAATTATGCTAGAATGCCAATTTGAACTAGAAATAGTCTCGTGCTCGCTTATTTAGCAACTAATTACTGTATACATAGTTCCAAACTCGTACCTAGGTAACCATTTGATAGTTTTCAGTCTTGTTATTGCTTTCTGTATTAAGTATTAAGCCAATTTGCAAAGTTATTTTCCGTAGAATGTCATCTATTATACTGTCAATTTGAAGTTTTGCTGACATTATTGAAAATTGCATAGCACTGAATCTTGTAGGGTTTCTCCTGGAACATTGACAAATTGCGCTTAAAAATACAAGTAAGTAAAGTTTACCAATTTTTGTTGTGCATACCTACATTCTCAAATGTCACACACACACACACACACACACACACACTGCAATTTAGTCTACAAAATGTGTTCAAAATTTCATTCATAAATTTTTAAATCCAGCTCGTATTCTGTTGTGTAAATGTGTGTGTGTGTAGGCGTGTGTAATTTTACACTGGCCAACAATAGTGAAAACCTTTTTAGCGACAATTTTGTGCCATATTTTTGTTGATGTTGTAGTTGCTGTCGTTGTTTTTTTGTTTAACATTTCTCTTCAATGCCATTTTGTGCCTTGGGTTCTTCTGTTGTATGCAGCTGACGTTTGTTATTTTTTATTATTTCCTTTTTTTATATTCATTTTTAGTTTTATTTTTATATTTTTGTGTGTGTGTGTGCTGCGTTACTTACCTGGTTCCAGGTGTTCTGTGTGCAATTGTTGTTGCCCCTTTGAGTTTTGAGTGCATTTGGCTTGAGTGCATTTTACACTGCGCATGCCCCAGCTCAAAGGTTGCTTCCCCCTGGCGGCACCCTGTATTGCTTAGTGTTGCATTTAACTGGGCTCAGTGCGGACGATGTTCCCCTTGCTGTCTTCTATTTGCCAAGGATCTCGTAGATTGAACCCATTTTCTTAATTTTTACAAATATATTACAGCGAAACTTGAGAAAAAATGGTACAAAAATTGTTTTTTTTTTTTAATATTTTGTATATTACTAAATATTGAGAAATCATTGTACTCACATTTATTGCAATAAATTGTCAACATTTTATTTATTTATTTATTATAATATTAGCTTCAAATTATAATTATAAACATTATATTAATTATATATATTAATATTAATATATTATATTATTATTATATTAAGCCACATTTTATATTTTGACAAACGAATTTGTTATTTTTGTTATTTATTTATGTCACATTTACTAGAAGATTGCCACACTTCAAAGAATGCATTTGAAGTTTTCTATTCACATCTACATAACTAGCAGGAAAATATAAGAAATCTTATAATTTTAAAAGTAATTAGTGTACTTATATATGTTTTACAAATCCATCCAGGAATATCGACAATAATTGGATATTTATGGTTAATTCTTCATCATTGCCTCCAAAATACATATAGTCTTATGATTTAAGAGAGTAAATGATTGAGATGTCTAACAAAATTCCTTAAAAAATTCAATAACTTATCCCTTGAGCTGAGGGCCTGGACGATAGCTGTCTTACCTCCAAAATATCATCTTATGATTTCAGAGAGTAAATAATTGATATTTTGTAAAAACTTTTCTTAAAAAATGCAATAACTTATCCCTTGAGCTAAAGTCCTGTACGTTATCCGTGTTTTCTTATAATTAATCTGAATATTGTGTGTTTTTAAAAGGTAATATAGTTCATTTTAATAAGCAAATAAAATATAAAACTTTTCCTGGTATATATAAGTGTATCGTTGGGTTCTATCAAATACTCTAAAACCATGAAGATGTACCAGACTTTAGAGTCTTTGTTTCTACCCAAAGGAAAATAGATCTCTTGTTGATCTCGGGAGGTTCTTGCAAAAACATATCCCTTAATATTGACATAAATTGATGACAAGTGTTATATATTTATATCACTTGAAATGAAGCTTTAGTTAAATACTTTTATTTATTTATTTAATGCAATATTAACCTAAGTTTAAAATGATAAGATAATGAAAACATAGTCTGTATTTTAATTCTTATTTATAAGCAAAAGCGATTAGCTCTTCAGCTTATTAGGTTGGGATGAAAAATATATACAAATATATCATTTATACAAAACTTATAGTTAATTAATATTAATTTAAATGAATGTTTGGGTTAGATTAGGGGATAGATGTTTAATGTTTTAAAGAACCATTAGTTGAGCTTGAACTAAGATTTTAATGTGAACGTTTAGGTGTTTAAATTAGTTGATAAATGTTAAATACCTTTATAATTGTTATATTTGTATTTATTTGTATAATATATATATATTTTTTGTATATTAATGCATCGTATTTTGTTGCTGTCTGTGTAGGAACATTAATAAAATTGTGAGTAATTTAAGCAGTCTTTAAACCCGTTTCAAATAAAACGGATTTCAGTTTAGTTATTTATTTTGAGGTTAACGGGCTTTAAAGTTATTTAAGATTAATACATATATTAGGTTATTATTTAAACTTAAATTTTATTAAATTAACTAACATAATCTATATTATCTTGCTGACTTTGACGCCAAAGGCTTTTCATACTCTGTTATAAAAGGGAGAGCGCGGTATATTGGATTTGTAACATGTCTGTCTCTCTGTCCATATGCTGATGAGAATTTTTGGCAATATTCGAATTAGTGCTATTACCTGCTCGAATTTAGTATATAAGAAACTGCATCTAGTATTATACTTTGTTTTTATTAATATTAAAGGAAATAAACCTATTTAAATAGCCTTAAACCCTACCAGACAGTGCTATATTAAAGAAGTTTAATATAGTTATTATAAATGTATTTAACTTTAAGAAAATAACTAAAATAAAACCCATTTAAAATATAAAAAAATACGCAAATTTAGCTATATCTCAATTAATGTTCTACTGTTTTAAATGCTTTATCGAAATCTGCGCTCGAATTCATATAAATAACTATATTTAATGTGTATTATCAGTTAATCTTTCAACCAATTCACAGATTTAAGACAATAATATACGCAAGAAACTCATTGAATTAAGTTTAAAATACTTGAAAAAGGATATAGGTAAACTGTACTAACATTCCTTCTACTAAAAAACTTCGAAAATTGGGATCAAGCTGCGTAAGGATACCAATTAAAGAGTCAAAAACATTTACCTGGCTTTGTATTCCCACAGGACGAAAAATAACCTTTGCGAGCATATCTGAAGTTGATGTAAAGTATTCTTGAAGTCTGACCAAAACTTTTCCATTTGGTAAGCCCCAAAAACCATCTTAGTCGACTGCCAAAAGCTGACACAATTTTCTATCTGTCTGAATGGAAATGTTCAACTTAAATGGTTTTTTCCCCCACTTGTGTTTGGCCCCAACCCCCCCCCCCTGTGCTTACCTTTCAAATGTTGCAGCTCCACCCCCCTGGAAACACTTTACATATTAAAAAGTTGTTCTATATGGAAAACAAGGAGCATCCTTCAGCAACTTCATTACACGTTTTTGGACTGGCAGAAAATGCTAATTGTTTGACCAGCTCGACACTCGAGCGGAGGCTGCTTATTTTGGTTTGGATTTTTGCATGTAATTAATTAAAAATTTGTTGCCACAGCAACTTTATTTATTTTTGTAGTCCTTTGTTTCATTTTCTGAAAATGGAAAATAATAACAAAAAAACGGATAAAAAAAAAGGTTAAAAGGGTAATTAAAACTTGAAAAATATATGAGAACGACAACAATAATTGACCTACAAGGGATACTGAGAGATCGCAAAATGCACTCAAAAATTGTGTGGGAAAACTCACTCAAAATAATTTGCGTGTGGAATGCAACTGCAAATGTTACGCATACGCCGCGTGCAACAAACGAGCATGGCAGACGGACTACGCTCTCGTTCTCGCTCGCTCGCTCTCGCTGGCCAAATGCATATGAAACAAAACAGAACGAAAAGAAAAAAAATCAATTAAAATGCACTCGAGTGCATTTTTCAGCTCAATTTTACTTTAAGAATTACACTATGTTTTTGGTGTGCTGCCGAAAATAAGTAAAAGGCAAAATTGTTGCCTCAATGCATGCCAGCGCTACCCTTGGCACACCCCCACCACACTGTTACGCTCTTGCCCTTAGACAGAGCGCCACAGTGCGGCTAAATTTCAATTCAGTTATTTGTGCAGTTTCGCTCAGTCAAGTTGTGTGTGTCCTGTGTGCGCTTCATATAACAAATAAACCGACAAATCGACAGCCAAAACCGATAAAACCGACTAAACCAAATCCGACTCTGGCCACACACCAGCTAAACATCCAGTTCGTATACCCCGTATACCCACCCGCTCTACACGCTCTACACGCCAGTCAATCCAATAAACGTCGCCTAACAAACAAACTGCATTAACTGCCTGCCCCAGTGGCAAACGACAGACGCCGCCAAAAACCGCAACAAACGTCATAATAAACACGGTCCCCAAAAACTGTCAGTGCTTGTCAGTGTGAGTGTGTGAGTGAGTGTGAGGTGCGTGTGTGTGCGTCTCTCTGTCAGTCAGTGAGAGCGTGTGCCAGTGTGACCGTTTGGGTGTAACTGTACTTTCGCGCCCAAATCATACAAACGGGGGTGGTAAAAAAAACGTAACCAATCAACAATAACCAAAACCAATCAGAAAAACTAACCAAAGAATTTATAATTGAACGCAAAAACTCGTTGATTCGATTAGAGTAACTGTTTTCATTAAAAAAAACACCCATAAATATATAAATATATCAACCAACTAATTTGACAGGTGAGTTTTTATACAATTTAATGTGTTACAAATTATTTATTGTCTAAATATTATGACAATGGTTGCACTTCATAATATGTGGTTATACTCATTATATCAATACATGCAGCGACAAATACGCGATAAATTAATATATATATATATCTATATATGCTCGTTTATGGGTTTGCAGTTCAAATAACTGTCAATCGCAGATTTCATGATTGATTACCAAATAGCTAAAATTCATATAACATTCAGATGGGCTCGAATTGTCAGCTAATTTACTGATTATAATTAATAACTTATTCATATTTTTGGGGTGAAAGGGTGGAAAATCCGAATTATAAGCCAAACATGAGCTGCGCTTAATGTTCAAAAGCGAACATATTAAATTTGGTAAGGCCAGTTCTTATAGTCTCTATGATCAATACGTTCTTTTAGATATACATCGGAGTTTAAGGTAATTTAACCTTTTGTGTTTGTATTTTTAGGGTGAAAGGGTGGAAAATACGAATTCAAAAGCATACATATTAAACTTGGTTTGGCTAGTTCTTAGAGTCTTTATGATCGATACGTTCCTTTAGATATACATTGGAGTTTATGATAATTAAACCTTTTGCTTTATCTTTTTTAGGGTGAAAGGGTGGAAAATTCGAATTGTAAAACAAACATGATATGCGTTTGGTATTCTTAACTCTACATATTAAACTTGGTATGGCCAGTTCTTATAGTCTCTATGATCAATAGGTTTCCTTAGATATAAATCGGAGTTTAAGGGAATTAAACCTTTTGCTTTATCATTTTTAGGATGAAAGGGTGGGAAATCCGAAATGTAAAACGAACATATTAGACTTGGTATGGCCAGTTCTTATAGTCTCTGTGATCGATTCGTTTCTTTAGACATACAGCATAAACATAGAAGTGAATCGAGTCGATCGGCTATTAAAGCAGATAATATAGATAAATTAAATAATGTGTATACCTTATAAAGGTCAAAAAGGACAACTTCTGCTCGATAGATAACTTTATTACAAAATTGTAACCCATCTTTAGCGCGTATGAAAACTACTCAAATATAAATTAGGGGAGGAAATCGCGCAGACATCTTTTGATTAAACAGGATCGAAATTGCTTTAAAAATTGCCCTATCCTGGGACGATTCTAAAAATCCAGTTTGTCCCGCAATGCAACTTGGCATTGATCTATTCTAAAATATAATGAAGTATATAATAAGTTCAAGTGCTAAAAACTTAAAGCGATATCCGGGAGCCTTAATCTTTGAAACGGTAGGAATGAGTTTAGCAAATGGTTGCTCATCTGACATTTAAACCCAATTCGCTTATTCCTTATCTAGATTTTTAATTGCTACAATTTTGCTTGTTTGTCAAACCATATCCAATTCCAAACATCACTTGACAGCTCCAGCTTGATTGATTTTTATAAAAGTCCATCAGTTCTCTGCTATCCCATACAATTTTAATTAACATCTCAATGCACATCCTCGTTGCTCGTCAACCTTTTAGATACGAACCATAACCGTTTTGACCCGCTTTTATATTTTTTTTTGTATTCAACCCAATGTTTGGGATGGTCTCTAGACGCCTGGGGAATGTAATTTAAAACAATTCGGTGAGTAAATCCCATTAAATGTTCAACAACTTTGTGCCAGCTTGCCGACGTCATAATGCATTGTTCTCCGGGCAGGACAATGGGCGTAGACAAGGACACACACACACACACAGAGACAGCCAGGAGGACTAATTATAACTCCGCTCGACACTAAAATATATGGAAATGGGGGAATAACGAACTTACAGAGACGACAAGTAAATTAAGCAAGCAAAGACTTTTTGGCGAGAAACAAATAAAATGCATGGAAAATATGAAATGTTGCAAAAATTTACTTAATATCATAGAATAGAGACGAGGAGACGAACAGCGAGCACAAAGCAACATGCCGCACATTTGCACAGGGAAAATAGCAAAAGTGAAGCATGAAAAAAGAAAATAAGAATAAAACTACAGAAAACAGAACAGAAAATATATATTTTTACGTGCACAGTAATGAAAGGCCTCGGGCATAAGTTTTAAATAAATATTTGTCTGTGTATGTGTGCATGTAATTTAACAAAAAAAAAATGTATAAAAAATAAAATAAAAGAAAACCTAAAAGCGAGCCAAAGAAACGTAGGAGGATGGCGAGCGACGGGGGAGGGATTGCGTGGACAAACTGCCTTCTGCATATGAAAATTATGACGAATGATATCTATATATTATTAACTGCGAAGTCTTGATACTCTATAGGTCACAGTAATGCTATATTTTATAAAAGAAGAAGAAGCCTATTTTCGTTATTTTATTGTTTCATGAACAAGAACTTACCAGAAAGGAAGATTTTTGTTAATCCAAAATAATATCTTTATGGAAATACTATTTATATAAGTAATTAAGTAAGTAAGTAATATAAATAGTAAGTAAGTAAGTAAGTACTATTTATATATATAATAATTGAATTCAGACACAAAGTAAATATATTATTTATATATTTAAGTAAATATTTATATGAGGTATCTCTAAAGTATTCTAAAAATAATCTGTTAATTTCCCATTATTGAATATTCCGATTATTGTGGAATGATACGCAATCCTAAGTATAAGATCTATTGTAACCTTCTGCTGATCTTATTCTATATCAAATAAAATGAATTAATATTCAGATTGACTACTTAAATTTCAGATATACAGATGAAATTAAAAAAAGCTTTTTAATATGGTAAAAATTGTTCACAAAAAACAAAAAGGTTGTCATGTTGACCTATCTAGAACAATGAATAAGTATTATAACAGCAAATATCGTATTCGATCTTAAGATCAGCGAAGACGTAAGAGAAATAGGTATTCTCTCCTATATATAGGATTATCTTATAAAGGACTTCTTTCTAGGGATTCTCTCCCATATACAGTATTCAATCTTATAGATTAGCGACTTCGAAATACTAGGGATTCTCTCCTATATATACGATTCTCCTTTAAAGGACTGCTGTCTAGGGATTCTCTCCTATATATAGGACTCTCTTAGAAAGACTGCTTTCTGCACTTTCTGATATCTTATGATATAGGAATTATACCCTCTCTGCGTGCTGATGATGTGGACAATGTAGAGGGGGGGCTAGGTAAATATGCACAACAACAAAACTGGCTGACTGACTGCCTCACTGTTGACTGGGGATTGTGTGTGGGGTGTGGGATGGTTGGGTGTAATATGCTTTGGGGGGTGGCCAGGCACTATTAAGGCCTTAACGACGACGACGACGACGACAACGCAGTCTGGCCCCGAAAATAGGTTGAGGTAGCCGCCAAGCGCCGCCATGTTTAGAATATGCACACAAAGCGTAAGGCCAACAAAAGCTGCAAGAAGGGTTCCCAGATGATTTCGGTGGCAATGGGGGTGGTAATGGCAATGGGGGCGACAGGCTTGTTGCTGTAGACAAGTGTAACAAAAGATTTGCTTAGCTTTCATGTAAAGCGTAAAATACAAACAATTATGCAGCTGGTTGGTAGGATACAGCACCCGCAGTCCCCCCAGTCACCCCAGTTCTTCAGTTCCCCAGCCAAGCCAACGAGCCCGCATTTCCTATTTAGTAGGCCGTCAAGCCACTTGAGCCCGAGACTTTGCTACTTGAAATTTTGGACAAAGGCGCCTCGGCGTAGGCGTCCATTGCTGCTAACGTTGGCGCTGACGCTGAAGCCGACGCTGAAGCCGACGCTGACGCTGACGCCGACGCTGTGACGTGAGTTGAAGCCTACAAAATATGACAAATTACAAAATAATTGTGCGCACAGTCGAAATGTTGTCCTCGTTTTGTTGTTCTTGTTGTTGTTGTTGTTGTCGGTGGCGGTGTCGTTGGCGTTCTCAGTCAGTCCACCTTGCAATATTAATGAACTCTTTTACATCGTCTGTCATTTCCATGGCATTCGTGGGGTAACGTAACCACAATGTAACGATGAGTACTCCATCCCCACATACCAATACCCATTCCCATCCCCAATGCCATTCCATTCCATATCCGCCCAATAGACATCCAGTCTGCGCCTAACTATTTGCATTGCCGTCGCGTGGGCGTAGACTCCGGCAAAAGGCAGCTCTGCGGCGTGTTTAGTACTTACGTTTATGCGGAAATTAAAGTTAATCACGATTATAATAATAAGTACAATCACATTACAGTAATATGCTTTATAAACGTCAAGGCTGCAAGCCGGATCTTGAACCGAATCGATTCGAACACGGCATGCCAATATGGTTCTAGCAAGGACCTTAAATACAATATAAATTACAGCATAATCAGCTCTTTACTTTAAGTCTAAACAGAACAGGTTGTTGAAGCAATAAGTGAACCTTAATCTAAGCCCAAACTGAACCAGTTATTTATATAAATAGTCTAAGTTCAAAAAATGTTAGGGAAGATCTAAGAAAAAGTGTTCAACCAAGCTTCGAACTTGGCTTCTACGATCTTAAAACTAAGATTACGAACCAAAAGTTATAGTTTAAACTTGAAATTTCGAACTATGAACCGAACGGCTTATAATATTTGTTTTGGCTTACAGCCTATTGTATTATGTCTGATCTAATAAGATAGATAGTTTTGAAAATAAGTACAAATGCTTTTATATTAAAAAAAGGATCTTTTACGCATTCAATTTCCACTTCATTTCAATTGCTGTTCTTAAAGTTACTCCTAAAATAATCTTCAAATTAATAAGAATTATTTTGGGTTTAATTCTCATATATTGAATTGTTTAACCACAATTGGGAAATCATTACTCACTGCGCTAAATATACATGATAAGAGAGATGTATAAAAGGGCTTGAAAAGTTAAGACTACTCTCGGCTCAACATAAAAGTTATTATTTGGTTTTTGGCGCTTTGTCTACTCTACAAACAAAACAGCAAATTGGAGTGGGATCTCTATAATCGATCACGATAAAAGCTATAGGAATGCTAGCGAGGAGAAGGTACGAAAGCAGATCTTCAAAGGAAACAGGCTGATAATTGATAAGCATAATGAACGCAGGCAGATGAAACCTTTTAGATGAGCATTAACCAATTTACAGATCTGCTGACAGAAGAATTTAAAAATCTCGGGCTGGGATACCTCAACATAACCAAAGATGAAAGTTATGCAGATCTTATGTATACCACACCCTCAAATATTAAAATTCAGGCTTGCATCGAATTCCATCAAGTCGCTGTCATTAATATGATCCTCCAGCTTAAATGGGGATCTAGCTGGGCCTTTGCCGCACTTCCTCTGTGAAGGATCTACATTGCTGGAACATCGCAATTCTGGTTAAGTTCTCCGAGCAGAGTATGGTAGACTACGCCAATCGCAACCATGGCTATAGTATACATATCCAATACATTCTTATCCTTATCCTATAAAGCTTGGCTGTGCTAATATCAATTTAAAACCAAGGATTCGGGCGCAACTGTCAGTGGTCTCGTACGAATTACAATTATAGCGTATCTCTAAGTAAAAAGGTCATCAACTGTGAGCTAAACTCTTAAGAAAATATATAATAATACAGTATAACAATTTTAATTGAATTGAATTGTAGAATAGCTAAAAAACTATCATGGAATACCCGATGTTTTATCAAAAGGGCTATACAAATAAAGGATAATACACAATAAACTGAGAAAAACTTAATGCCTTTCGGCGATTAATCAAGAAGTAAGAAAACATTATAATAGGCAATGGTTAACCGGCTTAAACAGGACAGGACGACCTATTAAATAGTCGGAGCCTTAAAAAAGGATATTTCTAAATATCTTAGTCTTATCTCAAACTGGTAATCCTTATATATAAGTTGTTTTTGTTTAAGAGAACTCATTTCTCTATAACCCAAGAAACAACTACCATAAACTTCTTACATGCTTTTACACCTTAACTTTTATTGTGCCTTAGTGCGTGATTAGTCATCTTTAACAAAAAGTTTATCACGAATTCGGATTTGGCATAAACTTTTGATAATAAAACAACTTACCCTCATCGAGCTGTTGGAGGAGGCATTAACTATTTTGCCCGCAACTGCAGCTGCTGGCTCTGCACCTGGCTCTACATCCTGCCGCTGTGTCCCGATGGAGCAGGGAGCAGCGTGGGAGGTTGGGGCTTAGTTGGCATCCAATCCGTTCCCAAATGAACGCGTTCGCTGTGTTTAAAGTTAGTTACTCGAGTGCATTTTATATGGCCCGTTGGCCGTTACATTTTTGTTTGCATAGCCTCGCGGGCATTCATTAAAGTTTGAGGAGGATATGCATCGTAGCTTTAAGCTGACAATTTCGCAGTGCCAGTGCTGTCTGTCAGTCTGAAGGATCAGGGGAGCAGGCATTTTCGTGACAAGCTAGTTGGCGTCGAAACTAAAAAGGAAATTAAAGGAAAATGTGCGTCGCTCTACGGGTTTGAGTAATGGAACTTTGTCGGGCTATACAAACAGTTGCCTGGAAAGATAGACAGATAGACAGGGTACAGAAGGGAATGCCAGTTGGACTTGGCTTATTAAATGCCACAGTATATGTATGTATGAGTATTTATGTGTGTGTGTGTGTGTGTGTTTGGTGCTAGCCAAAAACTTATTAGACAGTCGGAAATTGAATATTGTTCCTGCAAAATTGTTAAATGCTTTTTCGCTCAGAGCTAGTCGTCCGTCCTGCCCATCCTGTCTGTCGCTGACGTGCTTTTTATCCAACATTTTTCTGAACTAACATGCACATTCTATGTGACAAGTGTGTGGTTTTCACTTTTTGCATGACTTTCAAATTGTTTGTTATGTATACGACAGTTAATTAGCAAAAAGTTATCATTTTTGCAAAGTTTTTATATAAACTGGCGACTTTTCATAAAAAAAACATAAAATGTTGAACTATGACTTTCATTAAAAATGAAGCGTTAGATGATTGACAATCATATGAACTAAAATTGAGTTTAATATATTGAATATATATCCAAAATTTCAGAAAGTTATATAACAAGCTATGGAAATTATAAGTCCGAGCTTCTAATTCTTCGATTAGAACATTCTTACTTTTTAAATTCCGTTTTTCATTGCCTTAATCTTTACTTCAGTCGAATATACATATCTTCTGTACATATTCTGCCATATTCTGAAGAATTCTTCTTTTCAGTGTTATAAACAGATCCTCCATACATATTCTACGCAAATAACATCTCTGAGGTTCTAAAATTCGAACTTTCGCTTAGAGCACTCTTCTAAATTTCAGTTTTCCTTGCCCTATATCATTGTGAACCAATCTTCGCTTCAGTCTTGTATCTTTCATACATATTCTTCCAAAATTACATACTCAAGTTATTACAATTCGATCTCTTCAATTCTTACTTTCAAATTTCAGTTCTTCTTTGCCCTATATCATTCCGTACCAATCTTCACTTCAGTCTTGTATATATATCTTCTATACATAATCTGCTAAAATAACATATCCAAGCTTCTACAATTCTTACATAAAATTTCTTTTAAATATCAGCTATTTATATCTCTACGCAATCTTGACTTCAGTCTTATATACCCTTAAGAGCACCGCTTTAATGGGTAGCCCTTATAAGAAAACTCTCATTAGAACCCCAAACAGCAGTAAACATTTGAGTAGAAGTTGTCATTAGTTACATTTTGTAGCGCACGATAAGCTCATTAGACTAATGTAAGCAACAATGTTGGTTGCGTGGCATTACGAATACGCCGTGTGTGTCACGGAACTTTAACTAAATGCGTTTTGATTGTAAATAAGCCATTGAAATTTGCACTTGCCGCTTACCAGCAGGTTGTGTGGGCTCTTCTGGTTACTGAAGCAGCTTCAAACCGTTGTCTTTGGCATCGGTAGATATATATATGTAAATATGTATTATTCGGAGCCTTTCCTGCTCTGCTGCTCTGTGTCTGTGTCTGTGTCTTAATGCCACTTGAGTGTGCTGCTTGGCTGGGCTTAAACTCTTTGCCTGCCATTTGAAGGAGCTGCAGTATCTGCAATGCCACTTTGCATTCGTTTTTCCACACACACACACACACACATAGACACACAATTTGAACTAAGAATTGAAGTTCAATCCTCCTTTTCATCTTGGCTAAAAAACACAAACGCATGTAAATTGGCCAATTTTGTGCTGTCTCTGGCAGGCCAATGCTGCACCCACATTGAAGTGGAAAAAAATTGCATTGAATCCTTTATCCTTTTTTTTGTTTTTCGTTTCCTGCACAAAATTCTACTCTTTTCATTTCTACTTCGTCTGCTGTTTCTGCGTCCCTTCTTTTTTATATTTTTGGCATGCACATTTTTTGATTTGCAACTTGCGCACTTTGTTGATTTCCTTTTTTCATTTTATTTGTTGTTTCTTTGACAGCCGTCGAAAACCTTCCATATCTGCAAAACGATATGCATCTACCAGAAAAATTTCCTTTTTTCCTCTATAGAGGCTGTCGTTGCCATGCCAAAATGCTGGAAAATTAAAATTGCAGCTAATGGCATTGCTAAATTTGTATTTATTAGCATTTACACAGCAGAGCGAAGCCATTGAAAAGCGGTTTAAGTTATTTGCTGGGAATGATGATGTCCGGAGTAGAAAAACATGGGAGAAAAAGAGTATAAGAGCATAAATTTTAATAGCGATTTTTAGTTGGCACGGCAACAGTTTTATGGCTTATAATCAATCAGAATATATCAATTATTTTCGATTTACTGCACTTAATTTGGTTTTGACTGAGCTAAGGTATAATTATTGGCAATAATATTATTATACCATAGACAATCAAGCAAGCATTTGAAAATGTACAGTTCTACACCCATTTATTTAATTATATATTTATAAACTGATTATAGAGTTAAGAGTAAGAGAAGTATATGCAAGCAATGGGTGACAGGGTCTTCAGTTATATAAGATTGTATTGTAGTAAGAAATATGAACATTTATTAACTATTTAACATTGTTATATAATTCTAACAATTCTTCATTGATGAGAATATTTGGCCAAATTCAAAATAGCGCTATGTGGCCAGCTTAATTCTTAGATTTTATAAACAAATGTTCTTTTACCTCTTTCTATTAATCAAAAGGAATACCTAAGCCTATCTTCCTGATATAGAACACCCGTGCAGATATGATAATTAAATTGAAAAGTTAACAATATGACAACTTAAAAACAACATAAAATGTTTTCATAGAAGAACTAATTTTTTGACTATCATTCCTATAGGCTGTTCAATCAATTCAATTCAATTCAATCTAACCAGTTCAATCTAACTAGTTTTCATATTCGACAAATTATATTGTTTAAATAGAATATATTCTTTATAAGGTATCTTTCGACATATTTCGTGCTCTTTTCCTTACTTTTTACTTTGAACTTGAAGTATTTTGAAATGACAGAGATTTTACATTCAGTCAGGTTTCAATTCATTTCTTTTTCAGCTTCTTACTTACACGTACTTTTAGCACATCAAAGCCAAGGTGAACTTAAATATATATATGCTTAATATATCATGATTAATGTCAGGTCTCAAGCGTCAAACAGATTGATTTCTTTTTGGAACAAAAACTTTTATCTTTGAGCATTGTTATTTCTTGGGATAACTCGTAGTATGATATATCTAATGGCTATGTAAACAGCGTATAAGCTCTGCTGCCTTGCATAAACTGTTTTTTGGCCATTTTCCTGCTTACTTTGGCCTCTCCGCCAATCTGGCCAACTTACCGCTAACCTCACCCTCTCCGGTTGCTCATGTCACATCAATCACGTGCCGTCTTCCTGCATGTGCAGTGAAAAGTATGCTACATTTTTTGCACTTAAGTAGCTGCCACTGCGCTGCCAGAACTCTGCCACTGCGCTGCTAGAGTGTTGCTTCAGTGTGCGTGCGTTTTTAGTTGCCACCGTAGAATTTATTGTTGCTGCTGCAAAGCCGCACAAGTTGGCAATATATTGCGGCATGCCCCTCCCCCTCCCATGCCCCATACTGCGATTTGTCAAGGCAACCACAGCAGCAGCTTGAGAAGCATTTTGACTTCTGTGTCGCCTGCTCATTAAAATTTGAAATAAATATTATGCTCGACGCGAGGGCGCCAAATAATTAATGATAACTAATATCCGCAAGGTTGCCAGCTTCAAACTCTGGCTGACCGCAAAAGCAGCTCGCTGATAATATCCACTCAAGGTGTGTGCCCGCCAAGGAATTCTAATTTGATTAACGCTCAACCAAAGCCCCATCATCTTCAGCGCCAATCGCATTACTTGGCGGCTCTGGATTGATGTCTGGCAAGCGTTTGCCAGGCCAGGGCTTCATTAAAAGTTTTAGAACCTCCAATTGGTTGTGGGCTAGAGTTACAGTTCGTGGCAGTTCGAGGCAGTTTGAGTTAGTTCGAGGTAAGCTAACCGCAACATTTCATTAAAGCTGAGGTTCTCAACTTGGATGGTTGCGAAAAGCGGCTTCCTTCGCTGAAATTCGTGGCTTACATTGATTGGTATTGGATGAGAAACTGAGGAAACTGTGTAGAAACCTATGCAGGAATTTATTTAGTTAACTAAATGTTACAGCCAGCGTGTAAATAAGTCAACTCTTACAAATATTTAGTCTAAACTCGGAAGACAATTAGTTGTTAAAACCTCCCTCGTTTGGGTTACAATGATTGGCATTGGATAAGAAACTGAGGAAACTGAGTAGAAACCTATGCAGGAATTTATTTAGTTAACTAAATGTTACAGCCAACGGTCAAATAAGTTAAATCATACAATACGGAAGACAATTAGTTGATAAAACCTTCCACTTTTCAGCTCTTTTTTCAATAAGAGATAGAAAAGAAATAAGAAAATTGATTCTAACCTAAAATAAATGCTTTTGTAAACGAGTAAGATATGACAGCTGAGCGTATTAAATGTGACCGTATATTTTCTAAATAAAAATACCAAGCATATAATGTATTTCATCCTTAACACAACTAACCAGTTAACCTCAATTTAAAGTCCTGTATCATTGAATTGTGTTTATACATAGCATATAGTATATATTTACTTGTTCTGGATAAATCCTTGAACCAGTTTAAGCACTGTTCACATTCACGTATGCATATTCAATTTATAGATTTTATAATATTTTATTGACATTGCAGTTCTTGTTTAATTCAGTAAGGAAAGTGTCAGTTGGCTGCCAGTGTGCCCAAAAATATAATTAATATGCAATTAATTGAATAATAAATAAATGACATAGTTCCCAACAACTGTTGTCATGCATATTCCAATGCCCAATTAGATCATTTCATATTGCACCCCACAAACAAAAAATTAGAGACATTCTCGATATTCTCGCTATATTTTCTGTCCCTGTACAATTAAATTAACAATCTTTTATGCATTTCTAAATGCTGTTCGATGTAGATTTTCAAAATCAAAAATAATTGCAGAGAATATATACATATATATATATATATTTTCTGTTGTAGTATGTTTGTTGTTGGTGTTATTGTTGCAGCAATTGCGCATATTTTTGCGTAGCATTGTAAGGCACAAAAGAAACTGCAAAATAGAGGCAAAAAGTGCAGCTAAAAATAAACGGCAGCAGCGGGGCGTGGCGAGGGGCTAGTGGGCAAGTGGCAGCAGCACTGCAAGTGCCTTCTCATCGGCTGGGACCGAGACGAGAGCCTCGTCCAACGGATTCTCAACGCATTGCCAAATGCAGTGGCTGCCTGACAGCCGGTACATCTGTTGGTCTGTAGGGGTAGCAGGGGTACATGGGGTATAAGGGGCTGTAGGGGGGGCGTCTCGCACTCGAGATGTCACAGGGCTGGCGGCTAAAACTTGGAGACTTTCGCTCTTGGAGTGCCCGCACTCGGCACAAATGTTTATGCAGCTCGGATAAGTGGGGGCCTTGATAGCAATGGACCAATGAAGCGCTTCAAATGACAATTATATATATATATATATATATTTAAATATCTATATAACTATAAGATTTATTAAATTTAAATGTATAACAAGAAGTTGTATACAATTTGATATGTAATTTATTTTTAATTTTATTGTATTCATAAAAATAACTATATATTTCCCCCTACTTTACTTTACGTCTATCATTTACCTAAATTTCTTTTTTGGTTTCCCAATTTCTTTTTATGTTTAAATTTTAATGTATGTATTTGTATTAATTACAAATCATATAATTAATTAATGATTTATGATTTACTAATGGTTATTTATTTTAAAAAAGCTTGCATAATTCAATCCTCGTCCTTATTTGCTTTTAAGTTTCTAATTTCGTTGCATATATTTTAATACTCTTAATCTACATGACAATATTTTTATCATTTATTTAAAATACACCACAAGAAACATAAATAAAATAACTTACACAATTTTCATTACACAGTTAATAATATTTTAAAAAATTGTGAGGCTTCTTCTATATTTTGATTCCGCGCAAACTTTTCGGAATGATTGCGATTTTGAACAGGTCTTTTAGTTCTTATAAGATTTCGCCCTTGAATTGTCGAAATTAAAATAGTTCTAAATCGATTTGAACTGAGTCGGAATTAAGAACCTTAACTCTAAAACGAATCGGAATCAGATCGTATTACTTTCCAACCCGAATCGAAATGCAGCTAATTTTTTAACAGTCTTTAAAGTAGATTTTTATACATTTTCATTGTTTAGTTGTCTATGTTGCTCAACTTATGACTTATTAAAAGATGTTCCAAGTATAATCTTATTCTCTTAACATTTTAATCCTTTTTGAAATGTCGGCTTCTATAACAAACTTATAAACATCATTCCATTCCTGGTTTTTAATCGTTTTCACCTTTTGTAAGGCTTAGTGTTGGAAAACGCATGTGCGTGATGACATTACTGAGATTTATTAATCAATATAATTACACTTTTCGAAATTTTAATTTGGCTGTTTCCCATTTGATTGGGGTAAGTAAAGCTCCCTCTGCTGTTCTATCCATACTTATAGACGATGAATTGCAGCCCTAGTGCATGGCATCACTTGTCTATAGGTCTGCGTATATGTTGTCTATATATTATGTACTAAATCTGTCGTTTTTCCTTCAATATGTCAACGGTGTTGGCCGTTGACGCCGACGGCATCGTCGCAGGTCGCTTTTTTGGGTTTCGCTCTCGGCTCTGGGTTGGTTGTGATCTATGTGTGTGCGTGTGTGTGTATGTGCGTGTGTGTGTGTATGTTGTCGTCGTCGCTAAAATTTAATTAATGTGAAAATTTGCACAGACTGAGGCTATTTATAATTTGTTGTAAGTGCTCGCCGTTGCCCAGACCCCGCCGTAACCTCTCAATAGTACAAGTATGTATGCCATCTGCAACGTAATTGAAAATTTGTGCCGTAAACTGGCCAGAAGCAACTTGACAACCTTTGCAGAGTGAACTTTGTTTGGCCAAGCTAATTTGCAGCCTGACGTTGCATTTTAATATCATCGATATATGTTGAAAATACAGAGTTGTATGCACTTTCACGCCTTTGTTGCCGCTTAAATATGCAAATGTGACGTGACGGCGATTTTATTGTTTGCATGTCAAACAAATTGACAAGCTGTGAATGCTCCATTTCCGAGGCGTATCCATGTACTGGCCAGGGCATATCCAAAAGCATCCTGATTGAGACCATGGCAAACAAAAGCACTCCAAAACCTGAACGTTGGATGCTAAAAAAGAGAACTCAATGTCAGCAGGTCGAGCACTCGACACGCTTTTTGTTATACCCTAGAATTTATAGGGATAGGTTAGCATGACAAGCCTAAAGCATTACAGTCAGCAGTAGGCTTTTGGTTTGGCTTCCCCTTTTGATAGGAGACTGTCAAATTCCACAAGCATTTTCAATGAAAGAGAGTTAACTCTCTCAATATCATTCAACTTATTGATATTACTGAAGAATGAATGCCCTGATTTTCTCAGCACTGCTACTCTCAACACCGCCTTTATTATTTTACCCGGTTTTTATTAACCTTACAACCAGCACTTGGCAGAAAAATTCCATTCTGTACTGCCCCCTGACTAAACCATTCTAAAAAGAACACAAGTCTCAGGCAAATATGTTTCTTTTAACACTTTTAAATAGTTCTGAACTGGTTTATACATAATTTATGAATATTTATATATAAATTAGGAGTAGGGTCCTTTGAATCGGGCCCTGTGTAGGGATATCTTTGGGGACATTCGGAGCGCAAAGTTCGCTGTGTTAAGAGTTCCTATATTCAAGCCTACTACTTATGTCAGAAAGATTACTGAGGATTCATCCTTCAGTTCGCAGAAACTTAATATCCCACAGCAGGAAATTCCTGGTTTGTTAGGGTAACTTCTTAGAAAGGGTTTCATCAAGAAAAAAACTTTAATATATTTTCTGAATGGCCAAGGGCATTTTTGTGAATTTTGACAATATTCAATGCAATTCGCAAAAGAGACATTCCATTGAATATTATATTTTTGTCTTTTAAAGACATATTTACTCTTTAGTAAGTGTCCTGTAAAATTCAATGAGTAAAATTGTGTAAAATGCGCTGAATGGAGTGATTGACAAGCGACTCTGTGAACGTAGCTCTCAGCAGGGTATCTCAATGTGAAAAGGCTGGAATTGTTTTGGCAACGTTCTGCCTGCTGTTGATTTTCACTATCACGCACAGGTGAAAGTCTCGTTCTCCCTTATTCCCTTGCCAGCGGATGGACGTGCCTGTTCAGGTCTTGAGAGCATCAATGAAAAGTGTAATTGAATTTTGATTAAAAGTCCTTTGATATCAGACACAAGACACCAAACACTTTGGTCGCCACATGGTTAGGCGGGCACTTCAATTTTGCCGTTTTCCCGTCGCCCTTGCCCCTTCCATAGTTGAAAAACATTTTGTGCTATGCTTTTGAAAATTTATCGGAAAAGTAAATCGATAAACTAGTGTCCTTCTTGTGTGTGTGATTGTGTGCACATTTATATATATATATATATATGAATGTGTGTGATAAAAGCCAACATGCCCAGACTTCTGTCCAAATACTGGCAAAGCCAAGCCAAGCCAAGCCAAGCGACCAATAAAAATAGTTGCAAACACAATAGAAAAGTTCTTGCAAATTGATTTGTTGCAGATGTTTGGGGGCTTTCACAGCCATTGTCAGGCATTGCCAGGACATGTGGTCTCTCCGCTCTCTACTTTAATTACTTAGATTAATTGAAAAGTTCGTATTTTTAAGCCAGCAACTGCAAACGGCAAATTGCAATTTTATTTAAGCTCCATAGTTGGAGCCAGCTGAGATGGGAATCAAAGTTTTTCTTGGTTTTTTCAACTCTGGTTCCTGTGGGAAAAGTGTGTTAAAGGTTTGTGCAGTGAACCTAAAGTACCTACCTATAAGGGAAAACAAATTTTGATAGGCTTGTTTTGTATATATAGATAAAGTAAGCTGAAGTGTTAAGAGTTTTAAGCCCTGACTCGCCAAAAACCTATATCTTCCAAAACTTTAGTACTATACTCAGCAAACTAAATGTCATGGGATTATAGATATAATTTGTAAACTTAAGAAAATGTAGAGAAAAGGCTAGCTGACTTTGACTACAAAAATATGGCGACCGTCTGCATTTTAAGTCCTTTTAAGTGTACTTTTGAACTTCTTGAAAGTTTGTAACTGAATAAAATCCTGTCAAAAGCTTATGTTTTAAAGAACATAGTTTACTTATGTCTAAATTAGTATTGATAGTAAGTTTCAGTTTAAAGTACTTATATAAACTTCATTTATTCATAAAGTTAGTACATAACCTTTCATTTTACAAAATTACTTATTAGGCGCAGCCAACTTAACATGCCTTAATTAAATGCTGCCAGACAGCTTAAGTAAGCGATCTGGCAACGCTCTTCATTACTCGCAGTCTCCTTTGGTTTGTTCCTGTTTTGGGTCTCTCTCGTTCTCTCTGTTTAACACACTCTCTCTCTCTCTCCTCAGCCACACTTCAACTATGAATGCTCTTTCAATATGTTAAATGTATCTAATAAGTCAATCTATTGTAATTCTCTCAAACCATTGGTTTTCTAATTCGCTTCACATTCTATTCTCATTATTATCCTAACGTAGCTTTCATTACATTTAAACTTTCAACCTCCCAATTGTGCTTAAGTGTTCAGTTGAGCGCTTTTGATTGCAACAATATCCCCAGTTCTCTCATATAATGAGCTCTTAATCCTCATCACAATTAAACGCAGCAATAGCGGGCAACTCCATGGACCAAACTCATTACAACCTCGTTAAAGTGCAGCCTTGTGCAGGATTTGAAAAATATGGAAATGTCGCTTTAATGGGAAGCCCCTCTTAACACCAAAAAGAGCGCATAGCTCTGTATAATTGCCGCATATAACCGCCAAAAGCAACTCTAACGGAAAATATTTTGTAATTTAAAACGCGCGACAGACCCCAAAAACCCGCCACACACCTTTGTGGCAAAGATTTTGCCCCATAATGTCAGCGGGCATAGCAGCTGCAATTTTGGCGCTAATAGATCCCAAAGCCAAAGCCCAGCGAGCCCCAGCCTGCACTCCCAGACCTCTCCACACAGATTCCACTCCGCCTGCGTGGGTGTTCTTGTACTCTACTAATACATGAGTAACGCCCCCGTCCTGGGCTTCTATGTTTGGGGCCAGCAGCCACACAAAGTCAGCCAAAAATGTGTTTCCAAAACGAGCCAGAGCCAAAAACCAAAAGCAGTGCACAGTTATTTTAATTAGAAACGAAGTAATTTGCATATTAAGCGCGCTAGAGTGGATGAGAGAGTGAGAGAGACGGAGGCAGCAAGAGAGGGAGATGAAACGAGTGTCATGTAAAATTTAAAATTTTTTTTCAATTTAGTCGAGGGCGTTTCTGGACTCCAGAGGCGCAATAAACAATAAGTAAACTTAATCGTACTTTAAAACAAATTACAAAATGATTTAGATATGAAACAGCTTCG
Organism: Hirtodrosophila histrioides; assembly: GCA_037075165.1. Classification (NCBI taxonomy): domain Eukaryota; kingdom Metazoa; phylum Arthropoda; class Insecta; order Diptera; family Drosophilidae; genus Hirtodrosophila; species Hirtodrosophila histrioides. Next base: position 171,771 of record JBAMCL010000491.1, read on the forward strand.
AAGTTGAGATGATTTGAATAACAGCTAATTATGGTTTAATTGGAAATTGCTATAGAGCTTTTAAAGGTTTGATTTTAACAATTTCTAGAACACGACGCCGAAACATTTTTGGTGAAATATTAAGACCTCAAACTGAAACGATCTATCATATACAGGCCTGACTCTATGGAGTATTGGATATGGAGTACTTTTCATCCGAGTCGTTAACGAATGAAATAACTACCCTGTTTTCTGTTGGAATAGCTTATCCAAATTCTCAAATTAGGAATTTTAAGAATGAAGTCAAGACGGCTAACAATTTCGATTCGAATAGGCATAAAAATGATTATCCTAAGTTTTGTTTTATAAACGTATTGGGTAGATCGTCCTTATAGGTAGATTAACCAAATATTATTATTAAAAATTTAACAATTTTTCGCTTACTTTTATTAGAAGTAAAATTGCATAAAAGATATTTACGCTAATAGTTCTTAGATTCTTCAAAAGTTTGTACTTTGTACTAAATCATAAATAGTAAATATAATTGAAGAAAATTTGTAACTTGTACTTAAATTCCAGGATTATAAGTACAAATAGATTATCATACATATTAACAATACTCTTATCAAGCAAGTTTGTTTTGGTCACTAAGAATATTACTTACTTATATATATATATATAAGTTGTTAAATAATGTTGAAAAATCCCTTAATTCCTGTGGAGCTTATCAATGTTCTCGCTTTAAGTGAACTCTGTCGCGTACAGAGTTCCAATTCGACGACCCACTTAGGTGTGTATTGTAGATTGAAATTGACATTTAACTGTGATTATCACAAAAGCTTTTAACTTGGCCAGCTAGCATGGTCGAAAGCAAATTGTTGTTTATATTGCTGTCAGAGAGGAAAATGGTCGCAACTTGACAGCCAGACGAGAACTCTGGCAATCAGTCAATCAGTTGGCAACTAAGCGAGTCAGTTAGTCAGTCAATCAAATGCAGAAAGTCAGAAATCCCAACCAATATCCATCGATAGGGATAGGTTAGGTGTCCTTAAACGTCTTGAGAGTGTTCTGTTCTGTTCTGTTGTTTTGTTTGTTTGCTTGTTTCTTACAAAAAGGGACTTCAAAGTGCCAGCCAACCCAAATTCAATTTCTTTTTTGTTATGCGCCAAAGGACATGCAAACTAAACTGATTTCAAATGCAGCAAGCGGTGGCCATCACCAGGGGCATAAAATTTTGGGCATCCTGAACCATCACCCACCACCCCAAAGACATGATGGCATGTAAACAGATTCCCGTGCGGAATCAAGGATGCGAGAACGTGGGCTTCTGGACATTGAGACTTGGGTGGTGTGAATAATTTTAAAGCGACAGTAAATGTCAGCTGCTGTCAGCGCTAAGGATATTTACAATAGGCAAATCGTAAAGTCAAGATGACAGAGTACGATATTCTACTATTAGAGCACTTGTACAAGTAGTTAACGAGGGTTGTTCATTGAGTAAGGCGACATTAGCAGAAAACATTAAGAAACGTTGAAGTAAATGTATTTGGCCTCAATTTTTTGCGATATTCTTGACATTATACAAATACCAATTTATGTTTGCTTATTTACTTAAGACATTGCTCTTAATAATGAGCTTTCTTTACAATATCTGCAATAAACATTCCTACAGGGAAATCCAGAAATATTTAGAGACAATATTTACATATATACTTCAAGATATATTATTTTCAATAACTAGTGTTTTAACTTCCATTACTAAATTTTCCAATTGTTCCACTGTGTCATTTCGTAGTTTTTAAATATCTGTTCCTTATCTCTGTTCCTTTTTAGAAATACATTTCTAATTTTCCTTGTGGGCTCTGTTCACTTGAAAACCCCCAGTTTCAATTTTTCTATTAGCCCAGCTCAGGTCTTTTAAGGCGTGACAATTGAATATTTAAATACGTTTGCAAATCCACTAGAATATGAATTTATAAGCCAACTTAAGCTTCATTTTTATAAGCTCAAGAATATATCCCCCTAGTATTCTCACCTTGGTTAGCCTCCCATTTGCATAGTATGTCCATAAAAAATGCTACCGTAAATCAGCTGAGCAGCCTACTTCGTTATTCATGACTGCAGACACGCACTAACACGTTCGAGACTTAAGAACCTTCATAAACCTTGACAGTTTTTAATTGCCCGCCTCGATGCGGCCTAAGCCAGGAATGTGATGGACCAGCAATGTCCAAAAAAAATCAAATTACCACGCTGCTTACCTTCTCAGAAAGGAAACAAGTATGGATACTCTAAACGAGAGTACTCTACTGGGATATACCCTGTTTGTGACTGTGTTTTACAGTCAAAATACTCCTCATTTCTTAAAATTAACTTTCATACTATTTGTAATTAGGATTTTATTGAACAATTTCAATAACTAAAGAAATAAATGTACCAAAAATAAGTTATATATTTAAAATTTTGGTTCTTTCTTATCGATTTTCGGAGGCACGAAGTAAATATCAAATATCGTGCAATAAAGATTATTTGTGTATGGTAGTCTAGAATCTATGTCCCAAATTTGGTAACCCTAGCTCTTATAGTCTCTGCGATCAATGTGTTCATCCGGATGGGCAAATAGACAGACGGAAAACAAACCTTGGCTAAATGGATTCGGCTTTTGAATGCAGTTTGCAACTTATGCTACTTTTTAGGTTCATAGGAAGCATCTGGCTGTTACATACTTTTGCACAACTTTATTATACCCCTTTAGTCATTTTACGGGGTACAGAGTATAAACAAAAGCAACCTATGAAATTTGCACATCATCATTATCAACATAACAGTGAAAATTATCTGCTCAAGTGAAGCACTGAGGGCCGTTCCAGCAGCCTGTCCAAAAGTGCTAACAATGCCGCAGCCACAGACTTTGCCACCGAGGCCCCATTTTCCCCACCTCGTCCCTTATCAGCCCACGAAAAAGCATTTAGACGGCTGCGACGGCGACGCGTCAAATGCCTTACGGCAACTTCAACTTTGTTGCTGTTGTTCGGTTGTAACACGGCAAATAAAAATTGAAAGCAAATGAGACAGCGGAGACACGGGACAAGGATACGGATGCTGATGCAGACACGGGAACATGCTGATGTCGCTGTGATGTCCCAGTCCCAGTCCCTGGTCCCGGTCCCTGACTGTTTCTGTTCCTGGTCCTGGTCGTAGCCAGGAACCAAGCCGTAGACCACTTCCACATCCACTCCCACTCCCGATTGCGCCGTATGTATGCGTTACCGAGCCTGACAGCTTGCGCTAAAAACGCCGAGTGTCGAGTGTCGGCCTCGGTCTCGGCTTGGCTTTTCGAGTGGTTGGTAATGCGTGACAGGCCCAGACCAGAGCGGTCCTCCTTCGTCCTCTCAGAGGCCTCTCCGAGCCATTTCTGAATTCAAATTTGATGGCGACTGTGTGTGGCTACGGCAGCGCACGTCCTGCCACCAGATCCCTTTCCCGTTCCCGTTCCCGTTCTCGTTCTCTTTCCCTTTCCCATTGCCGTTTCCCCGTTTTCCTGTCCGGATGTTAGCCGACAGCGGCGTTTGTCTATGTCGTGTGTCCCGTCTCGTCCTGGTCTTGTCTGCCTCTCAGCCCTACGTCTTCGGCGCCCTTGCTTAGCCCCCATACGAAAGTTTAAGCGAATTAAATTATTTGCTTTTTAGATTTCAATATTTCCGCAGTGGAGATTTTAGTCGATATCAGTGTGGCGTAAAGTGGTTTGTATATGGGGGTGTGTGGGTGTGTGTGGCTGTGTGTGTATATGCGGGGAAGGTGCGGGTCTAAATTGAGTTTGATGATGCGCTGTAATCATAAAGTGCTTTGGGGCTGAAAATATTTGGGTCTGGGTTAGCTCAGGTAACTCGTAAGAGATATACTTAGATAAATTTATTGCTGGAATAAGTTTCTGGGTAACATACAAACATCTAAGAAATCCACGTCAACATTTAGGCTATTTAGTTAAACTGTGCCTATAAAAGTAAATATATATTATGCAGATTTTATATTTAGATTTGTAATACATACCCAGCCCGAGATTGAACTGTATAGCATATTACACAAGAACTCTATAGAGAATATGTAATAAGACTTTATGGTGCTTTTTAAACTAAATTCGTATATTTTTCTGAGATCTCCAAAGTAAAACTCTTACTAAATTAAAAATATTAGATAGTTAATAAGTTTAACTTATATTTAAAGCACTTTAATAGCACCTTATGATAGTACAAATAAGACTTAGCTCTATAATTGACATTCTTATGGTTGTGTTCTCCTTCCTAAGATCTTAAGTTTTCCATGCATTTCCCTCTAAAATAATTTCATTTAACATGCACTTCCGTCTTTAAAAAATGCTTCAAAAGCCATGGAAATTTGTCAAATTAAAGCAGTCACAAATTATTGCGAATCACGATTCGTTGCTGCCCTTTAAAAGAGTTCCCAAGTAGTGGCATTTATTATTATTTCAGGCATCTTTTTTTGCTTGAGCTGTGTTTGAAATCATTAAAATTTATAATACGAGTGTACACAAGTCGCAAAAATAAAAGCCGCCAGAGCCTGCCAAGTTGCTTTCTGAGGGCTTTCATTCCTATTTAAATTCCAGCTCTAATTCAATTTTTCCCGCTGAATTTGCTTTTTTTTACTGACGTGGTCGTCTAGGCCGGCAATTACCTAGGCAGCAAAAAATAAATAAATATAAAAAAGGTTGAGTTAGGGAAATGTAAGCATGATTATTATAACGCTGCTCAAATTTGTTGTATTTTCCTTTATACCCTTCCAGAGAAGGTAATATAATATTGCAGTGGACTCCCTTTAATTCTTGAGAATCGCAGAGAAGGGCGATCAAAAATAGACCACCAAAATGGTAAATTGCAGTGGACTCCTTTTAATTCTTGAGAATCGCAGAGAAGGGCGATCAAATGTAAACCTTTAAAATTGTAAATTGTAGTGGACTCCTTTTAATTCTTGAGAATCGCAGAGAAGGGCGACAAACAGTAGACCTCTAAAATGGTAAATTGTAGTGGACTCCCTTTAATTCTTGAGAATCGCAGAGAAGGGCGACAAACAGTAGACCTCTAAATGGTAAATTGCAGTGGACTCCCTTTAATTCTTGAGAATCGCAGAGAAGGGCGATCAAATGTAGACCTTTAAAATTGTAAATTGTAGTGGACTCCTTTTAATTCTTGAGAATCGCAGAGAAGGGCGACAAACAGTAGACCTTTAAAATTGTAAATTGTAGTGGACTCCTTTTAATTCTTGAGAATCGCAGAGAAGGGCGACAATCATTAGAACAATTGGGACAATCGGTTGATAAAGACTAGCAAGCAGTAAGCGCACCTTTTTTGGTTTTTAAAATATCTTATCAAAAACTGCGATTTCTATTATACTTTCTTTCGGTTTGGTTTCTTCAAATTTGATCAAATCAGTACACTATATCATATAATTACTATAAACTTGATTGATCAAGTATTACATTTTTAAATGAGGGTGTTAAATCTTCGGCAAAAACGGACATGTCTTTTATTTCGTGTTACTTTTTTTTTTTGCTGGTCCGCAGGCATAAACATTGAGCCTGTTGGGTGGGCATCCTGGGAGTAAAGCTGAAGTTTTCAGTTTGCTTTGCATGCCCAAAAGTTTGCCCGGCTCGACTTGCAGCCGCTCATTTCCGTGCTGCTTCAGTGTGCGGCTTGATGGATGGGGTAGAGGAGTTGGCGGGCTGGCGGGTTGTCGGGTCTCAAAACTATTGAAGCGCACACAGCGCGAAGCGCATTCATTTACTCTGTGTGGGCGTTACGCCACGCCCTACTACAACCCGCGCTGCCCGTTCCCGCTACCCACGTTCACTGTTTGCCGGAGTGAGCAAGTCCATTGCATGCCTGAATGGTCGCGCAAAACATGCCATCATCATCATCAAAGGGAAATTAACCTAAACGGCCATGAAGCTGTTTGCTGGGCGTTACTGCCACTGAGGTTCAAGTTGTTGGTGGTGTTGTTGTTGTTGCCTTTACTGGAGCTCTGCGGCTGCCTTACAAGCTGCAACAACAAGCCAGGGCCAACAACAGCAGGGCGTGTAACTGCCCGCTGACTCTTTGCGTACATTTTTGCTGATTATGAGGTTGAGCAAACTGCAAAATGTGTTTCACCTCCGGTTTGGTTGCTCCATTTTGATTGCTGTTGCTTCAGCCGCTTCTGGTCCTGCCGCTCCTGCTGTGAGCACTGCGAGCAGTTTATCCATTTCTACTCCTGGATCTCTGGCTTGAAGTGAGCCATTCTGTATGGCAAGCAACTCTTCTTCCTTTATTTGGTGCTAATTGTGGCTGCGTTTGCTGGTTAACTGCGCTAATTGAAGTTTTTGTTGGCCTCTCTTTGTGAATTTATCGATACCCTTGGTGGGTGGGCGGTGGGGTGTTGAGAGTTTCCGTCTCCATTCATGTGGCATGTTGATTAACATTGTTCATTTGTGTGGCACCTTGAATTGGCCTTGATAATACGAGCATTTGTATGGCATTTTATGTATCCTTTAAGCGTTCGTGCACATTTCTTTTATCTTGCACCGTCTGAAGGCAAACTAATCTAGCGCCCAAAACAGCAAATACAATCGTTAGAGTAACGCGAGTAACCAAGATAGATTTAATTGGAATTGTCAGTAAGATTTAGTATTAATTTTATATTCGTTTAATTTTTAGCACGCAACTTTTTTTCACGCAAGAATTGCATTATCTGAGAACTGATTTTAAAGCAAAATTTTTAGTTTATGGCAACTTTTTGATGTTTGCAATCAACATTAGACATTAAACTATCAGATTTTAGTGAGCGATAAAAGTGGTTGTAAAAATCGAGTATCGATTTAAAAGTTGATATATTGTACCATAAAAATAGAAATAAAATAAAATAAAATATAAAATGCAGCTTTCTCGGAAAGCATTTTCTCATTAAAATAAAAATAAGATAAAATAAAATAGTATAAGAAGCAGCCTTCTGGGGCAGCAGGTTCTCATTAAAATATAACTAAAATAAAGCGTGAAGCGTGCTCTCATTAAAATAGAAAACACAAACAAAAAAATAGAATATTAAATAAAAATAAGCAGCTTTCTCAGAAATCATTCTTAACAAATGATATAGGGACATTAAGCCCAACGACAATTCTAAATCAGAAAGCTTAGGAATTTGGATTGATGGGAGAGTTTTAGGCTCAGAAGAGTATGTAATGTATCTTATAGGTCACATTATAAAGTACCTTTAAAGACTTTTGGATTTTTATGCATGTAAAAAATGATATTTGATCCTTTGGTCCTATTGTGTTGTTGCACACTTTAAAATACTTTAAATTTTCTAAGCTTAAGCTTAATTTTCAGCATGTTATCAGGTCTTGTTAAGCACTTTTGACAACTTGGCCCAATTTGTGTATGTGATTCAATTCATTTTTGTAGATTACACATGGTTGTAACTTAAGGTACTTAACAGAACTTCACACCGAAATCCTATCAGCCAATCCCAGGCATCTTTTCACCCCCAAGCGTGTATTCGACAGCACTTTTCATAATTACCCCTGCCCTGCCTGTCGTGTCCTTTGTCACACGACAACCTCGGAAATCTGCGGCGGCTTTAGCCAAAGGACTCTGGCAGCTGCTGTGGTCTACACTTTTAGCGTGTGACAAATGAGAATACGTGTGTTGTTGTTGTACTAAATGAAGCAAGTGCACAAAAAGACTAAGCAGGCATATCCTTATTAGAGGACTTGCTACAAGGTAATCCATATTTATAAAAATAGTCATTAAAAGGGTTGCTCACATGTTTTCCCTTCATACTTCACCTACCACCCACCTATAAAGCATTATAAATACATTTTCATTTAGCTTTGTGCATTGAAACATATTTAAATTAAAGAGCAACGGCTTGTAAAATGCGCTCATTCAGCGCATGTGATGCTGGTCGTGTCCTTTGCCATTTTTAATACAGTTTATCATTGTCGAATGGGTAATGGCCCCCGGCCCCCGGCCCACGGCCCCTGGCCCCTGGCCCCTGGCCCCAAACTACCCCCCTCCTGAATCGAACTTATTTGCGCTGTGAAGCGTACTCAATTGCGGAGAACCACTCGTCGCTGCTTGGCAGTTATATATGTGTCCTGTTCTCCTGATGTCCTGCTGTCGTGCCTGTCATCCGTTCGATAAAATTAAAACGTCTGCTCATGTGCAAACCTCAGACCAGACCAGACCATACCAGACCTTAACAGCCCAGACCAAGTTTGCGCCTTTGTTTATCAACTTGGCAACGTCCTGGCGTCCACAGGTCCTGGCCAGTTTTTCCAACTCGTTCGGTAGCCAAGAGTTTCTTTTTTATAGCCTTGCAAAACGGAGACACTCAACTTTGTCATGCAGCTTGAAAGGCACAGTAAAAGCATGTGAACTCTTATTCATTTTGGTTAATAATCTTGGCTCAACACATCAGCTTAATTTATGATATTAAATTTATTAAACAGCATATTATATTTATAGTTTTTAATAGTTTTAAAAAGATTTAAAGCAGCATTTCAAACTTAATCTGTAATTAGTACTGATAGTTATACTTATCGACAGAATTTCTTATATATTTTAATTTCCAATTATTAATCAATAATGTATGTATTATATTTAAATACAAGTCTCTGAAAAAGAATGTGTTTGCAATGGTTTAATCGAAGCTATAACATTTCGGAGTCCTCAAATTACTGCTGTTGAAATTTAAATGGTAAAAATAATATAAATCAAGTGGATTTCAAAGAATGGAATGCTGTTTACCGACAATTGAGAAGGCTCTTTAACTGAACAGTCCTTTAGCTATAGGAAAAACGATTACTGAAAGTAGGCAGTACAATAGTTGTTTAATATAATTCAGTTAAATAAATATTATTATTAAATGCCCTGGCAGCCAGCAATATATTACTTAAGTTAGATAGTTAGTTAATAATAAGTATTAAGTTAAATATATCTAACTTTAGGTGAATAAATAAATATAAATACAAATGAATATTGTTAAACAAAATATTATTATTTTATTATTGAGTTAAATATTCTAGACAATAGAATAAAATGGCCTACGACTCATAATTATCTATTAAATTCGCTAATTTGTTTTACGATTAGATCAATGTCTATAGAAAACATCGCAGATGTGAAGTCCTTTTAAAATATATTCCGCTTCCCATGCCATATACCAATCAAATTAAGCATTGTTAATATTCGAAAAACCCTACAATATTCGGTTTTAAAAGTATTTCCTCGATTTGGGATAAAAAGTGTTCGGAAATGTAATACACAAAAGAGCTGATGGACTTGTAGTCTGATTCAGTTGATAGAAAACCCTGCAGACACGTTCTTTTCAAGAGCATTAAGTATTCGTTATCTGGCTTAAAGTTTGCGTTTCTTACTTTATTTCGCTTTTTAATTTGCCTGGCCAACGATGCACAGCTGCTGATTTTACGAGTTTTGTATGAATAGCAACAACAAGTGCAACAATGGCCATTTTGCCAACTCTTCACTTCACTTATTTATCGATAATTGGAAATTGCAGACCTGCTGTTAGCTACCTTGGCCCTTGCACACCCATTTGCATACACATATATCCATTGACCAGCTGCCATTCTTAGTCACATTATCGGATAACCAGCAGCAATGAATGACTGTGCTGTCCCCCATTGGATACCCTCTTCGCCCAGATATTGATACATTGATTCATTGGTTTGACAATGCCACTCAATGGCATTATTGAGGTTTTGATGGGTTGGTTTTGGATCCAACTGAGCCCAATGCCTCGCACATGACTTTTATTTCGCTCGCATTAAACAATAAACGTGCCTGGTTCTCATATAGGACGACTAAAGAGTAGCTGCCTCTATGAATTAGGCCTGCAGTTTTGTGATAAGCGTCAATCCCTCCCTTTACTTTCCCCCCTATCCAGTCTAGCCTGGCGTTGTGCCGCATTGGCTGACTGGCTAATGAGTTGCTAATTAGAATTGTGCACAGAAAACGTTGCTTTAAATGACAATTTGTTACTGCAATTTGTTGAAAGTTTCTACAGTTTTAAATTTACTATCTCAGAAGCAAGTTTACTAGCAATTTGCAGCTCTACTGCACTTAAAACATACTTCACAAGTCTGTTTCATGACTCTTGACCTGTTTTCATAAAGCGCGTAAGTATTACTCATACGCCACGTTAACCAAACACTAGATACTTATAAACCATGTATAGATCAGTGAATATAACATCATTATAAAATTTAATGAAAACGCTTTCTAATAAAGTGTCTTTAACATATTTCGCCCAGGCACTTGTTTATCTCAAGCATTGGCAATGCTTGATTTCCTCTCAAGTGATTCAAAGTGGTTTGCTGGCTCATCTGCTTAACCCTACCCACCCAGCCTTCTGTCAAACTGTCTCAAGGCAACTTTCACTTGCATTTCAAGCTCATTTATTCCACCCCACCTTCACGGGAGGTGCAGCTAGAGATGAACGCGTGTCCTGTACAAAAATGGGATTTTAAATGTCCGATGAACATCTTAACAAAATATCAGACTGTGGTTATACCCTCTTACCAGTCTAATTATTGCCCTTGCCGAGGGTATTATAATTTTGTCACGAAATGTACAAAGCATTTAAGGAGACGCTTCCGACCCCACAAAGTATGTATATTATTAATCAACAAAAATAGCCGAGTCGATATAGTCCGTATGTTTCTATGCAAACTAGTCTCAAAGTTTTAGAGCTATTGTGATGAAACTTGTCACAGATCCTTCCTTCTTCTGCAGCCAATACATACGTCCGAATTGGCCGGATCGGAGTACTATAACATATAGTTGTCATCGGAATGATCGGTCGACAACTATGTTTTCGTATGAATAACTTTTCTGTTTATAAATGTATCTTTGTCTCTCTCTCTCTCTCTCTCTCTCTCACTCTCTCTCTCTCTCTCACTCTCTCTCTCTCTCCCTCTCTCTCTCCCTCTCTCTCTCACACCTCTCTCTCACACACACACACACACTCACTAAAGTGGACCTCCAAAATAAGCTATTGCTATTCACAAAATATACCTCCAAAATGATAAATTGTAGTGGGGTCCCTTGAATTCTTGAGAATCGCAGAGAAGGGCGATCGAATTAAAAAAATGGTTTTGTATGAATAAGCTTTGGTGTTTATAAAGATATCCTCACCAAACTCACCCAAGTCGATTTTCTGGTTAGTTTATACAATCTGATTAAATTTGGTCAAAATCGGAGCACTATATCATATAGCTGCCATAGGAACAATCGGGTGAAAAATGAGATTTTGTATGAAAAACTTTTTTGTTTATTAAGATATCTTTACTAAACTAACCCAACCTGAGTTTCTAGAGTGTTTATACAATCTGACCTAATTTGGTAAAAATCTGACCGCTAAATTATATAGCTGCAATAGGAAAATCGGGTGAAAAATTAGTTTTTGTATGAGTATTTTTGTTCTCTATGCAAATATTATTTCCAAAGTCAACAATAGCAATTCTTATTATAATTTTCTATAATTTTATTAAAATCAGAAAACATTCTTATAAAGCTTCTATAGAAACAATCGGACGAAAGGGTTTATAGTTTCGGCATGCTGAAGATAGCCGCACTTTAATGTAGTTTTTTTATTTCGCATAAAATATTTGTATATTTTAACCATTTCTATCACTTAGCCAAAAAGTTGTTGGAATCGTTTCATCAAACTTTTAATCGTGCAATTTGCGTGATAGATTTAAATTTTAATGATGTTTCTAAATGCTCCCATCTCTATTAAACCACGGCTCAAAGGATTTTTAAAAGGCTTTGAAAACAATTTTTGGCTTAAGAATATGTTGCACAATTTGTGCGCGCCATCGGCCAGGGGGCCAAGGGGCCAGGCGGGCTGGGGAGCTGTGCGTTATCCTAAAGTAACGTGTAATTAAAATATGCGCAATTAAAATGGAGCAAAGGAAGCGCACAATGCGTCTAATTCGAGTTGGAGAAAAATGCAGAGGGAAACGGCACTTCATAAATGTAATTTACATATCACGATTTCAGCATAAGCCTTATATATAAATTGAAATTTCATTAAGAAAGTTCTCGCTTTCGTCTATCTCAGCAAATGACAGGGAAGGAGAATGCCAAAGCTCATGTCAGCTATCTCTATCCCGCTCGCTCATGTCACTTCAAAATTGAAATGTATAATGGCTTTCGTATGCATGTGTGTGTAGGCGTGTCTCTGTGTGTGTGTGTGTGTGTGTGTAGGCGCACTTGAGCGACTTAATTGTGTCGTGTTAACGTCAAACACATGCAACAAACATGTGCAAACAAATGTTGTGCGAGTGTCAGTGTGACTGTGGGTGTGTGTGCGTGTCTGTGTGTACGTGTGTGTGTGGGGCGGGAAGCTTTGGTACGTTTATGTCAGCGTCGTGTTGACAGATTCAACCACCCAACAAAAAAACCCGTTACCACCTCGCCCACACACGCACACACACAACACATACGCATACACACATATTCATATGTGTGTATAAAGCCACTCTTTTATTTTATAAAACACATATACAAACATTCACTCAAGCGGCAAAACATATCCGTACACATCCGTAATGCCGCCAACGACCCCCAAAGAACTCACCATCCTTTTCAGTTGCAACCCCTCCCACCGCTTACACCTACTCCCACTCTCCCACTCCCCCGCCCTACCACTCTCAGTGACTGCCAGGCAGCCATTGCCACCTGTCATAAATTTCCATATGCGCGAAAGGTTGAACGGTTATTTTACACGACTGAAGTGCACAGGAAATGGAATACCCTTTGTCCTGTGCGATACTTTACAATATGGCTGATAAATATAAGTATTTATATATATGGCAGTCCTAACCTCAAAACAGTAGTAAAAAGAATAAACCTAGAAAAAACATTGCTTAAATACTTTCAAAGCATTTGTAAAGTTAAAAAAATAGCTTACTTTAAAAGGAATTCCTTTTGAAATCTATTTTCTACCTATTCTTATTTGGCAGCTTGGGATCTTAATACTCATAAATCTAAATATGGGACTAAATGATAGATTAAAAATTGTTTAATACTTTTAAAAGATATTTAAAAACTAAGAATCTTATTTATTTTTTGCAAATTTCACCTATACGTTATTATAAGGAACTTTTTTATCGGTATTTATCTATTATAGAGAGGAAATTAAATACTAGTGGAACTTAATTTAAAAATTATGTCTAAATACACTAAGAAAGGCACTGAAACTTTGAGATTCCTTTGAAATTTAACTGAAAAGATTGCTTACATTTAATGAAGGTCGAATTTAACACAAAAGAGGCTTTTTTTTAATTTTTAATATTAATTTAACTTGTGCACCAATATGTTTTTGACAGCTTAAACTATTTGTACATAAAGGAAGGCTATAATATTATTAAAATAATTTGTAACATTAGAAACAAGTATATTTTCATACTTTGGATATAGTATAACTGATAAATTTACGGTCAATTAATTTGGTTTTTATTATTATATTATTGTTCTATATTTATAATAAATTGTCGACATATTTTAGAACTTTTATTGTAGACTTCTCTTAACCAAAAATCTTTAAATAAAAATTGTGTATTAGTTGGAACAACTTGGTATTAAAAGTGACAAAGTTTGTGTGCTTCAAATTCCGCACAGAAAATATAAAAAAACGTATTTAAGACAAATATTTTCAGATATGTTAAAAATATTGTTTAAATATTAATACACTCAGATTTTATTTGAAGGGAATATATACAATAATACTGTGTGTTTTTTCTCTCAGTGAAGTACCTTGTAAATAAGAATTACGCAATTAGTAGCTCATTATAATTGTTAGCACTTGGGCTCTAAATGTGACGCCCCAACCAATTAAATCTGACTTATTCAGTAATGTGAAAATCAATAACTTTCTTCACTAATTAACTTAATTATATCAATTATGGACTTTGAATTTCTTAGAACTTGCTGTTCCGCAAAATGTTCAAGCAGCAAAAAAAAATGTGTGTTTAATTTTAATTCCTAGCTGAGATTCTGAGCAAGCAATTATTTGATTTTTTGAAGTATTATTGTACGCAAAAAGTAGGCGGCCATTACTTTCGCCTAATGAGCAAAAGTAAAACTAATTAATTTAGCTGCCGAGTCAGCAACTAACAGACTTATAAGAAATCAACTTCCATATTTGTGCCGTCTCATGTTGGCTCATATTTCAATAGGGCACATTTGGTTAGGGCATGATGCGAACTTTTTGGATGAGTACAAGAGCATAAAAGCAGCTGTTCCGTTATTACTGAGCCTGGGAGGCTGGAGGCGGGGTTTTTGGGGGTAAGAACGGGCGGCTTATGCATAATAGACATATGTGGAATGGCTGGAAAAACCATTTCCATAACTGACTCAACAATTCTGCATCAACATTTCGATTATGACAATGCTAAAAATACCGCGAGGTAAATTCAAATGCATTTTTCAATCAACAGTCGCCTGTTTGGCTGACCATCCAATTTTTTTCCTTTCAGTTGTCAATTTTCTTTTTGTTTTTCCTCACTGCTATACGCCATTGTCTCTGAAAATTGAATTTTCATTTTGACAATGGCGTTCGTACCTGTTGGCCGAAACTGGCGCTGGCCTGATAAGTTTTAAGCCTTAAGTGCTAATCAAACGCTACCTGGCCAATCAATTCGGTGTTGACGTCTTTTAATGAACTTTTTTTCTTCTGCATTGATGACTGCCTGCCGCCTACCGCCTGCCGCCTGTTGCCCAGCCAGAGTCCTTACAGTTGGGTAATGCACTGGCCATATTGAAAAGTGAAAGGCAACTACTCAAAGCCACCTACCAATTCCGGCTGCCAATTACTTCCCCTAAGGGTTCTGTTGCGGCCAGTTGACAGTTTCATTAGTTGGTTTACATGTCCAGGGCTCTGTGCAGGAGCTACACCCAGTTGCTGTTGCCTGTTTGTTTGCATTGTATTGCCATGTTGTGCAGGATATTGGCTTCCCTGATGCTCGCCTCCTCCTGAGCCTTGTCTTGTTGTGGCACACACCGGAAGTCGACTGATAAGTTTACGTTGACATGTTACCGCACTCCATTCCCCTTTTACTCTGTGTGTGTGTCTGTGTGTGTGTGTGCCGCCAGCTGAAAGCTTTCATAAGTTGATTTAAATCTTAACTTTTGACAATTTTCATTCGAATTCATCTTTGTATACTAACTTTACTGAGTGCTTCGGGTTTTGCAGTTCGATGAATTTCTACTTTGAAACATAACATGTTTTTCACCGAATACAGACATGAATAGAATGTGGATAGTGGTTAAGCATAAACTACATTTTGTAGCTGTTATACATTAAACACAATTATGGAAGGCTGAAATCCTTTTATACTAGTACATTTCATTGTACCCTAGCAGAAGGTATTATAATTTTGTCTCGAAATGTGTAATGGACTGAAGGGTACGTTTCCGACCCAACAAAGTATATATAATCTGAATCAGCATGAATAGCCGAGTCGATATAGCGATGTCCGTCTGTTCGTCTGTTGCTATGCGAACTAGTCTCTTAGTTTTAAAGCTATCGTAATGAAACTTGGCACAGACCCTTCTTTTTACTGCAGGCAGTACATATGCCGGAACCGGCCGGATCTGACCACTATAACATATAGCTGCCATAGGAATAATCGAGAACTGCGATCTGCCTCTCTCACTGTGTCTCTCTATCTCTCTCTCTCTTTTTCGCTCTATGTCTCTCTCTCGCTCTCGATCTCGCTCTCTCTCTCTCTCGCTCTCTCTCTCTGTCTCTCGCTCGCTCTCTCCCGCTCTCTCTCTCCCGCCCTCTCTCTCTCCCGCTCTCTCTCTCTCCCGCTCTCTCACTCTCTCCCGCTCTCTCTCTCACTCTCACACACACACACTCACTAAAGTGGACCTCCAAAATAAGCTATTGCTATTCACAAAATATACCTGCAAAATGATAAATTGTAGTAGGGGTCCCTTGAATTCTTGAGAATCGCAGAGAAGGGCGCTCAAAATTAAAAATCTGTTTTGTATGAATAACTTCGTTGTTTATAAAGATATCTTCACCAAACTTTTCCAAACCGAGTTTTAAAAAAGTTTATATAATCTGACCAAATTTGATCAAAATCGGATCACTATATCATATAGCTGCCATAGGAACGATCGGGAAAAATTGCAATCTGACCAAATTTGGTCAAAAATTATACCTAACTTGTGGTATAGCCCTTCGACTGATCGACTTATATTAACTATAAGTGGACGTAGAAATGAAAAGAGCTCGTTAAAAATTGTTGTTAGACTTGAAAAAGTTATTAAATAAATTCAGAAACTATAATACGAGTACGTACAAGTACGAGTACGCTTTGATCAAGTAGACTTGTTAAGTAGGTTTCAATATTTATTTCGATTATTATTCCAGTGCAAAACAGCTCCACAAAAATCGATATTTTTCGTTATTTTCTTAAGATTACTTGACTGTTTGCTTGCCAAAAATGTTACGTATCGATAATGACTTTGGATGTTCTTTAGTTTTACTGACAAAAGGGTTATTAGACGAGTATACCTAACCTAATAAATAATAGGCGAATAGCTCCACAGCTATAAGACTGCTTACCCATCACTAACAAGCGGTCAATTATTTACCCCATCACTAGTTATAAAGTGTTGGATAACGTGGAAGAATGCGAAGGATCGTTGAATAAAGTAGACTTGTATTGTAAAAGAGATTAAAGTGTCTTAATTTTTGAGGGCTTCAACAATATGGCCAGCTTAAAAGTTATTTAGTTTGAGGTTTTTTTTAAGACTTTTTAAAAGTTATTTTCATGGCTGTTTCCAATTGTATTTAAGGGAATTTAATGAAGCTATCAAACACAAGCCAAGTCAGCCCACGAATTGAAAAGGCACTCTCGAAAGCAATTTCCATGGCAAAAGTCACTCAATATTGTGAGTCTGCTACATCGTTGAGCTGCAGTTTCCAATCATAACCCTTTTCAAATTGGAAAACCATTTAAATCCTGCAGCAGGCCAAATCACCTTACAACATCCAACACGTATACACCTTTTAAGCAAACGCACATTCCCCCTTAACACAAAAAACAAAAAAAAAACACAGAAAACAAAAATAAAAGGACTCACACAAACATTTGCGTTTCGTTTGTGCCGTTGACCCATAAAAACAAAAGAGGCAGGCGGCATCCGATGACCAGCCAACTGACCAGAAGGGTGCGCGTGAGGGGGGGCAGTGCCAATGCCAAATTGAACAAACTGTCAGATGCAAGGGCTGCTCAGGATGCCTACACCACCGCATAACACTACACTACATAGCATAACACTACACAAAAACACAACACTACACGTCACTCGCAAGCAATTGTTTTGCACTCGTCCTCCTGGGTATCTCTCTGTCTCCTGACAGTACCTGGTCCTGGACCTGCCCAAATACATACATGTATGCTCAAAAGGAACACTCAGAGAAATGAATCTTTAAATAAAAATTTATTTATATTAATTTTCATAAAGCATACTTTTTAAGCGCCTGAAAAAAAGACCAGTACTTTGTTGTTTATTCTATTATGCTCCAAAGAGTAAATTTAATAGAAAGATTACTCAAAGTCATATTAAATATTTTTAAATAATGATGAAAATAGGTACAAAACTGCAAAAGGCTTAACTGTTAACAAGAAATTGAATAGAAATAAGACAGAAATCTTATTGTTTAAAGTTAATCAGACGTGATCTTATTTCTACCGACTTTTGCGATTTGGGACGGTCCCGATATTCGTATTTTTTATATATCGATATATTTTATTTCTAGTCTGTTCACAAATCAATCGAAAAATAAATGTATTTCGATTGCATATTACAGGAAAACACAGACAGAGCTTGAATTGAAAATAGAAAAGAATATCACATTGAATAATTCGATTTATCGCAATAACAAAAATCATTAAATGTATTTATTATCGATAATTGTCTTAATGTGTAAAATTTGTGCTAATTATAATTTCTTTTTAAATAATACAATATTATTAGTGAAACTACACAAAATAAGGGTTATAACTCAGCTGCCTAAGCATAAAAGAAATGATTCTTACTTCTTAGTTAAAGTTGCAAACTATTTGAACTTGTTACGATCTTAAGATAGTATTCAAATTGTTTCGAGATTTAATTACACTCTTATACATGTATCTGTAGGCAAAAGTCTGCAGATTGAGTTCATATTTTGGTGTCCACAAACTTTACTCATCCTTTAGATTATCTTTCCTGGATTTTCTCAGTGTATGCATGTGTATTCTGCTGCTGCTGCCGCTGTTGTTGTTGTTGTCGCAGTTGTTGTAGTAACTTTGTTAGCCAACACGCTGATAGAGGCATGAGGACATGTCGTATGTTGCTGCATGATAATGGCCCATTGGACGTGGCTGGGGCGGGGGTGAGGAGGGGATGTGGATATCGACGTGGACGTGGACTTGGACTCTGAACGTCATAGAGTTTTTGGCATATGTACGAAGGTATGTGTGCTTGACTGGGCCTATAAAAGTGAACGGAAGTTAATACGTTTATCTGGTTTTTTGCTATACTTCTCACGCAGGTGGCGCCACCTTCATTGTTTTGTATGCTCTGTATCGTGATTGTTGTTGATGTTGTTGTTGTTGCGCAAACAGGGCAAATTGAATTGCGTTAATACGCTTATGGCTTATACGAGTGTTGGAGTCATGGCAGCAATAAATGGCCAAAATAAAAATGCATATGAAAATCTATAATAAAAATAGCCAACAAATTGAGTTTAAGTGCACAGGACACACACTCACACACACACACACACACACACGCACACGTACGCTCTACTGTGGTTTGGGATTTATAAATATAACACAACATTTTCGTTGGCTTAAATGTAATTGTTAGATGAAAGTGGCTGCAAGTTTGTGGGGGTGCCAGCCTTTAATGGAGCTACATAAACCTAAGTATACGAGTATATTTATAGAGTGCCAGCTGTGATAATCATTTGTATTAGCTGGACATAGGCAGCAGCACTTAGTTAGAAGTTGAGCTGATTACGCACAGAATGTGTCCATAAAAATGGCTAAAAAGAGTATCATAATGTTGTGCAAATATATTCCTATGTAACAGGCTAAGGAAAGCTTTTTATACAAAGGGGAAAATTGAAGAAATTGCAGTAACTTGAAGACAAATGTCTGTATGTACTCTTACAAATGTTATTAGGAAATGTTTTTTAAATAGTTAGATGACAAATGCTATCGTAACTTAAAAATTCGCTTTTTTATTACTATTAATCAATTGGAAAATTAGCAAAGGCTCACAAATCCAATTTCAAGACTTTTACTTGTCTTTCGTTTTGTATAACTTTGTCAACTAAACTATATGTGATTTCTTGTATAGCTTATGAAGAACTTAGAAACTGATCTGACAAAAACCTTCTCTCACACATTAAGCCCATTTCCCGCACGTGGTGACGGATGGGAGTAGATTTTTCAAGTTTCATACAACACTTTTTCGCTCGTGGGGGTAGATTTTCAACGTACCAGGCAAGAAGCCAACTGCTGTTGGTTCTACAGCACGTACCGCGGTCACCGATATGTTATTGATGCGAAAAATATATAAAAAGCAATCCTTGATATGCCTCCTTGTTATGTTAAAATTTGAGCTCAATCAGGTCAGAACTTTCCGACTTTTTGACATTTACATATATCAACGAAACATTCGTATATATTTTTATAGATATTATCATATACAATAAATTAATGCTTTTGTTGTCAAAATGAAGAATTAAACTTGAAAATGGTATACTTTGTTTCGATACCCAAACAAGGTCTTGTTTTAAATACTTTAATGCGATAATTGAATTGGAGCAGTCTTAGTCTCTATAAGCCAGACTAGACTAGACTACTTTATCCTATTTTGATTATTATTTTCTTTGCCAGGCTTTCAACGCATTTCTCTCATAATATGGCTTTGACTTAATGCCTGATGCAGGTACTGGATCCTGTCTAAGCCAAATGAATCCCTTGTTCGTTGTCGTTGTCGTTGTCATTGTCCTGGCAAAATTGCATTATTATGTATTAGCCGGTAGCTGGAAGCTGCCCAGGTCTGGCAGCAGGCAAGTACAACCTGCTTGTAAGTAACTACAACTGTCAGTTGTCTCCCTCTGCTCTCTGAAACTTTCTATTTTTCTTAATACACTAAAAGCCAACGTCATAGTTCAAAGTCGGCGGCACTTAGGCAACGGCAAATGCAATCGCCTTTAGTTGCACATTTTCCCAACTACCAACATTTTTTTTTCTATTTTTTTTTTTTAATATTTTCACTTTGATTCAATTTCTTAATACCTTTAAGTTAACATCCGCTTTGTCGGTTGCCTTCAGCTTTCGCTTCCGTTTGGAGGAGCGTTTCTCACTATTTTCTGTGTGTGTCTTTGTGGGAGGGTTGTGTGTGTGTGTGTTGCAACTTCTGAGTCTTCCGCTGCGAGTGCTGAATCTTGCAGGGCCCTGCCATTATCCGTGCAATCAACGTGCCTGTAAATCACACACACACACATTGAACTATTAGAATAGTTGACACAGACAGACCCCAATAAGTAAGAATACTCAGTTCGAGAAAGCTCGATTGTAACATACCCTATCTAAAATGTACTATGTGTACTTAGACACGGTTGAAAATAAATAACACAATAAAAAGAAGGTAGCCGAAACATGGGATTTTCGAAAATTCAGTTAATCTTAGTTTTCATTGATTTAAGTTAGAGTAAGCTTAAAATTTAAATCAAAATTGGATGCATATGTTATTTGTGTATGGTATACCAAATTTAGTATCTCTAACTCTTACAGATCCTGAGATCAACTCGCTTAATTATAATCTCGATTATAGATAGATTATGCATAGACTGAGGGATATGTGTAACTCAATTTGGATGTTACAATATATCTATATAAACTTATGGGGGTGGAAAATGCCGATTACTGCTCGAGTCGATCCCTGCTTATCTATTTATTGAGATACCAGGGTATATGAATGGCGTAGGAAATGATGCTGTGATGGTTGCCAAGGCCCGTATGCTTTTGTATTATGAATGTAACTGTAACACGCAAGCACACATCGCACACGCAACCATCACAGACTGTGGGACATGTAGACAGTTGGAGAAGCAAGGGACAGTTATGCTAGCACAGGACATTTTTCTAAACTCAACTCGACTCACGGAACTTTTGGTGTCTAGTGGCCGGACGGGCGCATCGTTCGCATCGTCGCAAAACTGACGGATATTCCGGTGCTTGTGTCAAGCGCTTGTCATTTTATTTACAGCACACACAGATACACACAGGGAACGAAAGAGAGCGAGAGATACACTCACATGTAGGGCGCAGTCACAGGATCTGATGTCCTGTTTCGCCTTTTATCGGCTTAAAATGCGAAAATTGCAAATAAATACAAAGAGTTTTCTAGAGTTTCACTCGTCTCGCTGTTTGCTGTTTCTGCTAAATTATTTACTTGGTTTTTATTTAACGTTAAACGCTCGACTGTTGCACAGCTTGTATCTGCCAGATACTTCTGATCGTTAGCCCAATGGTTCATAGCATTAGTCAGTTTGCTGCAAACTGCACATGGCCTTAACTCCGCCTCCCCCGCAACTCGTGCTCCAGTTGGCCATGTTCATTTCGTGTGCGTTTCGAGTGCTGTTCAAATAGTGCACACATCCAGTCAGATTGGTAGATTGAATGCTACTAACTGTTGAAGAGCAATTGGAAACTGTTTAACGGACCAATTGGCAGCTAGTCTAGCTTCATTTTCACACTTTTCCGGCTTAAAGAACTTCAACTTGGTGTGATGATGATGAGTTTTCCAGCTAAAATCGAAGCTATGGATGGTTGCTTGTGTACTAGGTTAGCTTAGAGTAGAGCAAATTCTAATACTGCTCCTGACTAAGTCCTTTTAATTCCCTTTACCCATAACAGGGGTAAATGTAGGTACTAAAATTGTGAAAACACATACATACATGTGACCAGGCAGAAGGAGGCAACTTTGACCCTATAAAGTTAGTTCATTAGTGTACGATCGTCCTGGGAATATTAAAATTTGGTACAGGAAGTCTCGAAGTCTGTTAAACTCGACTAAAGCATTCTAACTTGTTAATTATAGGCTTGCCAGTTCTAAGCTAGTTCGTTGAAGGTAAAGATTTGGGGATGTGATTGATCCCTGAAAAGCATATATACTTATACTCTTTAATGAATAGAATTTACACACCTTGTGATCATAATGATCACATTGCTTTAAATATATATGTTGTTTTATATATTTTTAAGTTTTAAAGTAATAAGAGCTGTTTTTAAATACTTTAATCAGCCCCAACTGATGACATATAGTTAAAATGTGATTCGTTTTCCCATATTCACAATAACATGCATGTATAACTTGTGTGCATTTGTTGGCAACCCCATGGAAATATGTTGGCAGCCCCTTTGAAAAGCGTGTATATGTAGGGCTTATCCTGCGTTGCGGACGATACACTTAAACGCATATTTTTAAATCCTGTTGGGGCTCAGCATTGAATACAATCATAGGTAACTTTTTGCAAGCAAAAATAAATATTTCCTGTTTTTCCTTATAAATAATATGAGTATAAGTTAAAAACAGCGTTGCAGACGTGACATAAACAGAGAACGTTTGAGGTTGCAACATATACGAGTATTCTCATAATTTTAAATGTTTCAATGGCACAGCTGGCTCTTAATACGTCTTATTACCTAAAATACAATCACATATAGCTTAAATAGTATTTATGAACATAACAAGGACACATTTAATGTTTCTTTCGATAGACATATACAAACTGAAGTGAGGAATATTTAGAAAGAAGATATGTATATTTAATAAGTCTAATTGATCACCTGAAACTTACATAAGCATATTAAATTCGCAATGTTTTACCCATTTGCAGCTGGTTTTAAAGTCAGTTTGTAGCTCATGTGTTGGCAACAAATCCACAGTGGCTTATAGCTATACCTGCCCAACTATAAATAACCCGACAGAAATGAGCCCAAAAACAATTTGGCAATTTTCCACTTTTTATGCAATTAATCAAATGCAAACAAGGACCTTTAAACAGAACAACGCTCAACGGTTTCAGCTCATGAATATTTCTATATGTGTGCGCATCAGTTTTATAGATATGGCAAATCGTCTATCGTCTGTGGGGCTGTGACTCAAAAGCAAATTCAATTAACCCTACGGACCGTAGAGAGCGTAATCAAATACACTCAACCAATACAAATAAATGTAGACGATGGACCGTCCGTCCGTCCGTCAGTCTGTCCGGCCGGACCGAACTAAACCGAACTAAGCCGGACCCGGAACGGACTCCGAAGCGAGGCACGCGCCACTTTGAAGCAAAACCACTACAAATCAGAGGCAGTGGCAGAGGCAGAGAAGCAAAAGGTGGTGGAGGGGAACAATGTACAGGGAAGGACGCTGGAACCACAAGGACACAAAGTAACTAATTATCTCGCCTTAACCCCCCACAGACGAAGTCCTGTGTTTACTTAAGTCCAGAGCTCTCTGCGAAGCACTCAACGAAGCGAAATTTTTAATATGTGCGACGAGTACGAGTTTAGTTCCAGGCCGAGGATTCCTGTCCATAGACAGTATAACACACGTGGCAGCAACAACAACAACAGCAGAAAATCGAATACAAACTCGATATATGATTCACATTTGAATGGACAATGGGACAGAGTCCTTGAGGAGGCAGTTACACAGTTAGGCCCTTCACATGCCAAAGGCGAGAAAAACTTCAAATGATATGTGTCAAATTCTCTGACATATGCTGCTCTCAACCGGTTACCCCAGAAACAAACTCAAAGTTCCAAGTCTAGGAACGGGCATTCGCACTTTTGCATGTTGTCTGGACATTTGTCGTCCTTTTTTCGTTTCTTTTTTTATTGTTTTTTTTTTTTTTTGAAGTGAAAAGCGAAAAATATGAAACAGCCATTGTGTGTAGTTTGGCAGTTGTTCCGGACCACTCTGTTTGACAACCTCAGGGGGTTGGATTCTGAGTTCTATGTTCAGTTTGCAAGTCAAAATTTCACAACGAAGCTCGCTACTTCGCTTATTCATTCGATTAGTCGGATTTTTTTTGTTTTGATTGTGTGTTGATGGATATTTGGCCAAGGGCTTGTTACCATGTTTCTCCTATTTCCTTGTACAGGAAATTGGCACTGGCAGCTTGTTGCAATGTTGGGTTACTCTCTGGTAACTCTTTTCTACCAGCACAAAGCTTGTGATTTCCAACTATCGATAAAGGCATTCAAGAACATGTATTACAATATTGATTTTGGTCAGAGTTATCTTACTATATCGAACGACTGCAACATGTTCTACAATAGTCAGGTATGCAGGTATTTTAGTCATATTTACCATTTTAAAAATCAATTAAATAGTTCAAATAATCTTTAGTTTTTCAGAGAACTTTAGAAACAAACTAATTCTAAGATCTTGTAGTTCTTTTTTTGTGTTATGCACCGATCTAAAACTTAACTAAATAGTTAAAATATTCTCTAGTTTATGAGAAAACCTTAGAAACAAACTAAGCCTCAGATCCTGAACCCCATTCTCCCTCCTCCTGCAAAGAAGTCTGTCCGAATGGGTAAAAGTTATTATCCTAAGTCAAAGTTATATTTTTAATCTTCTTAACTCTATCTTGCAGTAATTTTTTCTCAGTTCAACGAGACATTGTTGATTTACAGAATAACAAATAAATAAAATTGCTGTTATATTAATTTTGAAGTTGACATAAATGAAATTTTATATTATACTTAAAGTTGTAATAAATAAATAAGAAATATGAACAAGAAATAAAAGCTAAAAAGCATAAAGAGGCTGCCCAATAAAATAAATAAGTATCAGTGTGTCTGGATGATCTCCTCGATCTCAGGAACTCTAAGAGCTGGAGATACCAAATTTGGTATGTAGATTCCTGTATCCCATACGCAGATCTAGTTTATTTTAAATATCATATTTCGTCCCATATCCCCACAAATCGATGAAAACAGAAAACAATTTACAATCATAATATTAGCTTAATGTTTATATTTGGCAACTCAGTTAATAAACAATTTATTTTCCATAGCAGCGGTGGCTTGCAGTATTTGTATTTGCATTTTAATATTTGTTTAAAAATGTAATAAATAATTTGTCCCTATTATATTATACATATTATTCGCTTTGTTTAAGCATTCCTTTCATAGAGTTTTTATAAATTTATGTCGTCATTAAAGCTTGTTTATTTAATTTGATATTAATGAGATTATAAATGATTGTTTAATAACCAGTTCTGAAATGTTAAAAAAGAGTACAAAGGCTTGCTATGATTGAGAATTCGGAATGCTGCTCCCTAGTTTTTGAAGCTGTTAAGATACTTTTGTCAAAACCGCAGGAACTTAACTATATCTACCACAACTTAAAGGCTAGAGTCTTCAAATTGTGTATATATATTAAAGGAAGATACCCAAATATGATTACAGAGTATACAGCAACCGGCAGCGTCCAAGTACAACATTCTTACCTGTTTTTTTAATCATTGTTTATCATTAAATCGTTTATGTTAAGCTATACAATGGCATAAATTTCCATACATGTGTATGTGCAAGCTAAGCCAGAATAAAAACCAATAAAAAAAAAAGAGTGCAACAAAAGCCGCAATAACAACAATTGCAACTGCAACAACAACATTCGTGTTGCCATTTTGCTTTCGGCTGTTGGGATTGTATTACAGATTCGAAAAAGTTTTTAATTTGCTTTTGCAGCGTTTTCAACTTTTTTTTTTTATTTTTTTGGCTGGCTTTGGTAGCGCTAGTTTTTTCTTGTGTATGGCATACAATTTTGTGGCAAATTAAATACACAAACGAAGCGTGCAGTGCAACACGTACGCACACACACAACACACAGGCACACACACGCAAAGTCAGCATGCCCCGCGCAGCATGCAACGAAAATTTGTCTAAAGCTGCGTGCAGCATTTAAAGGTTAACTAGTTCAGAGTTTAATGGTATTGGTGTGTGCTTCTGTATGAGTGTGTGTGTATGTCAAAAGTTGCTGAACATTATATACATGCCAAATATATTACATTTTGAGCTGTTGCTCTCCTGGCTGTGTACCTGAACTTTAAGTAAATTTCGCTATTTACCTATGAAATAAGCGGATGAGATTTTAATATGTCTAACTTACTTTCGGTTGTAATACTCGTTTATAAATCAACTTTTAAATTGCCATTGAATATATAATTCGTTGGAATTTTACCCTTAAATAGTTCCTAGTATAGAGAAGGATATAGGCCACTAATTATTACAGTTCCGCAGAAAATTCCAAACTACTGGGCTCTGGGAACTATTTTGCATTACTGGATTATATAGAAATATTACCAATTCCCTTTTAATACCCTAGAAGAGGGTATTATAATTTTGTCTCCAAATGTGTAATGGACTGCCTCTCTCTCTCTCTTTGTCTCTCTCTCTCTCTCTCTCTCTCTCACTCTCTCTTACTCTCTCTCTCTCTCTCTCTCTCTCTCACTCTCTCTCTCACTGTCACACACACACACACACTAAAGTGGACCTCCAAAATAAGCTAATGCTATTTACAAAATATACCTCCAAAATGATAAATTGCAGTGGGGTCCCTTGAATTCTTGAGAATCGCAGAGAAGGGCGATCAAAATTAATCTGTTTTGTATGAATAACTTTGTTGTTTATAAAGATATCCTCACCAAATTTTGCCAAGCCGAGTTTTTAAAGAGTTTATACTATCTGACAAAATTTGATCAAAATCGGATTACTATATCATATAGCTGCCATAGGAACGATCGGGTGAAAAATGCAATTTAGCCAAATTTGGTCAAAATCGAGACTATTTCGCTCAATTAAACTTTTTGTTTATTATTAGACCTCAAATAGTTTCCTATAATTTTATAAAAATCGGACTACATGGCATCTATAAAAGCAATCAGAAAAAATTATATAGTATTATAATATATAGCTTCGGCACTCCGAAGATATCCGTCCTTTCTTGTTTATAATCAATTTATCATTTATACGAACAATCGAAATGCTCTTTTTATTAAAAGTCAGAGAATATATAATATTTAAGCGCAGTTTCATGGTTGAGCCAAATATAATCGCATATTAAGAAAAACCAAACATCCTGCCGCAGGATGAATACCGATTTAGGAAGATAAAAATGTTCTACATGGACAGGATTATAATCGATTTTTGTGGCCCGTTTCCAACTTTACTTTAAACTATTTGAAAAGCACATCAGTAAAATTCCTGACAGAGCAAAATTGTGAAGCTAAAACAATGAGAAACTAATAAACTGCGTTGCGTAGTTTAGTCAAAGGTTAACCCCACACTTTAATGTACATATTTTATTAAATAAATTGTAACTTAATCATTTGAAAATTGCCCCTTGTAGCTCCAGGAATGTTTAGTGGCACATAAAGATACAAGATACGTGAACACTTGAGGATCGAAGAGGATAACATGAGGCAGTGAAGCTGAAGATATGCTTCGGGTCTAAGACAGGCTAAGACATTCTTGGGAAACTATAATGTTAAAAGATTCAAGCAAATAATATGAAAAGGAGAAGCATTCAATCAGAATAGCCACTGGCCTCTGTAGACGGAGAAGCTTCCTTAGTAAACTAGGAGTTGTCAGCAGCAGGACATGCTGATTCTGAGAAATTAAGGATGAATCCTTATTTCATATACTAAGAGATGCACTGCCCTAGCTAGAAGGAGAAGTTAGATATAGATGTGTGGGTGGGAATATCCTTCAAATAGGCGATATAGAAACTCTCAATCCGACGAAAATTCTTGCATTTCTGCAAAAGATATGATTGACGAGTGAGCTGTAGGCTCAGAAGGGGGTACGTTAGATATAATCGGTCGCAGCTATAATTATAATGTTAAAATTACTTTGGGCACAAACACTTAAAGATTAGACAGTTTTTTGTTCAGGAAACAGTTCAAGAAGTTATGCAGAAGATGGAAAATAATGTTAACACAACATTTCAATTGATGATAGATTGTTAGTATTAGTACTTCAACTATTGCAATTAAACTTAATTAAATTCATTGTAATTTATTTGTTAAGCTGGTGAGTTAGGCCAAAAGCTATAAATCGATAAAAGTAATCAAGACATTAAGCAAGTTACGGACTTAATCTGGCGGGTTCCTAAAATGATTAATCGTATAATAGTATTTTGTTGTCAACAGTTTGTAAATGTTATTAAATATTGTTAGGTTTACAGCACATAAAATATGTATAATACAATGAGGAATACCCAAAATTCCGCCTTGTTTAACTACAAACTTAATTGAATTTATAGCAGCGAACTCTTATTATGCTAAAACTTCTTTGAATTTGTTGTGCCTGCTTAGACACGAAATGAATATTTGTTAGAGTATCTCATAGATACATACATATGCTCGGAGTCCTTTGTGCCTTTTGTTGCACAGTTATTCCACACATGTGTATGTGTATGTGTGTATGTGTGTGTCGACATCTCCGAGTGACTTGCGGGTTGTTATGCATACAAAACTTTAGCTTTCAATTTAGCTAATTAGCAACTCTACCGTTTATGTCCTGATGTCTAGGCATATGCCTCCCCCTTTGGGGGCTGCAAGTCCTCAGTTCCTGATCCCAATGCGACCCGATTATCATATTATCTGCATTGTGTTCTGAGGCTATTTAAGTTGTGACTGCTGCCGAAGTTTTTCGGCATTGTTCAGCACTGCTAGAATTTAACCGACCCCCAAAAGAAAAATATATAAATAAAAAATAATAATTCCATAAACCTTCCTCTACTTTGTTCAATTTCCAGCTGAGAGCGTCCAGTAGATTTCCGACCCGCACATATGACAAAACTTTAATGGCTTTTAGTAAAGTTGCAGCAACTTCTTAGCCAGAGATTTAGTTCTTTAAAGTTTTCACAGCATATTAGCATGGCTTTTGGAACTGCTTGTCTTATCAATATGTATTTTAAGTAAGTGCCATACTTTCACACACACACACACACACACACACATTTCAATAAGGATGCTGTGTGTGCTCCTTTCCTGTCCTGTTCATATTTTAAGAGATAGGCAAAACATTAAGCGGATTAGTTTCGTGTTGACTGTGAAAATTCTTAGGCTTCCTGTGGAAAGCCCTTCACCTTTTGCCCAGCTCAGTTGGCCAGGTGGGCAGATGGGCAGATGGGCAGCCAGGCCATTAGTTTAGTGTCCTTCCTTGGTTTGGTGTAGTGCAGGGACAGGAGCCTGGGAGCTTATTTCTTGGTTCTTGGCTAGTTATAAATTGTTGGCTATTAGTTTAATGAACTTGTAGCTCCTTTGGCTTTTAAGTACTTTTGGGCATTTCACTAAGGCAACCAATGGTCAAGTGGTTATCAGCTCTGGCTTGTTCACTCAAACTGCAGACAATTTATATTCAAAACAACTATTTCAAATTGAGATACAATACAGTACGCACAATGCGTCTATTTTTAGATTTAAATATACTTAACAGCTTTTTCTAACACCTCGTTTCTTAAATGATACAACATTTGCACTTAATCTTCGGATTAGGCCAAAATTAAGCTATTTATTTATATTTACAAAGGGAATACAGTGCTGCCTCGAATAAAAAATATGTATATAATTAAATGCAAAGATTTAAGAACTAATAACGACGCCAATACATTTGAACCTGCCCTCTCACTAAAGAGGACCTCCAAAATAAGCTATTGTATCCTCCCTTTAAATCTTGACAAAGTATACCTCCAAAATGCTAAATTGTAGTGGACTCCCTTTAACTCTTGAGAATCGCAGAGAAGGGCGATCTGTTACTTTCTCTCTCTCTCTCTGTCTCTCTTTCTCTCTGTCTTGCTCTCTCTCTCTTGCTCTCTCTCTCTCGCTCTCTCTCTCTCGCTCTTTCTCTCTGGCTCGCTCTCTTTCTCTCTGGCTCCCACTCTCTCTCTCTCGCTCTCTCTCACTCTCTCTCTCTCACTCTCTTTCTCTCTCACTCTCTCTCTCACACACACATACACACACACTCACCAAAGTGGACCTCCAAAATAAGCTATTGCTATTCACAAAATATACCTGCAAAATGATAAATTGCAGTGGGGTCCCTTGAATTCTTGAGAATCGCAGAGAAGGGCGTTCAAAATTAAAAATCTGTTTTGTATGAATAACTTTGTTGTTTATAAAGATATCTTCACCAAATTTTGCCAAGCCGAGTTTTTAAAGAGTTTATACAATCTGACCAAATTTGATCAAAATCTATCTATCTATATCATATAGCTGCCATAGGAACGATCGGGTAAAAAATGCAATTTTACAAAATTTGGTCACTATATCAAACTTTTTGTTTATTATTATACTTCAAATAGTTTCCTATAATTTCATAAAAATCGGACCACATGGCTTCTATAGATGCAATCAGACAAAAAGTAAGTTTTATATAAAAGTTAATTCCTGATATGTTATATAGCTTCGGCACTCCGTAGATAGCCGTCCTTTCTTGTTATTTATTTATTTATTTACGAAGACAACAGTGCTGCCTCGAATAAAAAAATATATTAATAATAGATATATGCGATACAATTTAAAAGTCTACACGAAATTAGTCTAACTGAAATCTAATAACGACGTGGGAAGTTTATTTGCCAGTCCGGCTAGCTATGCTCCCTCACTGCAAAGAATTTCCGGTGGCGTTATTAGAGCCTATAATAAGGTAGTAAAGAGTTAGTTATAAAGAAAAAACTTATAGAATTTAAGGTTAATTTAAGGCATAAAACTAAGAAAGAAGAATAAAGAAAGACAGTAGGAATGCAATCTCCAACCCGGTGGGGGAAGTTTTAGTAGCCAGTCCGGCAAGCTGTGCTAGAGATTACATTAAGTAAAGAAGAATCTAGGAAAGGGTGGGGATGGGATAAGAATAATATATTTATAGAGTAGGAAATAGAGGGGGACATAGAGTGGGCAATCACCGAGCCGTCCCAGTCGAGAGTTATCGATTATAAGATACGCTAAAAGCAGTAAAAGATTAACAAGCAATGATATTTATAGTTAATATTATTTAGAATACATTATCAGAGCTGTTTTGAATTTTATTTTTCAATCCATGGCACATCAATAAGTAAGGCACACTTTTAGGGTATTGTACAAATGAAATTAACGTATTTTATATATATATATATATGTTTATACACAATATTTATTAATATTAATACTATATAGTTTGAAATTCAGAAATTGTTACATTTTGTTGTAAGTCATAAAGTTAACTTATAATGTTGTGTTTAAATAAACGTACTTTAAATGAAAGTTCTTCAATTATATCAAAAAGTATGCCACAGAGATCTCTGTGGAAATAATTTGAAAGTGGAACTCGGAACAGATATAAATATAAACTTGTTTAAAATATTCAAGTTATTTTCAAATATTTTTGACTATAAGCTGTTCCAATTCAAATCAAACCGTGGAAACTCGTTGGGGCTTCCAAATTTGTCAAGAAACTTTATCTAACTTTGGTAAACACCATATTTAATTGGTTTTGTAAAATGTAATGAAAATTAACAGAGCTTAACAATTACTTGTGTAAATAAAATTCCTTTTTCAATACATTTTTTTAACCAGTTTTTATGAAGTTACCTCATTTTGTGGCACACATGCCCACAATCTAATGTTGCTTTGTTGACACAGGGTATTTAATTGAACAACTCTGGCTGATTACAAATGTAAATTGATTATTGACACAAGTAAATTTTTGTCGCTTCAAAATTTCTATGTGTATATAAGTCTATATAGCATGAATATTGATGAATCCAGAGCATTGACTGTTGCAAAACATTTTACCGCATTTTGTGACAATTAGAGCTCATTCAAAATTCAACACGACCTAATTTTCAAAAAGTGCGCTTGTCATACTGTCCCCTCCCACGACCCCACGCCCAAACTCCCCCAGAGAGGGACAGCAAGGAACTTCCTGAAAGGATAACCACATTGCATTTAACTTTGGCATAGATTTGAATACACATACACTTAAAGGAAAAGTGTCTTGTTATTTCCTATAAATTATCTATATAGTTATATAGAAATATATATATATATTTACTATCTTATAAGTATTTACTTACTTGTGTGTGTTAAGTTTTTTGCCCACACACAAATACACACACTTAAAATGTAATTAAAATTTCATGTGCATGTAAATGAAGATGGAGAAAGAGTGTAAATGTTTGTGTGCATGTATGTGTGCCTATGTGTGTGTGTGCCCCCCACACACACTCAAATGAGATTAATAATAATTTAATTAAACTCGCAAGCTTAATGCACTTCACTTGTAACATTTTCTCCTTGGTACTTCTTTTTTTGTTACTTTGCGCGGCGTTGCCACCATGTTTTTGGCTCTCTCGCTCGCCGCAGCAGCTGACTCTCTTTGCGCGTCAGCTGTTACTCTTTTGCTTTTGTCCCACAGTACTACATTGTGTTCGTTTATTACTTTTTGTGCCATGAAAATTTAATTAAGTTTTGCACTTATCGCTGTTGACTCTCCGCCCACATTTTACAATTTTTTTCGCTTTTCGCGCTTCATCTCGATGCATTTTTATAATAACTTTACAGCCTCTGTCTCTTTCCCTCTCGCTCACTCACACACACTCTCTCTCTCTCTATCACTCTGTGTAAATTTATGCGTGTGACATTTAAATTTGCACCACGCCCACACTTTACGCCCACTTAACCCAGAGTTGACCAATAATATTATTTCAGTGAGTTTTCGTTACATTTGCTTTTTTTTGGTATTTGTACATGCCATAAACCATTTATTTTTATTCAATTAATTGACTTTTGTGTTTATATTTGTGGATGTCCACACACACACACACACAAACATGCTGAAAGGCTTTTACTGGGGGGTTGTTGGGGGGCCACAGGTGTGTGTACATAGAGAAAATACAGCATTTAGCACTTTTTCAACATATTAATCTGATTTATGTGGGACATATGAAATTATTTTCCATTTGGGATTTATTTTGTCGGCTGGAAATATAAACACACACCTGTGTATATTATTTAGTCGAGTTTTTGACAAACAAAAGGGACAAAATAGGACATGCTTGACTTGAAAATATCCTGTAAACAGCTTAAGCTAAATATATTTAGTATCCCTTCTCCGATATTTAATAAATTTTGAGCATTTATCGAAGAAATTTTAAGATATAGGCCTGCCTTAATTTTTGCTGAATATTTATTGTGTTCCTTCTCCGATATTCAATAAATTTTAAGCATATATCGAAAATATTTTAAAATATACGCCTGTCGAATTTCAAGTCAATATCTTACCAATTGTAGACATTATTCATTTTTGTTTCATTGTATGCCTATGGAATCCTATGAGATCTTATAATTTCAAGTCCATAAAATATATATAAATATTCTTGAATATATTTTTCCTGTGCATCTGTTCCCATCTCAGTTTTTACGTTATCTTAAACAGACTTGGCACAAATAAATATTCCCTTTTGCAGGCAGTAAATATATTGGAATCGGTCGGATTTCATCACTATAACATATAGCTGCCTTAGAAATTGGTCGACAATTGAAGTGTTATATGAAACGTTTAGTCTCGAAAATTGCAGAAAAGGGCCATCAACTGGAGACCTCCGAAATGGTTACTTGTAGTGGACTCCCTTTAATTCTTGAGAATCGCATAGAAGGGCGATCTGCCTCTATCTCTCAATTTCTCTCTCTCTCTCTCGCTCTCTCGCTCTCTCTCTCTCTCTCTCTCTCTCCCTCTCTCTCTCTCTCTCTCTCTCTCTCTCTCTCTCTCTCTCTATCTCTCTCTTCTCTCTCTTTCTCTCTCTCTCTCCCGCTCTCTCTCACTCCCTCTCTCTCTCACTCTCACACACACACACTCACTAAAGTGGACCTCCAAAATAAGCTATCGCTATTCACAAAATATACCTGCAAAATGATAAATTGTAGTAGGGGTCCCTTGAATTCTTGAGAATCGCAGAGAAGGGCGATCAAAATTAAAAATCTGTTTTGTATGAATAACTTTGTTGTTTATGAAGATATCTTCACCAAATTTTGCCAAGCCGAGTTTTTAAAGAGTTTATACAATCTGACAAAATTTGATCAAGATCGGGTCACTATATCATATAGCTGCCATAGGAACAATCGGGTGAAAAATGCAATTTGACCAAATTTGGTCAAAATCGAGCAACTATTTCGCTGTTAATGTAAATATTTCATCCAAACTAAGTGGGAATTTTATTATATTTCAAATACTTTCCTATAATTTCATCAAAATCGGACCACATGGCTTCCATAGAAGCAATCAGATTAATTCCTGCTAGGGTATATAGCTTCGGCCGTTCTCTCTTGTTTATATATATATATTTAATATCACCATCCACATTTCAGTATTGTTATATTTGGTAAGGTGTTCATTTTTATATGAAAAACTATTTTATTTTTACAGATACTTCAACCAAACTCAACAATTGCAAGTTAGATTACATCTTTTATAGTTTAGTATAACTTTATCAAAATCGGATTACTATTGTAGCTAAGAATAATCGATTAAAAAGGTTTCTTACTTTCAGTTTAAATCGTTCCCATTTACTAGATATGAATAATGCTGTTGAAATAAAACAATTCTAATCTTTAACTTGATTTCAAGATGTGCAATTTCATTTAATTTCATTTTAATGTTTGAAGTTTTAGAGTTTGCACACAAGTTTACTTTTAATGTAGTTTCAAAGTTGTAATTATTTTCGCTTTATTTTCTTATCATTTCACCAACTTTGTATGATATGGTGGGTTTTCTGATAGACACACAGATATGCTGAGAAACTAGTTGCCTATATATATGGCAGAGAGGCAGGAGGAAGGATGTGAATATGGGATGACTATAATTAATGTTTTATTCAGTCAATCAAGTAGATATCAAAAAGATATAATGTTTATTTTGTGAGATTTTACTTTAAATATCCTTAACTTTAGAAAATGCCTCTAAACAATTAAAGACTTTCTCTTCTATCGATATTTGTCTGTCCTTAATCCTAATTGTTACAACTTTTTGTTGCCAATTAAAGCAAAAATTTAAATATAACATTTAAATATAATTCAATTCACCTTTTGTTGAAGGTCACACAAAAGAACGCAATGAATCGAAAAATATATATATATAAATGTACAAATATAAAACAGAATATAATGAAATAATTATAAATGCTGCTGCTGATGATATTATTTATAATGAATATTTGTGTCGAGACAAAAGGCAATGTATAATATAATAATAATTGTTACACATTTCTTGCTTGTTCTGCATATTAATAGGTAATTTAATTATTAATGCAATTATTATACTTAGCTCTGCACAATTGTCTGCACCTTGTTGTTAATCCTGTTTTTGTTGCTGCATCTATTAAATACTATATTTAATCCCTTTTCAGTGTTTTCAATATGATATATGTTTGAATGGCAGACAGTTGCATTTGTTTCTAGATAAGTACAGGGTATTTTTAATAAAATAATAACGTTTCTCAATATTTATTTATTTATTTATTACGAGTTCGTAGTGTTTCTTAAAATTATTCAAAGGATTGCATAGGAAAACCACACACAAACATTATTAAAACATTTCTATACAGGATTAAAAACATTCTCTAGTTCAAAAACTTAAACTCTTCAGGTCAAAATTCTTTAATTTTTAAATTTTAAATATATATAAAATATATATATATGTATAAAAGCAACTATTTTCTAACTATATTATACATAAAAAATGAACTCTAAAATAAACATATATATAAAAAAGCAACTATTTTTATTTATTATTTTTATTCTTTTATTTATAAAATTTATAAAGGAACATCATTTTGAATATATATTTGTGTATAAAAGCAACTATTTTGTATTTATTATTCTTTTATTTATAAAATATATAAAGGAATATCATTTTAAATATAACATTATATAGCATCATATATATTATCATATATAATTAAATTTATTTTTTTTTATTTATAAATTATATAAGGGATAATAAAAGCAACTATTTTTTATTCATTATTATTATTCTTTTATTTATAAAATTTATAAAGAAACATCATTTTGAATATATTTATCTATAAAAGCAACTATTTTTTATACCCTAGCAGAGGGTATTATAATTTTGTTATTTATTATTCTTTTATTTATAAAATATATTAAGGAACATCTATCTTCGAAGTGCTGAAGATACTTTCTACGCTATGAATCCATGATTTCCATACAAAAACTCTAAATTCGAGGGATTCTGATCTAATTTAGTTAGCATATAAAAAAAAGAACAGTGAAAGTTTAACTTTGCTGGCTTGGATAAGATACTCTTATCCTGAAGATACTCTTATGATAAAGATACTCTTATCCTAAAGATACTCCTATCCTTAAGATACTCTTATCCCTAAAAAGTTGTTCATATAATGACAATTTAGAATTGTTTCTAAGGCAGCTATAGTATGATAAAGTGATCAATTTTAAGAAAACATATTTCTTTAATGTGGATAAGAACTAAGATCTAAAACAAAGTCACATTATTCATCCTAGTAGTATTCAGAAGGCAGGTAAATATAATAGATATAATAATATAATAGATTATCTTATCTATATATAGCCTGATTTTGATCAAATTGGTTAAACAACTGAAGAGTATAATAAAACTTAAAATTACTAGATACGGTTAAGATATCTTGATAAATAAATAGGTTGTTAATACAAATAGTTTTATCCCAGTTCGTTCCTATGACAGCTTTATGATATAGTACACCGATTTTCAGCAAATCTGGTCAGCTTGTGTAAAGCATAATGAAACTTCGAGTTTTGTGAGTTTGGTGTGGTTATCTTGAAAGATATAACACTTTTCGATTAACGACCGATCGTTGCTATGACAGCTATGTATAGGACATTGGCATCCGAAAAGGTTGGTTCCTTTTTATCTATTAAATACCTGTAGCAAAGGAAGCATCTGTGACAAATTTCAGCTCGTTAACTCCAAAATTGAGAGGTTAGTTTGCATAGAAACGGACAGACAGACAGACAGACAGCTGAGGGGCAGGGGGACATCGTTAAATTAACTCAGCTGATGCTGAGGATGAAATATCTAAGTATATATGTATCTGTGAGGTCGGAAACCTTTTCGTTTGTGCCTTCCACATGTCAGGATGAAATTGTAATATACTCAACAGAGGTATAAGAATATTGTACATATTCGAATACGCGCATTTTAAATGTCAACTTGCAACTTGGCAGCACTTTTCCCATGCCACAAAAAAAAACAACCACTCGCCGCACTAAACTGGCTCACTCAAACTGCGCACTCACTCATTTAGGAAATACTCAACCACGCCATGCGCTGTGCGCAACAAGTGCAAGCGAGACAACCAGAGGGTCAGGCAGAAAATAGCGCAAAATGAAAACGCACTCATACAACAATAAAACTTAACATTTCTTCAAATGTTATTAACATCGAGCCGTTACTTGTTTCCTATATACTATGAAAATTCGTTTATTTAAATGATTTCTTTACAACAAATAAATAAATAAAATTATATTATAATATAAATAATAGTTGAATACAAATATTTCTTAAACGGCGGAAAATAAAGCAGAAGCTTAACAGCTGCCAGCTAACAGCTCGCTGTTAGCTTAAGCTGACTACGTAAAAGTGCAGCCCCAAGAGTATGCAACAGAATTCAGAACAGCCAGATTTGCGCACTGAAAATCCACTCAATTTGACAGTTAACAGTTTGAGTTGCATGTTAATTAACAGCACTGCGGGTGGCTGGCTCTCTTTCTCTCTGAGAGAGAGACGGAGAGCGCGTGTTGCTTGTTGGTTTCGCTTGTTTGTTCTTATAAGAAAAACTGAGCGCAAAACTGAGTCATTTATAAAAATTTAATGGTGGTGTACGGTTCGTTCAGCTCGCAACGCGTCGCAACATCTCGTTTTGTTGGTCAGTAAAAAAAATACAGAAAATTCACAAAATTAAATAGAAAAAAAAACCCACAATAAGTAATATTACTATGCATAGCAATTGTTGTCTCGCGGCGTGCATTAAACAGTGACACAAATTCAACTAAACATATAAAAACAACAACAAAGTAAATAAAAGCGCGTCGCGTCTCAAATTGCAAATTGCAATAAAGTCTGAAACGTGAAGAAGAGGAAGAGCAGTGTACAAACAGCAAATTGAAAGAAGGCGGCAAAAACACAAATCACAATAATAAAAAAAAGAAAGAAAAAACCAACAAAAACAAAACATACACAACTACAGCTACAATTGAGAAAACAAAAAAAACGTGAGCGTAATTCTTTTTTTTTCCCATTTTGACTGTCCAACAATTTTTTAACGAGCTTTGTTGTCTGCCGCGTGAGTTTTTAGTTCTCGCTCTCTCTCTTGGTTGTGCTCTCAGCGAGTGTTTGTGCAAAAGTTTACAACGGTTTATTAAGTTTATTGTTTGTCAGTTTGATTAACAACAAATTAAGCATAATTAAGCGTTGTTTTTCTCTATTCTCGCATTTGTTCTATGTTCTCTTCTTCTGGGCAGCCGGCAAAGCCGTCGCGTGTTGCGTGCCCATGTGTGTATGCGTGTGTGTGTGTGTGTTGTGTGTTTGCGTGTGTGTGTGTGTGCGTGGTGTATACAGTTTTTATGCCCTTTTCATTTTAGGGCATTTCAACTCAGACGTGGCTTTGGTAACACCTTAAAAATTGTCTTGATTTATGAAAGCTTAAATAATCTTTGTTTGATTTTAATGATTCTTCTGGGAAAGAGGTTAAAGTTGATTAGTTTATTGTACTTTATAAGAGAATATTAAAAAACAATAGGTAAAAGTTTATTGCATTCAGATTTGTAGTCTGTTTAAATATTTTCCAAAATCTTTAAATCAGGTTTAAACATTTCACATTAATATTTGCCCATTTGTCGGATGAAGTAGTATAAAATGGTTAAAGAAAATGTACATATTTTATTATAAAAAGTTATCTGTTGCTTATAATAACTGTACAGTAGAAGCTCACAATTTAGAATTCTCTGAAATTGGAATCTTCCTGAAATTGGAATCGAAGTTTGTAAAACATTAAACGTAAATCTTTATAGATTATATTTTTATAGTTAAAAATATACAAGTTAGTGCACTGGATTGTTTAGATTCTATTACTTATTTTTATTAAATAAAATATAGTAAAAATTAGAAATCTATTGTATATTTGTTTTTATATATATACAATATTTATTTAACAGTTTGTATTTTTGTAAAGTAAGTTTTCTCCACTTTTTTTATATTTAAATTCGAATTAAAATATTGTCCAGAAATTTAAATTTTTAGAAATTTGAATTAACTAAAAAACAAAGTGATTCTAATTTGCGAGCGTCTACTGTAGTATGAAATGGTTAAAACAAAAACTATCTATTTTATTATATAAAGTTATAAGATACGTTTGATTATAATAATTGTATTTGAAAAAGATTTTCTAGCTTCAAACTTGTAGCATGTTACTAAGAGTTCTTCCTTAACTCATAACAAAAAGATATCTTTATCCTACAACAGTAAACATTAAAAAACTTCCTTTTAACATATAATAATTTTATTTTTTTATTTTATATGTTAAAAATGAATAAAATGCGTTTTGGGAATTATTTTTATAAAAAACTTAAAAGAATCAAGGGATTCTTAATGTAGCTAAGCAGAAAAAGGAAAGATTTAAGGATACCTAGCTAGGGATACATGCAAAATAATTAAGATAATAATAAAATTGATTTTATAAATATAGCACTGATAAGCATAAGAATTCACATATTTTATCTAAAATAAAAATAATTTACTTTCTGCACCAGATATATGGTCACCTTAATAAACAGCAAAAGGGTATTTGCAATTCGGTATTACTGCCCTGTCTCCCCTTTTTTAGAGTGCAAAAAAAATATATGAAGACAGCATCCACACATCACATTCGCATTTCACTTGCCCCCCTCCTTCCCTTCCCCATGCCGCTTCAAATTGATTTTTGTATGGCGGCGGCGTCGCATTATTTTCTTATTTGCTTCTCACGTTTTGCTTTGCCTGAGCGCTCTTTGTTTTCTTCTTTTTGTTGTTATTTGCCTCCTTTTGTGCCTTGCATTCTTGGAACAGTCGCCGTTTACGCGCCTTTGGATTTGCTTCTTGCTCTCTCTCTCTCTCTGGCGCGCAAGCCGCTCTGCGCTCTCAGTTGTTCAAATAAATGTGAGCGTGTGTGTGTGTGTGTGTCTGTGTACGTACGGCTTGCCTGTTTTGTCAGTGTACAACACTGGCGTTTACCAGTTGGGATTTATGTACATTTTCTAATTGGCGTGGGCAGCAATGCGCACGACTTTTTTTTGCTGGTTTTTTATTATTATTTTTTTTTTTAGAATCAATTTTTGGCAGCCCTTTTGCCTTAATCATTTCCGCTTGGTAAAGCTTGGCAAGGCGTTGCCTGAGCTTAACTCTTATCATAGTACCAGGCAGCAAGAAAAATTCATTCAAAAAGCAGCAACTGCACAAGTTTCGTTACCGCGTTTGCGACCCCCGCCCCGCCGCCCATCAGATTCAATTGTGATTACTTTTAAGGCAAAGTCGCTGTCGCTGTCGTCGTAGTCGTCGTACTACTTTGTCGTCGCTTCGCTGCACTTGAAAAGAGACAGATTTGAATTTGAATTTACGCCCGTGTCGCGCGATTCTCTCGCACTCACCTCTCGCTCT
This sequence comes from Hirtodrosophila histrioides, assembly GCA_037075165.1. Lineage (NCBI taxonomy): Eukaryota > Metazoa > Arthropoda > Insecta > Diptera > Drosophilidae > Hirtodrosophila > Hirtodrosophila histrioides. Next base: position 212,602 of record JBAMCL010000491.1, read on the forward strand.
CTCTCTCTATTTCACTTGACTTGGTTTGGGGCTTTGCACAAAGCTCAAGCTCAGGCGTTGCTTTGTTGTTTAAATTGTTATTGCTGCCGGTTGTTGTTGTTTTTGTTGTTGCTGTTGTTACCTAGTCACTAAAATCATTTACACTTGGCACGCTCACAAAATTTGGGTTGGTTAAACAGGCGGCATACATCAGTTTGTATATATATATATGTGTGTATGTATGTGTGTGTGTACATATGCACATATTGCACATATTGACTTTGGCTGGAAAACCAGAAATCTTTAAGAATCTTATATGATTTATTTAAAGTAACTTTGTACTCAGTCTAATAAGATGTATCTATAATGTAAAGTCTATTAATTGAAGCTAAGCTTTTAAGCTGGATACAAAATATTACAAATCTTGATATATTTTCTATTTTTTCTATTTTTTTCTTCTTCCTACATATAGACTTTTATGATTTATTAAAAATATATGTAATTTGATAAGTAAAGAAATGTTTATGGCTTTGTTTTTTAGTTTAAACTAGTTCGTATTAAATTTCCCAATTGAATGCTTTATAAACCGTTAATTTGAGTTATTACAGAAATTTGACAGCTTTGTAAATCGTTTTTATCGATTTGTGGATATGCGGAGGGCAGTATACTAGATTTTTAAAATAAATTGGATCCTTATTTGGTATACAGTAAATTAAATACCAAGTTTGGAGTCTCTAGTTCTTACTCTCTGAGAGCGAACCGTTCACACAATCAAACTGACAGACAGACTGACATTCCGTACCTTTAAAGGTCGGATTATCCACCCTCTGCCTGTTACGAACATTTGCCAAACATTTTTATACCCTTTTCAGTCATTTTTAATGGGATAATAATATAAAGTTTATTTATTGTCGTATACTAGCGCTAAAAGTCTAAAATTTTTATGAATAAATAACATTAATCTTATTATTAAATGGTTTATAATTATTTAATTTTTAATCAGACAATTAAGATTGGGATTTACTATAAAAGAAAACAATTTTCACTTATACTTAGTTAAAAAGGTTCTTTTAATTAGAACTCTAAAATAAATACATAAACTACTTATTTAAATAAGTTCTTTTAATTAGATCTCTAAAATAAATACATAAACATTTTAAGGTATATAAAAAACAAGATTTATATTACTTAAAAAATCAAGGAGCTTTATTATTTGTAGAAGTACAGAGTGAACTGTTGAAGGCTACAAAGACTAGCATACTATTTATAATATTAATACTTATTAAATAATCATTAAAATATACCAAGTATTACCAAATTTAAAGTTTCCTAAATGATTATCGTTGATATTGAATGTACATAAGTATGTAATGTAAATATCAATATTAACAGCTGTTAAAAACAGAACTGTGACTGTTAATAACAGAACTGTAACTGTACAAATGAAGACTGTGACTAAATATCGTTACTGTGACTGTTAATCTCGCTTGTTAGTTACAGCGACTCAGTCACAGATACGTTGGTCATGTCTAATCTAGGATATCATGTGATATGATATCCATATTGATATAGCATCCTTAACATATATTGTTTGGAATATGTTAAACTGCTTAAAAGCTATTTTTGGTACAACTTTATAACCTGTTTTGTAACACGGCCACAAAGCTGGCACAATCTAGATTCTAGAATGAAAATAGCTACTGTTACTTAAAAGTCAGATGTTTAAAGCTTTCATTTGTATGTATGTATGTATGTATGTATGTATGTACATATCTATTATGTGCATGATATGCAGCCACTTGTCTAGCCCAGTTACCTCCCGGACGTTTTGTCTCTTGTTGCTGCTGCTGCTGCTGGCGTGCTCTTCTTCTTAATACTGCATTCAGCTGCAATTTTGCTTTGGCGTTTGCTTTATGTTGCATTTTCTACTTTGCGCTTTGCCTTTGGTTTTGCTTTGCTGCTGCTGTTGCTGTTGCTGCTCTTTGCACATTTTTCGCACTGTGCCTATTTTGTACGTTTTTTGATGCGCCGATGTCGCTTTGGTTGCTTTTCTTTTTGTCTGGCCTTTCATTTGTGCATTTTCTTTGCTATTTTTTTCTTTTGCCATTTACTTTGCACTGTCGCTTCGTTCTTCGTTCGTTCTGCTGCGTTGAATTTCAACCTGCCAAACGAGCATAAAACGTGTGTGTGGGGTGCTGAAGAGTGGAACAGGAGGGGGGGTGCTATCAGATTGTTAGCTGTACTTTGTTGCATTTTTCTGCTGCAATTTCTAACTGGTTGGGCTTGGGCTTAGTCTCGTCTTAGTCTCGCAACACCCCACTACTTCTCCTCTGCTCCACCCTCACGCCACACTTCTTCAACGTTTTTTTTTTGCTTCTTTCTACTTATTGCCGTCGTCTGTAGGCCGTTGACTGCGTCGCCAACGTTGACGTCGACGCAGACGCCGACGCCGCTGCATTGAGTGGCGTTCCTCTTTGTCTGCCCCCCTTTTATTGTTGACCCTGCGCGCCACTTATTGCAGTTTCCTCTTGCTTTTGCATTTCTTTTGCTTCGAAGCCCCACAGCGCAAAGCACTCAACCCGTTTACATAGAGCACAGCTCAGAACTAGAGTGTGGGGTAGAGAGGGGGAAGGGGGGCTTTACTCGCCCCACTTCTCTCCCTTCACCCACTGCTTAGAAGTGGGCGTAGGCTTTATTGTTGCTGCTTCTCAGCACTTAACCGCCTTCCGTCTTTTGTCTTTTGTGTTTTCGTGTTTTGCTTGCTGCATTTTTCACACTCACCGGGCAAAGACCAACCAGAGCCCCCCCCACACCCCCTGCACTCCCCGTCCAGCAAACCACCTGATCCGCCAACAATTGCCGCTATGCCTACCACCCATACCGCCCATCGCCCCATCGCCCCATCTCCCATCACCCATCTCCTCCTCATCATTCGTCGTCGTCGTAGGCTCGCAAATGTCATTTAGACGTCTAGCAGCAGCAAATCTCCCCCTAGGCTGGTGAAATATGCAACGCAAATGTAATCATTATTGATTTTGTGGCCGACCTGCCTGCCCAAGCGCACCCGGACGGATTCTCTTCAGCTACTTACACTGAGCGAAATCGGTCATTGCATTTCGTTTAGAAAGTGCAAGTAACATTTTTTGTATTAGATTTATTGAAATAAAATATAGAAGGATAGCCGAAGGCCTTTTGCAGCCGACTACTAACAAAGTTTAAGTTTTGTAAGCTAGACTCTCAATATTATTAATAAAAAAAAATAAAAACAAAAATAATATAGACGGAGGTAGTCTATATTTGAATTGAACCGGTTCGAATTCGGAAATCTTTTATTGCTCTACTCTGAACTGAAGCTTAAACAGAAACAATTATTTAAAAACTTCCCGAAACTAGCCCTGGGTTCAATGAACCAAATTCAGAGGCCTGGCAATAGTTTCAACCATTAACCAAACCGATATGTATTTTGAGATGGGCAAACTCTTTTTCTCAATCCCTCACAGTCTTTTTTATCCCTTTTATCTTACCACTAAACATTTGTCATTGACATTTGTCAAAAATTTTCCTTTTATACAGTGACAGTTTATTAAAATGCCTTTTGGCATTTCGTTTCCTTTTAAAAACAGCTCTACATATAATGTCCTTTTTATCCTTATCTGTTTCGTAGCATGTGCTCGATTTTCTTACATTCACCTTTTTTTTCTTTAAAAAATACTTCATTAAAATCTTGTGCCTATTACGCATGTCAATTTAATGTTTATCTGTACACTGTAAAAAAATTAAATCTAAAAAGGAGCAAGTCTTAAGAGGTTATAGTGAAATAGGAAGCCAATTACTCATATTAAAACTAAGCTAGCCTATAATTTTTATCATTATAAGTTACCTCTCTATAAATAAAATGAAATAAATTCTTTTACTTAAGATACACACATGAAATTCCTCCTTAATTTGGCATGTAGACTTGATTACAATTGATTAAAGATTAAAATTATCGATTGCTATACTTACTTGTTTTAACTGATATAACTCATATCTATATATTTAAGCTGACAAGTTTGGAAACTGGACTTTTCAAGACAAAACCATATTTCAAAATTGATTAAAGCATATCTCAGTTCTATTCAGATTTTAATCATATTTCTTGAACTACTTGAATTACCTGATTTATTTCTGCTAAACTATGAGAAGATTTGCTATATTTGTGCTATAAAGAAGATTATCTCAGCTGTTTATTATAATCTTTGAATTTTTACCAGAAATACTTGATAATCTTTGATATATTTCGTAGCTAAACTGCCCAAGAAACAAGAAAACTCAAACTTTCCTTTTCACCAACAAGTCTTATGGACAAAAAACATAAATTCAAAATAAAAAACTATTAATGGAATAGTAAAACAGTTCTTAAGTGGCTTTTGCTGTTAACACTTGAATTGCAGCTACATTTTCTCGCCGTGTAGTCGCATTCAAAGGCAGAAGTCAAAGTTTTGTTACCCGTTCTGGTCCTGGCTCTGGTCACATTAGTATGGCAGATTATCCTGGCTGGCAGGTCGCTGCTGGCTGCTTAAATATGCAAAACGTTGCTGCTTGTTGGCTATTTGCGGCCGGAAAAGCAACAACCTCAATGGGATGGGGGATGGGGTAGGGGAGCCAGGGAAAAGGGTCAGAAGGAGTAGCAAGCACGATGTGTTTGCTGTTATAACTGCGGGTCTGCCGACTCTGACTGTGACTGTCGGACAGTTCTGGTTAAAGGACATGGGGCTGGAGGGAGGTAGTAGGTAGGTTTGGCACACAGGACACTCTTGACTCGCACACATTAGAAATTTAACAGGTTAATGTCCAGAGTCGTAAACGAAACCATTTATTTATGGCATTTGCACGACGGCATTTTTGGCAGGACTTGGAACGTGCAGAGTGGTTCCTGCGCTCGTAATTTACATAAAATATATGAGCTCTATAGCCCTCTCATTCTCTTAGACTCCCCACCCTTTCACTCGCACTTGCACTCGCAATGCGTGTGTGTATCGTAAAAAAAAATAAAAATCTCTAAAGCAGACGACGCGGCACTGAGAATGGAGACCTTGAAGGGCTTTGATAATGACTGCCCCGTTCGTTTGGAGCTTTATCAGGGCTTGGGTTACCATATAACCATCCCCCATTCCTTCAGTGCCCCAACCCTGTACTTGTCGCGAGCATATGATGCGTGCCATAAGCTCAACATATATGAAAGGGCAGCAACAGCAACGGGGGAGTTGTCGTGGAGTTTTGGCAAGGCGGGTAGGCGGTCAGGAGGTAAAGACTCCCACAGCTGTCAGATTTGTCAGTCATGAATGTCAGGCAGCATAAGGCGGCCGCACACCGGAAGTAACTTGCGATCCAAGGGGCTTACAAGTGGCCATAAGTACATACCATGTGAGTTCCTTGAGTATGGTAAGCCAAGTATGGGTTTTATCGGCTGAGAAGAGCTCTACACTCTCCATAGAGAAAGTGTATAGAGTAAGCATATGATAATTGAATTGAATTACTTTAGTTATGGCAAAAACATTCATTAATCGATTATTAAATCATATGATTAATGTAAGCCGAGCGATTATTAATCGCAAATAATCGAAGAAACATGAAAATAATCGATAAATCAAATGATTTTTTTAAATTTGCAGCAATTTTTGATATTTTACATGTTAATGTTCCTGCATAATTGTTGTGTTTTTGCAATGTCTTAGTTGATTTTCACATAATTGGAACTGTATTTCTTTTTATTATTAGTTTTGGAATAATATTTCCACACTTTGCTGGATGTTGGTGCCATAATCTATTGCTCTGCCACATTTTATTTTGCATTTATGCGCAAATAATAATATAAAAATAATCGATTTAAGATACAATTAATCGAAACCCATTTTGTGATAGAATTAAATCGTAAATTGAGACAAAATAATCGATTAATGCGTATCATATGATTAATCGCTTCAATTAATCGAAACACATTTTGCGATAGACTTAAATCTTAAATTAAGACAAAATAATCGATTAATGCATATCATATGATTAATCGTGCCATCACTAATTAGTAATTTCCTATAAAAACCATCTATTTTAGACAAAGTATAAAAATAATTGCATAAAAATGCGCTTAGTAACCAATAAAAAAATAATAAAAAACAAACTACAAATCAATTTGGGTTTTATGGAGCAATTAACTTAATTTCCATTTAGTTGGTTTTTTTACGTATACAACCTTCCCGAAAATTATATGGCAATAGGAGTCAAATGACTTCCTATTGACTTGAAAGCTGCCGACTTTATAGTTAACTTATAACTATGAAAAACCAGTCTGCATTCATATGTAATATCATTGTTAGCCACAATAAGTCTGCGTTTTACCAATGATTGACTGTATAGATACATATATAACTACATCAAATTATCAGAAGCGGAATTCCATTTGCAAACTGTATGCTTTTGCGGAATGTAACTACAAATGTTCGACACCCATGGGCGCCTATCAAAAACGCATCAATAGATGCCAAGGCATGCCATAAATGCAATCTGATGAATGCACAACTGCAAAATGCCAGCAGAAAATCATTTCCATTAATTCTTGGGCCTATTTTTTGCTGTTATTATTGGCCCAATCAGTTTTGTGCAGCTTCGCAACGCAACGCAACGCATCGCATCCATCAGTTGCAATCAGCTGCATCTGTGTGCCTCTTAACCAGTTGCATTGCATGACTATTTCTAGGAATCTTCAGGCTGTTGTAGTTTTGCTAATTACAATGCAACGGCGACTGGAGACGGCGACCGCAAAGGCAGCAAAAATCCAAAACGAGATCCCAATCGATTGATTTTTCCATAGCCGTCAATGTTGATTTCAACAGTTTTTCCCATTTTTGTTGCCGCCTGCCGCCTGTCGCCTGCCGCTTTGCCTTATTTGGCCCAAACAACAAAAACTCAACTCTGAAAGATTTTTCTTCCAAAGAAAACCCAATTTGTCGCCACAGTAACAGCTCAGATCTTATTTTTAGCGATCCAAAAATACAATAAAAAAAAACCGCTTAATATCGGATAATTTTCTTGTTTTAAAACTGCAAATGTCAACGTATCAAATTTTTGAGCACATTTCTTGGCCAGTTTCTAAAAATGCTTTTTATAGCAGTTTTTGGGGCGGGCGCGCAACCTGTTAATATTTATTATTGTTGTATATTTGTTTTTGTTTATGCTAATTAACTGACACACCGATCTCGTTTGCATGTTAACTACAAGTTAATTGTATACACAAAATGTTGATCGAAGTCGAAAATTTCAAGATAATACACAAAATATACAAAACTTTATTATTAGCTCATGCACAAATCACTTTTTAAAATGGGGCGTATCAGTTTTCTAATGCTGCTTGTGGCTTAATTAACTAACTGATAAGCGTAGAATAGTTTACAATAATTAGAAAGATTACTAATTTAGAAGTAAAATAACATAAGATATATGAATAAAAGTTCTTTATTTAATATAATATTAACTTAAAACTAAAATTATAAGGTAATTGGGATTTAACTGAGCAATAGCCTCCTTAGAAACGTTTTTATTTTCAGAGATATGTCAAATATATATATCTATAAGGGAATAATCTGAGAAAGCAAACAATTCGAGTAAAAATCGGTTTAGTTTTGACAAAGTTATGTAAGTTGAAAATTTAGGATGTGATTTAAAGTAAATCTGGAAACATGTAAGTAAAGAAATTTGGGATGTGAGTTAGAGTAAAGCTGAAAACTTATGAATAGACCTCGGAATTTTGCATCTTTCGTATTTTTCATCAGATTGGTAGCAAACTTTGTATTTAGACGTCTTATCGTTTAAATATAACAAACCTTAATCCATATCGAGAATAATGAACTTAATTTCATAAAAAAGCAGGCTGAAAAACTAGATTTTAGACTAGATTTTTCCTCACATTCACAATTTTTCCTTAAAAATTACCTGAATTTTCACAAAGATTTTCGGAGAGATGTCATACACTCTTCAATTCTATATATAAGCTTAGGAAAAACAGTTTGCTTCCATTTAAAAGTCTTAAGCACAACATATTCGCTTGATTTTTGTTTGTTGGAAAGGTTGTATTTAAGAGAACTACAGAATGATATATTTTCTCCAATATTCTCCTGTCAGAGAGCTGGATTAAGAGTAGTAGAGCTCAGTATATACTACTATAATAGAATTCTGTCAAATACTTCGACTGTATGATATTAATGGAAAACAGTTCTCTTTAGTTGAAATTTTTGTTAAGCTAAAACAAAATCCTTTAACATATTTGTCAGCTTATTGAACCGTAAACCCAAACAGATTAAATGAAATAAAGACTGCTCGATATGGTAAAAAATGCGCTACTATTCCAAAAAAGAAGAAAGAATTATAATCCTATTTTGACAACTAAAAATACCGCAGCATAAAAATAACAAATTTAAATTCCAGCTAAAATTCTTGCTACTCCGAACTGAACTGAACTAAATTGAACAGAATTGTAGCGCATCTAAACAACTAATTGGCGCTATAGTTTTCGTTAGTGGTTGTTGTTTTTTTGTATACCCTAGCAGAGGGTATTATAATTTTGTCTCGAAATGTGTAATGGATTAATGGAACCATTTCCGATCCAACAAAGTATATATATTCTGAATCAGCATGAATAGCCGAGTCGATATAGCGATGTCCGTCTGTCCGTCTGTTTCTATGTGAACTAGTCTCTCAGTTTTAAAGCTATCGTAATGAAACTTTGCACAGAGCCTTCTTTATGCTGCAGGCAGTACATATGTCGAAACCGGCCGGATCTGACCACTTTAGCATATAGCTGCCATAGGAATGATCGAGAACAGCGATCTATCTCTCTCTTTCTCGCTCGCTCTCTCGCTCTCTCTCTCTCTCGCTCTCTCTCTCGCTCTCTCTCTGGCTCTCTCTCTGGCTCTCTCTCTCGCTCTCTCTCTCTCGCTCTCTCTCTCTCGCTCTCTCTCTCGCTCGCTCTCTCTCTCGCTCGCTCTCTCTCTCGCTCGCTCTCTCTCTCTCTCTCACTCTCTCACTCTCTCTCTCTCTCTCTCTCTCTCTCTCTCTCTCTCTCTCTCTCTCTCTCTCTCTCTCACTCACTCTCACACACACACACTCACTAAAGTGGACCTCCAAAATAAGCTATTTGCTATGCACAAAATATACCTCCAAAATGATAAATTGTAGTGGGGTCCCTTGAATTCTTGAGAATCGCAGAGAAGGGCGATCAAAATTAAAAATCTGTTTTGTATGAATAACTTTGTTGTTTATAAAGATATCTTCACCAAATTTTGCCAAGCCGAGTTTTTAAAGAGTTTATACAATCTGACCAAATTTGATCAAAATCGGGTCACTATATCATATAGCTGCCATAGGAACGATCGGGTGAAAAATGCAATTTGACCAAATTTTGGTCAAAATCGAGCACACTTTTTCGCTAAATCAAACTTTTTGTTTATTATTATACTTCAAATAGTTTCCTATAACTTTATCATAATCGGACCACATCAGACAAAAATTAAATAATTATTATAAAATTAATTCCTGCTAGGGTATATAGCTTCGGCACTCCGAAGATAGCCGCCGTCTTTCTTGTTTTATTTGTGTGAATCTTGTTATTCTTTTTGTTGTTGTTTAACATTTTGTTTGGCAATTAATTATGTGAAATGCAAGATTCTGACGCATTGAGAAATCATTTAGCGAATCTCTGCCCACTTGTCCAAAATTTCTTTCTCTCGGTTAATCTCTATATATTTTTGAGCTCCAGCGTTGCCTCCATTAAGTGGCAACCTCTCTCTCTCTCTGCCTCACTGCCTGCCTCTCTGTTTATATGATTTTAATGATATTTTTTGTTGGGTTTTTTGTTTTTATTAACCGAAATGTGACTCGGTGCTTATGTAGTTGTTGTTTGTGTCTAAAGCATTTTGGCAGCTGTGCAGGCTTTTTCATTCATAGCCAAATGCTTTTTTATGCGGGGCCAGACTATATATATTGTTGTTGTTGTTGTTGTTGTTGTTTTGTTGTGTACTTTGTATGTGTTATGTTATTATCATTAGCTCTTGTGTTTGCCTGTTCGCACTCTCGTATTTCCTCTCAGCATCTGGCTGGCCGGCAAGTTCATTAACTTTTGTTTGGAGCAACAGCGGGAGCAACAATTTGTCAAAAATATATATATATATTTTTTGTCAGACATGCGATTTTTAAATTATGCTTTTGATTTGATTTTCTTTTTCATATTTGGTCATTTATGATATTTATGATATTTTTTTTTGATTTTTTTGATTTTTTCTTTCTTTTTTATTGACCTATATGGCATGGTTTATTGCGACTATTTAAAGTCGAATGCGTCCGGTTGTTTAAGCTACATTTAGCTAGACTATTGGATATCTTGTTTTTGATTAGCGCTGAAAACTCACTCGTCTAGTAACAAATTATTAGATTGACTGACTTACTTGTCGTCGACCTGCTGTGCCGGTTTACTTCTACTTTTGGGGCTACCAGTTCCGTTCAGCAAATATCGTTTAACATTTGACGTCAGAAAAGAAGAAAAAATAGAAGCAAAAAATACAAATATTACCGGTTCAATATAATCATTCTACGTAGAAATCTTCACGGTTTATTTCCTCATGTGTGGCTATCTGATTTTCCATTTCCCGCGCCGTGTATATACTATAAACAAGTGAAGATTTTCATTTAATGATTTTTCCAGCTGCTGTAAAACCAAACATATACATACGTATTTGATGAAAAACTCAAGTGATTTGTTTATATTACTATACATTTTACAAGCACTTTTCACGTTTTTATGCACTTCATTTATTAAAGTAATAATAAACGTGAAATTCGAGTTAGTAAAATTGTGAAAAATTAGTCTAAACATGAGAATATTTGGATTTATGATATCGTTGAGTGCATTTTATGATTTGATTTAATATTTATTTATTTATTTATTCATTTGACGTGCACAACTTCTATGCAAACTAGCTGAAATGCTTCCGTTCTGATTTATACAGATTTCGGGGCTTGGCTTTTTATTTTTAAGACCTTTTCTAATAACAGGATTTTCAAACTAATATTGCATATTTATGTTCTTCTCTTTCGCAGGTACGTGTTCTATGCATTGATTATTTTCAACCAATTTTAACCAGCTCACAATACATTTTTCGTGTAAGTCTAAACACATTTTTTTGTTGTTTTGTTATTAATGTGACGGCCATTAAAGTAGCTTAATAGCCTGGGTGGGCGAATAGGTTTCCAGGTAGTAGCAGCGATATATAAATTAACTTGCGCTGTCAAACAGATGTTTTGCCCATTAAAGATTCATCAATCTACTCGTTGGCAACACGACCGAGCTGCATTAAGTTATCAACAAGTCATTTAATGAGCTAAACTGCGGCATTCACACTTGGTTTGGGGGGTGATAATCACTATAACCGATCTATAAGTATTTTGAAATGTTACAAATGTATTGAATATACTATATATGAGCCGGCAGATACAAACAAATTTTAACATTACTGTCAATTATTATTTGGCTACTTTATCTAATTAATTTTATATATTAACGGAGGATGGCTGCCGGAAATGTAAGGAACCAGGAGTTGTGGAAGCACCAGAACACCTTCTATGCAGCTGTGCAGCACTCGCAACAATCAGACACAGATATTTCAACACACACTGGCTCGCATCGCTAGAAGAAGCGGCCAGACATACTCCCAACCGAATTTCAAGAAGAATTATCAAAGCCGTACCAATTTGCAGCCTTAGGAGAAGGCATTACTCCACATTACTCTACCCGAATAGAGGACCATCATCAGCAAGCCATTTAAGACTTATACCACTATCCTACTTTCTTGTTGCTTGTATTCATACGTGGCTCCTAATCGTTATATGCCCGCTTATAATTTCCTATGTTAATTGATGGCAAAAATGGGTGTAAGGCCTGTATCCATAAAATGGGTAAAAAGAGCTCATCAGAGCTCATTAACGTTAGACAGACTTGCGGACGCACTACAGGCATTGCACCAGCAATTACCATTTGTCAAATTAATAAATGCTTTAATGAGGAGAAGAGCACCTCTATATATATCAGAAATACACCCGATACAGCATCTACTTTAACCCCAAATACCTGTATCAACGCCTGTGCTTACAATCTTCCTAACAATAGCAACGCTACTTCAAAAACGCCTTAAGCCAATTCAGTGCCATACATGACAGGCCTGTACGGCCGCACTCGCAGGACCGTCCAGGTCCTCCGAAATTAAAAAAGGATCACAACAAGGAGAGGCTTCTCTATAGGCCGCCGTATATATAACGCACTCAGCAAAAGCAGCCTTGCTAACGCTATTTTACTGGGGAACCTCTTCCGAAACCCAGATCTTTTTAAGCTAACACTCAAGGTCCTCAAATGACCAAACACAACAGGAAATTGTTAGAAAAGGGGTGTAAAGAAATGCTCACGACCATAGGAATTCCTATTTTATCAGTAAACCCATTTAACCAAGTTCTTACCATGATGGAATAGGTATAAGGTGGTCTTATTCCATCATGGTTCTTACTAAACATAACCTTTTCACTTATATCAGGTTTTAATGACCTTTGGATCTTCTAATATATGTATGCTTATAAGATTATTTTCCAATGAAAAAGTTTCAATTTCATTTCTGCTATTTTCTATATCTTTAAGTAACTTCTTATAAATTATCCCTTGTACTTATAATATTGAACTCATTTCAAATTCCACCCTTAACGTTTTCTGTTCTCTTCTATATTGTGACTATCATATAATTGACTACTTAAGTAGTTTTCAGTTCAGTGAACTTTTGCGTTAACCAATTTTAGGCCAGTAGTCAGTCACTTTTAGCCACAATTGACCCACAAATTACAACTAGTTATTGTTGCTACTAACAATTTCCGTTAAACGCGTTCGAGCCACTTAAATGTGGCGCTTTCAAGGAAGTTGATTATTTTCAACCAACTGACCATTCTTTATTCTCTCCTACTCATTCCCTTCCGCTCGCTCCCTCTCTCTTTTTCCATTCAATCACTGCCTTGGGCTGTGGTCTGTCTTTTTAAAAGCATATAAATTTTACTTCTAGCAAATAAATATGAACAAAAAAAAAAAAAAAAGTCGAACGTTGACAGCCTTTGGAGTAACGAAAATTCATCTCTCTGGCTTTCTTTTTTGCAGCTGAGCAAAGCAAAGTACGAAAAGAAAAACTAGTTTTTCCTTATAGATAGTTACTGCAACTCTCAGTGCACCACATACTTGGGATAGAAACTTTTCTTAGCCTGGTCTGCGGTTGCAGGCAGCAGGCAGCAGCAGCAGCAAGCAGCATCATCTGTAGCAAACTCTCGTTTCATGTCAGCCGTCTGTCCGTCCGGCTGTCTGTCTGTCTCTCATTCTAAAAGTTTTCCATCATAATCTACTTAACTTTTGCTGCAATCAATTGCAGCCTTGTGTAAGCCGTTATTGTTGCTGTTGCTGTTGTCGTTGTCGTTGTTGGGTGTGCAGCCGCCCCATTGCATTTTACACAGCCTCTTCAGTTCAGTCTCGGCTCTAGTCACCCATATTTGTGCAATTTTCTTTGTATAGCAGATTCAATAGCGTAGAGATATAGATACTTGCTGTTTCCAGTATTGCGTTAATAGAAAAGTTGTCAATGTTTTGCAGTTGATGCTGCGGATGCTGCACTGCGTATGAGATGTATGAGAGAGCGGACGTGTCTGCCGTTCTGTTCTTATCTTATCGCAGTGGAAGGGGGGGCACAGCATGTCGTTTGCATCCGTCCGTCCATCTGTCCGTTTGTTCGCCCGTCCTGCCTGCCAGCCAGCCAGCGATGCTGTCAAACTGTCCCACTGTCAATCAGCTACGGCAACGGCAACGGCAGCAGCAGCATCAAATACAAGTTTTGCTTGTCTATTTTCATGCATAGACACAATCACAGCACTGCAGATACAGATACAGATACAGATACAATATCTTATAGATGCATTGAAGCGTAGTTGCAGTTACCTCTCAAAGCTATTTCTCTTGTTCGCTCTCCCAGCCTGCTTATCTCTGATTTTCGCTCTACTCGAGCTGTAGAAAATAGTTCATTTAAAGTATGTCGAAACTGTTTTACCCTAGCAAATACATTTTTAGGATATATGTATGTATCTATGTTTCATAGATTTCAAAGTATATCATATTACGAACATTTTTAATCATTTAATTTTATTTTATTTCCGTACTGCTCTAAAAAGTCATTCAAATTTATGACTTGATTATCTCTTTGTCTTAAAAACAATGTTGAACACTGAATACTAAATACTATCTGATTATATTGATCTTTTATTTTTGTTGCCATCAAATCTGGTTTTTGATTTAATATCTAAGAAATCGTGTTTAAACACGTTATGAACGTTTTGATTATGTTTCTCTTAAAAGATTGCAAAGAAATGATATTTTAACTGCAAGTTAACTCTTACCATACAAATAAACAAACCCATATTAGATAAATTCTATGGATTTTGTAATTGGTTTAGCTTTATATGTATATCAAGCAAATCTTTCATTATTTCAAATGCCAATACATTCTCTCATAGAACTGATTATAATCTAGTTGTTTAGTGTATTGCTTTTCCAGTTGCTTATACCCTTATGCCAGAGGGTATTATAATTTAGTCACGAAATGTGTAATCTAATGCAGGACACGTTTCTGACCCCATAACTTATGAATATTCTTCATCAGGACGATGAGCTAAGTCGATATAGTCAAGTTTGTTTGTCTGACTGTTGCTGTGCAAACTATTTTAATGAAACTTGCCACAGATGCTGCGTAATCAGTTGGATTAGATCACTATATCACTATCATATAGTTGCCACAGGAACAATCTGTCAGTTCTTTAAGGCATGTTTTTGGAAGTAATTTTATTAAGTGTATTCAAATCTTCGGCATACTGAATGTATCTTTTCTTTATTTGTATTTTTTGAGTTTGTGTTTTGTGCACTCAGTTTCTGAGCTGAATTGGGGCTAGGGCTGGGACTGGGGCCGGGGTCTAAACTATTGTAGTCCGGGTCAAGCGTCGTGGCGAGACGTGGGACGACCTGGCCCGCTTTGTACTTAGTTGCGGGCTCACCTATTTGGCAATGTGTATGTGTATTTATATAGATTTATATCTATAGCTGTATGTATCTACATATTTGTAGCTGCAATTCTTTGCTTGTGTTGTGTGTGTGTATTTTGCACATCTCGTTTTTCAAAATTGGCGTATGCTGTCTCCCTCTTTCCTTCTATATCCATCTCTTACTGCAGCTGCCTGTCCGTCTGTGTGCTTTGAGATTTAGTTTTGAGTTTGAGGCTTTGGTGATTGTTGCTCAGCTAATTGTTTCGTACAGTCATCTGGCTGGTGAATAATGCCCCCAGTACGTACATACGTACGTATGAGACAAGTATCTGTGAGTACAAGTATCTACAATGCACTAGCGTCTCGTTTCGTATTGTGCACATAATTGTAATTGATAGTTTGACTTTTACACACATACACATACATAGTGAGTACAATGTGCATAAGTTAAGGGCTTGTTTACGTGTCGTTGTTATGGATGCTATTGGATTTTGTTGCTGTTGTTGTTGCAGGTGTAATTGGATACTTAAAATGGGCCAAGCCAAGCCAAGGCCTTTATACGGTCGTGTAACCAAATACTCAATGTACATTCAAGTGTGCGTTTGTATGTGCTTTGAACTCTGATATTTTTGGTTATAGGAAAGACCCAAAGTGCAAGCGTATAATAGCACAAATGATGCGTCGTATACGTAATATGCGCTTTGACATTACACATACGCCAAATGGTAAAGGGAAAGGGAGGATTGTAAAGTATCTCAAATACACAAGTAGTATCTGAAATACAAAGTATCTAACAGTTCACTTGACGATGCAGTGTTGCACGACGAAGAGAGCGAACAGAATTCGATGTTGCAAATCTGCACAATCAGATGTTTTTTGTTTACATTTTGGCCACTTTTGCATTTTATGCCCTAGCAGAGGGTATTATAATTTTGTCTCGAAATGTGTAATGGATTAAAGGAGACGTTTGCGACGCAGCAAAGTATATATATTCTGAATCACCATGAATAGCCTAGTCTATATATCGATGTCCGTCTGTCAGTATGTTTCTATGCGAACTAGTCTCTCAGTTTTAAATCTATCGTAATGAAACTTGGTACAGACCGTTCTTTTTGCTGCAGGCATTACCTATGTCGGAACCGGTCGGATCGGACCACTATAACATATAGCTTCCATAGCAATAATCGGTCGACAACTATGTTTTTGTATGAAAAACTTTTTTGCTTATGAAGATATCCTCACCAAACTCACTTAACCCGAGTTTTTGAACAAATTTAGTCAAAGTCGGAACACTATATCACATAGCTGCCATAGGATCGGGTAAAGAATTAGTTTCTGTATGAACATTTTTTTGTATTACACCCAAACTAAGTGAGATATAATAATATCCTATGCTCATTTGACAACAATCGGTTTCAAGCAAATGCTGCGCGTGTCAAGATGTTATTTGGTATATATTTAAGTGTTAAAGCTATAGCACTAAAATCCAAAGCTTTAGCACTAAAATATACCAAAAATACCACATATCGATTGATATTATCGAGCACTTATCGTATTTTTACGCATCTTTAGATTAGGAGAAGTGCAAGACTTTGCGTAGTCAAGGGTCTGGGTTTAGCAGTGTTGCTAAGTTTTGTAGTACAAGTTGTTGTTGCCAAAACTTGCACTTGTGCACTTCTGCTCATCTGCAACACTGCAATGTTAAGTGAACACCCTGGAATGTGTGTTTAAAGTTCATTGTGCGTTTTCTTTGCATTTCTATCGTAAACTCAATCAAATGTTTAACTTTAGTGTTCATTTTTTTATTGTGATATTGTTGTTATATTTGTTTTTTGCGCTGCCGCTGTGCGAATGTGCAGCGACGTCGCAGTCGCAGTCGACAGCTGCGTTGGCAGATTGCGTGTGCTTTTCGTTCCGTTGGCTACTTTTTTATTTTTATTTTCTTTATTTACTTTTTGTTCAATGTGCTTTTTTCATTTTGCGTATATCAAGCGTTCATTGCCCGCGTGCTCTCTCTCTCTCGCTCTGTCTTTCTGTCTCTGCTTTTCTGTTTTCTGTTCTCTGTTTTCAGTTTTCTGCTGCATTTTGATTTTGTTTTATATTTAACGCATACAAATTGTTAATCACTTTTTCTGCGCGATTCGCTTGGCATTTGTTTTGTTTTTAAATGCTTTGCTTCGCGGCTAGCAACAGTTGAAAGGAAGAGAACGGTCCAACGTGGGGAGGGGGGGCTGGGGCAAGTGCACTATGAACTTCTCTTACCCTCAACTGGGTCAACTGTAACTGTGACTCAAGGTCATCAAATTGACCTTTCCAGTGATTTATGCTTTGTTGTGATTGGAAATTTGTTATGCTGTAACTTTATGCTCGCTTTCCCTTGATAATTTGTTTTCATTTCATTTCTCAGCTTAGTTTATATTTACTTTTGATTAACACGTGCTTTGAGATAGTTCTCTAGTGGAACTACATATATACATATGTATATATCAACTGATTCGTGTATAGATAAGAATTTATTTTGTGGTAGATCTAATTTCGATATGTTGAGCTTATCGAAAGTCACTTTTAACTAAGATAAGGTGAACAGTATAATAATGTTTTTGGTTCCCATGCGAATTTGTTCTTTTGAACTAGGGATGTAACTTATTCTAAACTAATCGTTTTTTGAAAATCTTAATCAATGACTTTTTGATTTCGGGAAAACATCAATGATTGCACAAGTGTAGCAACCCTGGAAGAGCAGCAACCCAATTCGAGTACCTTTTCTTACTGAAATAATCGATTTTAAACGATTAATCGATGTGTTTTACATCCTTAAAGAGTTGCAACCCGATTGCAGTACCTTCCATAGTCAAATAACGATTTTAATCGATTTATCGATGTGTTTTACATCCTTAAAGAGTTCCAACCCGATTGCACTACCTTTCATAGTCAAATAATCGATTTTAATCGATGTGTTTTACATCCCTGCTCTGAACTGATTATCTAGCAAATATATTTGATGTGAATCATTTAAATCTAGCTTACAGCTCGCTCAATATCGATAATATCTATAATAATATCTCAGGAAAAACATGGGCAGCCCTAACAATTCTTAATATACTATGAATAATCAATGATGAGGCAATAAATGAGAGAAAAAAAAACACTTTCTTTTTCGGTAACCTTTAATCATCAGTCAGTCAAGAATGTAATTATAGTTAAACACACAATACGAGTTTGTCTGCGGCATATATTACTACATATTTATCGCTAACTGAATGATCCTATTAAATATTTATTTATGCGCTTAACAATTGTCGTAAGCACTACATATATATGTACATACAGAGGGTACATACCCTACACCGCGCACTGTCCCTACCTATCCAAGTGTTAATCTAGCAAACATATTGCTTATCAATTTATGGACGTCGTCAATGTTGTTGTTGTTGTTGTTATTGTTGTTCATTTGCTGTTGGGCCTGCATTAATCAGTTTATAAATGTTATATATATATGTATATATATTTTTATATATATATATGTATGTATATGGGTGCTAGGCTATATATACTATATAGAGTGTACCTATACTTACAAGCACTGACTGTAAGCCCCTTGACGCAGGGCTGCAATTTTAGCTGTTTTAATTTCATTCCATTTCAGCTGGCCAATGCAACAACAACAATAAAATACAACAACTAGTAGAAATAGCTTTTTTTCACATTTTTATTTTACGCTATTTTTATTTACATGCGTTTGCTTTGCTTTTTTGCTTTTCTGCTTTGCTTTTTTGCATTTTTACTTTGGCTTGCAAACTATTTTTGTTTACTATTTACTTTGTGTTGCTGCCGGCTGATGGTGCGGCGGAGGGGAGGGGAGGGGAGGGGAGGTACGGTGTTGAGTTTTCTTCGCGCTTAGTGCGTTGATTTCCCGACCTAGCCGGCGACGATATTTGTTGTGCACTCGGCGCAATGCCACTAGGAGCAGAAAGCAGCAAGCAGAAAGCACAAGAGACAAAGGCCAATGGAATGGCAGGCGTTACCTCTATCCCCCCAATCCTCAACGGACAGCCCCCTGGCTGTCCCCAGATCCCAGCTAGACATAGCCTAAGCATTTTGTCGCGTTTGTTCGCACAGTGGTGCACACTATCAAAACATATCTAACTTTTGAATTAAAGTTTCTTTTGGCTAGATGATTTTCTAATAGTTTAAATTGGTTTAAAGATTAAGGAAATGGGGTGCTTGGGAAGCCTTTTGCAACAACAAATGACATGGGTACCCCCTGAAACCAATTAAAATCAAGCTTGGGCTCAGTAGGGAGTACAATAGATCTGACAGTTTGCAGTATATTGCCATACTAGAATGAGAATAAACTCTGTTGAGTCCTCAGCTGTTCCTCGACCTTTTCTGCGACTTGAGTCTCTTATGAAAAGAACCCCACAGCTTCTTGAAAGAACGCTCCTAAAGGATGTGTTTTCTTTGTAGAATCTATAAGTTTTTTTCAGGGTTGGGTAAGATCGCACGGTTCCGATAGCTTTAATAGCTCTTTTCGCTGGTGATGATATCTATCTATCTATATCTATCTTTTACTTTAAGAAGAATCCCACAGCTTCTTTAAAGAACGCTCATAAGGGATGTTTTTTTTGTATGATTGTGGAACGTATAAGTTTTTTAAAAAGGGTTGGATAAGATGGCACGGTACCGATCATAAGTACAACAAAAATACTTTGTCGATAGCTTTAATAACTCTTTTCGCTGGTGATGATACCTATCCCTATTTAATGTAGATCACCTAGAATTTACTGCAGTTTTGGTGGTTATACTCTAGCAGAGGGTATTATAATTTTGTTTTTTATTATTATTATTAATAATTATTAACATTAATTACTTTCAATATTACAATATAATATTTGTAAATTAGTTTTGGTTACTTCATCCCCATTTCTTTCATTTGGACCACTTGTTTTATTTTGGGCCCAATGCACTTTACTATCCATACATAAATGCTTTTCCTCCATTTGGTTCATAACTACTCGAGAGATTAAATTTACTTTTTGTTAGTGGTTCGGTTCGGTTCAGTTGAAAACTCGTTACCGTTATGGTTTTTCATAACAGAGTTTCCCACGCTGTCTTTATTTATGTCCCTCAACGGCACCCACTGTACCATGTATCGCTAGCTCCCTCTCGCTCTCTCTATCGCTCTCTCACTCTCTCTATGAGGCTCTTTCTTTTTGCGTGCACTGCCTGCCAGATAAGTTGTTGTTGTTGTTGTTGCATGCCACTCGCAATGGCGCAAAAGTTCCTAGACCACTCCAAAAAAATATAAAAAAAAGAACACAAAATTTATATGCGCCGTCGCGCATGCAGTCGCTGCTGACGCTGGCAGCGCAGCCAGCGTCGAATGTTGACACGTACAGCGGCAACGTCACCGTCACCGTCGCCGCCGTCGTCGTCGTCGTCGTCGTCGTCGCGCCTTGTATGGCTTTCAATGGCAGCAGATTATTAATATTGCAAATGTGTGTGCAGCAGCGAACTGCGGCAGAAGGCTGCAGAGGGAGGGACGGGCAGAGTGCGGCGACGAGCCTATAAATATGTTTTGGCATTAGGCCTAGGCCCGGGCTTCAGTTTATCTGTACTTCTATTTTATGATACTCTTCTAGGCCAGGGGTTTTTTTACTTTCTTATTAAAAGTGCAACGTCTCCTAGAAGGCACCTCCATCCCAAACGAATCCTAAGGAACTATTAATATAATTTAAAAGCAGTATGTTATAGAATTAGAAAACTATCCTGTAAATATTCCCAAGCAATCTTTAAATAATTTTCTTAACTATAGACTTTTATGTAGAGAATGGTTAGGTTTTTTTCTTTTTAAAATATCCACAAGTTTTTATACTATTTTATTTTACGTAGTTTTTATTTAAGGAAAACATTTATATCGGGAGATTGAAATTGAAAATAGTTATAAGTTTCTATAATTTCTAACATGACTATACATTTCTGAACAGCATGAATGAAGATATGTCTCTTTGGGATCTTGTTAAAATGCTCTAGAAATGAAACTTGTAGAGGGTTTCAAAATAGAAATGAAACTTGTAGAGGGTTCCGAAACATTGATAGTTCTCGAAATAGTGATAGTCAAAAACAACGTTGATTATAAACAGGACATCGAACTATCAAACAAAGCCAATAAATTAAAAAATCTATTAATAAGATTATTAATATATTAAAATATCAACATTAATATCTTTGTTTTCTCATCTCCACAAACTTCGTATAGGTTGCTCTATGATGATCTATGGATGATCTATGATCAATCATAGAGTAATCAAACGTAGTATTTGATATCTAAAATACAATTTTTTATTAAATTTTGCTAAATGTAATGTAAGTATTTAAAGCTTCGGCTTTTCTTTCTGGAATTTTCTTTTTAGCTTTTCTTTTTCAGTGTTGTTTTTGGTTTTTGGTGGGAAATCTGTGTTGTTCGCTGACTACTTGAAATAATTGCAAAAAACCGGGCGAGCGGCGGTTGTGGCGGCTGGCTAGCAACCTGTCTGGCAGCCGTAGGGCAACATCATTATGAAACTTCATTATCATCATGATAGCAGTGTGGCAACAACGCACATTGCACATTTGTCGAGGCATCAACATCATCATCATGATGATCATCATCATTATACACAACATCATCATCATTGTCGGCTGCTCGACATGCGCTTTGTCTGTTGACTTCCAGTGTGTGTGTGTGTGTGTGTGTGTGTGTGTGTGTGTGTGTGTGTATGTGTGTGTGTGGATGGGGGCCATATCGTATGCTGCCTATATACCATATGTACATATAAACATGCTCCATGCACACTCCACTTGGTACTGTATATAATATATACATATATATTATATATGTATGTGTATAAGTGCAGTCTGTGCTGACTGCGCTTCAGAGCTGTGTATAGCAATTGAATATTTGCAAGAGATTTCCGTTCATTAAACCCGACAGCGAAAAGCAGAAAAGCAGCTACAACAACAATATCAACAACAACAACATCAACCACACGGAGCAGAGGCAACGACTGTAGGCGGCCTTTGAGTTTGAACCTCTCTGGATTCCGTCCCTGGTCTTCCAGTTACAACTGGCAGCCTAGCTTCTGGCTACAGTGCTGTTGATTTGTACTCGTACTATACGTAGTATACTTCGCATTTCATTTCATTTCATTGTTGTTTAATACCTTTTATGCGCCACTGTGATTTTTATTTCGAAGATTCGCTATAATTAAATTCCCCTTTAAAGCGCGGCGTCTCCCTATCATTGTTTTCTGCTATTTTTTTTTTCCTACTTTCTGTTAGTGCAAAATTTAATTAATGTGGGCGCTGAAGAGTCTTGTCTACCCACGCCGTGAAAAAGTGTTTGAAAGCTTGGCTTGTGCGTCTTTCTAGGATCCAGAGCACTTATAAAATATTCGTGTGAGTCACAAATGTCAATTTTAAAGTGATTAAAGAATAGATTTAGTCAGTAATACCATCTGAAATATCCAATTTTTCGTAATTCATTTAATGATAATGATTTATATAATTGCAGGATAAATTAGGTCTGTAATACCATCTGAAATTTCTAATTTTTCGTAACTCATTTAATAATAATGATTTATATAATTGCAGGATAAATTAAATCAGTCATATCATCCAAAATTTCTTATTTAAAAAATAATAAATAATTAATGGAAAAAATATAAAAAAGACACTATAAAATCTTTCAACAATATTACCTTCTATCATTTATACTTTTTTTCTAACTCACTTAAGAATTCTCTTTAAAATTAAAAAATTTAACCAACTTTTGTATTTCTTAAAACAATTGATTTCACTTTAACATCGAAATGGGAATTATGAATTGAATGTTTATATTTTAGCATGAATAAAATAGAATAATGAATTATTTATAGAAGAAATATGAAATAGAGCACTATAAGGATGTTTTTGACAAGTACTAGCTTCTATATCTTTATACTTTTCTAACTCACTTAAGAATTCTATTTATAAGTAAAAAATGTGAGAAACTTTTGTAATTCTTAAAACAATTGATTTCACTTTAACATCGAAATGGGAATTAGACATGGAGTGTTTATATTTTAGCATAAATTCCTTACATATTTTATGCATTCCGTTTTCGTAATTCCAGCTTATTCCACTTGAAATAATTTGGTTTATCTTTTAAATGCCCGCACATAAAAGTTAAATGTTGCCGCAATGTTTATTGAATTTCTGTTTGTCTCTTATCTAACAATAAGTTTCTTTTTTATTTGCTTTTGGCTCAACACATTTTCATTCACGAGGCTTCATTCTTGGTTCTTCACTTTTATTTTTGGGGTAGTTGCCCAACATTTTGTGAAGAACATTTCAATACAACTCAAGTTGAAGCCGCAACTTAAAGTCCGCCTACAGAGTTGAGGTAAAGCTAAGCTGGTCATGTGTGTGTGTGGGTCGGGGGCTTCAACCTAATGCAACTACTATTCTACGTGCTCGGTTCTGGAGGGTCTGCATGGTAGTTTCTTGCTCTCGTTTTATTCCCTGTAAAAATGGGCAGTGAGAGTATAATAAAGTTGTGCAAAGTAGGTGTACATAGGTACCATCGACTCTATAAGATATAAATTATATATTCCGGTTCGTCAGCAATAGCCAAATCGATCCAATCATGTTTTGTTCATTTAACGCATTATTTATGCATAATAATGCATGATTTAAGGCAAGTTATGCATGGTGATTGCAGCTATTTAACGAATTAGATTCAAGTTTTGGAATAAGTTAATCAGAAATACTGTATATCTTTCATTTTATATACATAGTACATGTGTTATATATATTTTTTAGATCTGCATACTGGATAACTGCCAGTCGATTACTTTCGAGTGGACCAAACAATCTAACTTGTTCTCAATCTCTCTCTCTATGCCGACCAGTGGCAAGCTTCTTACTGTTTCTAATTGCCGTGTTATGTTGTGTGTGGTTGTTGTTACGTGTACCAACTAAGGGGCATGTGCTGCATGTTGCATGTGAGCTGCTTGGTTTGCCTTAGAGTTTATCATAATACTACCTTTGAAGACTTTTGCGGCAACGAACCAACCGAACTTCTAAGCTGTCTTGAATGAATGACTGAATGGCTGACTGAGTGAGTGAGTGAGTGAGTGAGTGAGTAAGTGACATGCGGTCCACGCGACGAATGTATCTTCGTTTTTGGCTTGGTTTCATTTCGTATTTGGTTGTTGGCAAGGTAAAATTGCAATGCTGAAAAACATGTTTCTTTGTCTCTGCATCCATGTGGCAGTGAAAAAATGCATGCAGCAGTTCCTTCCACAGTTGCTGTTGCTGTTGGTGATGATGATGATGATAATGATGATGGCAAACAAGCACGCCAAGTTTTCAGCTTTTGTTGTTGTTAATGCATGCTGCCCACCACCACCATCACCACCTCCACCTCCCTCTACACTGCCGATGTTGACTGGTTCGTCGTTATTCATAGAACATAGCGAACATGTTTGGCCATTTTCTTTACTGTCGGCTTGCGGCCTGTTTGGCCGCTTTTCTTTTCTGTGTTTTATGTTGTCTTGGCCTTTTTTCTTTCTTTTCCCAGCAGCTTTACGGCATGCATTGATGCATTTTTCCTGCTAACAACCAGATGATATAGCAAGGGGGAGAGCAAAGCTATGAGAGGGTGTCAAGTTTGTTGCTGGTTTTTGGGCTGGTTTTGTCTTGGCTGCATGTACAAAATATGCACTAAATGCTGTTTATTTTCCTATGCAACTCATATGTGCAGTTGCTTGATTGCTTTATAAACTGTAGCCCCCCGAATTTGGTTGCAAGTTGAGCTTAAAAGTTAGATTATTCCTTTGGCAGGGTGTGTCATGCAAAATGCTGTTGTTAAGAGATCAGGGCCACACTGTTTCCAATACGTAGAATTAAAGTTTACATACATTTTAATACTAAGCTTCATCTGCAATATGTTTGAATAGAAGAATATCCTAAAATTGAAGTAACATTAACCAATATTTGGACAGAATCGCAGTACTATTTTATATAGTTATCATAGAAACAAGTTGTATGAAACCTTTATGTTTTCCAGATATTTCAAGCAAACTCAGCGTTTTATTAAACTTTATATAGTTTGACAGAATTTGATAAGTCTCGGATAACTGTCATACTAATTCGGATGAAAATTAAGTTTTTGCAGATGATATTATATCTTTCTTGTTTTTTTTTTTTTAATGATGTTGATGTTTAAATCCACTTTTAGGTAACGTTATCCTGTTCTTGTGAAACATTAGGGCCATTTTATTAACACTTCACTCTGGTAACTCAATTACACAGGCTAACAACAACACTATCACAGCTATTTTCCATACAAAAAATATGTTATTTTTTCATTCTATTTATCTTTTCAGATATTTTTCATGTTGTAGCAATTATTTTTCAAAACTGATTTCTAGCATACGAAAAATTGCATAACTGCTTCCAGTACTCGTAAATAGTTTGGCTGTCAATGTTTTGTGTTTGGTTTATATTTCTACTGCTGTCTGCTGCTCTAAAAGCCAATTTTATGTGGCATTCGTTTTATTTCCCCCGGTTTTGTTTTGTTGTTGAATGCAGCAGCTAGATTCCAGAGTGGAGTTTTTTTTTTTTTTGGTTTTTGTTTTTGTCGGTTGCCAGCTTCCATTTATTTATTTGCCTGAATTGTGTGAAATTTATGAAATGTTGTTGCACAAACTTTCAGGCTTAATGGGAATCGCAGTAGATGTTGTATGGTGTACAGTTCAGGCGTCAGGCTGCATTTCTAAAATTGTTTAGTAGATAAACTATGGTAGCCCTTAAACAATATTTTCAACGAATACATATTTAAATAAACAGCATTTTAGTATCTCAACATGTATTCGAAACATTTATATTTGGCGTCCGAGCAGGGACTAAAATGTATATTTGGGGTAGTACTGTACCAGTTGAGCATAAGTGGCAGGCGTCCGAGCAGGGACATATTTATACAGTGATTTTCATTGTCGCAAGTCCATGTTAAAGCTTAGTCAACCATACGTAAAGAATGTAAATATATTGCATAAATCTTGAGTTTATTGTATGTCTTAAGAGTGTTCTTTGTGGATTATGCGTAAAGTCCATTAAAGTGGGCAACGCAACGGCATTTGGCATGTTCTAATTTTGCTTTTAGCATCATCAACTTCACGTGTGCCTTGTTTATTATTCGTTGTTTGCCATTTTTCAAGCGATTCATCAATCACACATGCTTCTCCGCAAAAGTATCTTTCACTACTCAAAATGTATCTTTCGGCAGCTGAAGCTCTTCAAAAAGCTAAGTTCGCCCACAGCTCAAAAAAGAAGCACACAAATATATAAAAATAAAAGAAAGAAAAAAGAAGAAACAGAATAGAATGCTTTCTGCTTTCTTGGGTAGTTCGAACAAAAGCATTTCAAGCATTTCCTTAAGCGCTCGCTCAAGTTTCATTAGGCAAAGCAAACTTTTAACTGGCCAAAAGGAAAAAATAAAAATACAAAATGGGAAAGGGAAGAGGAAGAGGAAGAGAGAAACCTCTGACGGTTTCTAGGCGAACAAAAGGTGCCGTCGCCAGATCCCAAAAGGCTTGTCCAGGGAAAATGAAATGGCAGCTCCGTGCGGCTTTTCATTATGACGTGGCCGGAATGGGGCGTCTAAATGTGTGCTTTATTAAAACCTAATTTCTTATTTATGCTGCCAATTTTGTTGCTCTTGCTGTTGTTGTTGTGCTCTCTATGTAACTAAATGCGCGGCCTTTTAATTAAATTTTTAAAAATTTATTTCAAGCCGCATAATGCTTAAGCAAACAAACAACACACGCACAATTTGATACTTATGCATTGCAGTTTATGATTTTTTATTATTATTATATGGCATGTTATATATATTTTCTTTTAGCCAATTTAATTGAAATTCCTTGCTCTGGCCTTTCCCTAATTATATTTTTGCTCCAGCACAAATCCAATAAGCATTATGACTTGCCGTTTGTTTGCCAGCATATATATACTACCTGCCTACTACTCCCCGAACTCCGAAGAAGAAGGAGCACTCCCGACTTCTTGGCCAACAATTTAATATACTAGCCATATTTTGTTGAAAGCCTGAAGAACATAGGCCAAAAATAGCACACACCATTTTGGCGGCTTCCTTAAACTTTATGGCCCAAACGACTGTCGCGCTAAATATGCCGACCCCGCCGAGCCCCCCACCGCCTCTGACCCGCCCTCAAGCGTCAGCTGGCAGGATAGCCTGGCTTCAATAGGCAAAAATTGTTGCCGCCTTATTGAATTAAAAATTGAAACTGCCTTGGCAGCAGCAGAGGGCTGCCAGCTTTGACAGGAGTGCGGAAGAAAGTGTCCTGCGACTGCGATTGGTAGTGCTGCTGCTACTGCCGCTGCTGCTGCTGCCTCTGCTGCCTTTTTGAGCGCACATTAAATTAATAAATTAAAATGGAAAGCACTTTGTTTTAGCACTCAGAGTTTCGCCGTCTCTGTCTCGCTCTGTCTCTTACTTACCCATACCCTGAAATTATTAATTTATGTCATTTAAGAATGTCGTTTACTTTGCTTATGAACATTTTTAAATTAGCCGCGCGCTTTCGATAAAAATGAAGTAAGCCCCGGCAAAAAAATGAGAGAAAAGCGATTTCCAGCGCCTTATAATTGAACAGGCCCAGTAAGGAACCCTAAGCAACTCCTCCATATCCTGTTTAGTGGCTTAGGTTTCGCATCATTGCCATCATTCGCACAATGGGCTAACTTTGCGGCAATAATGACACATTTATTATTGATCGAATACAAAGTGTTTTGTCTACAAACTTCAGATAGATTTTATGTTATCAACATTAGCATTTAGGCTAGTGATAATATTTTATATAGCTGCATAAAGAAATTATGGCAATATAAAAAGTGGAAATATTTTGGCTACTCTTAATTTAAGACTTAAAAGCATGACATCTAGAATGAATACCGATCACTTATTGCTTGGTAAGCCAGGATTTCCTTATAGATTTCTTGGCTAAAATATTTTCACAATAAGAAGTCTTATTAATCTTATAATAAAACATCCGCTTGACCTCCTGCTGGAGAAAGAAACCTAACTCTCCCTAATGATACTAATTGTTTGATGTCAAAAGAAAAAACATGTTATAATAAGAAAGAAAGACAATTATCCTGATAAGATGAGAACTAAATTTGTACCTAGAAAACCGAAAATTGTGAATATATTTATCAAGCAATTCACTGGGAATGTATTCTATTCTATTGCAGTAATCGTTAACTAACTAATCTAAACTTAATTAGTTATCGATTTGCTTTAATATTTTAAACAATCATTTTTATATCTTAACTAAGATATAGTACTACATTTCCGGAGTTTTTTATTACAAGTTTCATCACAATCACTTTTATATCTCAACTAAGAATTGGTGCTACCTTGCCGAAGTTTTATAACAAGTTTCTTTACGCAGCTTGCCCCACTGTGGCAGGCACCAAGTTCCTTCGGGCAATATCTGCGTCTTCTTCTGCCTGTTCCCTAATAGATTTTGTATTTTGATTGATTGCCTCGCTTATTCAATTGTTGTCCCCCCCTAATAGCCTGTCCTAAGCTGGCTGCCGCCTGCCTGCTTCCTTCTAGCCGCTATTCCCCCTCTCCACTCTAGAGCCCACACAGTCGCGTCTGCTGGGCTTATGAAGCGTGTGATTGCTTTACTTACATCTGCTTATAACTTGGCGACGCCTTTGCCCCGCTGCCTCCTCTTTGTCCTCTAGGCTGGCTCCTCAGCTGCTCCGACAGGATTTAACTGCATTATTAGTTAAATCTGTAGCATAAATTTCAATATCGATGCGGCTGCGTTCGTTTTATTTGCCCCGTGGGTGTTTAGAGACGACAACCTAAATGAATTTTAATGCCTTTTAAAGCGAGTTTCATATGCTGTTACCTTGTACTTGTTGTTATTGCTCTGAAACCTTAGTAGTGTGTGTGTGTGTATGTGTGTGGGGCACTATGTGCAGTTGTCAGATACTTTTTGATGCGCACTGTTGCATAAAAGCCAATCCAAGCGCCCCAGAATGAAAATGCAAAGCTCTCCATCTCTCTCTGACTCTATCCTCTCCCTCTCTCTGTCACACCCAAGAGTTTTGCATGTAAACTAATGCTCTGCACTTTTAACGCATGCCACACCCACCACACAATGCTCCTGGGCGCCCATTTCGCCCAATGGCATTTGACCAAAAATCTGTCGATGCCAGATACTCCACGTCATGTTGGCGTGCTGGGAAATTTCGGGCTGGTTATAGATACACCCACAGGTAACTAGTTACCGTTCTGCTGCTGTTTTTGGGGCTTATGACGTACGCAGCAGTATCATCATCATCAGCAGCAGCAGCAGCGGCAGCAACAGTAGCGGCAGCAGCATATTGCAAATTTCGCTTCAGGTCAGCTTACAACTGTTGCGAATGCGAATGCAGCTTGCAACGCGTATCAAAAGTCTCGTGCAACAAGAGACCAATTAACAGCAACTTTGTAATTAGTGTGTTCGGCTTTGTAACTTGGTTAATTAGCTAATTAATAGGTGCTTCAACTAGGGGCTATAACTAGGGATTAAAAAGAGTGCACTATGTGCAAGATGAGAAATGTTTGTTTCCTTTCCATTGTGTTCTTTAACATTGAAACTTTTGTTGTAAGATTAAACAATAGATATTTTGGCATTTAAAGAATTTGAATATGTTTAATATAACCACAAAGAAATTGCATTTAAAACCTGTAAAATTATTTATAAAATGAAATGTTTTCCCTATTTTCTAAAAACATTGCTGGCATTTAACATAATATTAATACTTTTCGCGTTATTTTGTTTTAAAACAATAAGAAAATCATATTTTATATAATTTTTAACATATTTATATTGTTTTTGACGATAATATTAAGTAAAAGGAAGTCTTCTTAGAAGCCTGTTAAACTTTTGGCAGCTTAAGCTAACTATAATTATCTCCTTAATATGGATTTTGGTCATCAATTAAGAATGTTAAGGAAGGCCTCTAAGTATGAAATGATATTTGCTTTTCTAATATACTGCTTTCCAAATGGGAAATAAAGTATATATCCGTTTATAAGACACTCTGAAAATGGGTCAATCAAATTTGATAGACAATGCTGGAACACAGAGTATCCCAGAGAGCAATGTTCTTATTGTTGTCTCGTTTAACATGAGAACTGCAAGTACAAGTGAATTACTCGTCTCATTTTACATTTCCAATACGAACTGTATATCCAAAGGAATCTTCAATTATTTTCCATTATACTTCACCCACATCTATCTATGTAAGTATCTGTGTGTAGCCAGAGAAATGCCTCGGGCTTCGGGCTGGGCAGGCCCAACTTGAGTCGAGTCGTGGTGATATATGTATACAGTATGCTTACCAGTATCTAGCTTAACAACCCGTTTGTGAAATTAACGCCCAGATACAGCAAAAGCAATAACACACACTTACAAAGGGTGGGCTGATGAGTGGGGGGATGGGGGAGCGGGAGAGCTGCCTTTGATGATGATAGCAATGCCTCAGCAAATCGCATTTCATGCTCCGGCTTCAGCGTTGGGTGCTGAAAAGGCGAATGCCCCCCGAGACTAGAGAAGCGTATAGACATTAGAAAAGGTGAGAATTGCAGATGGAGGGAATGGAAAGCGGCAGCGGGAGCGGGAGCGGGAGCGGGAGCGGGTGGTGTTGGCTGCTGGCCGTAATTTATGCGATTGCAACGGTGACTGCAACAACTGCTACTGCAACAACAACAACAACAACAACAAGAAACAAACATGTCCGACCATATTTTCGCTCAGTGTGTATTTTTTAATAAGATTTCTTCAAGCAGACGACGTCTCAAGACAGCTGGTGTGTGCTGTGTGTGTGTGTGTGTGTGTGCATCTTTTGCTTGGCAACATTTGTAATGTTTCGTTGCAGTTTGCAACGCGCCGTTGACGTCGGTGTTAATAAAGATTCACCCAGCTAACCAACCAGGCGGGGGGCTTTAGGCAACCCACTGGGCTGCTGCTGCCGCTGCTGCTGCTGCTGTTGCACCTGTACTACAGGTGCTAGGGGGCTGAAGAGGGACTAATGATGGCGTCTGCACTGGTACGTCTATGGGTGGCCTACTTAATTTATGAGACGCGAGAATTTGCAGCGCTGGCAAGCAAACAACACCAAGACGAAGATGAAGAAGGCAACGGCAACGGCAACTATAGCATAGCGCAATTTGTAATTAGTGTAGGTACATGGCACCAAATCTGTTGCTAAAGAAAATGCATCCAACAGATACTTAACGCTCTAAGGCGGCAATGACGCTGACAACAACAACAACAACAGCAACAATATTGACAACAACCAGTACAGAAACAACAACAGCGACGACAACAGTTGCAATTATTATGGGATACGGCAGGCGACATCATGTGATTGACCGCATTATAGGACAGACAAAAACCATTTATAGACAACATTCGAAAATGCTATAAAGACAGAGATTTACAGAATTTCTGTTATTGGGCTATATAGTGCTACAAATTTAAAGAAATCTTATCCCAAAATGCGACAAATAGTACCTAAAATTGCGAATGTGCTGTGCAAATTTCTACTCAATCAGGGTATTTTAATGGGTGGCTTGATAAGTCTTTACAGAATCTACTAAAATTATATTAGAATTTTTAAATAGGTTAAGTACGATCTTTCAATAAAATATATGTATATTTTCAAACGAATTTTTCAATCAAGACAACCCTACACGTTTTCTTAGAAAACTCTCAGACACAACGATATGTAAACAAACAACACTTTTCAAGCAATCCAAAATGTAAATACAACAATTTAAAAATCTAAATAAACACTAATTAGAATAAGAATACTAATAGAAGAATTAGCCAGCTGAAGGCCCTGGCAGTCATTGCAGATACACACTTATCAATTCGTTTTTATATAAATATATATAAGTTTCATCATGAAACTTCAATCTCAAGATCTATTAAAATACTTAACTTTAGTGATTTATTAATGTCCTACCTGGGAGAAGCTGATCATTTCTAATTGTAATGCTTACGGGCCGGGCGGATTATGTCTTTTCATTAAAGATGTTCGCTTTAATAATATAATTAATGGCATAAAAAAAGTGATTTTCCAAAAGTGGAAAGTAATGACTTTCGTACAGTGATCAAAAACTTGTATTTGATTGAATTAAAAAACAGAAAAGAAATCCAAATCGAATTGGTTGAATTACAATTGGTTAAATGAGTTTAAACGTGGCACAAATTATTAAATGTACATTTGGGACATCTAATACTTTTCAATGTCAATCTCATTAGTGTATTTCCTAATAAAAATTTATCAATTTACAATCTCTATTTAATTCCTTCTTTCTTTAATTAACAATGACAACTTGCCTTTCTCCTGTTAGCTTTCATTACAATTTGTGTCCTTTTATGGACAATTTAATGGTTCTTTAACTACTGCAACTTAAGATTTTTCCAAGCATTAATATCAAGTTTTTATCGATGGTATTATAACTTAGTTCTCCATTGATATTTTGAATTTAGTCTCAATTTTCTACTCATTTTAGTAATGTTATTGGCTGACATTTATTACAGTGTAGCGAATATGCTTATGTAAGCTTTTCCAAATCCCTGTCATTTCAACAATTTTCATTTAATTCGCAATTACTTTGGGCTTAGGCTCTGTCATTTCAAAGTTAAAGCTTATGGTATATTAGAAAAAGGATTTCTATTGCAAACCGGCTAAGATGTCCCAAAAGCATTTTGTACAGGCAGCAAGAGCACGTCATGTGCTTAATAACTAAATTGCTGGATTAATAAATAAACCTTTGTGTGCATTATAAACGAGGTATACAAGTAGACCGCATATATACACATACTCAAACCAAACCAAAACCAAAACCCAGATTTGAAGTCAAACCAGCAATGAACCCGAAACTTTAGAAGCTTCGAGTAGAACGTAAATCAACGTAACGACCCTTGGCTAGTGTTAAATTTTAATTTGATAAGCTCTCTCAAAGTACACACACGTAGTTAAATTCAAAGATATATATGTATCTTATATGCACTTAAGACTTTATATAACCCACAAATTTCACAGGTTTACATGGCTTACATAAGCTTTGAGCACAAATAGATTGAATACATTCTGTTGTAGTCCTTAGATACGTTGTGTGGATTTTCTAATTAAATGTCACTTCATATATTGTTTTTTTTGTGTAACTCTGACATATAAGCATCAACATATTTTGCATAGTTTGCCCCCTGGCTATGGCATCGTTATAATCATCCTTTACACACAGCACACACACAACATGTCCACAGCATCATATGATGAAATGACATAGATGAGAATAAAGAACTAGTATGTGGCATGAAAAACCTGTGCCAACATTTTGTCACTTTTTTTTTTTTTTTGCCAGTTTCTGTCATCTTCATTGCATTGTCTCTGCCATTTGTGATATGTTTATTGTGTTTCTCTTACTCTGTAGTTGGGTCTACTACTATTACCACCTCTCTCTCCTCCCTCTGTCTGTCACCATCTGTGTTCCTTTGTGATATAATCCTTAATCCTTCTGCCATATTGTGCATTTGCATATCAGCTTGCCTGGTCTCCCATTTAGGTACGGGCCGGGCCAGACAGTCTTTACATTTTGACACTAACTCTATGAACTGTTGCTTTGTGACTGTTCTTTGGTAGTTCATAGGGGCTATCGCTTTTATCTTGCCATATCCTGCATAGTGTCAGCGAAAAGTATGCTAACAGACAATAAAAAAAAGGGCACCAACATTTTGAAAGGTTTTTTTTTTTAAGGGGAATATAAAGTTAAACTTGTGGATTATTTTTTATTTTATTATTATTTATTTTTGTATTATTTATTTTTGTATTATTTATTTTTGTATTATTTATTTTTGTGTATTCTGTTATTTATTTTTTGTATTATTTATTATATATGTATTTATTGATTTATATTTGATATATTTATTATTTATTTTATATTTATTTATTATATATTTGTTATTTATTATATATTTATTTATTATTTATTATTTATTTATTATATATTTATTTATTATTATCCATTTAAATGCTCCCACAACTATACAAAAAGTGGTTTAATCATGAAGTAATACCAAAAATGTCTATATTTTGACACTTTGATATTATCATTATATATTTAGTAGATTAAAATATTAATCATATTGAACTGTCACCAAAAAAACAAGCTGCTTTTAACATGTTTCATGATTTACACAAAAAACAATTGTAAATTTCAAACTTGTCACTTGATTAAATGCAATCCAAAGAATTGAGATACATTTTAAGAAGTTTTACTTCATTTTAGTTCGTTTTTTCTCCCTCTTGAGTTACGCACAAAATTCCAATAATTGCTTTATCATCATAGAGAATTATTTTGCCATTGCCACGCCCAATCAATGATGGGAAAAGCTTCTCCCGCACTTTGGACTATAGGAAAGTAACTTTCAATCTATTTTCCAAGCATGGTCCAGCAATTTTATGTGCACTTATATAATTATATATATATATATAAGTATATATGTGTATAGATATGTATCTACAATATGTAATAGGCAATTTTGGGCGCCCACACAAGACAAGAAACGCAACAAGAAAAAAATATAGTATATATTTTTGTATAAATGTATGTGTGTGTGTGTGTCGATTATTACACATAGCAAGGCCTCTACACGAATTCAGAGTTGTCATTCCCACCGCAGCTCCCCAACACTCCCTCTCACTTCACCCCCACTTGGCCCGTTATAGTTTCGCTTTTGTTGCTGCCATTGTCGCGAACAGCGAACATAATTTTAATAGGTCATCATATTAAGGGATTTTGTGCAATTTGTCTATATGGCAACCCCCCGCAAGCAGTAACCACCGCCACTTCCCCCGCAACTCTTGTGTGTGTGTTTGTGTGTTTGTGGGGTTTAGTTGCTATTGTTATAGTTTAGTTGTTGTATAAATGAATTGAGTGGAGGCTTCAGAGCTGTTTGTATTGATTGTGGTGACGCTGTACAGGATGTGCTTGCCTTACACACACACACACACACTCTCTTCAGTCCTCTACCTCGCACTCGCTCCCTCTAACTGATGCTCTGTCTCGCTCCTTGTCTGGTTATTGGCCATTTGCCACGAGCTGACATGTGCGTTTAATTGCGTTTCACTTATTTGACACAAAATTAATATGGCACTCGGCACCCGGCACTCGCAACTTGCTGTGTGTGTACGTGTGCGTGTGTGTGCGTGTGTGTGCGTGTGCGTGGTATGTGAGGTGTTCTTAGAGTGTAGGCCTCCCAAGCTGTACCCCAAAAGTTTCAGCTACCCCTTTCCACACTTGCTGCCCGCATAAGTATGCTACAATTTTGGGACATGTGCCCATTGTCTCAGCAACAACAAATTATAGAGCTTCTAATATTCGCATTGTTCAGTATATATATATATATGAGGATAATTAAATATTTCTGCAACATTTGCGTTTTGCTTTGGAGTTGGGGCATTGTTTAATGTTGTGAATGGGTTTTGTGGGTTGGTTGAAGTTTTCCATTTGTATTTACAAAGCATTTAAAGCTATGTTCGAGATATAATACTCATGGCTTAAAACCAACCTAAATATTTGATAAATGTTTAGGCTTATACTAGGAAAAGCTGAGACGTATTAAGTAGAATAAGGTAAAACATTTTTTTTGGCAGCTTAAAATATATTTTTTGACCTGGAAGAGCCTTAGGCTTAGAGCTTAAAAAATTGTTGAATAATTATAAAATATTGAGCTCTACTTGCTAATTGGAATTTCTTTAGAATTAACTTATAGATGCATCTATATATTTTAATTGAATGTATGCCAATTATTCTAGTAGAGTTTTCCTGGTTGTTGTTGTTGTTGTTTGGGTAAGCCACACAATAAGCTTATAAATTGTTTGGCCATTTTTCAGCTGAAATCTTTTACTTTGCAGTTTGTAGGACTCTTGCCTTTGGCAAAAAGTTTTATACAAGTTTTCACCCTCAACCACCACCACCAAACCAGAAAGTGTCATTCTAAAACCTTTTAAAGTGAAAAGAAAATCATTGCCAGCGTGAAGAGTGGCTGGGCAGGGTAGAGGGCAAGGGAGAGGGAGAGGGTGACCAGTTGGTGACCATAAATCAAATTATGTGCATGGCACACGCCCAGCTATAAAATCTGCCCAAATGTTATTAAGTGTGGCCCTGGGACATTCATCAGTCCAAGGCCTGCTTGTTGACCATTTGGGCTTGGGTTTTACAGTCGAGTATTTTACGTTATTAATATTAATATTATTATGTGGACAAAGTTGTTGTTGTTCTGTTCTGTACTGTTCTCGTAATTATGCAGTTTAATGAGTTTTCGCTTTGACTGCCCTCCGGGCAAGAGACTTCCTCCTGGTCCAGTCCAGTAACAGCTGCAAATGTGTCAGGTGTGTGTGTTGCTGTTGGGCTTATAGGCAGACAGGCAGAGGCAGCGAGGTCGGGTTGGGGGGCATACTGAGCTGCACATGTGCATAATTAATTTTAAAAATTAATTTTCATCATGTAACTTTTGCCCAGAACTACTCGGCTGCATCTGTTTGCGTGTGTTCTCCAAAGTAAGGCTAAAGTCCCAATGACACTAACTGAAAATGACACTTAAACAAGGGATTATTCTTGCCGTGCAGTAAACCAAGTAAGCCCAGGAAATTAACAAAATGTAGACATCTCGTAGTTTTCAGTTAGGCTGCCTGTTCTTAGCCTATCAAACTAATCATGTTTAAAGCTTTCAGCAACTTTATTGAACTGTTTTCTTAAGCCTAGTAATGTGTAGTAAAATAAGGACTTAACAAACAAAACACTTTATTAAATTGCGCTCTGTCAAATGTTGTTGTCACCAAATGTCACCAAGAAAAAATACGAAAAAAATGATGAATTCCCAGACAAATTAACTTTGAAAAAAAAAAGTGTGTGCTCAGCTAACTTAAATATGTACACATTAAATTTGTGCAATTGACGAGCTAAGAAAGTTGTAAAAAGCTTCATGAATTTTTAAACTTATACAACCGCAGCATGGCGCTTTTTCTCCCTAGGGGCGATTTTGCGCTAATGTCATTGGAACTTTGAAATGCGAAGTGCCAAGAAAGCTTAACTTTAAGCGATATTTCAGCTTAAAGTGTGATACATTGTTTTCAGTACATACAATTAATCATGCTTACAGCTTTAACGAGCTTTTAAAGCTGTTCTCTTTTTTTGTGTGTTAAAGTTCTAATAAAAACTTCTCCAATTTTGTGTCTCTTGGCCACGATTAATGTAATGTTGAAGTGCAATATTCAGAAGGTGTAATTGGTAGACTTCAAAGTGAGAAGTGACTGTAAACTTTTGGCCCATTTGCTGTATTTTGGGGCAATTAAAATGTGTTAATGAGCATTTGTGCGCACACGTGTTGAGTAATGTAAGTAAACTCTCAAACTCAGACTGATTGGATTTTGTATACCATTTTTTTTTTCTTTCTAAATAAACGGTATACTCCATAAAGCCAAGCAGCTCAGTGGGGCAAAATTGCAAAAACCCCAAAAGGTGTACAAAATTTGTGAGCGCGGTGTGTGGGTTCCATAATGATGACAGCAAAGTTGATGATGATGATGATGATGATGCTGATGATGACGAGGCTGAGGCTGCTGCTTGCCTTTGAGTTAAAGTTTGACTTTGGTGCTGCTTCGTTGGTTGGTGGTGTTTGTTGCCTGGTTGGTTGGTTGGTTGGTTGGTTATTTGGCTGGTGGTGGTGTAGGTTAGCAGACGACAACTTGACATGAGAGTGTTGCTGACTAGAAAATGGCATTTTAGGCTGAGTGAAAGCAGGCAACCGGCCGACTGCCTGCCTGCACTTGATGTTTGTTTTTCCTTTGGCTGCCATAAACGGAAAACTCCGCACGTCTGCGATCAAAATTGACGTATAAAGTCAACGCCGCCGTCAACAAAAGTCTCTCAACGCGTGACAGCATTTTGAAGACAGAGATGTCGTTTTTCTTCATTCCATCCGTTCATCCATCCATCCATCCATCCATTCATCCATCTCACAGCTAGATATGACCCCCGTGTGTGTGTCACGTACAGCATTTAGCATTTATTGTGCCGCTTCATGAATTTCTTGTGGGAGACCAAACAAAAAAATTCAATTGGTTTTTTTCTGTTATGCTCTTTCATTTTTATCCGAGACAATGTGTGGAAACAAAGGCTATATACAAAAGGTGCAATATCAAAAAATGGCAACAACAGTTGCGCACAAAAGTGCGCGTACACAATGCTCTGCGCCACAAAGCAGGCAACAGTTTTTGAAAGTGCCATAACTTTATTAGCACGCTGTCAGATTTAGTTGGCATAATACACACCCCGCTAGTTAAGCTAAGAGCTTCACTACAAATCGAAAGAAAGGCCAGATATCAAAGTTCTGCTTTATTATACCTTACCAAAGTGTAAACTCATTCCCAAGTAGGCCCCCATTTGTGCTCAAATCTGAGAATTATAGGTAAATATGGAATTTATTCGTAAAGTGATTAAATGTTCGCTTTTGAAATGCTTCCCTTTGCATTCAGTTGAATGGAAACCAAACATAAATAGGCAAAAGCGGCTAATATTTCATTGGAAAATGAAAGTAATCACCTTTTCAAATGAACGAGAGTTCTAACCACACATTGATTGAGTCTGTAATATGTAATGAAAATATGGCAATTAATGATATGTTTGTGGGATTCCTTGTCCTATATTTAATGGAATTGAACGATTAAAAGCATTTAATTACCATGCATCATATGAACATTCTTAAGCACTTAGTTTAAAAGGCAAATTAAACGTTTTTCAGCTGCAATGGTTTATGAAAACCTCATAAATTTCTATGCGGCATGCACATTTAGCAGGAATAACTTGCATATATGCAATTCATTTTGTTTGCCAGCTTGATGATAAAAAGACAAAAAACAACTCTTTCATTATATCTTGGTGATTTGTGATGCTGTTTTTCTCAGTGCCAGGAAATTAGAGAATTGGCACACACACACTCACGCACACAGAGACACTCGCAGAGAGTTTTGCGTGGTGTGTGGAAAGCTAAAGAAATTAGAAAGCAAACCGGTTGGCAAGCAGAGTTGGCATTTATATGCGAGTTAATTAAAAGAAAACTAGTTAAGACTATGCGTTGCCTTTTAAAGTTTTGCGCAGCCACAAGAAAAGCCATTAAAAGCTGTTGCCAAGTTCGCATACAGTGCGTATGATTGATAATGAGTTGGAGTCATGTTGGCTGAAACTAGAGTTAAAACTGCAGCTGGAGATGGAGATGGAGCTGGAGCCCCTAGTGGTTGGTAAGATATCTTCATCTTGGCTACGTTCTGGCATGTAATGCAAAGAATTTACAATGCTTGTAACGGAACTTATTAATTCATTGCCCTTACTGGCTTGGCTTCGAGCTGACTCTGTGTCTGCAACGGCCTCGTCTTCATGTCTGCCAGCAGCTGTCTGTGGCGCCTGGTTTTCTCTTGCCACAGCGGGTGGCAGGCAGCAGCCAGCAAGCAGCAAGCAGCAGTCAGCAGTGAACACTCAGGAGCCAGGTTATGCCATGCACCCTAACCAATACCAAGCTGTCTTCGTCTTTGCCGCAGTCTGGTCATGTGTTGTGTGCTGCCTCAAGACAACCTCCTGGTTCACACTGTCAGATTCACAGACTCAGAGTTTGATATTAAATTGTGTCTACGTTTGACTCTGACTCTGACTCTGTCATTGAATCAAGCCTTTTCACTAACCAGATGGGCATCTGTGACTCTTTTATTGCACAATTGTCATACCTGTGCAGCAATTTACATTTTTATATTCGTATGGATATGTATTTTGTATGGATATGATATGGTTTTGGTTTAACAGACAACTTCAAATGTAAAATATGCAAGCAATTGCTTTAGTTTGACATTCCTAATTTGCTTTATTTGTGTGATTGTGATTGTGATTGTGATTGTCACAAGGATTGGCCCTGAGATGATTCCCTTCACAAAGTTGTGACATCCTGCCAGAAACTTTGCTGTAGCTGTAGTAGTTCTTCCTATTTAGCTTAGTCTTGTGTTTAGGCGCAACGAAGTTGAATATTCTATATGGTGCAGAATAAATTATGAATATACTACGAACAAGAAAAGCTGACCAAAGCTGTTTTCAAGTTAC
This sequence comes from Hirtodrosophila histrioides, assembly GCA_037075165.1. Classification (NCBI taxonomy): domain Eukaryota; kingdom Metazoa; phylum Arthropoda; class Insecta; order Diptera; family Drosophilidae; genus Hirtodrosophila; species Hirtodrosophila histrioides. The sequence goes on from JBAMCL010000491.1 coordinate 252,983, forward strand.
TTTAGCACTGTCTGTCTAGCAGGTAGGGTCCTTCAGTTATGATGTATGCTTGGAGAACAATTTGAATGCATGAGTTATAAAGTGCTGTTAAAGTTGTTCTTAAGTTTTCACAATGACTTCAAAGTGTTTGTTTGCGGTCAGAAATATGTACTTATAAGAGAGAGTTGATGTACACCGAGTATTTCTGACAAAGATGGTAACAGAACTGGAAGTTTTTAAGAGTTTCTACAATACAAGACTAAGATATTGAGATATGCTGTTCAAAGTTGTTTTTGACATAATACAATGGCCACTACGTGAGTTCCTTGAGTTAGGAACGGGCAGAATGTATAATTTAAATTGTTAGGAACGCTTAGAATGTATAATTTAAATTGAATTTGTGCCAGCAAAACTAAAACAATGACCTGAAAGTATATATGATATATGTCTGACAAAGATGGTTCCAGAACAGGAACTTTCCAAGAGTTCGTAGAATATTTAGATTAGGATATGCTGTTCAGAGTTCTTTTCGACATTATACAATCCCCACAATGTCAGTTCCTTGAGTTAGGAACGGTCAGAATGTATAATTGAAGTTGAATTTGTGCTAGCAAAACTAAAACAATGACCTGAAAGTATATATGATGTATGATATATGTCTGACAAAGTACAGGAAGTTTCGAAGAGTTCTTACAATATTTAGATTAAGATATGCAGTCAAAATGAATAATTATAGTTAAAACAATGACCTGAAGGTATTTGTATGCAGTTAGAAGTACTTATAAGCGAGACCTAAAATATTTCTGACAAAAATGGTTCCAGAACAGGAAGTTTTCAAGTTTAGATTAAGATATGCTGTTTAGAGTTCTTTTCGACATTATACAATGAGCACAATGTCAGTTCCCTGAGTTAGGAACGGGCAGAATGTACAATTGAAGTTGAATTTGTGCTAGCAAAACTAAAACAATGACCTGAAAGTACATATGATGTATGATATATGTCTGATATAGATGGTTCCAGAACAGGAACTTTCCAAGAGTTCTTAAAATATTTAGATTAGAATATGCTGTTCAGAGTTCTTTTCGACATTATACAATCCCCACAATGTCAGTTCCTTGAGTTAGGAACGCTTAGAATGTATAATTTAAATTGAATTTGTGCGCACAAAAGTTGATTTGAAACTTTCTTAAAATGTGTTTCTTGAGCAAACCTAGGTTTGCTTTAAAGCACTTCTTGCAGACAGCTTTGAACTGCTGGCAGTTGTCACACCTGGACAACGGGGCAGATTTGCATACTGGCAGACAAAACATGAAAATATTCATGTAAAGGAATGGGCGTGGCAGCTGGCGGTACTGTGTGTGGCTATCATTGACTGGGCTGCATAGTTGTTGTTCCTGTTGTTGTTGCTGTTGTTGTTGTTGTACGAGGTAGCGTGTCAAAAGTAAAGTGCACACGGGCAACAAATTATGCGCATTTATTTCGCGTTAATGTTTTTACATTTGCGACCCGCATAAGTTTTGCGACAAGCTCTCTTCAGTACCGGTCCGGGTCTGCAGATAGATATACCTTATACCATATACCATATACCATATACTCTATTCTATCTCTAGGCTCAGTTGCCGTTACATGGCGAATTAGTGCGCATAATTTCATATAAGCAACAACATCGCGTTGGCCTGCGCAAAAATATTTTTTGGAGCTGCCATTTTTTGCCTCCCCTGGGAAATGCTTTCGCTTTTGGCAGCGGCAACAAACATTCAGAGTCATATGTAGTATGTGAAGTCTGCATATAAAGTTATGCTGGGAATTTGCCTTGCTTACTACACGGTGGGGAGGGGTGGAAGAAGAAAAAAAAGAAAGAAATACAGAAATAACATTGTATATTATATGTTTGTATATCTGTACTAAATTGCACATGAAGTGATTTCAAGCGTAAGAAATGCCTTGGCGGCGGGCAAGGGGCTAACCATCGATATTATGTGTACGTACGGACTTACATACATGTGTATATGTGCCGAGTACGGCGGAATATGCATATAAAAACTTGGCGCAGTTTCAAAGTTGTGTACAAGCGGCGCTGAAAAAAAAAAATTATATATATATATATATATATAAATTCATATCAAAATTACAACGACTGGGGAAATGATGTACGAGGCGCGGCGCTGTTGTTGCTGTTGTAGTTGTTGTTCTTTTTGGTATCCTCTCGTTCAACAAAATGCCGGAAGCCAAGCAAAAGGCCACGAAAGTTGACTCGACTGAACTTAAGTTGACTGAGGGAGCGGGAGAGAGGGAGAGCAATTTGATTAAATGCATTGCGGGCATTTTATGAAATAAATTAGCTAATTTGAAGATTTATGTACTCATACTAAAGAATTCCAACTAATAAAAATCATTTTTCTTTATTTTCTTTGCAGTGCAAAACTAAATGCAACAGCTAAGCAACAGTATTTTTGCTCAACATTAAATAAAACACACATACAAAATACAAATAATTCTATATGCAGTGATTATATGTTGCATTTCTGAAACAAAACGCAAGAATTCAAACTAAAAACTAATAATAATATAACAAAATCGAAGAGACAAAGATTCTAAGAACGCAGCGAGCTTAAGCCAACAAAACGTAGTACGACTAGTAAAAGACACCACCAATTTAATTTGAACAGAAATTAAGAACAAATAAAACAAAAAGAAAAATAATACAATATATATATATATATATATATATATATAACAATTAAAATATTAGCCAAAATCTAATTGATGTCTATGTGTATTATACATTGATCATTTATCAACAATATATAGCATAAAACAAGTATATTTACAACCTAAGCCATAACTTGCAGCTAAAAGACAAGCAGCAAAAGAACAAAAAACAAACAACAGAAACATAAACAAAAATAAAACCAAACGACCGCAAAGAACGGTCAACAAATTTGGAGATCATCTAACTATAAAAGACAAAGCTCAGCGCGTCATATAAAAAGAAACATAGAAAAAATGGAGGACAATAACACAAGCAGCAGTGCAAGCGGTGCGCCCATCAAACTGGAGGATCCATCGGTGACACTCACAATAAGGCTGATTATGCAAGGAAAGGTAAGTCGTATCCTTTGGCAAACATTTCAATACATATTACCAAGGATGGAAAATAAAACTCGCCTTGCTATATGAAACTACCTCAACGCATTGGGGTCTTTATTATAATCATTATTTACGAACCTATGTATTAAATTATATGTTCTTTTTAATGTGGGGTGTTAAGTAAATAAAGTCAAATTATTATTGATATTATAATCTTGTCTCGAAATGTGTGATGGACTGAAGGAGACGTTTCCGACACAACAAAGTATATATATTCGGAATCAGCTTGAATAGCCGAGTTGATATAGCGATGTCCGTCAGTCCGTCTGTTTCTATGCGAACTAGTCTCTCAGTTTTAAAGCTATCGTAATGATAGACGCATCTTTTTACTGCAGGCAGTACATATGCCGGACAGATCGGACCACTATAACATATATCTGCCATAGGAATGATCGAGAACAGCGATCTATCTCTCTCTCACTCTCTCTCTCTCTCTCTCTCTCTCTCTCTCTCTCTCACTCTCTCTCACTCTCTCTCTCTCACTCTCTCTCTCTCACTTTCTCACTCTCCCTCTCTCTCTCTCTACACTCACACACACACCCACAAACACAAACAGACACACAAACTTACACACAAACACACACACAAACACTAAAGTGGACTTCCAAAATGATAAATTGTAGTGGGGTCCCTTGAATTTTTGAGAATCGCAGAGAAGGGCGCTCAAAATTAGAAATCTGTTTTGTATGAATAACTTTGTTGTTTATAAAGATATCTTCACCAAACTCAGCCAAGCCGAGTTTTTAAAGAGTCTATGCATTCTGACCAAATTTGATCAAAATCGGGTCACTATATCATATAGCTGCCATAGGAACGATCGGGTGAAAAATGCAATCTGACCAAATTTGGTCAAAATCGAGCCACTTTTTCGCTATATCAACCTTTTTGTTTATTATTAGACTGCAAATAGTTTCCTATAATTTCATAAAAATCGGACTACATGGCTTCCATAGAGGCAATCAGACAAAAATTAAGATTTGTATAAAAATTAATTCCTGCTAGGGTATATAGTTTCGGCACTTCGATTGTTTTTCATTATTTTCAATTCCGTTTAGCCGTTTAAATATTAACCATGCCTGAGGAAACCGAATTAGAATCCTTGAGACTCCCAACAACTTATAAGTACAAATTATTAGCTTATCCGATGTTGAATCGTTGAAATTAAGTATATACTTATCAAGACAGACCTAAATATTAAATTTTATTATAATTGTGGCCTAAAATTGTAATATTTGTGAAGTGTTTTGTTTGTTTTTTTTTGTGTCAAATTTATAATCCAGTTTATTAAGAGATTCCCAGCTGGGACAAGCTGTCTAGCGCTTGGCTAAAGTCTTAAAGTCTTGAGTGGCCTGACTTAGCGGTTCTTATATAGTCTATTGGAATATGCTAACATCATGACAGTTCGAATCCCAAGCTGACAGCACTAAGCGCTGTTTTCTTAGCTGCTGACAGGTTGGCCAATCAAGTTAAGTGCTGGCCAGGTCCAAAAAGTGATGGGAGAAGTTCTATGTAGCCTTTGGGCTTTTGAATGCGTTTGCAGTGTGTACGCCAAAGTGCACTCGATTGAATTGCATCAAATTAAATATTTATAGAAATTGAAAATCAATAAATTGTTGCAGCAGGTAAAACAAATCATTCAAATTATAAATGAATGCGTGCATTCTTTATGCAAATTAAAATTAAACACGGCCACACTTTGCGCATTAAAACAATCTGGGGAAGAACGAGGAAAGAAGTAAAAAAATATACATATATATATATATACAATATCAAATATGAGCACGATATATCAAAAGCTATAAAACGCGAAGCGAGCTATTAAATAATCATTACAGCGTACAAATATGAGTAATAAAAAAAAGAACACATCAATAAATGACATGTACATAAAATACAGCAGATTGGTCTGGGGGGAAGAAGGGGGTAAGTGGGTAAGGGTGTACAGATATCATATTCATATAAAAACAGTCCTCGGGCAACCAGTCGAACCAGCTGCAAGAATGCAAACAATATATATAATGCGAAATTCTTGTTCATCGTACATAATTAACTACTTATTTATTTGAACAATCATATTTAAAAATGAAAGAATTTTAGCTGTTGAAAAAAGTAATTATAATCAAACAATGAATGGAATGCAAAATATGCACAGAAAAATAAATTCACATCTGAAATGAATTTCATGAAAAAATAAGAAGCACCTGACAATTAAAAATAACACTCAAACTATGAAAATAACAATGAAATTATTTCAGAAAAAAAAAATACTTAAAATATAAATCAAGTGAAAAACTCAATAAATTTCTTCAACAAAAAAAAAAATTGAGAGAGGCAAAGAAAAACCATTTTATGGCTAACAAGGGGAGTTATAACAATACACCCTGCACAAATAAAAAAAATCAGTAAACTGTATAACAAATGATTTGTACTTAAACTTGGTGAAAGTAACATCAAGTTGTTAGCGTAGATCAGTTAATAAAAGTCAAAAAAATTCATAAATTATCCTCTACAATAAATGCCTCATTAATAACATGACATTCGATGCCAAAATACTTACAAAAAAGTGAGTAATCACAGTTTGTTTAGTCACAAATGAGTATGTCTGAGTGGGAATCTACACGATTATGTACAGCAACTCAAATCTTACAGACTTATCCACAGTATTACGCTTTAAGCCGCATTAAAGCTTTGTAAATACTGGCTTATTTGTTTAATAACAGTCAACAGTCTTTAAAAACTATTACTTAACAACATTAGCGACAACAACTTCAGTAAAGAAAAACTAAAATGAGCATAGTACAAATTGTAAGTTGAGGCTTGGTTGATTAGAAGATACCCTATAACCTTTACCTACTGAATACTATAAGATGCAGTAGTTAATGATATAAGTCCACTTCTTTGGAAGTGTGACTGTAATTTGCTTGTATCGATTTGTTTGGCACAGCAGAAGATATGTTACTGTCTATCTGGCACAGCAGAAGATATCTTCCTGTCCATATATCTACTATTTGATTTCTGTAACCCTACTATTAGGGAAAACTTTGGTTTTTGAGCCAGTGTAATGAAAACGTTTCGAAAACCAATTTGAAAATGTAAAACGGAGCGAATTCTTTCCGAAACGGGAGCTCATAATTAAAAGAGAGATACAGAGAACAAGTGACATCTCGCTCTCTCTCTCGCTCTCTTTCGCTCTCTCTCTCGCTCTCTCTCACTCTCTCTCTTTCTCTCACACACACACACACACACACTAAAGTGGACCTCCAAAATAAACTAATGCTATTCACAAAGAATACCTCCAAAATGCTAAATTGTCGTGGGGTCCCTTGAATTCTTGAGAATCGCAGAGAAGGGCGCTCAAAATTAGAAAATTGTTTTGTATGAATAACTTTGTTGTTTATAAAGATATCTTCACCAAACTCAGCCAAGACGAGTTTTTAAAGAGTTTATACAATCTGACAAAATTTGATCAAAATCGGGTCACTATATCATATAGCTGCCATAGGAACAATCGGGTGAAAATTGCAATCTGACCAAATTTGGTCAAAATCGAACCACTATTTCGCTATATCAAACTTTTTGTTTATTATTATACTTCAAATACTTCAAAAAACAATTTGAAAATGTAAAACAGAGCGAATTCTTTCCGAAACGGGAGCTCATAATTGAAAGAGAGATATAGAGAACAAGTAACATCTGCGTCCCTATAAAGTATATGCTTATAATTTCAATCAAAGCCAAATCCCACCAGCTGAAGAACCTGGCTGGCATAGGCCTGATTAATTTTAGATTTTTTAGCTTTTAAAGTGTCTGAAATTAGCGGATAGACTAACAGATATGACTAGATTGACTTGGCTGTTGCATCTGATTGTTTTATTTATATATATAATGTTAACTTTTAGTTAAAACTATGAGTTAACAAGGTAACTGGTTATGACTGCCAGGTTCTTCAGCTGGTGAGGTTTACTTATACATATATAGCATATACTTTATAGGGTCGCAGATGGCACTTGCTGCCTGTTACAAACATTGGCACAACCGTATCATTCCCCATTTTGTGAAATTAATGACTGCATGGTATAACACGACAGTTTCAAAATGCTGTCACGCAAATCAGCAGCATCGCCGTCGCACTTTGCTGGCCACTTTTTGTGGAGGTTTTGCCACTTTGCCTTTGGCCAGCAGCTGGGGAGCGGACGGCTTGGTGGGGGCGGCACGCGGGCACGTGTTAAGCCGTCAAAGGCTTTTTAGCCAAAGCTGGCATTTATAACGCCTTATATATTATTTCAAAGCCGATTTAAAGCTGCTCTCAGTGCGTGTGCAAGCTGCAAAAAATTGTAAACATGCTTTGATATAAATATGCTTAACTATAATTATTATGATTTTTTGCTGTTGGCCAAGTTGTGTGGCAGCGACAGGTGCAACAGCAGCAGCAGTGGCAGATAAGGCGACAGAGCAACGCACAGCCAAAGGGGGGACTGGCGAGAGTGAAGGGAAGGGAAGAAGAGCTCTTCTACACATTACATGATGTGTAGTCGAAAATTGGCAAAATGGCAAAAATATTGTGCAGACGTGAAATTTATAATAAAAATAGCAACAGACAGATAGAAAACAACGGCTAAGTAGCAACATTTCTTTTAGAAGGGGTAGTGGCCAGCAGGGGGGTGTGGGGTGTTGGCCAGGGGTTCGATCAACGCGCTAGCCATGAATAATTGCGCACTTTTTGGCCCAAAGCTAAAATTAAGTACTTGCAAAATTGTGCAAATTGTAAATTGTAAATGAAAATGTTTTCTCCTATTTATTTTGGGACGCTTTTCTTTTTTCTTTTTTCTTTGATTTGTTTAAAAATTTTGCGATTTTATTTTTGCCACACAAGGATACGGGCAATAAATTCTCAAGACACTTTGAACAGCGCCGCCGACTGTGGCCTGTTGCCTGTTGCCTTTGTATGTTGGTATTTTTGATCGATAGTTATAGATTAGCCTGATTTATGAGACGTTGCCAGACGCTGCCTGCTGTTGGCTCTGAGTTGACAAATCTACATACACACACATATGTATGTATGTACATCCACTTATGTACAGAGAATATGTAAATACATTTTTAGCGCAATGCAAATCAAGTGGCAAATAGTATGAAAAAAAGAATTGTATATATGCTCGCATGATATAAATTTTCAATTGACATGAGCGCTGAGCGCTGAGCGTTGAATTTGCGCACAAACACAACATCAACATCCAACATCCGTGTTGACTTGTTTAATTGAGCATGAAACGAAGGGATTTTTTGTTAGTGAGTTAGGGTTGAGTGAATTTACGGCGTGTGGAATTGACAAATATTTGTACGGAGGCTAAGATGCGATACATTAAGCATTGAGGTAGGTCAAATTAATACGAATATCTGGTATATTTAATTAGTTTATAGTCGATTTCATTGACTTCCATCCAAGTATATCATGCATTGGACAAATGTCTGTTAACCTGTTTGTCACGAATCAAATAGCTGTGTTTTAATACGTGACTCACATGCATTAGATAATTGCATATATAATTTTTGCTCTTTAGATACAAATCTTTTTTTTGTAGCTTCAATAAAATTTGATTATTTTTCAATTCTTCTTTGTGCGGCATACTTAAACTTTATACTGGCAGCGCTGATAACTATCAAAATTTCAATAAAATTCGATTTAAGTTAGTTTCTATTCTCTTTTTTAGCTGAACTTATGGTTAGTTTCTTAAGCGAGATGGAGAAGATTCAATAATTTAAGACAATTTAACCTAAAACAAAGGAGAAAATACCTATCCTAGATTTCAATATTATTACAATTAATATTTAGTTGAGCTCTTAGTTCGAAGATTAATTGTTAAAAGTGAGAAAATTATTAAAAGATTGATGGTTTCCTAGAGATGATTAAGTGTTTATGGAGCGGACTAGTGTTTTAACCTTTGGGTGTATATATCCTCAATAGTTCGTAGATTTAAAAACTTTTTCCTCACATTTTCTAAATAAAAGCACACTTTAGAAACAAATAACATATGCAACTTTGTTAAGCGCTTTTGAAAGCGCTTTAAAAGAAGATTTCTTCTACTTAAAGTAGTTTGAAAGTTTTGAAGTTGCATTAGTCTGATTTACACTTGAATAGACATTTAACCCCTTTGCAAGAATGATTGAGGCATCTACGCAATTTGTGCTTCGATGAGAGTGTTATGCAAACCCAGAGACGAAAGAAACAAATTTGGTTTGAGTGCATAAATAAATCAGTTAATTATAATTAGACAGGCGCCTGTAAAATATTGCGCATTGAACACAAAATTCACATTGAGTTGTCGTATTCTGCTACACTATGCAATTTCACTAATTAAAAATGCATGATTCAAAAAATAACAAACTTAACAACAACTGAAATGCAGAAATACGTAGACATCGGTCTGACAATTGCAAAATACTTGACAATTCTGGGCGAGAGTGCAACCCACTTTTGGCTTGGGTTTCTATGCAATTTGCGACTGACTGCCAAGTGGCAAAGCGGCAGCAGCAACAACAACAACTACAACAATGTAAAATATCTAAATCTAAACAACAAAAAAGTAAGAATGCTATAGTTGACTATACACAACTAAAAAACTCCCTGTACTCAGGTTGACAAGTTTTCGATCCCATCTTCTTACACTTACACATACACAAAGACACATATGCACACAGCACAAGCGACAGCGCAAGCGAGGCATTTTAAGTGGCGGCTGTGCTGCTAATTCCCGCTCGCGCTGCAGTACTGCATCTTGTTTGTTCAATAACTTCCGTGTTTATTATCCGATCGACTTGAAATTTGGACAGTAGATTAAAAGTGACTAAAGTATTGTACATGTCAAATCGCAGAGCTATATCTTAAAAATTGTTACTGTAAACGGGTTTTTACCAAATTGCGGGGGAATATCTAGGATCCAAAACAAACTTGATCTGCTCCCGCCATACACGAACCTACATTCCAAATTTGGTGTCTCTAGCTCTTAAAGTTGCTGACAGACGGACAGACAGACGGACATGGTGAAATCAAAATCCGTTTTGACACCGATCAAGAATATATATACTTTATAGGGTCGGAGATGTCTCCTTCTGCCTGTTACATGCATTTGCACAGATTCAATCTCCCCCATTTTATAGGTACAGCGAGTAAAAAGTGCAAGCAGCTTTTTGCATTATTTTTTACATTTTAAAATATTTGTTAACATTTATTTTTGTTTTTGCTATTTCTCTTATAATTTTCACATTGTCGCTTGGCTGAGTTTTCTTTTTGTTGGTTTTTGTCATAAATTAATTAGCTGCGTCACGACTTTGCATCCAACTCCGGTTTTGAGTCATTCAGCGCCCGTCTGTGACTTTCACACAATGCTGCTAACAATTGCAATACTAATAATAATACAACAATAACAATAACAATATATAAAAGATAACAAGCCCCAGTTGTTTACTGCTGCAAAATGGCTGCAGCCTTTGGCCTTGACATGCAACACAGCGCATCATCCACCCATAAATCTTTGCAGTCTCTAAAATTCAAATATTGGTAACGGGGGGCTCTCTGTGTTTGCTAAAATAATCCTAATTATACTGGCATTGTTTTATGATTTCACAGTGCACTCTTAATTGCAAATTGAAGGCTCTTCTGTCTGTTTCCGACAAATATTTATGGAGTAGACTATAATTTGGGTACTTTAATGTTGATTGTTGCAATTTTGATAGGTTGTTTACTAATAATACAGTTTATTTTCGATTGAAGTTGGTTTCTAATGAGTTCTCCCTATGAAAAGTACATTAATTTTAGGTTTATGGTTAAAGTTCTTCAGCAAAATATAAACATTGTTGTTGTTATGCTTGGGTATCTGTATTTTTATAAGCTTGAAGAGGGTGTTCATGGGAAACTAATCAGTTTGAAAGCTTTTATGATGAAACTTAGCACAGACGCTTCTTGTTTTTGACCAGATCGGATCACTATATCTAATAGCTACTTTGGGAAAACTCGGATAAGCATTGAGATCTTGCATGAACAAGTTTGTCGTTTTTTCAGACAATCTCTGCAATTGAAAGTTTTATAATCCTTTAAATACTTTAGTCTTTTTCTATCCAAATGGAAACAACATAGAAACAATCAGTTAAAATGTGAGTTTTTCTATGAAAAACATTGCTGCAAGAGTATATAGTTTAACATCCGCAGTTAGCTGTTCTTTCCTGCTAGTTAAAAAAATATATATGGTTTTACACTTCTCCATATGGGTTTGAAAGCTACCATATATTATTCTTGTAGAATGCCCCTTAACGATCTAACTGTGATTTTGTTTGACAAATTGTTTTGAAAGAAAATTCCCAGCAATTAAGAACTCCATTCACCTTCCAGCTACAATTACACCGCCTAATTATCAGCACATTATATTATTATATAGCAGTAGCTTGAGGGGCGGACAAGCTTACAAGACTCAAGACTTGAGCAGATTTTCTAATACGAGCGCAACATTTTGATAGCCCATTTATCACCAGACAAACTCGTAAAGCATGTGGCAAACGAAACTATAAAATAGAGGCTACAACAACAGCGTAGAAGTAGTAGAAGAAGAACAACAACAACAGAAACAACATGCGCAAAACGCATTAGGAAACCCAAAGAATAGACGGTGCTAATTGTGCCGCAACAAAAGAAACAAAGAGACCTGAGAGACCCACACAATTTTGATGTTAGTAGAGCACCAAACGCAGGCAGAAGAAGAAGACGCAAAGAAACATAGAGCCAGCTTAGCACAGACAACAACCCAAAGAACAAAGTATTTAAAAAAATAAACAAAAAAGAAGATCTGCGGGTTGCCGAAGTTTTAATACACTTTTTAAAGACAACTTTAAAAACTAACTTTTATGAATTCATTTATCATTTGTTTGCAATAAACCTATAAGATAAAAGCGGAGACACCAGGCGACTAAAAAGATATCATATTCCAGATCTTCCTCAAAGATTTTAAGGAAGATAAAAGATATATATATATATTGAAGCGCAACCAATCTTAGTTATAATTATAAAACTTGTTTGTTGTCCTTGGACAGATCGCAAATAAAATAAACGTAGAATAGAAAAAATGAATTTAGATGGGAAATATATAGCATGTTAAAAATCATTAAAAAATTTATTTTTAAAATTTACTTGAACTTAAATGTTGTAAAATGAATATGATTAAAAAATATGTCAAAAGAAACTGTTCGCATGGAAATAGCTTTAGTTTTGACAAAGTTATGTGGGCAGGAAATAAAGTAAAATCATTGAATTTTTTAATTGTCTGTTATTATTATATGAACAATTTAAATTAAAATTAATAGGATAAATACTAAGGCAACCTAATCGAAGATTAAGTCCAAATAGATCAATGAAGGATGAAAAGTAATTTAAAAAGTGCCTAGGAAAAACACAGATAAACAGACGGACTTATGTGTACTTAGTTCGGTTTCCTGATTAAGTTATATACTTTATGGGATTGGAAATGTCGCTACACATTTCATAATGAATTTATAATACCCTCCGCAAGGGTATTAAAATAAAATAAAAAATTTAAAAATAGTAGTCATGCTGAGCGTGCAATTTTCAGCTGCTGCGTTGGTGGAAACTGTTGAATTTATTCCATAGTTATTTTTTTTTGCTAGTGTTAATGCGACGACGTTAAAAATCAAAATAAAATAAAATGTAGAAAAAAAATAGTGAAAAAAACCTAAATAAATGCACTGTACGAGTAACAACAACAGAGCAGAGCTGCCAAACCGTGAGAACCATTTATGGAAGCCGCGCCAGTTGCCCCAAGAAAAGCGGCAAGAAAAACTTTGCAACAAAATGTTGGAAAATGCAATGTGACAAATGTTTGCGACTGGAGAAGGGGGGCTAGGGGGCTTGGGGGCAGGAGCCGGCACGACATGTGTGTGCCGCCGATTGTTGCACGAACTGCTGCTGCACACATGTGTGTGCAATGCGTTGGTCTTCCCCCCCTTACCTGTCACCGCGCTTCGTCCTGCCCTCTCAATAAATAATGCTGCGTATTTGTCGCGTTGCATTTCGAAATTGTTTCTTTTTTTCTGTGCAGCTTCAACTGCTGCTCCTGGCATTCCAAATGAAAACAGAAAAGTGCAAACTGTACAATTAAATAATTAACAATTTGCCAGGAACAAACAGCAGCAGCAATTACAATTTTTCACAAGTCGCAGCAAGTTGCATTTTAAATTTGATTAAAAACAAGCAACAGCAGCACACAAAAGGAAACGGGGCGTCTCTAGGTCATACCTTAATTAGTTTTAACTGCAACAAAGAATCGAAGTAGAAGTAAATGGTTTATCATCGATTCACATGCGATGTTTAACAATTCAAAGTATAGCAAAAAATCTATGAAGTAATTGATTCTTTTAACTAAGATGCAAGAGACTATCATTCAATTGGGTTCTTATTCAAAGTATAGCAAAAAATCTATGAAGTAATTGATTCTTTTAACTAAGATGTTAGAGACTATCAATCAGTTGGGTTCTTAATCAAAATATATCAATAAATCTAAAAACTTATTGATTCTTTTTACTAAGATGTTAGGGACAAACAATCAGTTGGGTTCTTATTCATCTCCTATCTGCAAATAAGTGTAGGTAAACAAAATGATCTGAAAATTAGGAGATTATAACTGCATTATCACTATTATCTGTTCACCTTATGGATAGTAGAAGTACAAATGAAATATAATTTTGACTGCTGAAAGAAACAAACAAAACAAATATCTAAAATCGTACATCCATACAAATCTTGTAAATAATATAAATAACATTACATATATTCTTTATTATACCACCTAGCTTTAAGACATCTATACATCTATGATTTAATCTAAGCACCTCAAGTCACATTAATTTTAAGTAACACTTTTTAATAATATCTATCAACCTAATCTTAAGACATGTACATAGCCGAAGGCCTAAGCAACCTGTGGTGTAGTTTCAACTAAGCCCACTTCCTATTACAAAAAAAAATATATATATATATATTTATATAAATAACACTTCTTTAATACATATATACACATATATTTCATACATTCCCTATAATAATGTAAATAATAACTCCAGCTGAAGGCCCTGGCAGCCATGGCTAAGAATATAATGTTAACTCATAGTTTTAATTAAAAGTTATCATTATATAAATAAATATAAACGAAAATCTTTTCTAAAAAAAGATTACATATTCCAATATATTCAAACTCCAGATGAATTATTGGATCAATAAGTCACCATCTGGAGTTTACTTATAAAATTATGATAAATAAGGCAGTTACTTTTTACTTAAATCATGCTTGTGTCTCAAAGCAGACATATTTTTTCATTATTTATCTTTGTAGTCCTTTTAATCCTTAATATTCACTCAAACTTCCATGCAGGTGAACCTAACTTTTGTTTGCTATTGAGAAACACATTTTCCTAAAGTAATCAATGCAATATTTGAGTTGAGCATATATATTTATCAAACTTAATTAAAATCGAATCAAATTGAATCTGTGCAACAACCAGAAATATGCTTAATTTTAGTGATCATTTTAAATGAAATGCATTTGTGTGAAATTTCTGGTTTGCATCGATTGGCATCAAAAAGTTTCGGCCTTTTTGAAAACCCAATTTGTTTACTTAGAAGTCAGCCCAACCTGTCCTGGCTGTCTCTCTACCTCTGGACCACAGAAATGCTTACATTGTTCCGTTGTGGTTCATGTTCACTTCTTTCATGCATATTTTACAACACAGTACAGGACACACACACAACACACAGCACACGACACACAGACAACAAAAACACCAAATGACATGCAAAATTGTGAATGCAGGAACCGCAAAACTGAATTTTTGCATACAAATCGATGCTTTTGGATGCAAGTTGGAAGTGCAAAATTTTAGCATTTAATTGCAGACATGTAAACTGGTCAAAAAGCCGGCGGACAGGCCTGTCTGTTGAAGCGGGTTGGGGCGGCGGGATAGGTTGGTTGGTTTAGTAGTATTTACTAAAAATGGACGATGTAGAGAAATTTGTCAGGAATTTTGGAGCAGCAGCAGCAGCAGCAGCAGCTGTAAAATGCAATCAAGTGAAAGTGCCAAAATTGTGTATTGCCATAATATTCAAATATTCAATGTCTTTAGCTTATCGCTTGACCAACGCAGAATTATGCAAATTGCGTAAGCTCTTAAGCCCCCAAATGGCAATTGTAAGCCAACTGGCTAGCGGTATGGTGGGCTCCAAGGGGAGAACGCAGCATTTTGGCCACGTTATTAATGTTGATGAGCGTCCGTTGCTGATGAGCAGCATATCAGACTAATAGGCTTCGGTCTAGGCCAATTCAAATGTGAACAGCATTGTGGGTGTGTGTGTGTGTGTGTAAGTGTGTACTTATGCAAGAGAATCAGAGCCTATAAATTATATAGCGCCGTCAAAATTTGTCTAGAGTGCAGACAGGCATAAGAACGTAAATTTATAGACGCGTACACCATAATCATGCCAATAATTGTGGCAATACCTTCAGACATTTGTGTGTAATAAATATTTCGGCCATTTAGCTCTGTACGGTACCATGGGCATAAATATTATAGAAGATGGCCCAAAAATGCTAAAACTGCGCATAAAAGCAGCCAAAACAAGCGTACGGCTGAGAGACGTAACAGTTTTGCACTGATTTAAGTGGCAGAAGGGGCAGGCTACTTCATATCCATCCTTATACATATTGTTTTGCGTGCTTCTGCATTTTTGTGACACACTGGCAAAATGCCCAAAATGCGAGTACTTATACTATATATATTGTCTAGGTGTGTGTGTGTGTGTGTGTAATATATAAATGTGTGTGTGTTTGGCATTTAGAAATTAAGACAGACGCAGAGAAAAGTGCACTTTGTGAAGGTTACAAGAGATCTGTGCAATGGAATGCATTAAGTGTAAAGCTTTAACATATAAAGAGAGGAGGAGCGTATATACAAATAAGTAATTGACGATGCAATTTGTGATTCGTACAGTGAACACTCGAGAGCGTGAATGTGAGATTTATTGACAATTAAATTGCCGATTGACATATATTTATAATATATCCTGTACATGAGGAAACCAAATTCAATTTTGGCAAACAAACAAGTAAAATTTTATCTAAGAATCTGTTTGTAATGGCATATGTTAAACTCTGATCTTGTAATGCCGATCAATTCGCCTTAAGTATTCTTGTCTAATTTGGAATATTCCTTAACTATTTAAAATCTAATGTCCGAAAAAATTTGTAAAATATTTAAACTTTTCATCTTGTTCAATTTAATAACATTATCTTTAACTATTCACCAGAGTCTAAATATAAACCTTCTTTGATATTTTATGTTATAATCATGAATTTTCACCAGGCTCCAAAAAATTAAATCCTTTGATATTGTATCTTATAATCTTGTTTAACTCATTGATAGTTCTATTGTCCTCATAAAAGCTACTTTAATTATTCAGCTACTCAATTTTTCATCCATCTATTTATCTTTCTATCTTTGATTATTCACCATTTTCCTAACTTTTAATCTTGTTCAACAAGATGATAATTCTATCTATAACTATTCAGCAATGTCCCAAGAAAACTACTTAAATTTTTCAGCTACTCCATTATTCATCTATCTATTTATCTCTTTATCTTTGACTGAATATTTCAACTATTAATCTTATTCAACTTTGAGCATTCTTTAAAACCTTAATCTTCATCGCTGTCTCGACAAACAAAAAAACTTTAAAAATATTAAAAAGACAATGGAAGTATTCATTATGGTAAAAAATTCGCATTTACGTAATAAAAATATTTTGATTGTGCTAAGTAATTGTAATCAATGTCTGTCTTGTGTCCTCGATATGTTTACATTTAATTTGTGGGATTTTCAACATTATTGCCGGCATTTATAAGCTGTCATTGAAAAGACGAGAATGATTTTAATTGGGTTTAGTCAAACTCTGTGGATTGCCGAGCGTATAAAAAAGATCCAAATTTCAATATTTGTCAATTATGTACAGCGATTTATCGTTATTTCAAAACAAGTATCTTTTAATTATCAAAACGATATTGCAATTAAAAGTGACGTTTTAATTAATGCCACCAACAAAACGCAGCTTACAGTTGCCAAAAAAGAAAAAACAAAAATGGTAGAAAAAGTAACAAAAATGATTCTGCTAAACAACTTTGGCGAAACTGAAATTTCATCACGTTCTGATAGATACTTGTACATGATTGTAGCTGCCAGCTGCTGTGTAATTAATGTGATTTATTTCTCTATCTATATATATCTCTATCTATATGTATCTCGTTCTTTTTTATTATTGATCGGTGCGCAAAACTTGTTAAAGTTTCAGTGAGTAGCAAAATTGTTTTAATACTTTCGCAGGGCAGCCAATTAGAGTTGGCAGGAATATACGCTACTGCGTACTGCGGCTTTGCAGATATTTGCAATCAATTAAAACGCGCAAAATGCGTTGTCCGCAAATTTCATTATGTCCGACATTTTCTGCATGTGGCTGGGTCCGGATGGAATGTGTGTGGGGAGGGAGGGAGGGAGGTAGTTCGGTCTAGGTTGGGGTGTGAATCGCTTTCTGTGGCACTTAAAAATGCAAAAGCAGTTTCACAGTCACAGTCACAGACTCACATATACACATGCTATAATATCACTTAATATTTAATCGAATTTTCACATCGACGCCGACTTTGCTAACAGCAAACAAGGAAGAAAAAAAAACAGAGGGAACTGAATGGAAAACAGAGAAAAATCATTTAAATTAAATGAAAGAATCCTTGAATAGAATATACTCAGCATTAAATTAAAGACAGATTGTAGAAAATTGCTTTAACTTAATATTGGTTGAGTATTTCTTTTTTTTATAGAAGCTACGGAGTAAGAGTGGCACTGGGTTACTATATATTGTATCTAATACTTAGGGTTAATTGGATAATTAAGAGAACATCTTAGGATAGAAGAGGACAACAGAAGGCAGTCAAGCTGGAGGAATACACCAGGTCTAAGACAGGCCAAGTCACTCTTAGGAAACTACGATCTTAAAAGATTCAAGCAACTAATACCATTGGGGAAGAATTCACTTAGGATAGTCACCGGCCTTCTGACTGGGCACTGTAGACTGAGAAAACACATAAGCAAACTAGGAATTGTAAGAAGCGGAACATGCAGATTCTGTGAAATGGAGTCTGAAACCTCATCACACATACTAGCAGACTGCACTGCCCTTTCCAGAAGAAGAAACAGGTACCTGGGTGGGTTTTTCCTTCAGACAAACGATATAGGTACTCTAGATCCGACCAAGATCCTTGCATTATTGCAGGAGATAGGGTTGATGAGTGAGCTTTAGGCTTAGAAGGGGGCATAATAGATCTCATAGGTCGCAGTGCAACGCCCCCCATCACTAATAATAATAATAATAATGGGGTTAATTGATAATATATTGTAGTATAGTATGCTAAATACTGGATAAGCATCTTTTCATGATATTATTTGGGCTTACTATACAATTTCTTCATATTATATGTTTTTTATTATAGAAGCTTCGGAGTAAGACTGGGACTGGGTTACTCTATATTATATCTAATACTTAGGGTTAATTGATAATATATTGTAGTATAGTATGCTAAATACTGGATAAGCATCTTTTCATAATATTATTTGGGGTTACTATACAATTTCTTCGTATTATATGTTTCATTTTAAGCGATGCAATTCTTGCGTGAAAAGATTGCGGGCAAGATATTGCATGATAAATATGCCTTGCGTGTAAACAGTGCGTGCGATAAATTGCACGGACGCGTTTCAATGGTTTAAGGGACGCTTTTGAATCCTGTTTGCAGTCAAATAAACCCTTATAATCGCCTTTCAACGCTAAGTTGCACGAAATGGGTTTTACGCGCTAGATTATGTAGTCTAAGAAACCCTTTTATGATTCTATTTTTATTTATTTATTAATAGGAAGGTTAACAATGAATAATAAACCTATACCTTCTATAATACAATGAAATAGCACTAGCTACTTAAGTATTATAAACTTTGATTATGATTATAAAAGGAATTTTAACTGACTAAAATGTTAGTACTGAAAAACTAATGCCTTTGCTTTCTTTGTATATTTACAGGAAGTTGGTAGTATTATTGGCAAAAAGGGTGAAATTGTCAACAGATTTCGTGAAGAGGTAAGAAAGAATTTAAAAGAAAAAACAAAACTATTTGTGAGTGTAACACTTTATATATCTTTACAGTCTGGTGCCAAAATTAACATTTCGGATGGTTCATGCCCGGAACGCATTGTAACGGTATCTGGCACAACAAGCGCAATCTTCTCGGCATTTACGCTAATTACAAAGAAATTTGAAGAGGTATGTGTGCGCTAGATTGAAACGGATGCGAATGCAAAACCAATGAAGTTGCATAATCTAACAAAATAGATAGTAACGAAATTGAATTAAAAAACATTCGCATTCCATGCTGAAGAGAAAGCTGTAGTTCAAGAATTATATGCTCTAGTGTCGATTGTACTCAATTCTTGAATCAGTGAATTGAAATTAGCTCACGCTTCACATTACTAACTTGAAACCCGTTTCAGTGGTGCTCGCAGTTCAATGATGTTGGCAAAGTTGGTAAAACTCAAATACCCATTCGATTGATTGTGCCCGCCAGTCAATGTGGATCGTTAATCGGTCTGTATCTAAACCCCCCCAATAGCCCATAATGTAACCTAATTAACCTTAAATCTTTATATATATATATTCCCAGGCAAGAGTGGCTCAAAGATTAAGGAAATACGCCAGACCACAGGCTGCTCCATACAGGTGGCCAGCGAAATGTTGCCAAACTCCACGGAGCGTGCGGTTACCTTGAGTGGCAGCGCTGAGCAGATCACCCAATGTATCTATCAGATATGTCTTGTCATGTTGGAGGTAAGTTATCTGTCTATCTAAATCTGCGATTCGTATATCAAAGTAAACCGACTCTATTGTTGGGAAAGGTGCATGCTTCAGTGAACCTTCTAGAGAAAATGTCTAAAAGAGCAGCCTTTCTTATTATACGCTTGTAGAGGGTATTATAATCTTGTAACGAAATTTGTAACACACTGAAGTAGAAGTTTCGGTTCTCATAAAGTATTTAGAACTAATAGTCGAGTCGATCTAGCTATGTCCGCCAGTCTCTCTGTTTCTATGCATTCAAGTCTGTTAGTTTTAAAGTTATCTTGGTGAAATTTGGTACTGATAATATTTTCTGCTGCAGGCAGTATGTATGCCAGAATCGGAAGAATTGAATCACTATAACATATAGGAACGATCGGTCAAACATTGAGTTGTATGAACACACAATATCAAGCAACCAACCACATTCCAACCAAACTGAACAGTTTTGAGTTATTATATTTTCTATATAGTTTGGGTTAATATGATTAAAATAGGATCATTATTTCATTAAGCTGTCATATGAAGAATCGGTCAGTAATTGAGTTATTGCATATTGAGTATAGTCTTTATTCGGAAGATAGCTGTTCCCTCGTGCCTTACATTAGTGTGGTTTACTTTGAAACGCATCTTGATATCAAAAACTAATGATCTATTGTTCTCTCTCCCCCTCACAGTCCCCGCCCCGCGGTGCTACCATACCATATCGACCAAAGCCGCAAGTAACTGGCCCAGTTATCTTGGCCAATGGACAGGCCTTCACCATACAGGGCAACTACGCGGTGCCCACACAAGAGGTACGTGTACAGTGCCAGCAAATGCTGCATATGGCTCTAGGCTAAGCAGTGTTGTAAGCAGTAACCGATCGATCAAGTATAACGCCGCATTTTATAGCTAAAGAGTTACTGTCGATACTTTCTCTTGTAATCTCTATATCTAAATATTTTAACTGCCTCTCAAAACATCGTAATCCTTTTACATTATTTTTACTGCCATTTTCAAACGCTAAATAACGTTTTGTTGTCTATATATATATATATATCTATATGATTTGCCCAATAATTACTTTTTGGTTTACCTCTATGCGCGTCTAGCAACATTCTGTTTGCCACAACATTTAATAACTTTATTGATAATAATAATATCACTTCTTGAGTTTAATGTCATTTCTCTATATGCCTATATATGTGTCTAAATACCCAAACAAAAACACCAGTCTTTAGTTTGTATATCCACTCTAATTATATCCAATATTTTTCTTGCTCGTTTAGAACACCCTGTTATTATTTGCACCTCTTTCTCTCTCTTTTTATCTTTCTCTATTTCTCTGTCTCTCTTTTTCTATCTTTGTAATCCATAATCCTTTATTGAGCACCCTATTTGAACCTTGGCAGCTGTTTAGAGCCGTACCGACTTGTGAACTACCCTATTGCAGTTTTGAAATGTCCTGAGAGGATCTCAGTTGGGCACAGTTTGTATTGTGCCTAATTGTAGGTGCTCGTTGTCCACTTACAACCCTGTCGTTTACCGTTTCTTTGCGCTCATACAATATCTCTTGTACCGTTGAACCCAGCCATAAGAATCTTCATTTTTCAAATTATCCAAAGGTGGCCCCCCCTCCAAAAATATAAAAAAAAAATCAAACAGAACTAATGTTAATCATTTACAGCAGCAAACTAAAAATTGATTGATAAATATTTGTATAATATTTTTAAATAAATTTTTTACATATTTTTTGTGTTTTTTTATAGTTTCTTTCGCACTCTCTTCTCTCAGGTTAAGAGCTTATATGAGAGTGTGCGCTCTCTCTCTCGCTTTCGTCAAGTGCGTCAAGTGTCTATTTTTTGGGGGCGGCCGCAATTTTGGTAACTTTTGTTTTGGGGTTCCACATGAGGCGGCTGCTGCCCACCGCGTTACCGAGTGAGTTTGTGCGGGGGCTTTACTACCACCACTCACTCCACTACTCTCCTCACTCTACATAAAGTGTCTTCTCTCATCTCTCTGTTCTAATCGAAACGAGGGCTCGCGTGCAGCGTGCGGAGAAGTATGTTCAAACTACACTAGCTCTATAATATAATCCAACAAAATAATATACTATATACCTCATGAACAAAACACACAACAAAACTACCAATATAAACTTCCTTTTGAGTGCCAAAAACAAACAAAAAACAAAAAACAGCAAAAAACTAATAGTACCGTACTGAAAATTAAAAATAACCCACAATTAAACCAAACAACAACAACAACAAACAAAATTAAAACATTGTCTATCTATCTATCCTGCGTTATTTTTGGTATATATACTTAATTCTATTAATTTTGTGTAGTACATACTTACAACAAACATTGAATTGTTTAGTTTCTTTTGCCAAACAACAACAACAACAATCCATTTGCCAACAATTTGAATCAATTACAAAAAGTTCACCACAGCAAAAACAACAACAACAACGACAACAGCAACAAAAAATCAGCAGATATTTGAATACTTTAGATGAGTTACGTGTATACTCGTAAATTACCCACCATTTGTCATAATATAACAACAACAATAATTACAATTACAATTACAATTACAAATACAATAAAGCAATTAGCAACTGCAACAACAACATACTATTCAAATATCGTCCTGCCCGAGCCCTCACAATCACAATCTACTCTCTCCGTTTATATATATATATCAACATATATATACATATCAAAATATATCAATCAAATAAATTAGTATATATACATACACATATATATATATATTTTGTTTATAACTCGAACTTTTCAAAATCCCAGCCCAAAATTCAATTTTGTGCTCCGTACAACAACAACAAGCCCTCGCCAGCCATCGCTCTAAACAAAAGTTTCAAACTAAACAAAAAGTTTTTGTTGTCATATCAAATTCAATTAATGCCCCGTAAAACAAAAACAATAATTTCAAATAGTTGTACCATCTCTATAGCGCTCTATATCAACAACAACAACAAGAACAACAAGTACAACTCGCTCTCACTGTCCTATCTCTCTCTCCTGTCCTTGGTTATTGTCGGTGTTGGTTTTTCAGCATAATGCGGCGTGTAGTGTTTAATGAGTATACCCTCCTTCACCTGTCGCCATCCACCAGTTGTCGTTGTCAATTTGGTACACATTGGGTACAGTTTTGTATGAAATTTGTATGAGCTGCGGTACAGCGTGGTACACAGGTACCAAGTGCTTGCTTGGATACACTTTGTTACCGTTTAGGTACATTTGTAGTGTACCTAAATTAAGAAATTCATATTATATACGCATTGGTTGGTACAATTGGTACACAATTGGCCTTTTTGAGTACCAATTGACAACTTTCTGTGGCTTTTGCGCTAACTTGTTGACCTTGTCTCTTATTTTTAGTCTCTATCCACGGTTTGAGTACCTGTCGATCCCCATCAAGTGCCCTGGAAATCAGAATATAAACCAAATGTTTTGCCTACCCCCCTACGCCAATTCGCTCCGTCTCTCTCTCTCTCTCTCTCTTAGTTGTTATCATTTGTATTTGAGACTATATATATATATCCCCCGTCCTCATATCATTTATCGAACTCGAATCGTCAGCCTCGTTTACACCAAAACTCTGCACACTGTTTGTTTTCTCTCGCTACCTTTAAAATGCTTTTTCAAAGTCCCAAACGAACGAGAACTATGCAAGCTTCCAAACTAAAAACATAGTGAAATATATATTTGATAAGCTTTCTATTTCAATTTCTTTATAAGATTATCCAGCTCAAAATTTATTTTTGGTAAATATCATTTTTGTTCTTCTACTTTTATCTTCTTTGGAAACTTTTGCAAAAAACAAAAAAATAAAAAAAATACGTACACAAAATCAAAAATTGTTACCGAAAAACCGCGAAAAAAATGAAAAATGAAACCATTAGACCTGTCCAGTATTTCCACTTGCTTTGGCTACCGGTGGTCTACATGCTGGTATTTCAGGCCTAACGGATCCTTTGTTAAAGGGGGCACATTTACAAGGAGCGGTACCAGCACACCACCATCACCTACAGCAAATGCCCGATGTGAGTTTTGATTGATCCGACAAATGTACAAATAAAATATTAAAAAAAAACTAAAAAAAATAGTACAAACCAACCAAACAACCAACCAACAAACACAACAACCACAACAACAACAACAACACAACTTCAACCAAAAAAATCTCTAAAAGTCGAGAGCCTGAGAGCCAAGGACAACATTTGTTTCTTCTTTTTGGCATGTGTGTTGCTGTACCTACACCTCCTCCCCCCCACTGAAAAAACAGAAATGTATCCTGTAGCTGTACGAACCTAATGACTGAACGCCCCCGCAGACCAAACTGCCAACCCAACCCTAGATAGTTGTATTTGTGCATTGCTGTTTGTTGTTACTCGTATCGCATATATCCTGCTCCCAACCGCCGCGCCCCCCCTGTAGCTGTGTGTCTCCCCCCGTCCATGGTATCTGTGTCTGTGTTTAGTAGTTTGTGTTCTTGTAGCTACCTTTACTACCTCTGACATTTCTTTTACGATCCCAACGTTGCAACTGTGGTCAGGCCACATTTCAATAACATTAAAGTTATGTGTCCCCAAGCTGTAGACCCACCCCTCCACCCCTCCCCTTGTAGTAGTTCCCCAAGCAACTGCTGAGCCACAAAAGTTGTTGATTTTTTTGTTTTGTGTTTTTTGTTTTTGTTTTTAGTTGAGCGACACTAAAATTCCAACAACTCCGGGGACCCTAAAAAGAACCCCCCAAACAAATGCATTTTTATGTCGCAAGTTGCAGTATAATTTGTGAATTGTTTCCCTTTTTTTGCTGTTGTGTTTTGATGTACCCAAGCTATGTTTATTTAATATGCCAAACGCGACCTTCTATAGTCGGTTTTACCCACCCAGCACCCCCCACCCACTTGTTATTGAGTTGCAAAGTTCATTTCCATTTATAAGAGAAATGCACAGAAAATAAATATATTTTCATAGAGCAAAGCAAAGCGCATGTTTGATTTGTTTATGCATTAGATAAATATTTGATTTCAAGTTATCACAAAAAGAAATACAAAATAAAAATGATTTAAAACACACACATACAAAGAGATATATGCCACAAACACACACAGACACACACACAGTCATAAACTAAAAAACATTTCATTTCAATATTGTATGATTTTATATCCGATTTTTCTTCCCCTATATCATTTTTATTTGAATTTTATTCTTAGTTCTATTTATATGCGTATGTGTGTGTCTGTGTGTGCGTGTATGTGTGTGTGTGTGTGTACGTGTGTTGGTTTGTTGAATTTCATGTATGCAACATTCGTTTGAAACTTATTTGCAAATGTTGCATTCGATTTGATTAATTTATAAAGTGTGTGAACGCGTTTTCAATGATTTCACATTTCTCTCCCTAAAAGTCCTCGTTTTCCTCCCTGTGTATTGTATAGCATACATATACATGTATATATAGTATGCACTAAATATATAATATATATATATATATACAGGATGTGTGCGTGTGTGTGTATAATTTGCTGTAGGTGTTGTGGGTGCAAAACTTTCAATTCCAATGAATATGCAAAAGGCCTTGATAAATTCAAACTAAAAGTGTTTTTTTTAGGTTAGAAATGTGCTAGAGACCTTACATGCTGATTTAAATAGAATTTGACTGAACAATAGGCATAAAGAGCTTAGGTACAGCATAGAGATTAATACGAAGAATTCCAAATTGAAAATGGAATATTTGAATTTCATAGAAAATCACAATAAACTTTTGAGGTTTTACCCACAACATTAGACTCTTGTATAACTAGATTAATTTGTATAAATACTATATACATATTACTGTCTGGAAAACAAACAAAAAAGTTGCATAGTTAATACCCTTAAGCGTCCTGTACACACTCATTAAGCATTATTGTATGCTCGTATAAATTAATTCTCAATATGTTTCCTCCTTATAACTATAGTTATAGCTACATTTATGTGTGTAAAGTACCCTCATCTAGTAATAATAATATACAATCATGCGTATATTAACTGTGTAATACACGTAAATCAACAATATTGTAATTGCCTATACAGAAATCATAACAAATATCCATAACAACAACTACAACTACATTAGTAGATGCCATAGAACACCTTCATACTCGTATATCCTTACCCTATGTCCTTTATAATGTCACATTCACACGCAATGCCTTCATTGAGGACGCTACCTCTCTATTTATCCTGTATAAGACTGTGTATATATGTTTGTCTCGTATGTGTAAACAAAATTTGTATTTTCGTTTTGCTTTTTGCATTTTCTATATATTTTGTATACTAATTTTAAGGCCTTGTGTTTTGTTCTATCTTTTGTTATTATTACTATTATTATTTTTGTCTTTCTGCTGTTTTTACTGTTTTTTGAAAGCTGTACGCGCGTTGTGTTGTGATACCAATCCTATATCCGATAAAGACAATATATATCAAATAATATATATGTATAAACCAAAGAAATACCCGACATGAAAGACTCTAATGACTAATATGTGCCGTACCCATAAATATACCTCTCAAGAACATAATCATAATAACAAGCCAATAAATTAGTATAAATCAAAGTTGTTAATCTCGCGTTGCCTTTCAACAGGTTGCCAAGAATCCATTGGCCAGCTTGGCTGCTCTGGGCCTGGCCGGCATGACCCCAGCTAGCACCGGCGGTATCAATCACACAGGTGAGTTAGTCAATCACAAATTTGGTTAACTGAATAGATGCTAACTATATGTATTCTCTATAGCTCTGGCTGCCTTGGCCGGCTCGCAGCTGCGTACGGCCAACGCGAATCGTGCCCAGCAGCAGCAGCATGAGATGACCGTGTCAAATGATTTGATTGGTTGCATCATTGGCAAGGGTGGCACCAAAATAGCCGAAATACGTCAGATCTCCGGCGCCATGATACGCATATCCAATTGCGAGGAGCGCGAGGGCGGTAACACCGATCGGACCATAACTATAAGCGGTAATCCCGACTCGGTGGCATTGGCCCAATACTTAATCAATATGAGGTGAGTTACGCACTCAATTCTTTATACATATTTCTATATTTACTATGTGTGTATGTGTGTGTGTGTGTGGTGTGTGTGTGGTGTGTGTTGTCTAACGAATTTTGTCGAATTGATTTGCAAATTGACAAAGTAAGAAAACAAGGTCTAAGGAGGTCGTCGGTCGTATCGGTCGTCTCGGTCTCTCGGTAATTTGAGTCCTACTTAGGTAGACTAGACTCAGTGGCAGCGCGTTCAAAACTCTGTAACTCTAATCTAAGCTTAAACTCTACACTAGTGTATATAAGTCGTAAGCCCGCATTCAGCACCTAACAGCTCTACTTATACTTTCATATGTGGTTCCAAACCGTACTGAAATGTAATGCACTATTTCATGCATAGACAAAAGTCAGCACTAGATAACAACAACTCTAAACAAAACTCTAGATATATACAAATATGTTTTTAAAACCATTAATTCTATATATAAATATATAAAACCTAGCATCTAGTTTACCCATGTATACACTTATACAAAAGTCTAAGTCCCAGCTCAGCAGGCATTTTCGAGGAGGAGGAAGAGGAGGAGCAGGAGCAAAAAGGACAGCACCAACTAAAACAACGTCGCACTCTCGCACACAGAAAGCAACAGGAACTGAAACAATTGGTACTTCAATAAAAAAAGAAAAGAAACTGCAGTTCAACCCAGCAAAAAAACTAAAAAAAAAATCAAGAAAGAAAATTATAATAATAACTAAAATAAATTAAAAACTATGCTCCTCTCTCCCCAACCCGCAATAAACTAAACTTAACCAAATATCCTACCAAAAATACAGAAAGAAAACAAAGTTCAATTCCCAACAACTCTTAAAAACCGTTTCGGTCAAGTCCAACCAACAAGAAAGTCAAGATTTCTTCTCCTACCATCCAATAAAAAAAAAAAAATACCAAAAAAAGAAAAGAAAATATTTGAACGCCGCTCCCACCAACAACAAACCAAACCATAGCGCCAAAAGTTCCTTTCCGGAACTGTGCTATATATATATATATCCGTTTACTCCGAACCGTTCCTCCACACAAAAACCTCCTTAACCTTTTTTGCATAACAAAACACTAAAGCAATTCAAAAAAAAAAAAAAAAAGAAAAAAAGAAATGACCAACTCAATTCCACAAAATCACAAAACCAAAAAAAAAAAAAAAAATGAATATTTTGAAAAATACCTAAAAAAAAACCAGAAAAGCAATATCCCATATGTTCCTTTCTCTTTCTTTCTGTCTCTATCTATCTCTCTGTGTACCTCATCCACAGCGTTGAAATGCAGAAGGCCAATCTACAGGATCAAGCGGCACAGAATGGCACTGCAGCCATTGCAGCAGCTGTTGGTGGTGCTGCTGGCGGTGCTGCAACAGCAGCAGCAGCAGCAGCAACAGCTGCCGGTGTCAATGGCAACAGCTGTCTGACGGTGTCGCTCAGTGGCAGCAACACCAACAACAACAACAACAACAGCAGCAGCAACAGCAGCAGCTCAGCCAGCAGCAATGGCAGCAGCGGTGCACCCAACTATGCCACCAATGGTAGCCAGAACAACAACAACAACAACAGCAGTAGCAATAACAGCGGAGCCAACAACTCCTCATCTCTGGGCCTCAATCCAACGGCAGCAGCCGCATTGGGCGGCAGTCATTTGGCCTCGGCATTACAGCTGCTTACCAAACCGGGCGCCCTCACCGCCCTGTCCAGTTTGAGCGCCCTGGATCTGCTCAGCCTGACATCCTTGGGCAACAACAGCAATAGCACGTCCGGCGGACCGCCGGTGCAGACAACGGGCGTTAATCGCGCCAAGGGTCACTATGCGACCTCCCGTTTCCGGCAGCATCAGACGGAAACTGGCGTCGAGTCGGAGAAGACGCGCAACAAGTTTAATCCCTACTAGGGGTAGGCCAAATACCAGCAGTAGTACCCATGTTGGCAGCCCAAAAGTATACCCAAGAGTTAAAAAGAGATCGTCATTTGATAATAGTCGAGTTAGTAGTAGCTTCTTATAGTTTTAAACGAGTTTATAGCGTTGCGACAGCTTTAGAGTGTACGATTCTTGAAGAATTTTGCTCTGGCAGTAAGGTAAAGCCACGGAAAACAGAAATATGATTGAAATGAAGTGCGAAATTTGAAGAAGTATTTGAAATTTGAAGACAATTTTTACAAAACTAGTTAAAAGCCCAATTGGCAACAGTATCTAAAATAGTTTATAGTTGAGTCAGATTTGCTTAGGATTGTAATACCGCAATACATATATACACATATTTATCAATGTTTTTTGAAAAACAAAACAAAAATGATAAGACTGCCATATAAGGCAGCTATATATTAATGTACGTCTACCTAATTGGATTGGAAACAAGAACTTGAACAACACTTGTGTGTGTTTAAGATAATGAGAATTATGAAATTATGGAATTATCCCAAGTATTGTAATCAAACTTTGACCAAGTGAAATGCAGCATAAGGACCCTTCTCCTAGTAGGTGTTATAGAATTTTTCCCTTGTCCCTTCTTAGAGTTTATAAAAACAAAACAAAATATCGTACGAGTACATTATAGAATTTGCCAAATTTTAGCGCATCCTTATAGAGAGAACGTAGAAAGTAAAGTTTCTGAGTCGCTTAATGTCGAATATCGATTGAAAGGTAGCAGTATATATATATATACACACAAATATACATACTACACATATACATTATATACATATATATACATATATATCTATATATATTTAGCACATAATATTTTTACCCCTCACATTCACATGTAACATATAATATGTCATTTAATCCCCCCCTCTCCAATATCTTGTACGACTTATTAATCATATTTTCTCTAATTAGCAACTAAGCACTAATTGTATTTTATGCTCTAGCCTTTAAGTATAAAGTCCCCCACTCAGCCATTTGTCGAGTAAAGCGAACTTCTCTAAGAAGTTCTACGAACATACAAAATAAATGTGTATAAAAAATAAAAATAATATAAAAAAAAATATACAAAAAACGAAACAAGAAATTCCAATGCGCTGTGCCGAACTGCAAATTGGCACAACGACCTTTATGGACCAATTCGCTCTAATTGACGCAATCCACGCAAATGAGCGTACAAAAGCATTAAAAAGAAATTTTGAATAGAGAAACGGAGAGAAATACACATTTTGAACTTTAGATCCGAAGGCTGAAGGCAGTCGAAGAAAGCTACTTATGTATACAGACACAGATACAGATACAGCATCATGTTTGTAGTAGTATGTACAACTTGTATTTGTTGCTAAAAGTGAAGTTAATAGTGAAGATAGTTTAGATTGATGGAAGGAGGAAACGTTATTATGTATTAGACTTGAAGTCTTGAATTGTTTATAAATCATAATTCTATTAGTTGTATGCATTCATTTAATATTTTCTAAATTATATTGTACGTATTGTATTTATTAAACGATTGTAAATTTGTTAATATTTTTATTATTTTTAATTGTATAACCGAAACGAAGCGAAGCGAAGCAAATAAAACCAAACTATTTTTGAATTGGTCGAAATGATTGTTGAAATGAAATGAAAAAACAAAAAGTATTTGGAAATTCAAATTTCTCTCCTCTTTACACCATACATAAAATACTTACGATTAAGAATTTTATTATTTACTAAGACAAATGACACATTGTAATACATTTATTTAAGCTAAGCGGGCTTACGATTTTATAACCAAATTATATACATACATACAATACATACATACTTACAATACATACTCGTATATGCGCAACAATTGTGCGCCATTTACACACAAAAACAAAAACAAAAAAGAAGTAGTTTGAGGAAAAACAAAAACCAAAACAAACAAAATTTCTTGTAATGAATGTACTACTAAAAATACTTAACATGAATAGACACACACTGAAAAAAAACTACACTTAACTACATACATATTAAGGAATCGCTTTAACTTTAGCCGCGATCCTTAGCTACAACATCAACAACAACAACAACAAACAAGCAAACATATTTATATGCAATCAAACAAAATTATATTAAAAAATTGCGTTTGTAATAAAGTGAAGAAATACAAAAAAAACAAAAAAAAATCACATCAAATAAGATAATTTTATTTAAGCTGCTAATACCCGTGTGTATTATATATGAATATATTTTTTTTATATCGGGATTAACACTAAATTCTCTTCTATAAAGTTCCCATTTTGACTGACCAGACTAGACTATCGCTGGAGAGCTCGGGGTTCTCCCAATCGCTTGTTATTCTCTACTATCAATAGTTTTTTTAACCTACTAAGACATGACTACATTGTCTGTTTTTATTATATCTAGCTGCAAATTTTAAAGATATTTGAAAAAATATATAAAAAGCAATCGATATTATTGATTCGGCCATCTAAAGAAAATTTCGAGTAAGCTTATTTTCCAGCACAATGATACGTACTTAAATTAAACTGATAATAGTTCGACTAAATGAAAGCTTAGCTCACGGATACCATACACGAATGCTTACGCATTGTGAGCTTTTAAAGCTCCGCCTAGAGTAAAGGCATTGCGTACAGAGCTTTTTAGACAAAATTGCACTAATACATGTACATTTACCAATACAAATATACCAATACAAAATTCGTAATTAATGTTTGTTTTGTAACTTGCAGAATATCGATGGAGACCGCTGGACTGCCCATACCTGGCTATCATTATATTGCGCCCAGTGCAATTGTTAAAACGCCCATACACTAAGTGCAAAGCAATGCAACTACAACAAAACAACAACAACAACAACAAATCAACAAAAACATTAACAAATCGAATGCAGCGAGGGATTGCAGCCGCGTCCGTTCACCAACTGACAACAGACAGCGTGCGGCGGCGGAGGAGCAGGAGGAGGAGGAGTAGACGGGAGACGGAACAAAACGTCAAATGTTAAATGATAAGCAATAATTAAAAATCAGAAAGATAACAAAAAAAAAAAAAAGAACATAAAACAAATCATATGACAATGTAAAATCACAAGGATAAGCAAAGAACATAGACGTCATATACACATACAAACACACACATCCATACACACACCCACACACACACACACACATACAGACATATAAGAATTCATACGCGTTATATTTATTCATTGATTCTTATTAATTATGATATTTTTTATTAAGTTTAAAAACAAAGAAATAATTAAAGAAAACCATATAAAGAATTTTATGTTAAAACCGTTTTACGGGCACGCCTCTTCAAATGAATGCGGGCCCAAATTGTAAGAACAGAACAGCAATTAATTGTAAGCTTAGTCAAAATGAAGACAAATGCAACAAACAAATGCAGAAAACAAAACAAAATATAAAAAACAATATTAATATTAACCAACAGCAATACAGCAAAGTAAAAGCAAATTTCTAAATGCAGTTAAATTTTAAGCCAAGTAATTGTGCATGCGCATAACCAAAAACAAAAAACAAAAAAAAAGGAAGGATACAAAAACATAAACATAAATACAAGAAAGTTAAGCATAAAAAACAAAAATTAAATGAATATTAAACCATAATTAAAGCCAAGCCAGGCCAAGCAGCGAGCAAACAAAAACAAAGCAAAGAGACAAAATTTATTAAAAGATACACAAACATTAATTTCCACTTTGTTGTGGATGACAAATTTTTTGCGTTTGTTGTTCATATTTATATACATGCATATAAATATGGCGATATACATACATACATACATATATATATAGTAATATATATATATATATATTAATTGATATAATAATTTGTAATTTTATTATTTTTATTATTGTAATTGTTATCGAAATTGTATTTGTGATTTTTGAATATGTTTAGACTGAAAAGGACAAAATTAATTCTGTTTATTGATTAAACTACATAATAACTATGAACTAATTAAATTAAATTAATGACTTTGATTTTCAATTTTCGAAATTAGTTATAATTTGTTAATCGAATATAAATACAAAACAAAAACAAACAAAAACAAGAAAAGAAGAAAGAGAAAACGTCAACTGAGCGCGTAACATTTGAAGCCAAATTTATTTTTGTTAAACAACATTTTGTAATGTTTTGGTTTTTTAGCAAAAATGTTAAATTAAGTGACAAAATTCAAATTACAATAATAATGTTTAAGCACTTTTGCGGCAATTAAAAAGACTTTTCTATTGCGTGGAAAATGAAAGAATAATGGATTTAATTTTATTTTAATATTGCAATTATGCTTAAATTAAAGTATAATTTTAAAATATTAGCTGTTAAATTTATACGCAAAACAAAACAAAACAAAACATCAAAAAATAAACTGATTTTCAATGTTAAAATTACAAGAATTTATATTAATTTTGATTTTAATTTAGTTTTAGGCTGGGCAGCAAGAAGCAAAAGAAAATAAACAAACAACAAAACTGTGGCTTGTTAAATAAATTAGTAAATAATTTTAAGCCACAATAGTAACAAAGATTTAGTTACAAAGCACACACAGATACACACACACACACACTCACATACATAAGTTTAAAATAATTAAAACAACAATTTAAATATGTCTATTAGGTTATTCTCTAGCCGAGACAACAATTCGTAAGCTAGTTAAAGAAAATTTGTTGCAAATGCTGTATTGGATAGTAGAAGGCTCAGCTGAGATCAGAATGAGTACTCTGCTCTCTGGCAGCAAAAATGTGTCAAATTTTGATTATACAAAATAAATTATACAATAAGAAACATTAACAAACGTTACCCAAAACATATCCACAACAAAAAAAAAGGCAACCAATATAAATGCAAACATAATTATTGTAATCACCAGCTAAATACAGCATAAATTATACAAAACTTCAAAACATATAAAGGCAAAACATATCCCAGAGAACACGGAACATTATAAATCCATAAATAATTCATTATTCAAATGAATAATTACTGAATAATTTTTTGCAACAATTCTATGATGGAATTGTGGCCAGAGTAGAACTTCAGCCATTGAATTATTTTGCAATGTGGTTTAAATAACCAAATTACTTGAACCTAATTCAAGTCTCTACCAAGCAGATAAGGATATTTATTTGTTAATTGACCCTTTGCTACTTTCTTGCAAAAAAAAAGGAAAAATATTAATTAAACAAAATATATAAAAAAAACAAAACACTTATGAAGCAAAACTTGATTACAGGAAATTGTTAATAGCATAAACAAAAAAAAAAAGAAGAACAATTGAAATATTATTATATGTAATAGTATAATAATGATAAATGCATTACCGTTAGCTTAAACACACTCTCTACATATAAATGACTAAAAACTAACGTTTAAATAAAAATGAGGATCAAGCAAAATGTGCAACACAGGCAGCAAAAATATCAAGCGAAACTATTTCGTGATTTTAGTGACAAATATTTCGCTGATGACAATTTGAAGCAATCATTTTTGAAACAACAACAAATAAACAAAACAAAAAAACAACAAAAAAAAAACAAAGAAAGAAAGTTAAATGGAAGCAAAACCGTATATCTATATATAAATAAATTATATATCTATATATAAATATACATATATTAAATAAATTATTATGTACACTTGTATTTAATTGTATTTGAAATATTTAGTAAATTTTTTGCGCAAGTTACAACCAACTAAAACTAAATAAAAAGTAATAAGATGAGATGAGAGGAGAGGAGAGGGACGCACGTTGATGGGTTAACAGCGGATGGATAGTAACTGGGACTATTTGTAACATAAATGTAACAAAATGAGAAAAAAAGGGATAAATTAATTATGTGCATGTGTGTGTATTAAGCAACTATATTCAAGAATAGCTCAAAATAACAACAACAAAAAACAACTTCAAATGAATTTTTGACTAATATGTGTGTATGTGTATGTAAATTATTATAAACAATTTGTTGAAAACTTGTAAATTTGCAAAGGAAAAATACGTGTAAGAAAAGCAATTTTAATGGTGCCTTAAAAAACCAAACCAAGCAAATTTTCTTCTTTCCCCTTACATACTCGACAAAAACAAACAAAAATACCAGAAACACAGCATTGTGTAAATTATTATGGCATGTGAGTTTTCTACCTTTCCACCGAGTTTCTCTCAACATTTCCTCAACAACTTTCCCAGCTTCAACATTGTGTGTGCAATGTTCTGTATGATAATTTAGTTAAATATATATTTACTATTAATGTGTGTCCGTTAACATGCATATTAGCCTTTCGACATGACGAACTTATCCCTTTTAGAGACATATGTATGACCCACAATTGCTAAATGCTATTCGAGATTCAACAACCATAATAACAAGCAAGAACAACAACAACAACAACCAGTGTGTAGAGTTGCCCGTTATAGTAATTGAAAAACAAAAAACCAAACAAAAATATTGTATTTAATATTTACATGGTAAATTTATTTAATAAAATTAGCTGAAAGTAGTATTTGAACAAAACAAAATAAAAACAAAACAAATGAAAACCGAAAACCCAAAAACATTATCCGAAAATATGAACAATTAGTCAGCAAAATAATAAAAAATATAATATACACAAAGAATAAACAAACAAACACATATAAATGTTTCTCTCAGTGTAATTACAAATCACTTGAATGTATTTGCTCACAATTTTACAATACATGTATAACAAAAATATTGAAAAAAACAAAACAAAAACAAAACTTCTACACAAATAAGTCGAAAAAAAAACAGAAGCATTTAAGGCACTTGACATATGGAATGATGGATTGATGGATGAATATAAAACAATTGTTAAATGGCAAATGTAGGAAAGATAAAAAAGACATATTTATATACATATACATAAAAGAATGGAAAACAAAAAACAAAACAGAACTTAACTTTTAAGGTATTTTAGATATTCTTATTTAATATCCAAAAAAGAAAATTAAGTGGAAAAAAAATGATACGAGGAACTTTTTAATTTAGACAACATGAAAAGGAAAACGGAGACGTGCAAGGATACACAGCGGTTAATTCGGTTTAAATTAATATGCAAATTTATTATAACTAAATATTGGTGTTAGAAATTGTTAAGCAATACTTAAACTGAAATCTCATGTAATTGGCGCATATAGCAGGCAATAGGGAAAAATGCTCAATGACACTAGCTGAAACTTAAACTGAAACCGAAACATTTGATTCTTTATGAAAATAGAAAGGCTCATATGATATTCAACAGGTTTAAGGCGAGAGGAGAGAAAATAGTGATAAATTGTGACCAGTAGTAGTTGAGCTCTCAGCCTGAGTTGGGCAATTTTCATTCACTTAATATATATATTTAATTCAGCTTGAATATTCAGCGAATTTCAATTGTTAAAAGCATTTCAAGAGAACTTGTTAATTGAAACAGTTGATAAACTTGTTAAAAGCTTTATATTCTATGTTATGATTAAGTTTCAGTGCAATTTTCAGCTGGTGTTATTGGGATTTAGGTAAGCTAGGCCTACAAACACGACTAGATGATAGGGATGATATCATATATAAGCAACGTTCTGAGTTCTATAAATATATATATACTATATATAAAATGGATCTGTTTATGCTGCTTATGGAGAAAATGAAGCGATCTTTCGACTTCCCTGTGGTTCAGTGATTTTCAAAACCCTTTGCGCAGTCAGTGTAAGCAATCCAGTTAAACAAATATAACTTACTCGTATACCATTTTGTTGTCTGCATTATCACATATGGTTGAATACCAGAAAGAAAAGTAACTACGTGTATTCCAATTCATCAAAGCAATTGAAAAAGGAAAATAGAAGGCATGCAAGTTGCCAGTAAATATACGAAACAGCTAAGGTTTCCCAAAAACAAAAACAAAATAACGTATATAACCAAATAACATATATAGCGCAAAAGGACATACATATAACTTGTATTCATAAATAATAAAAAAAAACATTACATAGCATGCACTTTCTAAACATGTTCATTAGACAGACAATATCTCTAGAGATTGTTTACAGGCTGGCGGAATTGGAATTGGCAGAGAATATTGGCGCATTGCATATAACTTACAAGAAACTGTTTTCAATGAAATTAACATATGTATATTTGTGTGTTTGTATATGTGTAAAAATTACAAAAACCAAAAAAAAAAAAAAAATACAAAATACAAAATAAAATAAATAAATAACTAAAAGCAAAATAGAAGAACAGCTCTAAGAAATAATACAAACAAAGTCTTAAATGAAATCACTATAAAGACAATTGCATTTCCGATAAAAACAATTTGAATTACTCGTAAAATAGCAATGGAAAATTAGTTGTTAAGTGTCTCTAACTGTCTTTTATTTGAATGTAAAAGAAAAGAATGAAAATGCAGCGTAAAATTGATAAAACTGAACAATTGGGATCAACTTATATTTAAAATATAAGAATTAAATTATATGAAAAACATAAATACACAAAACATTATTAAGACATTGAGCAAAAACACTCAGCCCAAGAGTTCTTGGTAGTATGGAAACTACATAAAATATATGACAAAGTATTGCATAAATGTGCCAAAAGCAACAAACAGGATATCAACCAAAACATACAACAACTGGCCAACAGATTTTGTTTCAAAACAACAACAACAACAACACAAAGTAAATTTGCTTTTTTGGGGGAACAACACAAAGGAATTATACGAATTTCAACAATACGCAAATTTATGTGAATTCATTTGAAAGCCAATAAACATTGACAGCTATTTAAAGTTCATATTGCGCAAAGGAGCTTATTTAAAACAGCAAAACGAAACGAAACAAACTAAAACTATAAAATATAAATATAATAAAATATAGAAATATATCAGCGAAGCTATAAACAAATGCAGGCTTCATCAGTTTACAATAATATTCGAAAGTGACTGTATTTTCTGTTTTGAAATTGTTATCCAAGTATTTCAAAAGCGTGCCAAATCTACAGGGTGAACAATTTGTTAACTTCATTTCTCAGTTGGAATGTCGATTGCCCACATTTGTTAATGGTATTATTTGATTGCAGTTAAACAATTCAATTTAAACATTATATATAACATTTAAAACTGTTTCAAAAGGCTCCAGGAAAATATATTGCATACTTTGTTGCAATTTAAGCATTAATTCAAATGTTTTGAAATATATTATATTTGTTGGAACTTTTCAAAAATTTCCCGCTTTATAATTTCGTAAAAGAATGAACAAAAACAGTCCTATAATAAAAATGAAAAAGGCAAACATAATGCGTATAAAATAACAACAAAATATTAAGAACATATTTACAAGTTGTAGAAAACTGCAAGGCAATCATAAAACTAGAGCTTCAATAAATAATATGAACAATGTCATAATACAAATTGGAAACAACTTTAAAAAACTATATGGCTATATAAAAAATATAAAAAAAAACAAATGATAGTTGACAAATGCCCAAAAAACTGTTTTTGGATAAATATATATTTAAGCCAAATGAAGAATATTTGCGTTATATTTGTGGTGAAATAAACAACTAAACTAAAAACTAAAAACTAAACTAAAACTAAAATGTTAGTGCCAATTTGTAGTGCAAATTTTTGTTTGCCGAATTGTTTGACGGTTTGATATTTGGTTAAAATTGTATTCAACGTACACACACAAAACAGTTGGTTTCAGAACCACCAATTTTTGGAAATTTTCAAAAAACCAATAAAACGATAATAGTGGATAGAGTAAAGTAAAAATACAGCACCGTTTGGTTTATGATGTGTATAGACAAATAAATAATGCTGAGTATTGGATTGGAAGCAGAACTAACCCACAAAACTATGAAAAAATGCAACACCACAAAAGTAGTTTTTTAGAGCTTTAGAGCTCGAAAATAGTACATTTTTGTTCATTGCACAGTTCACACACAAAAATAAAGAAAATATATAAAAAGCAAAAAACGATATTGGAACTCTATATACACACACACACACACAATACTCTTTTTGTATACGGCAAACATAGAAGAGTTATGAAAACCGGAACATCAGCTTCGGGATGTTTAGTATAAATTGTATTTGAAAGCAGCACTGAAAAACTTTTAGAGTACGTTAAGGAACATTAATGGAAGGTAAACGGAATATTAGTAAAAGTAAAAGGGTATTAAGAAGGTAAAAGAATGAAAATGATAAGGTAATAAAAACTTGTTTATCTGTGTACAACAATAATAAGTATTTAAAATAATTCTTAAATGTGTACTATGACTCTATACAAACGTAAAAATAAATACGATCTTTAAATAAATTGCATATAGATACAAAACGCAACACGTATTCGTACAGGACTTGAATAGGTCAATCAATGGGATAACGTTTTCAATTTGAGATGAGAAGGTTAGGAGCGCAGCTAGGGCAGTTCAAGAAGTTGGGTATAACTGGGAATTGATATCATCTGAGAAGTAGGAAAGTGCTTGAGGCTGATAAATGTGGTTTAACCCGTTGTGAATTGTTTATAATATATATGAAAAGCTAATTGCAGATTTGGTTTAAGCCACAACAGCTGAAACAGTTAATTGAAACTGCTAAATACCAACAGGGTACAGTTGATGCCATGCCAAATAGCGTGTCCCATATGAGAAGGCTTCAAGAATACTTACAGACATATACATATATGTTAAACACATACATACATACGGAAACACAACATAATCACAAGAAAGTTAAAACACAAATACAAATACAACCAATTGAACTACATGCAATAAGCAACGGTTAAAAAGCGGTATTAATTCATCATTGCAAAACATAATGGCGAAATGTACAACAAAAAATGGTAAAAAATTGAATAAAAATACAAAAAAAATCAACAAAAAAAAAAAAATGCAAACATTATTTACAATATATTTACAATTCTATAAAAATTATATTTAAAAATATTTACATATAAACTATATATGGAAAAAGAAAACAAAAACCAAATCATCATCTGTATGTACTTATGTACGAGTATGTGCGAAATAACGTAGTGCAAACCAAAGCCATGACACATACACATACATATGCATGCATAACACACACACACACACACGACACACACACACACATCAACATATACATATACATATACATATACACAGGCATCGTAAATATGTTAAACAAAAGTTTATATACATGTGCAATAAATTGATATGGAGATAAAACACAAAGTTAAGTGCATTATAATTGAATTTATAGATTTAAAAAAAAAAAAACGAAACAAAAACTATATGAACTTATGGATAAAAAAATGATCAAGCTATTAAGTGAATTATTTAAACCGATTATTGTAATGATGAATAACAGTGCATATGTATTTATTCACAGCTCATATACATACACATATATACATCTTATATATAAATATATATATATATATATATATATACAGCAACAGATTATTTTCGTTGAAACTCAATCACGTATCATATTTAAGTCAGTTACACAGCATACCATCATATCATTACGAATATCATCATCAATAAAAACACACACACACACACACATATATACACAAAAGGATACTGCAAATTTCGCCAAGTCAAGAAAGAATTTTAAAAAACAAAACAATTACAAAATACAAAACTAAATGTGTTGCGTTCTCGAACTAAATGTGTTTTGACTCAAATTTTTACTTCAAATACCAGCAAAGTAAATACATAGTAAACAAATACACAAAAAAATAAAAAAAACCAAAAGAACCCTGGAGTATTAGAAGATACTTTCTACTTATATATGTATTGGGTGTGAAGTAAATTGAAATGTACCACAAATGGGGAGAGAAATGGAAAACAAAACAAAAGAAAATTAAAACAGAATTTAACACAATTTTTGAATTCATTAAATAAAGGTATGTGTTTAGATATATTCAAACCAAATAAATCCAAGCGTTTTCTTTATGAAGTTGGGGTTCCCTTTATAGCTATACAAATGTGGAAGTAAGTATAACAAAGTACTACCTAAGTTATTCAATTCTTGACAAGAAGGAAGATACCTGCCCTTGCCTATATTCTACGGTCTACTGTTGTGCGCCCTTCTCTGCGATTCTCAACATCCAATCGACACAACTATGTAAATAACAGTAGTCTGTTATTAACAGAACAGTAACAGTGTGTTAACATTACTATATTAGACGGTTAACAGTGTGTTAACTTACTATAACAGACGGTTAACTGTGTATTTACATTACTATAACAGATGGCTAACAGTGTGATAACATGGGAATAACAGACGGTTAACTGTGTATTTACATTACTATAACAGATGGCTAACAGTGTGATAACATGGGAATAACATAGAGGTATGTAAACAGCATGTTAAAGTGATTTAATAGCGAGTTACAGAATGTTAACAGCATGGTGTTCCCAAAAGTATACTGGTTTTTCTTCAATCTGCTACTTTAACAGTAGTTTGATAAATAACACGAATCCATTATCAATGAATGCTGATCGATACATCGCCAACCGGAATTTGGGAAAGCGTAAGCTGTTGCAGTACACGAAAACTTAAAGATTTCTCCAAAGCACATCATATAATAATAAACATTATTGTTTATTTGCATGAAATATGCATAAATATGGTTAAACCTGAGGTCGTATTGTATATAACTTATCACTTAATAAGCTGCACAAGTAATAGCACCACTTTGAAGCCAGTTCTGCAACATCTTCAACCAGCTTCACTAATTGAAGAAGAGAAGGCCGAAGAGTGGCCGATCTGTTCGGCGTGTTCAACTGCGGATGACCATAGATGTTGGACTCATCCTCTATTTGGGAGTACTATGTG
Source organism: Hirtodrosophila histrioides (assembly GCA_037075165.1). Lineage (NCBI taxonomy): Eukaryota > Metazoa > Arthropoda > Insecta > Diptera > Drosophilidae > Hirtodrosophila > Hirtodrosophila histrioides. The sequence continues at coordinate 294,935 of JBAMCL010000491.1, forward strand.
CGGCGACCATGCGACGGAGTGGACATATCACCAGCTCCGATAGAGCTCTTTGGCGATAGATTACGATTCACAAATGCAGTCAAATGTCACATAATGTGTGTTACCAGCTAGTACTGTATATAGTTTCCAATAATAATAATAATTTCGTCAAAATAGAGCCACATTAATAGTATATAGCTGCCATTGCAATAATCAGATACAAATTGAGTTTTTGTATAAAATACATTGCTGCAGCCGTATTCTCTTATTCAAAGGGCATTTATTTCGAAAATTAACTTAATGTTTAATGTTATTTATTGCCATGTCATTGGGGTAGGTGCAAATTAAGAAAAAAAGTTATTATAACACCAAAACAAAGCAATTTAAAGGCTAATTTTCAATAGGTTAAAAATTTCACAATGTTAACATTAAATAATTAGTTAATTGAGTATAATAATATGCTTGATTAATAGGTATGTTGGATAACAATGTTGAAATACCAGCAGATTCGGATATCTGTATCTCATTGTCATTCCCCATTCATAAAAAGTGACAACGAAAAATAGAGAAAAAGTTGTCAACATCAAACAAAAATAAACATTCATTCTCATTCATAAACAAAGCGTGTACGGTGAGAGTGAAAAGAGAGAAAGACGCAAGAGTATATAATTTTACACTTTAATAAACAATTTGTACTACAAACTTAGTACATAGTAGTATGTTTATTAATATTTTTGATTGGGGCCCGTGATAGCCCACTTTCAGACTTTATTAACACAGCTGATTACCTTGATAAGCGCAAACGATAATGACGCGAATAATACTGAGAAGTGAGAGATCAATATAACTTGAAAGGCACGTGCACCCACATAATTCAATAAAAGATTTTTAGAAAATATTCGAAATGTGCCATTAATGCCACAAGGTTCACCTATTTATTGGCTATTGTTATTTGCAGTCGAAGGTAATTAAAATTTAACTGTCAGTCGTGTCCAGATACAAATAATATAATGCTATATGCGTGCTAGGAATCTAGTAAAACCGGTATGATATTATATAGTTTATGGGGTTTTTCAGTTGTAAGTCAGCAATCAGCTCAGTTTGTTAACTTGTCTTAAGTACTATTGGATTGGGGAATTGAACCTGGTCATGATCGTGAAATATGCTTTGCTTGTTTTTGGAGTGCTGCCAAATGACACATTCTATGCCTTTTAAATAGAAAACTAGATATATGTATATATAATACCAAGTAAATCACTTTAGAAAGAACACCCGATCAGCACGTGATTATTGTTAAATATGTTGGATAATAAAAAGTACACTAATTATAATGTTAAAAGTGAATACAAATGAGAAGTAAACTAATTATGGCTTGTTGTTTCTGGAATTTCCAATAGTTTCTTCAACTAAGTTTTTAATAAAGCTTAGCTATACTATATTTTGTTATTGAATAATCAAATTTCCGCTTCATTAGTTTTGTTAGGGATTCTAAAAATGGTTTATCTAATACACTGCAAGATATTTCTTAATATTTTCCAAAAAATTCCATTTATTAAATGAATATATCAAAATAGAATACTCTACTAGAATGTTCAACAAATTTGATATAAATTCTTATACATTTAAATGTATTTAATAATATTATTTTGTCATTAAATCAAAAGTAAGCAAATCATCTACATTTAAATAAAAATCTGTGTTTTCTTGGTATTGTTAAATAACCAATTATTTTATTAGAAAATATATCCCATCTTTTTGAATATTTGATATTTCAAGCAAATTATAAATGTTTTCTTTGTGTTAGTCAATTATTTATAGTGAAATGTTCGTTATCAAGAGCGTTAAATTTGGAGAGCTAATCAAATTCGATAGGCCCCTGAATGGACTTTGTATAAAAGGCAATCACTTTCACCACCAAGCCCAATGACAATAATTAACCAATAGAATGCCAACTCAGTTTTCCGAAAACAGAGATTATTGTTAGCATGGGGCACGATTCTAATCAAAATTGGGTAGGCGCAAACTATATCACTATAACTATAAAAGTGAGCAATCTTATCACTTGGCAGCCGCCAGGACGGGCCCTAATGAGAGGCCAATTTACAACTGGCCCCAGTCGACAGAGAGAGAGAGGGAGAGAGAGAGTAAGCACCCACATTGGGGGCCAAGCATTGTGGGGCTGTGGATCGACGCTGGCAGTGCGCAAAGCGATTTCATGCAGTGAACAACGTGAAAGTTGTGCGGTTTTAAAAATAAACTTGGCAATAGAAAAAATTGAAAACCCACGCGTATAAATAAACCAAGTAAATGTAGAGAATTTTACGTTAATTGTGCACAAATTAACATAGACAAATGACAGCCATGGTAGCCACTGAGGACCCGCCTCCAACGGCAACAGTCCAACCACATAACCCAACGGATCCGGCTAATAGTCCAAGTGCCGATCCAGAGGATATTACGCTCGATGCCATACTGAAGCACATTGGACAGTTTGGACGCTTTCAGTTGGTCATCTTTCTGCTGATCTGTTTGCCAATGATGTTTCATGCCATGTTCTCGGTGACATATGTTTTCACGGCTGGCACTGTGATGCACAGGTGAAGTTTGCATGGAGTTAGTGGGTTAGTCGGCATCCAGTCAAAAAAACAACTTCTACAAACCAACAGATGTAACATTACAGAATGTGATCAGCCTGGAAGTAGATACGAGGAGCCCTGGACAGAATATAGCATACCCAGGAATGGCAAGGATCTGGACAAATGTAATCGTTATGATAATTATCAGCTATCGGGCTGGGATCAAAACCAGAACATTTGCATAGCCGATAATTATAATAAGGATAAGATTGAAAGATGCTCCGACAATAACTTCATATTCCGCGATAAAGAATTCACCATTTCTAATGACGTGAGTATCAAAGTTCGTTTTCGATTAACCACGTCAACGAAAGTCTAAGGGGGCTCCGAGTCTTATCAGCTTAAACACCAGACTCTGACAATCTTGGACTTTGATAACAAATCATCCGATTTCTGCACACTTGACTGGACCAAGGCTAGACTTCAGTAGCGCACTGAAGGGCTGGGCAGGTTCATTACGTCTCAATATATTATTTAATGGTCTCTCTCTCTCAGTTATCTTGATACCTACATATATTATATATTTCTGAAATCTAATCAAATCCACCGAGTTCAATGACTAACTAGGGCATAGTCTCAAGTTGTACATTCTTGTCGGTAGTTTCGATCACCGTTGATCGGTTATATATTAACCCGCGAATGGGGCCTTAATTGTTGGTCATGATAAGAACAAGACAGAATACCTTAGACCTTCTAGTGTTCATTAAACAATTAACAGAATTGATTCGAACTCATTGATTAGTGGAAAGTGCCTAACAAGGGACGTTATCAGGAACTAAAAGAAATTGTATTTCTTTTCATAGATTAGCACATTTATTTATTTATACAATGTTAACTAATAGTTAAAACTATAAGTTAACAAGTTTACTTAGCCGTGGTTGCCAAGGCCTTCAGCTTCTAATTTCAAATTGATTTGCTTCAGAAAAGAACAAGTAGATACAAATATTTAATTACTTTTCAAGTTTTTGATTGCAAAAAGGAAGAAACTTCCCAATATAATGGAATCTTAACTTGTACTGACTATTGTATATATGAAAACCAGTACTAGTTTGTTTTGTCCACCTTCAGACAGATGGACACTCTAGAAACACAATATACTCGTTTTCCTTTTGGGATTAGATTATACGAATTAGTACATCTTTGAAATTAGTGCAAAATGGTTTCAGGTATACCATTTAACACATTCATTTGTCTTTTTAACGAGTAAATATTCTGGATCAGATGGGTTTCGTTTATCTTTCTAAAAAATTATAATTGAATTCTGGATCGGATGGGTTTCGTTTATCTTTCTTAAATATTATAATTGAATTAAGGAAGTGTAAAAAAAACCCTGTCACTTGCCAAGACACAAGTTTCTGCCACATACATGCTTCTATTTTGGTCGTAATTTATTCACTCAACATGACTCGGCTTCCATCTTAGCCTATCTTGTAAAATAATTATCCAACCTTCTGCTTTTCGGTCTAATTACGATGTTCTTTTAATTTTCATTCAACATATTCTGGCTGCATGTTTAATTGTCTTCCATATCTTATTATACTGAGTTCCCCAAGGGAACGACCACCAAACCCGTAACCGTATAATATCTTAGACATTTGCATAGTTAGAGATTCCAAATTTGGGATATAGACTACTGATAAGTTTCACTCCACGGGACTTCCATGGTCACATAAATCAGTTTATTGTTCTGCTTGAAACTGTAGTGTGTGAAGTGAGATATAATCTTAGTTCACTTTAAATATATATCAAGAGGTCATCAACTGAATCAACAGATCTCAGTAGACCTCACAGCGTTTATTGAACCATATTTTATTGCAAAACTTGGAATGTGTTGTAGGACCGCTAAAAATACCCTAAGTTATCTTCAAAATCTTCCGTTGATAATAGTGTTTATGTTGATTAACACGTAGAGTAGCACTTGCCGAAGTCTATTGATAAGCTCAAGATTCAATGTTACGTCACTTTAATTGCACGTAGACATAAGATTAATGCGTCATAAGTTATACTACAATACTTATGTACACATTAGCTTGTCTGGACTGAGTCTGAGGGACCTGGAGCACAATATTCAGGGGCAACTTGAGTAAATCTCAGATTTGATATGCAAATGGGCATAAATCACACAAACAGTAGAGAAGTGTCTGCTTAAGTGAATAATGTGCCGCGAAACAAATCTATTGTTACACAAATTTATTGCGAAAAGTTTTCTATTATATATGCATTGTTGGGGGAATTTATCCAGTTTATGAGTTCTATGAATTTGCCCCTTAATGCCCTCTCAAATACTTCTTATAGTTTGGAATATTCTGCGACGATGAATGGAAATTATCACTTGTCGGCACTATTAATAATCTCGGACAATTCTTTGGCATACCGCTTGGCGGATTTGTGGCTGATCGGTATGAATATACTTCAATATAAATAAAAATAAGCTTACCGCAATACTTCATTTAAATTGTGTTATTTTCCATTACTTTGCAGTTATGGTCGCAGCTTTTCCATTGCACTGGGCGGCATTTTGGGCGCCGTGCTGGGCATTGTGCGCTCCTATTCCCCCAACTATGTCTGGTTCCTGATCTTTGAGTTTCTGGACAACATGACTAGCAGCACTTTGTACTCCACGTGCTTTGTGATTGGCATTGAGCTGGTGGGTCCCAGGCGTCGGGTGTTAGCCTGCAGCGTTATAACCATCTTTTATGCCGTGGGAGAAGTCGCTCTAGCCATGTTTGCCAAGTCCTATCAGAATTGGCGAACTCTGCTTAGGATTACCTATATGCCATCTTTGATTTTGCTGGCCTACTTCTGGATTCTGCCCGAGAGCGTGCGCTGGCTGCTGAGCATGGGCAAGGAGGAGCGTGCCAAGGGCATACTGCGAAGAGCGGCCAAGGTAAATAAGCGCAAGCTATCGGAGAGTGTCCTGGACAAGTTGGTCATTGCAAACCGGGACAAGCTAGAGCAGTCAGCGGAGAGTAAATTTCCCATTCGGGAGGCCTTCCGCAACTTCAAGTGGCGCATTGCCAACTGCTCCTTGTGCTGGATTGTCCATGTGCTGGTCTACTACGGGCTCAGCTTGAATGTGGTGCTGCTGGATGGTGACAAGTACAATAACTTTGCATATATTGCGCTGGTCGAAATTCCGGGCTTCTTTATGCCCCTCTTGGTCATGGATCGCTTTGGCAGACGCTACTCGCTCTGTGGCCTGATGATGCTCAGTGCCCTGTGCTGCATTGGCACCATCTTTGCCGGGGGTGAACAGCAAGTTTTGCAGCTGGTGCTCTTCCTGGTGGGCAAACTAACTATCACGGCCAGTTTCCAGGTGCTCTATTTCTTTGCCTCGGAAATCTTTCCCACCAATCTGAGAAACAGTTTACTCAGCTTCTGCTCCATGATGGGCAGATTTGGTTCCATGCTGGCGCCACAGACGCCGCTTTTGGTGAGTTTTGTATATACTACAATACTTTCCAAATATCTATTAAGATTTCCTTCTCGACTTAGGCCAAATATTACAGCAACGCTCCCGCCATTCTCTTCGCCTGCGCTGCCATATTCAGCGGCCTCCTTACGTTGTTCTTCCCCGAGACCACAAATCTTGTGTTGCCCACTACGGTGAAGGAAGCGGATGCCATTGGCGTGAAGAAGAAACCTCCAAAGGATCAGGACATTAATCTACCCGCATAGCAACCTTAAATTATACAGTAAAGAACATTAGTTTTAAGTCAACCACAAGACAGTTCAAAGACATATCTATCCGTAATACTTATATCATAAAATATATTGTATACAAGTGTATGAATATAAGAATATATATATCAAAAGGAATGCAATTATTGTTTTACTCATGGGAGAGCATTTTTGTTATGCTACAACATTTTTATCCTTTATATAACTTCATTTCTATTTAAAATATTTATTAAATCCAACAAAGTTTGATTACTTCAAGTAACTTTAAATGTTAATACCCTAAATGGGGTTTACTACATAACTTTTAAGCGAAGATTAATGGATATAGTAAAAAGTAATCAAAAATGAATCCAACTAGCCACAAAAGCAGTTCAAAATTGCATTTTATAATATTTCCTTAACGACACAATATCTGAATCTTATTCAATTTGAAACTAACAAATACGATATAGTTCTAATAATTAAAAAAAATGTTGGCTTTAAGTTCGATTTTCAGGTAAAACTGGTGCATTGAAACTGGTTTATAACAAAACTTATCGTTAACAAAAAAAGGTTAACCTCTAAAATTTGCTTAAGTTATGGAGGAACTGAATATTTGTATTAACTGATGCTGATATACATTCCAATTGATAATACCATCATTTTAAGGTCTAATAACTTAAACTAAGCTTTGATTTCAATAATATCTTAGCTTAAGCTGCCTTAATTGGTTTGGGTAAAGAACTGTGTAATGGATTTGTTACCCGCTGTAGAATTTAAGGTGCTGTTCAGCTGCTTCTTGGCACCTGCTGGCGATATTTTCTTGTTGGCTGTGGGATTTACTGTGCGCACCTCCAATTGGTTGAGTTCTCGCTGCAGTTTTCTGGCCATATGGAAGTCCAAATGCTCTGGCATATCCACATTTTTAATATAGTTCTTGCACTCAGCGCAGAGCTCCATGGTTGCACCACTGCAGCTAGCAGGTGGTTCTGGCGGGTGTTTGGTGGCCAGAAACTTGGTTATGCTGTTGACAGGCATTGAGGTGGCTGTGCTGCTCGTTCCAGCTGCTTTTTTAGACTTCTTGACCGGCGCTGGCTTTGCCGTGGGTGAGGCAACCGACGCTGTGGTTGCGTTCAGTCGACTGCGCTGCGTTTCCTCACGCTGTTCCACGCGCATTTGACGACTTAATTGCTGCGCAAAGTGATGATCCCGATGGGTTTGCAGTGCCTTGACATCGTCGGGTATTTGAGCGCCACACTCATCGCACTTAACCAGGCTAATAAGACCTGGTCGTAGCTCCGGCTGCGCGTACTCGACATAACTGCTCGCATAGTCGTTGATTGGCGGTGATTCCTTTGAATTAACATCCACAAATTTGCGTTTCGATGTTGAGGGCTGCTCCTCTGGCTCAGCCTGTTCCTGTGTATTTGTGCTGCTTGATTCGATCGCATCCAATTCGGCAGCCAATCCCTGCATATCGGAAGAGTTACTGTCTTCAGCTATAGACTCATTTGGCTGTTCCACCGTTTTGTTTACTTCCTTTTGCTGTTGCAGATACTTGGCAAAGAAACTCTCCTTAAATTCTGGCGGCGTTGAAACTGGCGCATCGTTGTTGTCGCCGGTTTCTTCTGCAACGGAGGCTTCCATCAGTTTTCGCTTGTACTTTTCAAAGAAGCTTGTTGGAGCCGCCTTTACAAGCTTGGTTTGTTCATCATTTTTTACTGTTGTTGCTTGTATTACTGGCTCCTTTGCTGTCTCTGTTGTTGCCTCATTTTCTACAGGCTTCGGTTTCGCTTCCAATTTATCCTTTTCAATTTGTTCGCTTTTGTGGGACTGCAAATAATTTGCAAAAAAGCTCTTCATTTTAGCCTCCTCTGTTTGTTTCGGTTTCTGTTCTACATTAGGCCTTTCCACACCCTCCTCAGCGCTGATGCGACGTTTCTTGGCCGCCTGGTTGGCAAACATTGTTTGCAGGCTATTTTGTGCACTTGACGCAGTTTCAAACTTACCCACACTGATGCCTAGAAACTTGATGGCGTTGTTGAGTGCCGCCTCGCTACCCGCACGCAGAAATGTCTTTGTGTTGGCCTTGATCAGTTCCAGTGCCTGGCTGGACAGGGTCTCCTGATCGCATTGAGCGAGTGGCGAGGAACGGGAGCTGGCCACTTCCTCGCCATCGATATCCTGCACGAACTGCACAACCATTTGCTTAGCCTTGCGATTGTTTTCTATGGAATCTTTCTCCACGCGCTCGTTTATCTCGCTCGCTAGCTCGCCCAGCCAGTGTTGTAATGTTTTAAGACCAGTTATGTTGTTGCGACCCGGAAATTTTTTGCAGCAACCAATACTCTTGGAATAAAAACGTGGCGTGACCGCCTCCAGGTCAATACCGCGGGCAATGTTATGTATCCAGGTGCTGCAATGAGTTACATTAATTATACAAAGTTCAAACATACGAAGAATTCAAACGGCAAGCATGCCAGCAACATGTTCCCCATATCTCACCCATTCTTCTCGTCTAGCTTCCGATGCAGCTCTGATTCGCTGTATTTGAGCACCTGGCCCAGAAACTTAACGCCTAGCGTCTCACAGACTGTCTCGCCAAATTTGCCACCCAATCCTTTGATCTTGCCCACGGGCAGCGTGTCAAACAGCGCGGGTATCTCCGCCAGCGGTAGAATTGTCTGTTTGTTGGGCTTGTTCATGCCTGCCGCCAGCTTGGCCAGGATCTTGTTGTGCGCAATGCCTGCCGAACATTCATAGCCGGTTTCCGCCTTGACCGCTGCACGCACCTCGCCCGCAATGCAGGCACCAATCAGCAGCCGCAGGTCGCTCTGACGCACAGCGGGCAAATCATTGGGATTGTAGGCAAGCATAAAACGCTCATCATCCACATAAGGATTGGCAAATCGATTTGTTATCTTATTCACATACTCGCCAATGTTATCGTAGCCGACAGCAAAGCAATTGACCAGCTCGTCGGGCTTTAATGCGAAGGCGCCCTGCAAATCAAAGTAATTAGAATTAATTAATATACTTATTGTCAAGTGATCGTGTACAAGTAATTAATCAGCCAGATTAGTTTTGCAGTTCCGATCAGAAATTCCAGAAACTTTCTTCCCCTTTGTCTTCAAGCTTGTAACACTAACTATGCTATCCATAACCCTTTGCGTATCATATGTTCTAATTATAACAATCTTTATCATTTAATATGTAATGCTAGTTCAATTTCCTTACTCAGAACTTCACTTATATGTTATCTGTGTAATCTATAGTTTTTTGTATATTGTATATAAAAGTTCTACATAAATTATTATGTAGAGTTCTACATAAATTATTATGTAGAACTTTTATTTAGTCTGTTCTTATTTATATGTTCCGCGATCTTCGTTACCGCACGTTATGCGGCGCGCCCCTCAGTCGGTTGGGTGGGAGGTGGGTTGCATTTTGCCTGGGTCCGCGCGTTAACAAGCCCGTGCTTGGTGTCGTTTGGGCCTCTTGAATGTACTGGCCGTTTAGTACATCAACGTCCGAAAAAAAGAAAAAGTTTTAGTTACTCACCGTCTGCAATTGCTCCACGCGTCGGTTGACTGTCTCTGTGATGTCCAGATAAGCCTCATCCACCGATGCGCGCTCCAGGAGCTGCGTGAACCGCTGCAGCACGTTAGCCACCTCTTTGCCCGCATCGCGGTATTTGCCAGTATCGGCCTTTTCTCTGATATTCGGCACCGAGCAGAGGATTATATCGTGGCACAGCTCCTTGGCCTCATCGCCGCGCATGTGGCGCGTCACTCCCTTGGCGCGTGCCGCATAGTTGACGGCTATGATGCCGCCCCCGCGCCAAGGGTTGTACTGCACCACGGCCAAGGGCTTACCTTGATATTCAGGCTGTTGCTTCTCCTCGACTTGGCAGAAAAAGCAATCCATGTCCACCAGCAAGACCACGCGATCATATTTATTTTGCATGCTAACAAAGACACGCGTTGAACTACTCATGATTGCAATTTATAACTTCAATTTTTAAATCATTTTGCTGAATTCGCGCGTTTATTCAGACAATCAACAAGCGGCAACAGCTGACCACGAGTGCGAGTGGGACAACTAGTTTGTCTGCAATGCGCAGCAATGCTGCCATACGGCATGTATTTGGAATCAGCTGTTCCGTTGGCAACGCGCCCTGATGACCATGTGGCAGCGCTGGCCATTGAAAAATGTAAACAGGCGAATTAGTTGGTGTAGTTAAAGAGTTTTTACCAATAAAAACAATAAATAAATGTCTGTGCGTGCGTTTAAAAATATTTAAAAATGTGGACTATTAGCCGGAACATATAAAAAAGGCGTTAAAAAGCTGCAAGCAGGCAACTACGTGACTTTCGCTGGTTTTTTGAATGTACGAATCAAATGTTTGAATAATTAATGCCTTTGTGAATGAGTACTGAGTGTAATTAAATTGTTAATTGCTCAGTAATATATGTATATATATTTCTATTTTCTTTCTAATTGCGGCTTATTATGTAAACTTTTGGCAAAATGTGAAGCTATTGATTTTTTTCGAATGCCGCTTGCCAAAATGCAACTCGCACACACACAACTCACACCCACACACACTCATGCACATGTATACACACACAGATTTAGTCATCCTGGGTTAATGCACGCATTCGAACTTTATATATAAAAGCAATTATTGATTTGCGTTTAACCTAAGGCACTGGACTGGTCAAAAATAGCATATATTCCGTGTCGTGCCATGATCTATTTCCGGTTTTTGTTCGTTTCCTGAAATATACGCCGGGTTGGGCTCTTGAGTAGCCTCTGTGTCGGTGCGTCATTTCCAAAAGTCCCATTCCATGACGCTCTTGATTTATCCAGCTTTTTTTTTACGTGTGCCAACTTATGACTTAATTAGGTTAACGCACGTAGACGCTGCCCAGCCCAAGTCAAGTGGCAGTTAAATTTATTGCATGCCTAAATACTGTGACAGCTCTTGATGCCCAAGCGATTTGGGCTCTGTGTGGGGGTGTGGGGTGTGTGGGGGTGTAGGTGTGTTGTGTGTATATTGATGTGACCTAATTTTGCCTAGTTTATGGGGGTGAATGTGTTACAGGAACGGAAACGGCAGGTGCAACACTGACCTGTAGTAATATGTCATGCCATGTCCATCAAAAATCACTTAACGATTAGTGTTACCTTTTAACCACTGAAAAGGAATTGATAGTTTACTTTATTGGTCCTAGAAAACTTAAGGATGAGCATATTCAGTTAGAAAATATATTTATAGATTAGCGTATTGGGTTTTCTTGTATATTATATACAAATAACATTCTTACAATTTCAACCAATTTATAATGGGAAATTTAAACAGAAAAACCAGGGAATTTATATTGAATTGAAATTTGTTGAGTTGATATCTTAAATTAGTCTTGAATATATTGCCTACATTAAAATTAAAGAAATAATTTAGGTTCCCAGCTGAAGGCCCTGGCAGCCATGCCTTAAAATTCAATGTTAACTCCTAGTTTTAACTAGAATTGATCATTATATAAATAAATATATTTAGGTTACATCATAGTCATAATAATAATAGAGCATTTAAAGTATAAGCTTTAAAAAATAACTCAAAAATAACTCGATATTGAATACCCATGTTAATAATAAATGATAGAATTCCATATTTGATCCAGCGTCTGTGACCCGCATATTAATGCAAAAAGATTATTTTTTTAATGCAAGTAAATTAAATTGTGGTAATCTAAGATGACAATCCCCCATAGAGTTCTGCTAGAATTACGCTATGGCCGTCCCTGTCTTCAGCATAAACACACAATTATGCTAATGGCCCACGCCCACGAGAAGAGCAACAACCACTTGACCGAGCTTCTCCCCCCCGGCAGCCAGTGGCAGCAGCAACCCACTCACCATTCACCACTCAGCGCGGCACTCGTCCGTACTCAGACGGTCGTCATCGTCGTCACTTTTGGGGGTATTCACCAGCTGGCAACTGAAACAGCCAGACAGTCTGTGATAAATGCTGGGCGATGAAGTCACTGGGGCGTTATATCGCATTGCAGAGTTCCTTTTGATTTCATTGTTTTCAAGTGTTTCGTTCGCTTTGCTTGCAGTGCCGACCACGTCGCCATGGTGAAGATATTGCAGGCCTACAACTTTGCCAAGCAGCAGACGTATGCGCTCAATGGCGACATCCTGGCGGCCACCTTGATTGGCAACAATCGCATTGCGATCAGCAGCGCCGAGCAGTTCATAGAGATCTATGACATTGGAGGGAAGCAGCAGCAGCAACAGCAGCAGTCGGAGCAGCAGGAGTTTGTACCACAAGAGGATCTGTCAGCTGGTAGTGCTGCGGGAGATGCTGCATCGCCTCCACCAGCGAATGATGAGCGCCTGCCGGCCAGGTACACATTGGCCACGGTGGGCGAGGTGGTGCAGCTGATTTACTGCGAGGCGGGTAAGCATGGAATTGAAAATTGATCTAAGAAGCCAGATGCACTTTGAATTCATTGTATATTTGTTTAATAATGCAGGTAAATACCTACTGACCCTCGAAAAGGAACAGGCTGGCAGTCCGGTGCACTCGAATAGCACCAGCATTAGCTGCACATCGAGCAGCAATAGCAATACTGTCTGCTCCGAGGATGATACCAAGATGTTTGTGCGCATTTATGCCAACTTTTGGAAGTTTCCCGATGCCAAGCTCAATGAGCTGCCCATTACTATACGCATTGCCTCGATGACTACACCCAAGACGCCGCTGGTGGAGAGCATTGATGTGATTGAGCTGCCATTGCGCAGTCCGCCAGAGCTGGTGCAGTGCTGTCAGACATCGGGGAATATCATAGTGAGCAGCAGGGATCGCATCTATCTGTATGAGTACACGCAGTGCGTGCATGAGAACACGCAGCCGAGGTTTTCATTTATCGATTTTCTGCCCTTCAAGTTCTTTGTGCAGTTGAACTTTGTGCCGCTGCGATTATGTCTGGCTGAGAATGTCATAGCTTGTCTGAGCCATCGCTATTGTGTGGCCTTTAAGGTGGTAGATGCACTAGCTAACAAAGCTGCAGCCACGCCGGCTGCTCATGATTTGAGCTGCCTGGACAATGATTATGCGGGCGATGAGCCATTATCTGAATCCATTAGCCTAGGCAGCAAGGCAAGCGGAGCGGCTGCCAGCAGCACGCACAGTCAGCAGAGCTGCGACAGCGACTCCTTGCAATCCTCCAGCAGCGCCAAGCCCGCTCCGCCCAACGGTCAGGGCTTGGCTGGTCGCACACCATTGGATTTTAATGTGGCGCGACTGGTGAATACAGCCTATGGAAGGGAATTCGAGCCCGAGCTCCGTTCCCAATGGGATCAGTGCGAGAATGGGAGCAATCGCTGCGGTGGGCAGGATGACAACACCCAGGAGATAACCATAGCACCACAACGCGCTGCAGATATTAAAATCAAGCTAATCAACGAGGCAAAGGCAATGAATGTAAGAGGCATGGCAGCTGGCGGAAGCAACGCGCTCGAAGATGCTTCCGTGCAGTACGACATACGTAAACTGTTGCAGATCTGCATGAAGACGTCAGAGCCGCAGTCTAGAGTTTTGGATATACTACGCTGCATGGATTTGAAGGCCATTTACCAGCGCAGCAGCGAACAGCAGCTGGATGAGGATGATGAGTACGACATGGGCAATCAGCAGGTACCCAGCGCTGTGACCTTATTCAAGCATGCCAATCGGCGCACACTCAAATCCTCGCAGCATCAGCGCTGCGTGGGACATGCCCTGCTCGTGGCCAGCAGCGTGGATGGTTATTTGTATCAGTTCTGTGCGCAGGGCAAGTGGTATAGTGAGAACGAGAAGCCTGTGGCTAGTTATAGCTTTACAGCCCCCGTGCTGCAAGTGCATCTTAATGATTATGTTATCTATGCTGTTACATCGGAGTCTGTGGAAACTCATACCTCACGCATTGGCCATAAGCTCTTTCACAATCGCTTTGAGTACCCAAGCATTGGCGGCCTATTTCCAGAAGAGTCCTCGCCAGATGTGAGCTCAGCCATTGCTGTCATTGGCCTGGCGGCCTTTATGCACGTGCAGTTTGTCTGCATCAATCGGGAGCAGCTGGTGCTGATCACAAATGCGGCGCTCGAGCTGCACAAGCGTCGCAGCACCGGCGAGGTGGCTGTAGTAGCAGTTAAACGTAACATTGCAGCCAGGTTTCTGGCAGAGGCCAAGGCCAAGCACAGCAACTTGCTGAGAAGCAGCAGCAACGCGGCCCAGTCTTCGGTGGTGAATGAATGGACACTATACAGTCTGGAAGTGCCCAGGGTGGAGCACGTTGTGGAGGATCTCGAGGGCATTGCCGAATCGTATCGCAGTGCAAGCAGCTCTAACTTCTATGATCTCATGGAGGAGGCACATGTTATGTTAAGGTTGAGCGTTACCCTGCAGGGCGAGCGACTCAGTCTGGACAGGGAACAAGAGCTCCGTAAAATGTTTGTTGCCAATTGTCGAAAACTGGCGGACTTTTCAATACGGTAAGATTGTGTATCTATCCTTTAAGTAGAATGGTTTAGTAGAAGCGCAGAAATTAAAACATTTCTTCAGTTTTCTTACAAGGCTTAAAAACAATATAAATTATCAAGTTAAAGAAAACATTTTACCAAATGGAAACTATATAATTATGTCTTAATACAAATATTTCTATCAATTAATTCTACCTTTTTTGTATGCTCTTAACGACAGCTCCAATAAACAAGAAGTTTATCTGCAAGCAACCGGGTTCTATAAGATGTGTCAACTGCAATTGGTGGACATTTACAACAACTACATTGCTGAGTTGGGAGAGAGCGATGAGATAGTGGAAACCTCGCAGCTTGTTGGTCTCATCTATACCGTAAAACTGTTTCTGCTTGGACTAGGAACGGATCGTCTCAAGTCATCGTTCTTGCATCAGACAGTGCCACCATATTTTACACCTGCCCATGTGCTGCAACAGGGCTATAAGCAGGTGCCGCTCTCTCTGGAATTTCTCAACATGTTCATTAAACATGCGCCCCCGGATATTCCGCCAATAATGCTTAGCTCACCTGTGGTAGCCGATGCCATGAGCGGCGAGCTAATCAACTATCTCAAGTTCTTGACGACGCTGTGAGTAAACAATAGATTGACAAACAAGTCGCTAGCTTATCCGCTTTCCTTTTAGTACACCCGACGAGAGTCTTCTTTTGGCTGTGACTGCCTGTCGCATGTCCAACTATCTGCTGGCCCAGGAGATCATAGCCAAGTCCACGCGCCGTAACTTGGCTATGGCTCTGATTAAGCACAAGAATGTGCTCTTCGATGACAGCACTGTGTTATATCAGCGACGCCAGCAGCCAGAGCAGCCACAATTGTCGGCTCGCAAGCGTTCCCGTCGTGGCGCCACACAATCCAAGGGCAAATCTACAGGCGGCAGCACATCGACACCAATGCCCAGCGCCATTGTATCCTTCTCGGATTTCTGCGAAACCATATTGCTGGCCAATGAGCAGCCGGCCCTGATTGAGGCCATAAGTGATGCCTTTATACACGCTTTGTGCATTGAGCATAGCATAACGCTGGACGTGGTGCTGCAGCTGTTTCTCAACTATATTGCCTCGCACATTGGACAGAAGGGATATCAGACCTCGCAGAAGGTCTTTGTTAACATATTACAGGTATTTTATTATGATCTCTACGATGTTAGCTCATCGCATCAGCCGCATGAGGTGCGGTCACAAACGCCGCCTCAGCTGGACGACGACTACGATGAGGAATGCAGCAGTTCGCGTGCACCTTCGTTGCACAGCGAAGCGGATGTACAATCCTTGTCAAGTTCGTGTGCCAGCTCGGTCCCTGAAGAACGTTCAATAAGCGGACGGCAGCAGCGCATTGTTTACGATCAGTTGCAGGAGCAACATGCCGGTTCGCCCTTTCAAAAGCGTGCCTCAAATGCATCGCTATCGCAGCCGCAACCGGACGATGACGTGGCTGCCACCAATCTGAAGGGCCTTAAAATTCTATTTCGCATGTACATGGGTCGCTTGAAGGCTCTGAGTGATCTCATTACCGATCTGCAGTCCGCTGATGTGGAGCAGCAAAGCAGTCGCGAGGATTTCTTAAACCTACGCATGGAATGCATTGCTTATATGGTGGGCATGGCGCCCAATTTCTGTACCAAGCCAAGTGTACGCAATGCTAACGATCCTCTATGCAGCAAGTTTATATTTGTGCCCTACATTCCCGATTATAAGCTGGCTGAGGGCGAGGAATACGAACGGCATATCAAAGCTTACATAAGACCTATACCCTGTTTGCTGGAGCGACCGCAGTACTTGAATCGTTTGCCACCCTTTGAGCGTAGTGATTTTAGCTTTCCTAAAAAGGATAAGGGCGAGTTTGAAGTGCGCTTTACAGCTTGGCATAATGAATTGTTGACCTTGACACTTAAAATTCAAAGCCTGCTGGCTTCCAACAAGGTAGATCGTGAGATCATTTCAGAGTTTTTGGCTTTTATACAGAAAACGCCCCATTTGATGGGCATTGATAGCTTCTTGGTCATAATATTGCCCAAAAATCTGGCCATCAATTATATGCTGAGCTTTTGTCCCGCTTACTTATGGCAATATGGCAAGGTGAGCTCATATATTTTAACTATAACTAATTTGTAACTAATTAGTGCTTATTTTTTGCTTACAGTCCTGCGGCTTTACGCCCAAGCATTGGGAGTCGCTGCTGCGCAAGATACTTAGCAAACAGGACTCGCTCCCCAATTGGAAAACATACATTGCAGGTTTGTGGCAGCAGTTTCCATGTTGCAATTTAAGCAACTAATAAAAACCCTTTTCTTTTATTACTTACACAGAGATACTCAACAATCTGGTAGTGGAACTCAGCTTCGAGGAGCTGCTGCAATGCTTTCCCAGCGAGGTCATACAGAATCGGAATACAGCACAATATTTTGCCAAGGAATTTGCGGAAACCTGTGTACTGTACGAGCACGAGCAACTAGTTTTTAAGACACCGGAGCACCCAGTGGGCAGTAGGGAGCATTTGCCTATGGATAACATTGATGAGGATAATGTTTTTGAGCTGACATTGCGCAAAGCGGTTGCCAAACAACGCAGTATCGCATTACGCTCGATGATTGAGTCAACGGGCACTCAGCTGTTTGATGCAACCAGTAATCCTATGTATAATCTATAAAATGTCTGGGTTTAGTCTGGATTTGTTGGAGTATTCCTCTTTTAACTAGTTGGAGATATTATCATATTGCAAATTGAAAAGATTGATTGATATTACTTAGAGACATATGTATGACAAAAACGTTGTAGTTCCAGTTAAGATATAATGTATAATGTATCAATTTATATAGCACTATATATTTATGAGCGTAGTCATTATTGTAACCCTTCTAACTAGGCATTATTTATTGATAATTTTGTTTGACACAATCGTAACATTTCGGTATATTTAATAGTGGTTTTAAAAATGATTCATGACGAAATTTTGTAGGTTGTACAACTAAAGTAGGCACTTTTATGCAGTATTCGCTAGTAGCACGCCATATTAAACCAGTTAAAGGCCTGTCAAATGGCTAAAAAAACAAAAACATAAACAAATATATTGCAAGCTGTTATTGAGAGGAAATTCCTGAGTTGTGTTATCTGGCACTTGCTGAATGTCTGTGTATTACTAAGTTCCCTTTTTAAGTCAACCTTAGTAATCTTAAATATGGTATTGTATTTTTAGCTAAACAGTCTCTTAATCTCATGTATACACACACACACACACACACGTACACACTCCGACATCAAGTGATATTTTTTAAATTCTTGCATAAAGTTTAACAATAAAAGAACATTAATTGTATGATAAAGCACTCATTGAATTCTTTTATAAAGCTGGCTAAATCATTAGCCCACTCAGAGTTTTGTGCTTAAAATGTATGTTACAGCTGCCAAGAGACGCCTTTCTGGGCGTGCGACGACGGTAATTGAAAACGTGTGAAAAACTTGTTGAGAATCTACAGCCTCCCTCCCCAACCGTCTTCCCACCTCCCCGCACAGCAACGCGGCCAATTAAATGCGCTTTG
Organism: Hirtodrosophila histrioides; assembly: GCA_037075165.1. Taxonomy (NCBI): domain Eukaryota; kingdom Metazoa; phylum Arthropoda; class Insecta; order Diptera; family Drosophilidae; genus Hirtodrosophila; species Hirtodrosophila histrioides. Next base: position 313,329 of record JBAMCL010000491.1, read on the forward strand.
TGTGGGCGGCAAGCGTTCAAGTGAGTCGCTTGTCAATCCAGTCGGCTGGAGACGGCTCTGACTGAAGCATGGGAAAAGTGCAGTACAATCCAGAGTTTGCTCAGGAGCAGATGTCCTCAAAGGACAATCAATTGGATGCGCTTATCGTTCGCATTGGACAATTTGGACGCTTTCAGATTACGAACTATGTAATGCTCTGTTTGCCCATCATATGCAATGCCTTCTACTCGATATCCTATGTATTTACTGCAAGCAATGTGGTGCACAGGTGAGTCTGGTGTTGCAATCTCCCAAGTGGCAGGCTAACTTTCATTCAACCCCATTGCAGGTGCAACATCAGTCTATGTGATACTTCTAATAGCAGCTATTTTGAGCCATGGGTGAACTTTACGATACCCCAGGATGACGGCGAATTGAATTCGTGCGAACATTACGAGGCGGAGCCAGGACATGGAGGACACTGTGATGCTATTCATTTCTATGAGAATGACACTGTTGGCTGTGAGTCCGGCTACAAGTTTAGGGATGATGAAAACACCATATCCACAGAGGTGAGTTCAGCCAAGGACCCTATAATTAATAATATATTAATAATTAGAAGGTTTTTGGTTCAGCGTTGAAGTGATTTAATCAAATTTTTGGGCTTATTTCGATTATATCATTGAGTCACCGTTGAACTCAATAAAATGATCGAAATAAGTGAATTAAACATATTTTTGTGTTTCTTTTGATCATTTCATTAATGATCTGTAACAACTTTCAGCATAACATGAAATTTAAAAATTAGTTTTTAATTAAATATGTAATAGTTATCATACTATTGCACATAATTGGCATTTGCATTAGTAAAATATATTACATTTTTTTAAATTAATCTATATATTCTAATATCTGAGTACTTGTTATACTTTCAGTTTGGCATCTTCTGCTCTGATCAATGGCAGCTGTCCATGGTGGGAACAGTTAACAATATTGGCCAGTTTGTGGGCATACCTTTAGGCGGCTATTTGGCAGATAGGTAAGTCAATTCAGTTAAGATGTAAGAACAGCCGTATGTATAACTTTACCTTCGTAGATATGGGCGCAAGTCCATGCTGGTTGTCTCCGGCCTTTTGAGCGCCTTGGCCGGACTCGCACGCTCCCATGCGCCCAATTATTTAAGCTTTCTGTTCTTGGAGTTTCTGGACATGGCCGTGGGCAGCACACTGTTTCCCACTGCTTTTCTGCTGGCCATCGAGCTGGTCGGCCCCAAGCATCGTGTGGTGGCTGCAATGGTCATCAGTCTGACCTATGGCCTGGCAGAGGCAGCCATGGGCTACCTGGCCAGCTATCTTCTGGATTGGCGTGTGCTGCTGCGCGTACTTTACACGCCGGCGCTGCTGCATCTGCTCTTTATCTGTTATATACCCGAGAGCGTGCGCTGGCTGCTCAGCCAGGGGAGGGATCTGGAAGCCACTCAGATACTGCGCAAGGTGGCGCGCGTTAATCAGCGCACACTGCCCGAGGATCAGCTCAGTGAACTGATTCGTGCGAATCGCCAACTGGTGAACCAGTCGGAGTCCCCTGATGGTCACTACAGCTTGCGGCAAATTTATAATGCACTCGGCCTGCGTATTGGCCAGTGCTGCTTTGTATGGTTTACCAATACGTTCATTGCCCTGGGTCTTACTCTAAATGCCAGTGAATTGAGTGGCAGCAAATTTGAGAACTTCAGCATGACGGGATTCATGCAGTTGCCGGGTATTCTCCTGTCCACCCTGTTGATGCATCGCATTGGACGACGCTGGTCCTTGTGCTTCTTTCTGAGCATTTGTTCAGTCTTACTGCTCGCAATGGCGGTCTTGGAAGAAGGTATGATGTGTATATATTCATAGGCAAAGCCAAAATCTAATAACCAATATATACCAACATTTTATGGCTCTTTAAATCCTGCTACAGTCACGGATTGTCCAACATTGTCTTGGGTCCTTTACTTTCTCGCGAAAATGACTTCAACGGGCAGCTTTATGGTATTGTATTTTTTTACCTCGGAAATATTTCCCACCAGCTGTCGCAATAGCCTGCTTTCCTTCTGTTCAATGATTGGACGCTTTGGCTCCATGTTGGCCCCACAAACCCCACTATTGGTAAGTATTGCAGTTGGCACAGGCTATACATTGTCAAGTCTTGCCTCTCTTACAGATACACTACTACAAATATGCGCCACATTTGCTGTTTGCCACATTTGGCTTACTTGGCTCGGTTCTAGCCATGGTTTTACCTGAAACTGCTAACAAAGTGCTGCCAACAACTTTGGAGGAGGCACGTGCCCTGGACAGAAGTATGCCGATGAAGCAATCCAAATCATAGTCATTGGCAGCCACAAAAACTGCCCTCGAATGAGTCGCAAGTGGCAATCGAAATACTTGAGCTCTATTTCAAATTGTAAATATATTAATCAGCGTATCGCATTGAATGACAAAGCAGGAATACTTGATAGAAAATTGAGTGTCGTAGCAGAAATATCATATTATAAATATTAGTGTGTCAAATACGCAGAAAGCATTGGCTTTTGTGGCTATAAGTGCTTTGTAGTATTGTATTCCTGGAATTTGCATTTACGCTTATTTCAGCATAATGAAATTTGATTTTGATATATATTAAAGTAGTTCTTCTATTTGTTAATCTAATCTGTTGATTTTAGCTATCAAACGGAAATACTTATGTAATAGCATACAAAATCTATAATCTATGTCAAATTAAGCAATATGATAAGTCACTACTATTTCCCTAATAAAATGTTATTGATTTCTAATAAATTCTTCAGTTTGTCATTGATTTATCATTTATTCATTATTGCCAACATGGGCTAGCTAATCTTTGCTACATTATATGATCGAATGAATGAATGTTTATACAATCTATTTGCAGTATAACAACAGTATATTATGATAAAGCAGCTTTTACTATACCAAGCACAAGTTCTATCAATGATTTATTCATTTGTACTATTTTTATTTTATATTCTAACTTATTATATATAGCTTATAATCAGTTAAGCTCAAATTAAAAGGTAAACACTGTAAACAGTATAATTGAATATATCACGGTATAATTGCATGTCAAGACATAAAATCCCCAAAGAGCGCCAGGGAAGTAATAGATAAGCAATAATATGTTTGACATGGGTAAAACAACGATGGGATAGAACTTTACAGGTGTGTTCACAGGTATTATCTATTATTTATCAACAAACAACTCGTTGACCCATTGACAACTGTGAATTATGGCCAAACAGACAGTAACAGCTGCTTTTGCCAGACATAATGTCGGGGGCGCCTTCTGATAAAAGGCAATCAGCAGCAACAACAATGTTGTAGATTGATAATATACTTACATATATACTACTCGTATTTGATATCAATCAATAATCAAGCGTTGAAGCCATTTATGGTCGTCAGTCTGGAGAGTAAATGCGTTTGACAAACAAAATTAACTACGAACGAACACAGACTAGTTGATAAGCCCAAGATAACAGCAATCGTTAGAGGCGTACTGAAGAGCTATGCCGATTAAAACTAATAAACTTGACTGAGAGCGGATCTCGTATCTGAAGCGAGCACGCTGTCAAGTGTCGTAATCAGCCACAAGCGAATCACAACAGCACGAAAAGGGACAAGTGAACGGAAGAAAAATGTGTTTCTTTCTAGCCGAATATGAGAATACACTTGTGGATTATTTTTGGAAAATTTGATCTAATCAAAATGAAGAATAAACACACATAAGCATATTTAAGAATAATTACTATATCTATACTTGTATTAGCAACTAGCATCAAATCTATTCGTTAGCTTATTAATATATAAGATAAGCTTTTTTTTATTGTGCTTTTTGATCTGCTTGCTTAGAGATTATGTATGTAGTTATATTTTAGTTGCAGCTCTTATTATAATCATAACAAATTCATAAGGGTATGAACTGTATGAAGAAAATGAAATTTTGTAATATTTATTTAATTAATTATTTATTGATAATTCCTAGAGCCACCAGCTTAAGTTTGTTAATTAATTCTATTCACTATAGTTGCAGAAGTAAACATAGCTTTTCATATTATCATTATGGATCTACTTGTTCAGAGTTTATTTCTGGGGAAACATCTATGTTCAGTCGTACTGACTGACTGACTGAATTCGTGGAAAACTGTTGTATGAAACTTTTTTAATTATCGTCCGATTGGCTTCAAACTCATTTTCAAACTTTTCTGTTTAGCATCCAACTATATTGGAGCTAATTTTCAAAGCACCTCACATTAAATAATTCGACAAATGTGCTACCATGTGCTACCAGTCGCCAAGGACGGGAAGTGAAAGTCAAGGACAAATGAGTGGGATTATTTGATTAGTTTAATCGGCTTCAAAGACATTTTCATAGCCCTATATAAGAAACATTAGTCACGTGGTTCAAATATTTAGTTTCCTACCCCCACGGGAGGGAATACTGTGATACGCTATTTATATGTATTTGTTACGGTTGACGAAAGTAGTCAAATTCAAAATAATGCACTTTCATCTAAATATTTCTTCGGGCTAGTCAGGGGCATTACCTGCTAGTATATATATATATATATATTTTCATATATGCATGTGCAGACTCTGCAGACTGAAGAAGGCGTAACAAACGCCGAAACGCGTACGATGATGAATTTTAATAAATAATTATTTATAATATGGCATTTATTATTAAAAAAAAAAGAATTACAACGGTCTTATTAACTCGCCATAAACACACTAATGATTTACTCTTGAATATTTTCTCGCTTATCTTTTTGACCCCATGCAAGTTTAGTGAGACAAGCAAAATACCCTCCGCAAGGGTATGCTGTGCCTAACCTCAACCTCAACCGGTTGATGTGTTTGGCGCAGTGTGTACGGAATCAGTCAATGAGCGGCGCTGCTCACAGTTAGACGCTCCAGCGGAGCGGACTTGAGAGCATATAGGAAATAGATTTATACGTATTATGGGCTATAAAAAGCCCCACGAACTCTACGGCATATTTATAAATCGCGGGCATTCTGCAGACACATACAAAGTGAATTTTATCACGTGCATTTCATGACATCGAATAAGGAAGGAACGATAATTGCAACTTAAAATCCGTTTTCAATATTCGAGCACATGTTCGGTAAAGAGGGCAGTGATCTTGGCGACGCCGCCGTCGCAGCCGCGCCCAAAGAGAATCCGACAGCATCTAATGGCCATGTCGCAGAGCCTGAGAATGGTGCCAAAAGTGAGAATGTCGAGGCATCCGCCAGCGAAGATAACTCGCTGGACGCGATTCTCGTCCGAATTGGGCAGTTTGGACGCTATCAATTCTTCATATATGTATTATTGTGCATACCCATGGTGTTCAATGCGTTCTTCTCGATCTCCTATGTGTTCACCGCCAGCACAGTGGTGCACAGGTGAGTTCCCTGAGAAACTATACTCTCAGCTGATCCTAATGCGATTGATCTGTAGATGCAACATACCGCAATGTGACAGTCCGAGCAGTTCATATGACGAGTACTGGCTGAATTTTACTGTGCCCTATAAGAACTCTGCTTGGGATTCGTGTAAGCGTTATACGAATCTCACGGATCCGGAGGAGAGTGATATGTGTGACCCGCTATATTTTAGTAATAATGAAACCGAAAGTTGTGGCACTGATTTCAAATTTAGAGATGAGGAGAAAACTATATCTACGGAGGTAAGCATTAATCTATAGATGTCTTCGAAATGTATATATTTATGTATACCAAATTGTATAACTCTTGCTATTTAAATATTTGTATTTTATTCAAAAAGTGCACCTGTATAAAAACATTGTTGTTATATGCTTGGGAAACTTTTGTTGATTTAATACCCTCTGTATTATAATTTTGTCTAGAAGTGTGTAATGGACTAATGTAACCATTTCCGACCCAACAAAGTGTAAATATTCTGAATTAGCATCAATAGCCGAGTCGATATAGCGATGTCCGTCTGTCCGTCTATTTATATGCAAACTAGTCTCTCAGTTTTAATGGTATCGTAATGAAACTTGGCACAGACCGTTCTCTTTGCCGCAGGTAGTACATATGTCGGAGCCGGCCGGATCGGACCACTATAACATATAGCTGTCATAGAAATGATCGGTCCAAAACTATGTTTTTGTATGAAAAACTTTTTTGTTTACGAAGATATTCTCACCAAACTCATTCAAACCAAGTCTCTAGAGAGTTTATACAATCTGACTAAGTTTGTTCAAAATCGGACAACTATATCACAACTATTTCCCAATAGGATCGGGTGAAAAATGAGTTTTTGTATTACATCCAAGCTAAGTGAGAGTTTTATAATATTTTATTATTATATTGCTAGGGTATATACCTTCGGCACTCCGAAGATATCCGTTCTTTCTTGCTGAATTTTATATTCATAATAAAAAAAAGACAATGGGAATTAAACAACAAAAGATTAAAGATAAACTCAACCCAATTTCAGCACTGTTTAGTTATAGCGAGACAATGTAATGGATTTTAATTCTTGTGATTATACTTATCTATAATTATCTTAATAAACCTAATCTCTATTTTAAAGTTTGGCATCTTTTGCAATGACGAATGGAAGCTTTCTATGGTGGGTACCATAAACAATGTGGGACAATTTGTGGGCATACCGTTGGGTGGATTCTTTGCAGATCGGTAAGTGGACTAACTTATCTACCATATATAGTAATATAACAATTCTGTAACTCTTTCAGCTATGGACGTCGCACTATGTTGGCCATTGCTGGAACTGTGAGTGCCGTAATGGGCATCATACGCTCAGTGTCCACCAATTACGCAATGTTTCTGTGTTTCGAGTTTTTGGACATGGCTGTGGGCAGCACCCTGTTTCCCACCGCCTTTCTGCTGGCCATCGAGCTGGTCGGCCCCAAGCGTCGTGTGGCAGCTGCAACAATAATAACCATATTCTATTCGCTGGGCGAGGCGTTTCTGGGAATTTTGGCATCACATATACAGAATTGGCGCTGGTTGCTCCGTGCACTCTATGCGCCAGCCATTCTCCAGATATTCCTTTTCTGGCTATTGCCAGAGAGCGTGCGCTGGCTGCTTAGCCAGGGCAAAGAGCTGCGAGCGGCGACCGTGCTGAGGCGAGCGGCCCAGATTAATAAACGACCCCTGCCCGAGGAGCAGCTGGATGACCTGCTGGCCACCAATCGCCAAAAGCTGCAGCAGTCCAATGAGAGCCAGTATCCCATTATGCAGACAGCTCGCTTCTTTGTCTGGCGCATTGCCAACTGTTGCTTCTGCTGGTTTACACACACTCTGATTGCCCTGGGATTGAGCCTGAACTCGGTGAATCTCGGCGGCAGCAAGTACAACAACTTCATGCTGAATGGCTTTGTGCAGATTCCTGGCCTGCTCCTGCCCCTCCTCATAATGGATCGCATTGGCAGAAGGTACTCGCTGTGTGCTTCCATGTTGGTGTGCGCCATTTGCATGGCCGCCTCAGCAGCTGTCGGATCCGGTAAGTCCTTATGCTATAGCTCTGTCTGTATACTCTTCAATACTCAATTTCTCTTTATATTCCAGATGACTACGCAGGCTCCCTGACGCTCTTTTTAATTGGAAAACTGGCCATTACTTGCAGCTTTCAGATCTTATACTTTTTTACCTCGGAAATCTTTCCTACCAATGTTCGGAATAGCTTGCTTTCCCTCTGCTCCATGGTGGGTCGCATTGGCTCCATGTTGGCGCCGCAAACTCCACTGCTGGTGAGTATCGGATACTTTAGCACTTTAGAGCTATAGCCCGGCTAACACTTATTGTCTTTAGGCTAAGTACTATGTGCATGCGCCTGCCATCCTGTTTGCAACCTTTGCCTTGGTCAGCGGCTTTCTGACACTTGGTTTCCCCGAGACGGCCGATAGAGTGCTGCCAACCACAATGGAGGATGCTCGGGATTTGAATGGTCCACGGCCGACAGGACATTCAAATGAGAATGGCGAGCAGGAGCAGGAGACGCCGAGGAAAATGTGTTAACTGTTCCTATTTGTTGATTGTTGTTAATTTACCTCAAACAGATACAGGGCTATCAATGGTTGTTAATTGAAATTTCCATTGCCAAAGATTTTCATATGTCCAAGCCTTCTTGGCTGAGCTTTTATTATGTTTAATTAGTATTAAGTGAAAATGTCGATTTTACTGTAAGATATGTCAATTGTTTTGTAATGGTAATTTTTAAATTGTACATAAAATAAATCTATAAGTACCTCAAATAATGGCATTATACGTGATTAAGATCCTTCCTTACCTGCATTTCAATAGGGAAAATTATTTTACAATTGTTGCTAAATTGTTGAAATTCTGGCAGACAAGCAACATTTTTGTCATAACCCATATGATCTTTAAATAAAGCGATGAATATTTAATTGTGCTCTAAAACGACAATATTTTAAATTTGAAATATTACAAAGCGTTAACAGCGCCACAACAGCATAACAGAGACTTAACAGCATGGCATAGATAACAGAAAAATATTTGTTCCACAAACATTTGGTTTGAAACACAGCTAGACTGATATTTTTATTCAGTGTGACCATAGATGGCGCCACAAAATATTTGCATCACGGCCGCTAGATGGCCAGAGCGCTTGAAATATTTTAGTTTTATTAATTAATTAATTATTAAATAAACAGAGCCTTTATTTATTTATTTACTTACAAAGGCAAAGCAATGCTGTCTTGAATAAAGAAAAATATAATTTATAACATAGAGTTATGGCAAATTTTTGAAAACTAATAAGATATTAAGTATTAAGTTTTATATGCCAAACAAATGTAAGCTTTTAAGATTGGTTAACAAAAAATTCGATTTAAACCAAACAAGATTTGTGATTCTAAATATGTGATTTAATTGAAAATTGAAGAGAGAATTGCCTGAAACCAAAGTTTTTAAAATACTAGCTTATATTGACTTGGAAACCCCGTGTTTTTGAATTAAATATAGAAAATATGGAAAATGACCTAGAATTGCTTAGCGTAATGTCGCATAAGCCATTAAGTTTTAATTAAAGTGCAAAACTTCACTATTTCATTGATAGTTCTTGAGATAGTAATTGAAAACTTAGTAGCTACTTCCGTATAGCATTGAGATACTAGAAAAATCACCGATATGATTATTCAACAAACTGGGTAACATTTTTGGCATAGCTGGCAAATTTCCAGTCATTAGAGACAAAGTTATAAATAGTAGTTGCTTGAGTTTACAAGAAACTGGCCAAATTGATAAATATAACACACCCAGAATAGTCGGCGAACTATTGAAAACAGCAAATATATAAGAACGAACGTATATATTTATAGTTATTGGGTTCACCTGCATTGTCGATTGTTGACTTTTACACTCTTGATGACAATTAAGGTAAAGACAATCGGTCTCTGTGCATTGGGCCTTATCGGAAGCGTCTTGTTGACATGCTGTCAACTTACGCACTTTGATGATATCGCCGGTACGGAACCTTAACTGTCACCTCATCAATAATTGCCGAGAGTGCCGCAATTCAGTTGAAAAGCGTTAATAGTCGTTAACAGACATGAGCGCGGACTATGAGAGCGACTACTTCATGCGGAGTCGGTTAGTTTTGTGGTCCAAAAGGAGTAGTGAAAGAGTTCTATCAATTACTAATTATACTGAGTATTATCTCAGCAAGGTGCGCGATAGGCCACCGTTATGGGATTCGTTTCAGGATCCGCCAGCGAAGCGCACGAGCGGCTCCGATGCCTACTGGAAGAAGTTGCAGTTTATCCTGAAACTCTTCAAGGTCTTCACCTATCTGTTGGTATTCGCCGTTGTGTTGGCCTCCAGCGTTGCAGCCAAGCTGGTTTATCTCTACATGGCTGGCAATATAAATGGCGATACAAAGGTGCAAGTATGCAGCAGATACCGTAAGTCAAGGCCAGGATGTGGCATGCAACAACATGTTTGATAAGCTTCTCCATACATATGTATATACACTCATGCATTGCTTATGCAGTTTTTCTTGATGGCCAAGTGACGGCAGTGCGCAGCAAGCTGGAACAAATTGCCTGGGTCTGGGCCCTGATCTTTGCCTTTGCCGCCCCCGAGCTGTTCACCTTTCTGCGCGCCCTCCGCATCACCATGTTCAAGCGCGAGCAGCGACCCAGCGGACTGGAAGTGGCACTGGTGAGTAATATGTGAGAGACAGTGTCGAGTAGAGTCCCAAGATTGATAAGCTCACAGTCGCTGTTGTCGCTAATCAGGTCACACTCTTTGAACTGTTGCACGTCGTCGGGTTGGCGCTGCTCACCTTTACCGTCTTGCCACAACTGGATGTGACGCGTGGAGCGATGCTTGGCTGCTGTGTGTGCTTTGTGCCGGCTCTCCTCAGTGAGTAGCACCCTCTTTCATCTTTCATCTACCATCTACCATCCACCATCGCCAGAATCTAACTTCTTATCAGCCTCTCCATGTCGGCCAGACTGACAGCAATTAAATTGATTGCCATTTGCTCTGCTTAACATTTTCACCCAGATCTGCTGACTGGCACACGTTTGCAGTGGAAATCTGCGGATATGTTTGTGTACGCCACTACCATTTTGGCCATGATATCGCAGGGCAGCGTCTTCCTCATTTGGCCAGCCATGTCCACCCAGCTGGAGGTGCAGCTGCTGGCCATTCCATTGCTGTTGGTATCGTTTCGCTGGTGGGAGAACTATGCCAATAGCTACGAGGCAATAGGTGAGTTAATTGATTGCCCAAAACTATATCCACAGAACAGCACAAAGGTAAAGTTAGCACTGAGTTAAGTGAGTTTAGGCAACTTTAAGCATTTGGAAATTAAATGATAAATATGATGGGCAAAAGTGACTCATTCATGTTTGTTAAACTTTTAGCCATAGAAATGTTATCTTAAATCAAAGAATATATATTCTTTGCTTAAATTCAACAGCTGCACTTTTGACAGTCTAGGTACAATAAGCATTTAATTAATTACTAATTTGCAATATTTAATTAATTGCAACACACATATATATATATATATTATATATATATTATAACTGATACTAATTAGAATTGCTTTATGCCATAAGCTAGGTTTTTTTTTGTTTATTTATTTTTATATTTTCTCTTTGCCAATTTTGCTCTTCGACTTCATTTAGTTGTATTGCTTACTTAATTCACAATTACCTTCTTGAGAATCGCAGAGCAGGGCGCTCTCTCTCTCCCTCTCTTTCACTCTCTCTCTTTCTCTCTCTCTCTCTCTCTCTCTCTCTCTCTCTCTCTCTCTCTCACTCTCTCTCTTATACTCACTCAAGTGGACCGCCAAGTTAAGCTATTGTTTCTCCCTTTAAATCTTGACAAATTATACCTACAAAATGCTTATTTGCACTGGACTCCCTTTAATTCTTGAGAATCGCAGAGAAGGGCGATGAAATTAGAACACGAAAATAGTCAATAGTACTGGAATCCCTTTTATTCTAGAGAGTCACAAAGAAGGGCGATATGTCTCTTTTTCTCTCACTCTCTCTCTCTCTCTCTCTCTCTCTCTTTCTCTCTCACTCTCACTCACGTGAACGTCCAAAATAAACTTTTGTATACTCCCTTTAAATCTTGACAAATCATACCTCCAAAATGCTTATTTGTACTGGACTCCCTTTAATTCATGAGAATCGCAGAGAAGGGCGATCAAATATAAACCTTCAAAATTGTAAATTGTACTGGACTTCGGCACTCCGAAGATAGCCATCCTTTCCTGTTATTATATTTATTTATTTAATTACTAATGTTTTTTGTTTTAGAATAAGAAAATAATATAATCAACATGACAATGTTGTTATAGGCATTAAAAGTTGAAACTAATAAGGAGTTTATAGCGCTATCTACTAAGACCTTCAGCTATATTATTTATATTGTATTTTATAGTATTATATGTTTAGTTTAGTAGTTGGCAAGTAAATAGTTATGTTATTAACAATAGAAAGGTAGATTTAACAAAAATGAGGTGTATTTTTATGGTAATACTATTATTTGTATTATTAATAGTATGGTGCAATGTCTTTGCCTAGCAATTCAATAATATTAAACTTATAAGAATTGTTTTTCTTTGTAGTTGACTAACAGATCTGTTCCGTTCCAGCCTACATAATACGCACTATACGCTGTACGCGTTCCCGGTATCACACTTACCTATATCTAGCACCGCTGAAAATATCAGTCTTCGGCTTGATGGGCTTCCTGCTGCATGGCCAGAACTTTCTCGAGTATTTTACGCTGTTCTTCAAGGCGTGGAAAACGCACTCCATAACTCTGACGGTGCGTGAGGCTCATTAGTTAAAGGTGTGTTGGCGTTGACTTTGACTTAACTGACTTTGTCGCCGTTTCAGTACTCGGATGGGCTGCAGGATACGCTAAATTTGGCACACGCAATCAATGGCAGCTCGTTTATCAGGCCGACGACAACCTCGCAGTACACGCTGCAGTCCAACCCGAATGCCGTCATGTACGCGCTGCTGGTTCAGGTGGGCGGCGCCTATTTGTGCCACATTTTCGGCAAGTTTGCGTGCAAGATTAAGATACAGCACTTCAGCTATGCGCTGCCCCTCAGCCTTGCCGCGCCGGTGACCGTTTGTGTGGCAACATGGCTGGCGCAGCTGCGTGCCGCGGATGTGTGCTCGCTGCACGGCTTGTTGCCGGATTACCTTACATTGCAGTCACTTGGCCAGGATCTGCGGCAGCTGGGCACGCTGAGCCTTGAGTATGCGCTGTGGCTGTGGCCGCTTTGGTGGCTGGCACAGTTGTGGACGTGCCTGCATATCTGGCAGCCAAGAAATGACAAGAACGCACCCACCGAGAAGCTGTACGTGTGCCCCTGGTATTGTGGCCTGCTGGTGGATCAGTGCTCCATGATGAATCGCCGGATACTCGACTGGAGCGATGAGTATTTAGCCATCAAGGTGGGTAGCTGTAGCTTCAGTGCCTGTTCATTACACATGCTCATTACGCATAACAAATCCCAATCTGACTTGAAGTTCATGCTAATGAATTATTGTAATCAGGCGTTAACATCAATCATCATGCCAAGTTTCAGGCGTCAACTGTTTGCAGCCATGCTGCTCATTATAGAGTGGCATCTCCCACAATTCCCACACTGCCCCTGCTCTCCTGCCGCTTTTCCACGCAGGACCTTTTGACTGTGTCGCGTTTCGCTTCAAATGTCTGGCAATGTAATTAAGTTAAATGACTGGGAAACTGCAAAGTTCTGAAAATGTTTGTGTGTCCTCTCGATGTTTTCCCTCTATGTACACACATACTACGAATATAGTGGATGCGTGTGTAGTCAAATTTTGGTGCGTAGATCCTGTCGATGTTTGAGCTTAATTAAAAGGACTACAGTTTGGTTGGTCTGTGTGCACTGCACAAAGCGTTTTGATAGACGTCAAAAGGGTAACACATAAATACATAAAAGTAATTAAAATATGTTCGCATATGTATGATGATTTTTGAAAGCATAAATTAGAAATGTCTGTTAACGATGTGTTGGGTTTTCATTAAGACATTAGGAAATATGTTGCTTTTTAGTTTGCCAACTTCAATTCTGGCTCTTTCGACTAGTTTGGGTAAATTTGTAATTAGAATATTGAAATGCTTCTCTAACGATTTAATGCATTGCATAAACTTTTAATGTTCTCAACATTTTCCAGCAGTTTTCCTTTTACGGACACCAAAATTTGATTAGCTTCTAGTTTGGCTTAAACGAAACTTTAATATGCAAATAATACAGGTGTGTGGTATGCAGCCAGGTCAGCATTTTTTTCAGTCCTTAGTTTAACATTTGAATATCGTTGCAAGAACTGTGAAGTAGAAAGTTGCACGAAAACGTGCGAGAAAGTTATTGCCTGACAAAAGATATATAAGTACACCTTCTCTGACGTTAGTTACAGTTCACATTGGGTACATTTTCCAACAAAAGAAATCTTATCTAAAAATATAATGTTCTTCTATTTGTGCATTGAATGTATGGATAGACGGCACCCAGAGACCCGGCGATGGCCCTGACAGCTGACATCAATGTCAGTCGCGATGTACAGGAAGAGGATAAAATACCGCAACTGATTGTTTGTGCAACAATGTGGCACGAGACCGAGGACGAGATGATGGAATTTCTGAAATCAATTGTACGCTTGGATGAGGATCAATGCGCACGACGAATGGCAAAAACGCATCTAAATGGTGGAAAAGCGGATGATGAATACTATGAATTGGAAAGTATGTAAATATGTCAAGTGCATCCTTCGCCACTCGGAATATTTGCCCCTAAAAATAGTTGTATTTGGAATTTTGCATAAGCAACCAGCCGCCTATCCCTCCCCCTACTACTTACCTGCAACACTCCAGGCCCATAGTGCCCTGCTGTCGTCGGCAGTTGTCCTGTCTTGCCTTTCTATGCATATATAAAATGTATTTGCTTTTGGCTTAGCCTGGCCGTATAAATTTCGCAAAAAAAACCCTGTCAAATTAGAAATTTATGCAAGCCAAATACAGTGCTGCAGAAAAGTATGCAGCAACAGCAGCTGTGCGCTGAGAATTGAGGATACTTTTGGATACTATTTATAGTGTTTGGCATCTTCATTTCCGCACTTGCCAAAATGGCGTCCAGCCAAAAGTCGTCGCCAGACCGTTTCGGGCTTAAATTTGTTAGAACTTTGACAAGTTTACGAATTATTCGGGCTATCAAATCTCAATATATACTTCTCTTTCCCTCTTTATTGACTCTATTACCTTTTCAGCCAACATTTTCTTTGACGATGCCTTTGTGCTGGACGACCGACATTGCCAGAACAAACGCAATCCGCCACTGAATGAGTATGTCAAGACCCTGACACGGACAATAGACAAAGCCGCCTTTGAGATCTATGGCGTTAATATCAGAATCAAGCCCCCACTGAAGATTGAGACGCCGTATGGAGGCCGCTTGGTCTGGACATTGCCAGGACGCACCAAAATGGTGGCACATCTGAAGAACAAGGACAAGATACGACATAAGAAACGTTGGTCCCAGGTCATGTATATGTACTACCTGCTGGGTTTTCGCATCATGGAAACGGAGCAGCTGTCAGCTCAGCGGAAGGCGGTGATTGCAGAGAATACCTTTCTGTTGGCCCTCGACGGGGATATTGATTTCCAGCCGCGTGCTGTGCAGCTGCTAATTGACCGGATGAAGGCTATCGATGAGCTGGGGGCCGCCTGTGGGCGCATACATCCTGTGGGCCGGGGACCTATGGTCTGGTATCAGAAGTTCGAGTATGCAATAGGACACTGGCTGCAAAAGGCCACGGAGCACGTGATCGGCTGTGTCCTGTGTAGTCCTGGCTGCTTCAGTTTGTTTCGTGCCAGCGCTCTCATGGAGAACAGTGTGATGAAGCGCTATACACTGGTCAGCTCGGAGGCCATGAAGATGGTGCAGTACGATCAGGGCGAGGATCGCTGGCTGTGCACACTGCTGTTGAAGCAGGGCTCTCGGGTGGAGTACTGTGCCGCCTCAGATGCCTACACCCATTCGCCGGAGTACTTCAATGAGTTTTACAATCAACGCAGACGCTGGGTGCCCTCAACCCTGGCCAATATCTTTGATATACTGGCCGATGCCAGCAATGTGGTGAAGAAGAATAACTCCATATCCACATTGTATATCATGTATCAGGGCATGCTCATGATTGGCACTGTCCTGGGTCCCGGCACTATCTTTCTGATGATGGTCGGCGCTTTTGTTGCCGTCTTCTCTATTGATATATGGAATTCATTTCTGTGGAACTTCGTTCCTATTTTCATATTCATACTGAGCTGTGTTTATCTCAAGCAGAAGTTTCAGCTACTGATCGCATTTGTGATCAGCGCTCTCTACTGTCTGGTCATGATGGCTGTGCTTATTGGCATTATTGTTCAGATGCTCGAGGATGGTCCACTGGCGCCCGCATCGCTGTTCTTTCTTCTGGTTGCAGTTCAGATCACCATAGCAGGTAGTGTATCTATAATCCAAAACAAAGCCAGTAAGCATGCTGTAGTAGAGTATACCCAACTACGAGTTCCCCTGTACCGAAGTGTAAGATTCCCAAACACATCTTGGTAAACTTACATATATCCCACACATACAATCACCTGTCCAAGCAAGGACTTTTAAGTGCCGGCTGCTCTTCTGCGATGGCTGGAAATATCTCTATTTCATATTTAGTTCTTCTAAGATGTTTCTTCTGTTAGTTATCGAGCTTACCACACTAATGTTCTTCCCTATCTCTGCAGGCCTAATGCATCCTCAGGAATTTCTCGCTTTGCTGTGCGGTGTCATCTATTACATAACAATACCCTCGATGTACATGTTACTCATGATCTACTCAGTTTTCAACATGAATGATGTTAGCTGGGGTACTCGAGAGGCGCCTGTGCTTAAAGATGATGGCGAAGAGTCAGTTAATGATCCAGACAACTATTTACCAGGCTGGCTAAGTGATCCACTGTTGATAGACTCGGAACTGGGTGAAGTATCGCTGGTAGAGCAACGTTTCTGGAAAGACTTGATCAGGCAATATCTGAAACCATTGGAACTTAGCAAGGAGCAGAAACAAACCATAGATGATGACTTGAGGGAGCTGAGAAATATGATTGCCTTTGCTTTTGTAATGGTGAATGCAATTTTTGTGCTGATCGTATTTCTGCTGCAGCTGAAGAAGGACTATTTGCATCTGAAGTGGCCCATGGATCCCACGGACTTTGTATCCTTTGACCGAGACAATCTACAGGTGGGCATCTATCGACAGTACAAGGAGCTGGATCCCATTGGACTTTGCTTTGTGATATTCTTCGGCTTCATATTGGTGATACAGTTTATAGCCATGTTCTTTCATCGATTCGCCACAATGTCCCAGCTGTTGGCCACCATTGAGCTGGACTGGTTCCGCTCCAATGGTCAACTAAGCGATGAGGATGCCGCTCTGGAGTTAAACGGCAGCGCTGTGCATATAGCGAGACGTCTGCAGCGACCCAAGCGTCTGTTTGATGAGGATGATGCGGATGCCCATCACTATGATGAGCTGGAACTGGGCCAGGAGGCGCAGGACAACCACCGGGAGAGCATGGTGCGTCGCCAGACCATCTTCAGGCTGCACGAGACGCGCAACAAGCAGCACAGCGACTACAGCGATCTGGTTAGGAACTTTGAGAAGCGTTTCTTCAGTGAGGATGAGCTGAACATGAAGAATTTGCCATTGAGCCGAAAGTCCATCAAGCTGTTCCAGGAACGCCGCTCTGTGGCCAAGGTCAATGCAGCTGCCACACCTGGGGGCACACCCACGCCCAAAACGGGCAAACGTCCTCCACTGGTGCCCAATGCCAAGAGAGTGAGCTTCAGTAGCAGAAACATGCAAATCTATGACAATGGTGGCTACGAGCATACCGAATTCTAGAAACCAAGTATTAATGATGTGAATCTTATAACTAAAACTAATTATGTATTTATTAGAGCTGGTAAGCCGTTGATAGTGCTGGAATGTTATCGATAGTGTCGATAAATTGGATAAATTTCTTGGTTTTACTCAGCTATTTCTCTGTAAGCAACTAAATTTAATCATTGTGTGGTTCAATTATGATAAAACGTCTTAATCAACCTCAGCAAATTGGCTTGAAGACTGATTAAATGACTATCGATAACGCTATCGATTGTTTATTAGCTCTACCATGTAACTATCTATATATCCTGCTATCTATTTATGTATGTAGTATAACTACGCAAGCTTGTAACCCTAAAAGCCTTGTGGCAAAAAATATAATTAATTGCATTTAACTGAAGCAGCAGTCAAGGCAGTGGAGCTTACTTCCAGTATTCAGTACCGGAACGTCTTGCGCCTCATTAGCATAATTACAAGATGGGGGGTTAGTGGGTGGTGGGTTGAGTGGGTTGAGTGGGGCGTCATTCATCAATGTCGTGGCGACGCTTACAGTTAAGTGCGCCTTGGGTGCGCTTTTTGTGTGGCAAGTAGAAAGTAGAAAGTTCGCTCCTCCAGCTGCAAAATGCAAATCAAAGTGTGATTAGCTTGGATTTGATGAAGTTTCTGCTGCAATGCACAAGTTTTTACAGCCTTCTGTCTTCAACGTGTTACTGTGTCTGGGTGTATGTGTGTGTGTGTGTGTGTGTGTATGTGTGTGGGTGTGTGTGCGTGAGCGTTTGGGTGTGGCTAGGTGTCGGCGTAAGTGTTTTGTAAGTGAATTTTCTTCACTTTTTTTTATTATCTTAAGACAGGGCAAAGCAAAGGAAAGCAAAACCTGCACCTACTTTGCGCATATATTAAAAGAGTGGCAAACTTATGGCCACAGGATTGTGTGGTCAGCAAGGAGCGCAGGACTGAAGGCTGTTAAAGAAGGAATAGCAAAATGTTATAGTTAAAATTGCATAGAAAATAGAAAATAGCTTTGAAAATGCAAGAAAAAATAAAAGATTCAGCCTAATTACCAAAGGAATAATGAGCAGCAACGAGGTATATAGAAAAGTAATTTGATTACCCTCTTCTGCGAATCAATTAACGTTACTCTAACATAAGCCAAAGAAAAACCAAGCAAAATAGCAAGAAATGCGAATAACTTCAAGCTGCAAGGATTATTATTTTCCTTTGGGCTACACAAGAACTGCAAAATTATCTTCATATAGAAATTTCTTACAAGTTTCAATATAAAGTCAGGCCTTGTGGCAGAAGAAAACCGACAATTTATGCCAGACTTGACACTGTATTAGTTTTGGGTTTTAGCCAACGCTGCGTATACGTAATATTGTTTATGTTGAGCCCAAGCCGCAGGCATATAAATTCATATTTTCATACTTATTTATGTGGAACAAAAACCGCTTGGTGGACACATAAAACAAAGCGGTGCGGAAGCGGCAGAGGAAACAGGCACCGGCGCATAAAATACAAAATTCGATTGAAAAACTTTACATAGTTTTTTTTTTTGTTGTCGCAGCTGGTGCATTGGCAATTGCAGCTACAGTGAGACCAAGAGGTATGCAACCGGGTGTCGGTTACATAATTTTGCACTTATCTGACCCCGGACAGTCGCCCTTAAAGGGTCAGCTTGGGATTCTCTATTGTATTTTTATGGCTTTTCTATGCATTTGCAATTATAAGCGGCGTCCCAGTGGCCAGGACACGACGCACAGTGGCTCGTGTTGTCTTTTTACTTGACAAAAATCATATCTTCCGAACGAAACAAGATATTTCCAAAATTGAAAAGCTTTTAGCAGTACATTGCTGTAGCTTTAGCAAGTGTAAGATCTTGAATATCGAACAGAAGAATTATTGCCAACAGGTGGTCAAAGTTGAATTTTGTTTCTCAATGCAATTTATACCAAAGAAATGTATTGGAAACATGATATTTTTCAAATATAATCAATATTCCAATTTTGAATTACTTTCAGCTATTTTAAAACTACGGAAATGCATTATTAAATGATTTTCAAATCTTTGAATATCTTAGTTGGGTCAACAGATACGAACTTTGCAAGGTAAAAAGTCAAAGTTGGAATCAAAAAGATTTATTTATTAAAAATACTGAGTAATTCAGAAACCAAAATATTTTACTATCATTCTCTTTGAAATTATCACATCTTTCAATTAAAATAAAGACACTAAGAATCAAGTGAGTCGTTTGGATAAAAATCCATCGCAAAAGAGAACAAATTTTGCCAAATAATTGATATCAAAATGGAAATATCTTACAACGTTTCTGGCCTCTTCCGCCTAAACAAATTAACCAAATTAAAACAACGCTTGCGCTCTTCTCTTATAATTAATAAGAATATTATTTATTTTTTATAAATGTATTATAGTTCATTTTAATAAATAAAAAATAAATTAAAAATTATTCCCTTTTTATAATTTATAAGCAATTCTCTTTCAAACTTGAGTCGTTTTACCCATTCTTTTTACCACTGTGTGGCGGGACAACAGGACAACAACAAAACTTTTTTTGTATTATTACTTTTAATGTCATTTAATTATGAAAATATGGCTGTGAGGGAGGGTGGTGGGGTTAGGAGCTGGCAGCTGAGTGCAATGGCAACAGCTTCTGTGCTGGCTTGTCCAACTTCTGTTTGTTGTAAAAATAATTAAATGAAAGCTGCAGGATATTTGCGCACAATGTGCACTGATTATGTGCCGTGTCCTGTCGCTTGTTGCCCATCGCCCATTGCCCATTGCCCCTTGCCTGTTGCGCTGTTGTCCTGCCTGTCACAGGCTCTGCTCCCTGTCGCCTCACATTGCACTTTTCGCATAAACAAGTCACACATTTTTGTCAGTTAATTAATTTTTTTCCACTGTCTGTCCTTTGCCCTTAAAATTGAAAACTTGTTTTTATGTTTCATAGTGGTATGTTATTAATTTTATGATCATATTCTTTTTATGTGCGTGTTTCCAGGTGAGTGGCATTTAAGGACCTATCAATATACAACATGCACGCCCTAATAGTTATTTCCAATTATCACATTTCAGTTTGATTTTCTGATATATAATTGTTAATTTACAGATATAAAATTAAACGAATTTTTTTACTGATGTACTGATTTCTGTAATTGCACATAAATTACAGAAAAAGTGCAAAATGGTTGAGTGCACAAGTCAAATTGGCAATTTTAATCAAAGAAAAATTATAATAACATTAAGTTATTCTGGAAAGTTTATATCAACAGCTAAACCTGAAAATAAATAATACCAATGACAACTTTAATGGTTAATATGACATATTTTTGATCACTTGATAGCATACTGCCTAGAAATTGTATCTAAGTGCTAAGCACACTCTAAAATAGCATTAAGACATTAAAATGATATTGGATATACAAAAACAGAAATATATCTACTTATTGGCACTACAAGACTGTAAAATCTGTTAAGGGCTTGCCTATCCTGCAAGTAGAATCTGGTAAAGGCTTGCTTCTCCTGTAAATATATTAATATATTTTAATGATCAATCAAATTATCAATATTGATGAATTAGTAAACATAGCTGTTAATAATATAGATCCAATATCTATTTTTGATATCTTATAAAGTTGATTAAAGCTTGCAAGGTTCCACAAAGTTTTAAATATAGCTGTTAATTTTTGATAAACATATTTATTTATTTTTTATGCTACGTGATAATAAAATCACTTTCATAAATTTCTCGAGCAAGGAACAGAAAGATGCAGGAGTAGCTGTTAATAATAGTACTGATCCGAAACCTATTTATTTTTTAAAATAGATTAATTTTGCAAGGTTCCATCTACTTTAAATATAGCTGCTTATAATAAAAATTCAATGCTTACTTATTTCATAAAGTTGATTAATGTTTTCTAGGTTCCACAAAGGATTAAAGTTAACTCGTTTTTTCTAGGTTATCGAACCATAATTTGTTGGATTCGCTGCTTCAACATTTTATGGGGCACAGACACTCCAAATGCAACAACGCGGCAAATAGATGCAACAACAACAAGAACAACAAAGAGAGCGGCTAAGCAAAGACTGAATATGGCCAGATAAGGCCCAAGTTCTCCCATGCCCCACATGATAAGCGCCGACAAGCTACTTCATGTTCAAAGTGTAAATGTTTGCCATAATCTAAAACTGAGCTGATGTTTGAGAGTGTATGTGTGCCTGTGTGTGTGATGTGTGTGTGTGTGTGTGTTGATGTGTTGCTGTGAATGTGATTGATAACATTTCTAATTGAATCACAACAAGAGCGGCGTAGCGTCAGAGGGAGGGCTAGGGGGCTGCCAACACCAATTTTAATCGCAATCGCAATGAGCACTTACAATTACACATGTTTGCGCTGCATTATCAGTATACAGCCGGAGCAGTCCGCCGTATTAGGTCCCGTCACTTGGTTCGGCCGTGCCCGGGTCCAAAAACAAATCAGTTTCAGTAGAATTCGTTGGGTTTGGGGGTGCAGTTCCGTTGGCTCCCGTTTCAGTGCGCGTTTCAATTCTGTGATATTTGTCTACTTGGATCCTGGCCAGGATCTTAGATACACACACTCCGTATTCCTCTTAGCCACAACAGTTTAGGCTAATACACTACACATTTTCGCAGTAGACAACATGCTGCGTAATAGCTACAAAGCACTGCGCAACAGCTTCTCCAGCAATGCCTGGAGGGCGGCCAGCGCCCATGGACCCAGACAGCCAGTGAGTGTATAAAATATAATAGTAAATAAATATAGCTATATATGTGCTGCTAAGGTATTAATATCCTTGCAAAGAATGCTGCTACTAAACTATACAAAACAAGTTTGAATTCTCTATTTTGTGATTAAAATAGCTTGTTATGCCAACTTTGATAACTTTCAAGGACTGAAGGTGATATTTTCAATTGTCAAATTTTTAAATTTTTTAAAAGAATAATTAATGGTGTATTAAGGTATAATATCATTAAAAGTTCGATAAATATAATGATCAGTAAGGAATAAAATGTAATAAACAAATTGCAATGTTAGAAAATAAATATATATATATATATATATATAAAGAAAATATGTAATCTGTACAGTTTAGATAAAGTTATGTGACTGAAAAATTCTACAGGAAGAGAATTTGCTCTAAAACAGGAATCTTGACAATCCAGCGTTAATTTTTGACAGAAAAAGATAACAATTAATTTGAGGTGTTTAATTTAACTAGTTACATTTGATATTCTAAATTATTTAGTTTACGGTGCTTGCTTTGTCTAGATGCATTTAATATCCTTAATTCTATAAATATTATATGCAAGTTGTGAATATTTAGTTATTATTTATTAAATATGCCTTGTTGCATTTAATATTCTAAATTACTTAAATAGTAGATTATTAATTTTTTTTTTGTAAATTTTTCGTTACTTTTTACAAGCTTAAAAATAATATAAGAATATTTTTCAAGTGTACCACGCACATATTTACTCGTATTTTGGTTTTTGTCTGGTTTGTTGAACCTTTATTATATTTTATAGACAAGCTATCAGTTGATTTGATGACTTGTTAGAAACAGCTGAAGTAAGTTCTATTGGAGGCTAACTAAACGGATTTATATAGTTGTTTTTTATGCATAGTTTTAAATAGTTTATATATGTCATGTGCCAAAGTCCAATACTGCAAATGAATTGAGAAAAAACTGCATTTAAGTATGATTTGTTGATTCCAAAGAAAATAAATTCAATCTTTCCTATTCAAAGCAGCCTTCCTCTTATCAGGTGTCAAAGCACAGCTCTTTGGCAATAGTCAACTGGACTTTGATTCTCCGTCACAATGCAGACTGTAAAACTGTACAGTAATCGAATATAATCCGGCGCAACGTAGGTCAGTCGTCCACTGCCCCAGACTGAAATATATGTACTAAATGCGCCGTCATTAAAAGTACATTATTATAAAACAAGTGTGGGTACTGATAAGCGATAACTCTTTGGCAAAAAAGGTAGATTTAAATTAGCTGGAAAATTACTGGCAACTAGGGAACCGACAGCAAATAGTCATGGGAAGTTCAGTTGATTTGTTCACTTCATATTAAGGTTGACCATCTTCGGAGTATTCCCTATTCATCACAGTCAAATTGCATAGAATGGTTGCCTTTTTTGTGGCCAGAGACTTGTTATGTAAGCTGTTGATGGGGGATACCGCATACTCATAGATTATACGCAACATTTTCCTTGGCACTAAAATTTAATCAGCCCTCAATCAGCA
Source organism: Hirtodrosophila histrioides (assembly GCA_037075165.1). Classification (NCBI taxonomy): domain Eukaryota; kingdom Metazoa; phylum Arthropoda; class Insecta; order Diptera; family Drosophilidae; genus Hirtodrosophila; species Hirtodrosophila histrioides. The sequence goes on from JBAMCL010000491.1 coordinate 337,082, forward strand.
CAATAAAAATGGCTACTAAAAAGAAACAGTCAAAATGAAGTTGACGACTTCAGTTTGAGTTTTTTTTTTGTATTTTTATAACTAATCGAAGTGGCAACAGCTCGGAGGGATAAAAAGGATGCTTGGGTCTAAAACGAGCCATCAAAATGAATGCTTGGGTTGAGCTAATTGAATGGACAGCTAAAATCGATTTATGTTTCTCATTTTTTCTTGTTTGGGACATGCTGTAAATCATTTGCAGTTTGGGTTCGGATTGAAGGACATGCAAAACATACAAAATAGCAACCCAGTTGCGGAGTGGGAAGTGTGAAATATATGTAACTAGATGTATGTGCATGACAAGCTGATAAAATGTCACAAAAGCCAGTTCACAGCTTGACAGCTGGCAGTACAATGCGGCGTATACGTGTTAAAATAAATTGTAAATTGTAAATATTGTATTTCAAAACTACCGCACGTGCACTCAGACAGAAGGAAAGTGAGAAAATGTGGGAAATGTTGGGTTGGATGGGAAGTTGGAAAGTGTGCGAGGCTGCTTTGTTGGTCCGCTGGATATTCAACGCCTTTTACAGTAAACTTAAAACCCCTTTAAATATGCATCAGCCTGCCATGGCACCGGGCAAGGGTCGACAGCTGCATTTGCATATGTCCAAAGTCCGCAGTCCAAAGAGTTCAGCGCTGCCTTTGACACTCAAAACGATTTGGCTAGGTCAGGGTCGCCGCTCCGTCAGCAACACCCCCCACACCCCACCACCTACCGAGCTGCCCCGTTTGTTGGCGTCATCGTCGCCCCAGCTTGACACGTGTTGGCAGTTATGGGGCAACTATGGGGTAGCCAAAGTGTGTACGTGTGTGTGTCTACGCGTGTGTGTGTGTGTGTGTGTGTGTGCGTGGTGTATCATAAAAAAGCGAAACAGTGGAGACAAGAAGAATAAAACACTACGAAACAAGCGTAAAACACAGCAAACAACAAGCGGCAAATTGTGTAGAGCATGGGAATCAAACAGCTGTTGACATTTTTGTTGGGGCAACTGGGAATCGAATGGGGAACATCGGAATACTAGGGGTATTTAGAAAAGGTTTACTTTATTTTACTTTTTTTTTGAAGGGAGTAAATAGCCTAATATTAATATTGATATATAGTTTACATGCAACCCTTCCTAGGAAGGAGAATACTTGTTAAATAATAAAAAAATTACAAGACTTAAAACTAAAAAAAATATATAGAGAACTATATATATAGTTTAGAATTCAGAAAACCTTAAAACTAAATTTTATTTTTTTTCTGTTAGAGTTAGTTAGTTAGTTAAAGCTAACTATTATAATGTAGTGTTAATTAAAAGTAAATATATGCCAAATGTGCTGTCCAATAAGGAACCAGAGTTTATCAATAATTGATCAATTTGAATTTTAAAATAATTTTCAGTGACTTTTTGTTGGCTTTTATTAACACTTTAGAAATTTCAATATATGTATAATATATTTTTTTATGTATTCATATAGTTCAGCATTGTGTTGAGTTTTACAATTTTGGGATTATATATAAGTACTTTGATATAATCCTTTATCTGTACTCTGCCACTTTTGTAAATATTGTTTTATATTTCATCCCAAGGTATTTCCCATAACTCTTTTAGATCGCCTACTAGATTTATCTTTTTTTCGCTTGTGTAGACCTTTAAGCGTGCCAACTTTTATTTACTTTTGTAATCGTTTTTCACAGTTTTATTTGTGATTTTATGACGGCCGCCTACGCAGGTCTATAAATTATTCCAACAGATTAAGCTTTACAGCCAGTCAACAATTTAATTGCTTTATAATTAGATTTTGACAGCCACAAGTGGCAACCCTTGCCCAAGGAGAATAAAGTAGAGCTACCAAAATTGTTAACAGTATTCTTAAAAACCACGCAGCACTCAAGATATTTGATAACGAGCAATAATCAAATCAAATGAAGCACAGTTTGTATTTGAAGTCAAAGTATATATCACGCATATATCACGCTGGCAGCCAGACAAAAGATTTGATACTCGTATTATTCTTATTGCCATTAAGTATCGCACGATGGGCAAATCATTTTGCTTTGATAAGAAAATAAATTGAGCTATGATAACAAAGCGAAATGGCCAATAGCCAAGTAAAAGCCAATAACATAAATAAACAAATAATTTGTTGCCATTTCTGTTGATTTGTGTGGGGACACCTTTTGATTGCGTAATTTTATGGACTGTTGTAGTTCGTTGTGTTTACTACTTTTGCAGCTGTCAGCCTCATAAGTAATATTGACAGCTGAATGTAACGAAATGAAAATATTTACGCCTCAATTTAATTTACAGTCGAATTGTGCAATAATTGGCATTGAGCTTGCCTTTGCCTTTGAATTCGGTATCAAATATATGTGAACACAAGCAATTTGCCGCCTTTTTATTGCGCCTGAGAAAAGCCAATCAATATGAAGACTAAACAAAATGTTCCGTAGTCACTGAAGTGTGCATAGGACGACGACGAGGACGAGGACGCTGATGCTGATTGATTGATTGATGTGTTAGGTAAAAAAATGTTAAGAAACTTTAGTAACTCTATACTGGTCGAATAAAGCTTCAATTGGAGTGTTTTTATATTTTATGATGAATTTTACGTACTTTAATAACCTCTTTCCTTGTGTACTTAATTTAACACTTAAATAAAGAGCTTTAAAGCAGCTTAAAGCTTTTTCAAACCTCACTTAATTATAAAAGCTGTGCTAGTTATAGATTAGTAATATTTTCCATTCTTTCTTACGTTAATACGTTTTGAATTTCTTATAAAACTTATACAAAAGCTTTAAAGCACATTAAAGCTTTAAGTAAACCTCACTTAATTATAAAAACTTAGCGAATTGCAGTTTGATTTTCAATTTTCAATCCTCTCTTACTTTAATACCTTTTGAATTTATTGTAACACTTATACGAAAGCTTTAAAGCACATTAAAGCTCTAAATAAACCTTACTTACTTATAAAAGCTTAACGAGTTTCAGCTTGATACTATTTTCAATTCTCTTTTACTTAACTACCTTTTGAATTTATGTTAACATCAATACAAAAGCTTAAAAGCACATTAAAGCTTTAAATAAACCTCACTTAAGGCTAAAAGTGTCAGAAGTATGGTACTACTTCCCTCGCTTATCTGTGGCTTACATTAAAGAGCTTATATGGTATTTTCAAACTGCTTTCATATTTCAGTGTCACTTCCAGCCTATTTATTTGATTGAAATCAATCAAATCGTTCAATTCATTCTGAGTACATATCAACTTTTAAATTAAATTTGAAAAATGTTATACATTTATTTAAAAAACTCAAAGGTGCTGTTTATTTTTGGATCAATATTAAATATAAAACTTTTTGTTCAGTGTCTGGTTAAGAGTTTGCTGCTATAAAACAAAATATTTTCTGCGTGTCTGTTGTTTTTATTTGAAAGTGTCAATGTGTGCGCTTTTGTTGACGGAAGCATTTGCTCAGCTCATATTTCCGACATCCAGGAATCAATCAGGCTTGCTTTTATTTCCCGGAAGGCGCCGCATTAAATTATATACGTACACGAATTGGCTTTTGAATTGTGGGATTGTCAAATTTGATTTAGACTGATGTGCGTGAATATAAATGGATCAAGTAAAATTTGCACTTTAGTTTTTCAAAAGCCATATAATTGGTAAGAGAATTTATATTTGATATTCATATACAAAATGGCCGGCAAAATGGGAGTGAACGCATATTTACTGATAAATTCAATTACTAATAATTTCTAATTAATTATGCAAGTGCAAAATGCATTTGGGTTGCATTGCACATACGCACCGTTAGCTAAAAAACTAATTACCACACATATAATAAATACTTAATTATTAGTTGTTGCTGCTGGCTGTTTATTATGCGCATATTTACACAGCCAGACTTAACGCCAATTGGTGATTATGATTTACACAGGGACACAAAATTGATTAGAGCTCAATGATTACAAATTCCGGTACCAGGCGGACTAATTAATTGGATTGTCATTTTGATTTTGCTTTTATTTCCGTGCACTCTGCTGTCGTAATTTACAACCTTATCATGTGTTTTTGCTGCTTGTCACTGATAACACACCCAACCAGGGGGGCTTTTTAATACTTCTCCATTGCACTGGGCGATGACTTTGACTTTTGTGTGCTTGACTTGTGCTCATGTTTGCTTTATCCCTTACTTTGATGTAGATGCTGCCACTCGAGAAGCGTCCGGAGAGGGCCCATCCGCAGTTCACGGAACGCAGTCAGCTGAAATATGCTCGGCGCCTGGTCGTCAAATTGGGCAGCGCGGTGATCACTCGGGAGGATAATCACGGATTGGCCCTGGGTCGATTGGCCTCCATTGTAGAGCAGGTAAGTGACTAAGGCGTTTAGTATAAGAACATAGTTATGATACAAGCAAAGTATTATCGGGGACCGCAATTAGATAACAGAAATTAAAATCATCCGTACATGTTAAGAGATAGAGACTAAATTGTGAAAATCATGAATTTTATTTTTAGAATTTTATTGTTTTGTATGAATACTTAGGTTTGTTAGGTTATAACTTTCATTTATATTTTATTTTATCTTTCTAAATTACCATAAGTTTTACGAATTCCTATAATTATTATTATTTTTCACATTCCTATGTTTAAAACTACTTAACGCCTAATCTTTAGCAGCAATAATGGATTTATAGCTTTCATAAGGCTGATTACTATTATAAATAAATGCATATAAACAAAAAAAAAAAAAGAAGAAAGATAAGATTTCATATCCCTATAAAAGAAGGTTGATTTTCATAAATAGTGGCATTTCTATTGTGAACACTTGGAACTACACATTGTAACGAATATGGGCTCAATAGATGGTATCTTAATTCGCACCATGAAGCTGACAGACTACAAAGAAGTCCAGATTCTTATGGAAAACAATTTCTACAACAATGGAGAGCCACTCTATGCGTCGTTAGTGGAGAAACTTGATAATGAGACTAGGAAGCAACAAGATGAGTATCATATATCGCTGATAGAGCAAGGCACGTGTTTAGTGGCCGTCGATGAGAGCAATGGTTGGCGCATTGTGGGATTCGTTTTTGGTGGTGCTTACTCTCCGAGCCATCAGGAAAAAGATCGAAAATTCGCCGATGAATTGGAAGAAAACTATTGGGGACACGTTTTAAAGTTCGTGATCAAAGCTGAGCAGGATGCTAATATATTTGAGCGTTACGGAGTATCGAAAGTGTTTCTTTCGCAAAAAACTACAGTGGATACCTCCATGCAAGGCAGAGGTTTGGGCAAGCGCTTAACTGTTGCCCTCATGGAAGTTGCTAGGGCCCATGATTATACCGTCATGGTAGCATTCTGCTCTAGTTTCTACTCGGCACGCCAAAAGGAGGCGTTGGGAATGGAATGTGCCCATTCTGTGGCCTATGCAGACTATAAGGATTCCAGTGGTCAAATAGTTTTTAAACTACCAGCACCACATACACACATAAGTACTATGGCCATCAAATTATAAGCAAATGAGTTTTGCGTTTTAAATATATACAATAGAGGCTTACAATGAAGACTATTTGTTATTATCGGGTATTTCGAATTTGCGAAAAATTGTGATTTCTTTACCTATTTTATTCCTCTAAAAAGTGATCATCAAAATAAAACTGTACCAAAAATTTTATTATAGTCTGTTTCAAAAACTTTTTTTAATGTATCATCCAGAGTATCAAATCGACTTGGGGCGATATTTTATATTAAAATATGCAATGATATATTTAGTTAATTCTCAGATTTGGTTGTTCCAAAGATCTTAGAAATAATTTTTTTTTATGGTCATTGTTTGTACCTAATTAACAAACTCAACTTTTTTCATACTTTCAACTATTTATCACTATTCGAATTTATGTCATTTGGCATTGATGGATTATTTTGAGCATTAGTCTGTTAACTGCAACTATTGTAACTTACTTTAAAGGTTGCCGAGTGTCATTTGGAGGGTCGAGAGGTCATAATGGTCACCAGTGGTGCTGTGGCCTTTGGCAAACAGAAACTGGCCCAGGAGCTGCTCATGTCGCTATCGATGCGCGAAACTCTCAACCCAAAGGACACCAAAGAGGTGACACATACAATTCTCCCATTTACAGTTCCAAACTAAGCTTTAGGCTATTCATTAGTTCGATGGTGCCACATTGGAGCCACGTGCGGCTGCTGCGGTGGGTCAATCGGGTCTCATGTCGCTCTACGATGCAATGTTTGCGCAGTATGGTGTCAAGATTGCACAGGTTCGTTGTATCCAATACTGTTTACAGACCACGGAAGTAAAACTGTTACATGCATTATATATTCATACAGGTGCTTGTGACCAAGCCAGACTTCTACAATGAGGAAACACGCAACAATCTCTTTTCCACGCTCTCCGAATTAATTAGCCTGAATATTGTGCCAATCATAAACACGAACGATGCCGTCTCGCCACCAATGTTTATACGTGACGATGAGCCCGCCGGTGGTGCCAGAAAGGTATGCACCACGTGCCTATCCAACTTTCCACCTGTCGAATACTTATCCCCCACGTAACGCTTGCTCAATCTGATACAGGGCATACCCATCAAGGACAATGACAGTTTGTCGGCTATGCTCGCCGCTGAGGTCCATGCGGATTTGCTAATTCTCATGTCCGATGTTGATGGCATTTACAATAAACCGCCCTGGGAGGATGGCGCCAAACTGATGCACACCTTTACTAGTGATGATGTGAACAGCATTGAGTATGGCAAAAAGTCAAAGGTAAGAGGATTTCTAGATGTTGATTTCATTAAAGGGTATTTTGAATTCAATCTTTCTTTGGAGAATAAATTCAGCTGCGCTTGGAGCTTTTCAGTCGTGTTCCTAATAAATCTCAGCTCGATCCATTTCCATCTAGCTGTAACTAGACAGAATTCTTTTTGAGGCGGCTGCAATTTGTTTGAAGCTAAATCAAGATCCTTACTCTATTTGATTCGAATTAGCAAAGGTCTCTAATTAGGTTCCCCGACTTCCGCATCCGTTTTGGGCTAGAAATATGTCCAACTATGTCTATATGTATAGATTTACTGAATAATACAAGTTAAAAACTAGAATTTGTTTATAAGCAACCAAGCTCACTTAAGTTTCCTTTGCAAATTTGTAGAATTTCATGGCTTTGTTTTAAGTGACCGCCAGCTGTAATTGTTTTCTGTTTTTCCAACAGTCTTTCATTAGCGCAAATCCAGTTAAATATTTAAAAGGCAAAACATGTTGACACCGCAGGAACTTTAGCCGCCCTTAGCAATAATTTCTCAACAAGTTGACAGGTGCAGAAAGGAGAAGCAGCAACAGCTGCAGCTGTCCCGTATTGCCACTTAATGGTGTTTATTACAGGCCTTTGTTTATTGCATGCTTCACACTTTGGTTAACTATTTATAATGCCCCACGCCCATACGCCCCATACTCCTCCTCTAACTTCAGGTTGGCACCGGCGGCATGGACTCCAAGGTGAAGGCAGCGACCTGGGCGCTGAATCGAGGCGTCAACGTGGTTATATGCAATGGCATGCAGGAGAAGGCCATTAAGACAATTGTGGGTGGCAGGAAAGTTGGCACGTTCTTTACGGAGTCGACGGAGCCCGGCACAACGGTGCCCGTTGAGGTGATGGCGGAGAATGGTAAGTGGCCTAATAAGGATTGGCTGGATGGATTGTCCATTGTGGTTATGGGGGCTAAGGAAAAACAGAAGAAAGAGCTGCGTGAAATTACAAGAGATGCATGCCACGCACAGTTAAACGCTGGCACGGCATCGTTTGAGAACAACAGCAAACTAGGATGAGATTTAGCACTGTCTTCAGTTTACAAGAAAGAAATAAGAAACCTCCCTGGCGAAGATCGCAATGCGATAAAAGACAGTTACAGCTACCAAGTTGTAGAAAGCAGGCCAACCATTAGGAGAGTGTGACGAATGATTTTGTTAGTTGGCTTAATAAAGTGCATTACTGTTAGTGTCACTTGGCAGCAGCTGGGGCGAGTCCCATCCCAAGGGGCCAGCTAAATGTTAAGTGGCTTTCAATGAACGCGCTCTGGTAACTGGTAACATGCCCCGGGCAAGCTCCTAAAAGTGCCTGACTGACATAGTAGCCATTTAGTTTACACCAATGTAGTTGCTGAGTGTAGTCGCAGTTGGTAAACGGGGTCAGGTCAGAGTGGCTGCTGCCTGTTGAGGTTTACCGTCGTCGCATCCGCATCCGCATCCGCATCCGTTTCCCAGTGGCAACGCTAAGTGGCAGCTCCTGGCTTGACTGGCATGTTGTGCTGCAATTTTTAGTTAGCAAGTTTAATTTAATTGTTATTAGGGACAGCTGAAACACGGCGATGGCAAATAACTTGCAAAGTGCTTGTTAATTAGCAAGCTGCAACTTGTTGAAAGTCTTTTTCGGAGCAGCTGTAAATGACCAGTGGGTGTGTATCTGTATAGAGGCCAAAAAGGACTAGCTCTTGGATTAAGCATGCAATCAGGCTTGTCAACAGTGTAAGCCTTAATATTGGCACAACTTTAGAAACAGCTTTCAAAGCGCATAATAGATTCAAATAATTCTCACCAGAAGCTTTTAGTTGAAGTAAAAATTGAGTTTTGTAGCCGATTGGATTGTACAATGGTTTGAGTTAGCTGGCCATTAGTGCCATATCTGAGCCATAACTTGATATGCAGCTAACCATCTTTCATCCTTCTACTCTCTGCTTTGACAGCTCGCACGGGCAGTCGCCAAATGCAGGCCTTGAGTGCCCTCGAACGCGCCACGGCTGTGAACAACTTGGCCGACCTCTTGATCAGCCGTGAGAAATACATTTTGGATGCCAATGCCAAGGACTTGGCCGAGGCACAAAGGAGCGGACTGGCCAAACCGTTGCTGTCCCGCCTGTCGTTGAATTCGGCCAAATTGAAGAACCTCTCGATTGGCCTGAAGCAAATTGCCGAGGACAGTCACAAGGTGAGTGGAGTCAAGTAGAACTTCAATTAATTGGCCATTACTTGGCGGCGCCTGAAAGTATGCAATGCGAAAATGAAAAGGGGGCTTCCCCTTGAAAAGTTCAAACAAATTGCATTTGTTTGGCTGTCGAAAAATGATGTTTATAATGCTATTCGACTTACCAAAAAGATTGAGTTAGTCGAAGTATGCAGCAGCCTGGGAGCTGCTCCGGGCAAAGTGGTCATTTTATGAGCAACAATGGCACACACAGCAGCCAGCAGCAGAGGCAACTGTTGTCCATATGCAGGCTATATAGCATCCACGCTTTAACAACATTATGAAATCTCCAAGCAATTTTACACTTCAACAAAAATTGACACCGGAAGGACACAGGGCGTTGGCGGGGGCAGGAGCTGTCAGACTGAAAGAGCTAAGCAAGTGGAAGATAAAAGATAGCTCAGTTCCATATACCACTCTCTGCTCGTATGTGGCCTTGTGTGTGTGCGTCTTGGCAGTGACATTAACTCACACACACACTTATATATATATACTATATATATGTATATATATATACTGTGGCAACAGTTGATAGAGTATTGCGAGGGGAGTGCGCCACGTCTGGGGAATGCGCCCCCTTTTGCAGCGAGCCGTTTTATTGGATGTGATTGTGCGGAAACGCAAAACTTTTTGCCGCTTGCCAGCAAAACTTTTTTGTCAATACTATAGGAGTCTATATATATTGTAGAACGGCCAGCGAAAATTCTGACACAAAATGGCGGCAGCGCAAAAATCATACAACGATAAACTAAAAAGTATAGGGCTGCGGAGAAAAAACCCATAACGCACTCAATAAATGTTGGATGGATGGAAAAATGTATTCGTTTTCGTATTCGTGTGCGACAAACAAATGCCGCGGACATTTTTTGGCCGCAGGGCGCCATTCAAAAGTTGTGTACGATGTTGTGTCGAATGGCACGGGAAGATGGGTAAGTTGGGGGCACTCTCGATGTAGCCTGACCCCGTGAGGCTGCGAATTTCAATTACGAAAGCAACTTTAAGGCTGACATGAAGTTCACAAGTTCTAAACCAATTGCTGTTTTCATTTCGCAAATCTGGACTGTGAATTACTCTTACCAACAAAAGAGCTGTCTACCTTTGTATACACCCCAAAACTTTAGTCTCATCCAACTAAAACTTCTAATAAGTTTGTAAGTTAACTCAAATTACAGTGTATTCCAATCAGCGTAATAAGTATTTGGGCATGTTCCACTTTTAGATGGCTTAAATATTAAAGCAAGTAAAAAAGAAACTAAGGTTTTTTATTCAAAGTTATCCTTTTCTGTATGTAGAAGCAATTTGATTAAGCTCTCCAAATTTCATAAAAGCAACAAAAAATTAAAATCTAAAATCTTTTGCAAAGAATAATATTTCAGTACAAAAATTAAATTATAGAATTTTGTTTGTATTAATATTTAAAGGGCTTGTTTCATTAAGATTAAACGTGGGTTGTTTTTTCTCTTTCTTAAATGTGTACAATTTAGTCTTAAGGTGGGAACTCACTTCAATCTTGATCGCGATCCAGCATCATTATATGCGTGGAGTTGAGCGAAAGTATGCATGTGTGCGTCGTCCGTGTGAGCTTTGTCTATGATCGCCAACAAGATGAGCGCGATCACAGAAACTAAAGAGCGCACTCCTCTCAACCGAAAGTTTCTTGATCGCAGCAATATCAACATATGCTTGATATTTGTCTCCGATCATGAAGCTTTGTTGTTGCCAAATTACGCTCATTAGCCTATTTGGTGGTACTTTTTTGCATGCACTTCATATGGAACGCGCTCAGAGCCGTATGCGTTGTTGCTTTTCTTTTGAACACACGTACACGCATGGATCGCGATCAAGATTAAAGTTAGTTCCCACCTTTAAGCATCCCAGAGAATGGTGATCTTTCTCTCTCTCTCTCACTCTCACTCTCTCTCTCTCTCTCTCTCTCTCTCACTCTCTCTCGATCTCACTCACTCTCTTTCTCTCTCTCTCTCTCCCTCTCTTAAAAGTGGACCTCCAAAATAAGCTATTGTATACGCCCATTAAATCTTGACAGAATATTTTTTTAAAATGCTAAATTGTAGTGGACTCCCTTTAATTCTTGAGAATCGCAGAGAAGGGCGATCAAAATTAGACCACCGAAATGCTAAATTGTAGTGGACTCCCTTTAATCCTTGAGAATCGCAGAGAAGGGCGATCAAAAGTACATATCTTTGCCACTCCGAAGATAGACGTCCTCTCTTGATATTATTATATAATATAAATATAAATATAAATTCTACAATTTAACATTGAAATTATTTTGAAAGTGGAATGCGTAATAGAGCTAAATCATTTCGAACAATGAAGATTAAATACTCGTGCAGTATTATCAATTAAATTGTGCTTACGTATGAGTGCTTTACTGACACGTTATGAAAATGACCCTCGTACACAAATTGATAGCATAGATGCAAATCAAATGATTGTTATTCAAAAGAAAACCCACATTGTCAGCTTAATGTTTGAATCGATTCGTACGTAAAACACATGCTAAACATTTTACTTAGTATGCATAGAAGTATCACAAAGTCAACAACAAAGCTATTATACTCTTCGTATTAACTGTGCAAAATAAACCTCTGTAAAATTGAGTACGCCACGCCCCCCTCCCATCCGCCACACATCGCGTGCAACACAAGCTAGCCATGACTTATCCAATTGTCCTTTGTAAATATAATTTAAAGTTTTGCGCCCTACGATGCCAAAGTCAATAATAATGACCATATAACCAAATTTACTCAGCGCTCAAGTTGAGTTCCAGGCTGAGGTTAGTGTCCGGGTCTGGGCGAAGGGCATGGACAATTTCATCGTCTTGGTCCTGGTACAATCCCTGCAAACGAGGCTGGCAGCTGCTGTCAGCACAGCACACAACACCGACCTCTGTCCTCAGTCCTCTGTCCTGTCCTGTCCTGCCCTGCCCGCTTGCAATCTTCACGTTATCTGAAGCCAATTTCCAACAGCTTTTTATAACGCAAGCGAAGCTGGGATTCAAAATGGGGGCAGCAGCAGCCCATTAAAAATAAATAAAGATTACGACAAGATGAACGTCTTGATTTATGTAAAACTGCGCCAGCAACGCCTCAAAATGGACGCACGGGATTAGAATTGGCAACTGGGCGGAATTGCCGCATAAATATTGAGTTATTTATATTGCCTGGCCCCACATGGCGTATGTGTGATGTACTATTAAACTGCTGACTTGTCAATTGGCTTTTATACATATATGTACGTGTTTTGCTTTTGCAGAATGTGGGCCGCGTTTTGCGTCGCACGCGCTTAGCCGCAGGACTGGAACTGAAGCAGGTAACGGTGCCCATTGGCGTGCTGCTGGTGATATTTGAATCCCGTCCAGATTCGCTGCCCCAGGTGGCCGCCTTGGCCATGGCCTCAGCCAATGGCTTGCTGCTCAAAGGTGGCAAGGAAGCCGCCCACAGCAACAAGGCGTTAATGGAGCTCGTCAAGGAGGCGCTAGGCACCGTTGGCGCCGAGCATGCAGTATCCTTGGTGGGTATACATTTGATATATGACCCTCCAAGTTTATAGTTTCCCTGCTACTTTTGATAGGTTTCCACACGCGAGGAGATCAGCGATCTGCTCGCTATGGAAAATCACATTGATTTGATCATACCACGCGGCTCCTCCGAGCTGGTGCGCAATATTCAGGAACAGTCCCTGCACATACCTGTCCTGGGTCATGCTGAGGGCGTCTGTCATGTCTATGTCGACAAGGACGCCGATTTGACCAAGGCTCTGCACATTGCCCGCGATGCCAAATGCGATTATCCAGCAGGTAAGAACTAAATCAAACATCAGATTTCTAATTTAAGTAACCAATGTCTTTGGACTTACTTAAAAACTAGTTTAACATAATTCAATATCATATTACTACTAAGAAAACAAATTCATAAATTTATAGTAGGTTCTTAATAGCCATTTTATTTTGTCTTACGTCAAACATGTCAGTTGTAAGCTCGTTATAATGTCTTAAAGCCCTAGTTAAAGGCTCATTGAGAGCATAGGCAGTCCTATAATAATATTATTTAAATTTAAGACAGGCAATCGTTTGTATATCCTCTAGCGTAGACAAGTGAACTAAATTAAATCAACATCTGTGTGAGCCTTCTAAAAATTTAATTTTAATCAGTTTATCAATATTATAAGGGTCTTATATAAAAACTATGATCTTGGAATTATTTATTAATTATTCTAATTAAATTGGACTTGGGACTCTTTTTTTGAGCAAAAAAATAACATGAAATAATAATTCAATTTAAATTTGTATATAAAAATTGCGAAATAAGTCTAGTTTTGATTTTTAAAAATAATTTTCATATCGAAAATATTTTATAAATACAAATTTTTCCTGATTTTTAAATAGTGTGGAGTTCTTCTACAATCATATTGGACGCTTTGATTTTTAATAATAATTTATATTTGCTATCCCTGGTTTAAATATTATGTATTTTCGCTTGCAAGTCTGAATTCAATTACTTTATGATAGCTTAGCTACCTTCGCAATCAAAATCTATGTGTTCAAATCCAAGGACAACTATTCTAAGCTATTTTAATTACACCTTTTAATTTGTAACCATGTTTCAACTTGTTTTCCGTAGCCTGCAATGCAATGGAAACGCTGCTCATACACGAGGATCTGATGAGCGGCGACATATTCAGCAATGTCTGCAACATGCTGAAACGTGAGGGCGTCAAAATCTATGCAGGACCTCGTCTAAATCAGCAACTGACATTCGGCCCGCCCGCGGCGAAGAGTCTGAAGCACGAGTACGGGGCACTGGAGTGCTGCATTGAGATTGTGCCCAGCCTGGAGGAGGCCATTAATCACATACATACGTACGGCAGCGGTCACACGGATGTCATTGTTACGGAAAATGGTACGAAAATTGAAAATTAATTTCAATTGCTTGCAATTGAAGCAGAAAAATAGTTTGACCATCGATTGGACCTGGGGGGGTCAGCTTGACGGCAGGGTTCCGGATGGGGGGAAATTCCAAAAGCTAATGACAATTCAATGTGCGGGTTATAAATCTATTTTGCAGCAGCATTGAGTGCCCCTATAATGCATAATGGTTTTAGTTATTGGTAGCCAAAGTTTGGCAATTTATTATTCAGTTTCTATAGAAACGAGGAAGTTGCGATACATCCGATCAGTTGAATGTGATTAGTTTTGTACTGAAAAATAGCCAAACAATTCGTTAGAGGTTGAATAATCTAATATTATGTTAAATTTTGAATTTTTCTATGTGGAAAGAATAGAAAGCGAACAGGATAAACAACAATATTTAACAAATTGCTCTGGGAAATGTTTTATTTAGTTTGCTTATCAGATTTCTAGAAATTCATGTTTAATATTTTAACTGTCTTTGATTCGGACAATGTAATTACAATTAGTTGCACAAATGCAGAGTAATTTATAAAAAAGTAGTCGCAAAAGAAATACCTTATGAATAGTCAGAATAATGATTAAATATATAGAGAGAGTTGAGGGAGTTTCTTCTTTTCTATTCACATAAATAATATTCAAAATGAGCTTGAATTTTGTGCACAGATCGATATTTGACATTCTAAAGCCTTTTGTTGCGCTGTGACCTGTTTGTTAATTCAATTAAAAAGGCAATAAGCCAAGTGAGCTGCAATTTGCATGCAGTATGCCGTCATCGTCAGCTGGGGGTCAGGTTTTGTTTGGCTAAATCAACTCGTGATGGTTGCCACAACAAATTTGAATCATTTGGGAAATTAATTTTATTCAGTATTCAGCATGTACTCGTGTTCTCATGTTTGCATATTGCATTTTATATTTTTGGTATTTCATTTTCCATTTTCACATTTTTCATATCGTGCAGATGCCGCTGCTGAGCATTTCCTGGGCAGCGTGGACAGCGCCTGTGTGTTCCACAATGCGAGCTCGCGTTTTGCGGACGGTTTCCGGTTTGGCCTTGGCGCCGAGGTGGGCATCTCAACGGCACGGATCCATGCACGTGGCCCCGTCGGCGTTGAGGGCCTGTTGACCACCAAATGGATACTACACGGTCAGGATCATGCGGCGGCCGACTTTGCCGAGGGCGGACAACGTACGTGGCTGCACGAACAGCTGCCCATTGATTAGTTGTTAGTTTTTTTCTCCCTCTGTTGTTGTGTAGATTTTTAGTTTTTGATAAAACCCTCTGTACATACGTGCTGTATCTTAACGCTAACTAAAAGTAAACTGTGTTTTTGGCAATGTGCAGTGCACCTGTATCAACATGACGGAAGGGTAATTAACACAGCTGGTTTTGGGGGGTACGCGGTGGGATATGGTGCTGGCTGTAGTATGATGACAGCTGCCAGTCGCGGCCACATGGGAGAAATTAATTTGAGTGGAAAATATTTGAACGGGTAACTTGTTTAATTAATAAAATGTGTAGAGCAAAAGGGAAAACTGTCAGCGCGTGTCTTGGCCGCAAAGTTTGTGTGCAGACTTAAGTTCAGTTCAGTTCAGCTCAAGCCACGCCCACCAACTGCACGCAACGCCCCCCGGCTGAAGTTGTGGCCAAAGTTGAAGCTCAAGTTGCGCCACATCGTTGTTGACAGTGAAAATTAAATTAAAATGACTCAAGCAGCCCGGACACTGCTTAAAGTTGCAATTTTTCATAAATACTCTCCTTTTGCCTGCACAAAAATATTATATAGAAAAAAAATAGCGAAAATGTTAAAAAAATAATATCATAAATTAGCCATAAAACGTGAACAATTTCCCTGAGTCCGGCAGCCCGCACCCTGCATCCCGTGCATCCCGCATCCCGCCACCACAAATCCGCTCCCGAAACCACTTGGTATGCAAGCGTCGCTAAGTATTTTAATTTTTATGTGCATTGAGGCAAGTTTTCAGTTTTCAGTTTTCTGTTTTCAGCGCTCAGTTTTCAGTTTTCAGTTCTCTGTGTGGCACTTTGGCAAAGTTTATTTTAGTGCCGCACGCTGCATTGCGTGCCAAAGAGCCACCATTGCCCAGAGGAACCACCGGCTGCACCGCACTGCACCGCACTGCACTGCAGTGCACCGCCAGTTCAGAAGGACCCAACAGCTAAGGTGCTGCCTCGTCCTGTCAACGCATTATAGTCTCTGCAGCGCTTTTAGCTACAAGTTTAGAGTTCGAGTTTCGGTCAGTTTTCGCCGTTTCGCCCATTTGCAATGCCAAACTCTGTTAGCGCCATTTTCAGTGGCATGTAATTGCCTGGGTTGTGCGAGAAGTTCGCTCATGTTAAGTATATAATATGCACCTGAGTATAAGTATTGGCTGACAAAAATATTCTTTCATCATTGCCTTTAGTAATTAATATTGTTTTTGCCAAGCCAAAATTCTAATTTTCTATATATACTTATGTGCTTTGTATATAGTCTACAGAAATAACAGAAAACAAGCAAGCACATTGCAGTCGGAAGCTCCTAACTGCGCTATACTCTGTTCCCAGGGTTATGCTTATATGTAGTAGTTAGTTTGGCTGTAGAAAGATAACTTTTGGTCCTATATTTCAAAGAGATGATCAGCCATTTGGGGAATATATTGGGGATCTTTAAAGTATGGGAGATATAGATTTGGCTGATTTTTGGGAGCGCTTAAAAATGCATATCAAACTTGGTATCTATAGTTTTAATACTTATAGCCAATGTACAAATAGTCTAAGTTGCCAAAAAGGTAGTAGTGTAGTAGTTGAATAAGTATGCACAATTTTAACAAACAAAAGAAAATATATATAAAAATACTTATAGGCAGACGGACACAGCAGCAAACAAATATACTCAGCTTACCTGTTGAAAAACAGAGTATAATTATTAAATTCTTAACAAAATATCATAATACATACTTACGTAATACTGAAAATGTTAAAACGAAAATAAATAAGACGTCATCTTAACCATGTCATATGATATTCTTTTGTTTCTATAGTATCTGAAAATGTAGTTGATGGGAGGTCACAGAGAAAGCGTATTTATTTATTTTTTATACCCAAGCAGAGGGTATTATAAGTTTGTCTCGAAATGTGTAATGATCTGAAGGAGTATATACATATATTTTGAATCAGCATGAATAGCCGAGTCGATATAGCGATGTTCGTCTGTTTCTATGCAAACTTGTCTCTCAGTTTTAAAGCTATCGTAATAAAACTTGGTACAGACCCTTTATTTTTTGCTGCAGGTAGTACATATGTCGGAGCCGGCCGGATCGGACCTTTATAACATATAGCTGTCATAGAAATGATCGGTTGAAACTATGTTTTTGTATGAAAAACTTTTTAGCTTATGAAGATATCCTCACCAAACTCACATAAGCCGAGTTTTTAGAGAGCTTATAAAATCTGATCAAATTTGGTCAAAATCGGACTACTATAACACATAGCTGCCATAGGATCGGGTGAAAAATGAGTTTCTGTATGGAAAACTTTTTGTATTACATCCAAACTAAGTGGGAGTTTTATTATACTTTGTATAGTTTTGTAGAATTTATCGGATAGGGTATATAGTTTCGACACTCCAAAGATAGCCGTTCTTTCTTGTTTCTTTTTTAAATTTGCATATTTATTTAACTGATTGTACTGCTACCTTTTTGCAGCTTAAACTAGTTGTGATAAAGAAAATATATGAACAGAGCTTGGGAAACTGTTAGAAAGTTGAAAACTGCCCCAAATGCAACTACTCTGCAAGCATTCTACATGAGCAGATACCAACGTGTACAGGGCGAACATCATTTTTAGCTATTTCAACTGGTTTTTGGCGTTGGGCTCAAACGCAACGTACGCGTATAGACAATGATAGGAATACTGTCAGTACCTGCCTGTTGCCAGAGTCACGTAGTTTTCCATAGTTTTGTGGAGCACTTGAAAAGTTTTTGGCCCCAACTAAAAGGTAGAATAGATGAGAAGTTTGGCATCACGGAACTGCAGTTGCAACTGCAGTTATCTAACTAGGTAAAGCCCAAAATGCCATAGATATGTTATGTATATCATTCACACTGCCTGATTATGCGAACTTTAACGCTACACTTAATTAATAGTATAACTAAGAGCGAGCATATAAATCTCGTAGTTAATATTACGTTAAGATCGGGCGATATGCCCCGACACTGACAACCGAGAAATTGTCGAGAAATGCACTCGCGCCTCTGGCAACAAACACATAATCATTTTATTTAAATTCAATGATATGTGCACACAAGTGTTATTTTCTGCCTTTCTTTTTTATTTATTTTCATTATTTTATTTTATTTTATTTTCTTGTTTTTTTTATTTATTTTTTTTTGGGCGTCTTGGGCCGCACCATCTATGGATTGAGTGAGCGAGATGTGTGAGCAGCCACTCAAACATTTTGTCACAACATTGGCACAAAATTTGTTATACAGAAAGGCTGTGTAGATGTGGCCAAGTATGTGGGGTACACAGCATTGTTCAGCGCATTTATTTATATAAAAACTTAAAAATATAACCACAACGGATGCCTATACAAGTCCTGCCGCATATTCGCCCTCATGCAACTCAAACATCAACGTTGGCAAATGCAGCAGACATAATTTAGCGAACATCAAATGATACAAGCTGATATTAATGGCCTTAGAATAAGATATATAAAATACTCTATCTTCTAGCACAGGCTCTATTTAATTTTAAGCTAATTTATAATAAGGATACTTCAAAATCAATGGGTGGTCCAAATTGGAACTGTTTATACATATTTATGTTATCTGGAAATATTAAAAAATTTAATAGATATATGTATATTAATAGATAAATCTTTCGAATTATAATAGATAACATTTCGATAATCATTAAAGTTATCATACATATTATTAAATTATATAATTAAATTAAATTATATTTTGAAATAAAAAAATAGATAAATCTTTCGTATTTAAACAAACAGGACAATCACTTCAATTATCATATATGACATTAAAAACTAAATTATATTTTCTTTTTGAATCGTGGCAGCATTCTTTTGCCTTTGCAAATAAATAAATATAAAATAAATAGAAATACAATATTTACCCGGTAGAATTCTAGATAGGATTTACTCTTAAATCTATCATTTAAGACTATCCATCTAATTCTAAAATCAAATCTGCAAGTATTGTTGGAACTAACTACTTTAGACTTGCAAAAGCTCTAAACACTCTTTTGAAGTTAAAAACTGAGTTTTCAGGTATTATTGATAGATTTTCATGTTTTTGCTGTCCTTGGCAAACTTTACTTAGAAAAGAGCTCTTAGCAAGGTTTAATTAGTACTTAAGCAGTATATATGCTAAGGTAAGTTTTAGAGTTCACATTCTCAAAGTTTGTATTTCTCAGTTACTTATATACAATTCATAATTTTTGATAATATTCCAAATAAGATATGATTAAATGAAATGCCAGAATTTAGTTTTGACTTCTTTTGGATTAGCATTTTAGGTTTTCCCAGCCAGTTTGTGCGTTGCTCAAGTTACCAACAGCACAGCGAAGTCATCTTGGCCAGTCTACTTAGAGGGCATAAATAAATGATGTGTTGTCATGTCCGCCTCCCCCCCTTCGTAAATGCACAGACGGAATTCATCAACATGTTACTATGCCGAAAAAGATCCATTGTTCGACATGGCAGACAGAACT
Source organism: Hirtodrosophila histrioides (assembly GCA_037075165.1). NCBI lineage: Eukaryota > Metazoa > Arthropoda > Insecta > Diptera > Drosophilidae > Hirtodrosophila > Hirtodrosophila histrioides. The sequence continues at coordinate 356,800 of JBAMCL010000491.1, forward strand.
TATTTAAATGCAGATGTCGGCCATAGAGCGAATCACTCTGATTGGTGTCGCTGTGGTATATAGACGTCGTGAGTTCCGTTGCCGCTTGGATATAGAAAGGATATAACGTCTGGGGTTTCTTTATAGTGCTGCTTGCTCGCTTAACTCATAATCCTCAAAACTCAATCTCAAAATGTGTGACGAAGAGGCATCAGCTTTGGTTGTGGACAATGGATCTGGCATGTGTAAGGCAGGCTTTGCAGGAGATGATGCACCACGTGCCGTCTTTCCTTCAATTGTCGGACGTCCTCGTCATCAAGGCGTGATGGTGGGCATGGGTCAAAAGGATTGCTATGTGGGTGATGAGGCGCAAAGCAAGCGCGGTATTCTATCGCTGAAATATCCCATCGAGCATGGCATTATTACGAACTGGGACGATATGGAAAAAGTATGGCATCATACCTTCTATAATGAGCTGCGTGTGGCACCAGAGGAGCATCCAGTTTTGTTGACCGAGGCTCCACTTAATCCCAAGGCCAATCGCGAAAAAATGACACAAATCATGTTTGAGACGTTCAACTCACCAGCCATGTACGTGGCCATACAGGCTGTGTTGTCTCTATACGCCTCCGGACGTACAACTGGCATTGTCCTGGACTCCGGGGATGGTGTCTCGCATACCGTACCCATCTATGAAGGCTATGCACTGCCCCATGCCATCCTACGTCTCGACTTGGCCGGACGGGACCTGACTGATTATCTGATGAAGATACTTACAGAGCGAGGATATTCGTTTACAACAACAGCCGAACGGGAGATTGTTCGTGATATTAAGGAAAAGCTTTGCTATGTGGCCCTCGACTTCGAGCAGGAAATGGCCACAGCGGCGGCATCAACCTCGCTTGAGAAGTCCTATGAGCTGCCCGATGGTCAAGTCATTACCATCGGCAACGAACGTTTCCGTACACCCGAGGCCCTCTTCCAGCCATCCTTCCTGGGAATGGAATCGTGCGGCATTCATGAGACCGTTTACCAGTCGATCATGAAATGCGATGTGGATATCCGAAAGGATCTTTATGCCAACAATGTGCTGTCTGGCGGTACCACCATGTATCCAGGTAAGTCAACAAATTAGTTAAATTTTGCACAATAAATTTTGAGAAATGACTAGCCAAACAATTTGATATTGTAATAATTTCAACTGAAACTGAAACTTTTATATTCACATTGCCTTTCTATTCATATAATTTTGACACCTAATGATGGCATACTTTGTTAAATTGATTTTCGACTTTTTTAATTTCTTAAATTCACAGGTATTGCTGATCGTATGCAGAAGGAAATCACCGCCCTGGCCCCATCCACCATTAAGATCAAGATCATTGCACCACCTGAGCGCAAATACTCTGTATGGATCGGTGGCTCCATTCTGGCCTCGCTGTCCACCTTCCAGCAGATGTGGATCTCCAAGCAGGAGTACGATGAGTCCGGCCCCGGAATTGTGCACCGCAAGTGCTTCTAAGCACACAACGCACAACGTCAACAAGAACAACAACAACAACAACAGCAATTGCAACAACAAGAACAACAGCAACTGCAACAAGAACAGCAACAACAAGTGGCGTTTATATATAGCCTATATGAAAAGATCTTATATGCATATCTTATATCTGACATTGGGTATATGTTTAGCTATGGCCAGGCTAGCTGCATCTGGGCGCCTAATAAGCGCTCCACTCATGCAAAAGTATCTTTAAAATTATATTTAGTTCACGAAGAAGTTGAAATGGAGGACAAGAGACCCAAACGAGCGGGCAGAGCATCTTTTATATTTAGTTTTGATTTGGATTTTGATTTGTTACTTAACTTACGGAGCTGACAACCAAAAAAATATATATATATATAAAACAAAAGTAAGACAATCGGATGTACAATAAAACTATATGTGTCCAATATTGACAATCGATGCTGTGAAATGTGAGTGGAACAGGGAGCAATCAGTTGCATGTTCAATATATATATATATATTTGCAAAAGTTTTTTAATTACACTAAACGAGGAAATCTTTTAGGACGCCAAACGTCAATCAGCAAGCTGCGAAAGTTTTCCGCAAAATGTATCTGTATCTAGGAGTGTGTGTATGTTAAGTATAGGTATCCAAGTTGGCTGGCCAACTACGCAGCTTGTTTGGCTGTCACATATTTCGGCTCAACTTGGTCGCATCTCTCACGGAAGTTGCTCAACTTGCTCGGATGTGTATATGTGTGTGTTGTGCGTGTGTGTGTGTGTGTGTGTCTTTGTGTTAGCCATGATTTATGCCTCGACTGAGTGACTGTATGACCGTGTAGCTACATATGTCTTCTGTTGCCATGTATCAGCTGTGCACTGCAACTTAATGCTCGTTATGTTGCTGTCATATACATGTATATATATATTTATATACATATATATTTATATATATATATATGCTAGTGCTCGAATGATAGATTTGCGACTTGTCTAAACTGCAAGCAAAGTTTGTGCTCACTTTGAAACAACATGCTAAAGACACAAGAGCAACAATAAACTGGTCAAAAGGTGTTGTACCTGTCATTTAGCCACAAACTTTTGTGGCTTAACACTGAGATCGTGGCCAGGTGCAAAACCACGGCGTAATTACTTGCTTCAACATGACAAACTTTTGCTAACAGCTGAAAAAAGAAGAAGAAGAAAAAGAACAGAAAAATCTGCAAAATTCACTAGAAAACTAAAGTAGAAGTAATGTAACTTAATAATTGATGTTTAATACTATAGAGTCTTTAAGCAGCCTAAGAAAAACTTGCGATGCATTAGTTTTTATAGATATAGTCATCAAATTTGAGCATAGATTGTGATGGAAGGTGTTTAACTAACCAATATATATATACACAAATATTATGTTGGTATGTGTGACTGATTTGTGAGCAACGGGCCAGGCCCCGGACCTTTGGAAAATTTACACCCACGGGCGGTGAACTGTTGTATGAAACTTGAAAAATCTACGCCCACCTGTCACTCCGGAAAGGAAATGGGCTAAAGGTCAAATGTGTGATAGATGGTTTTTGTTAGATCGGTTTCTAAGTTCTTCATACACAATACATCATAAGGCATGGGAAAGAAAATTGTGATAAGTTATTGATGTTTATTTCATACTTTCTCATCCATGCAACCACAATGAGCCACAGCTTGTATTTAATATAATATTGCACTCTCTGGCTAGCAGTGTATTCAGCAAATTCATCATCCACTGCAGTAAACACTAAACAGGATACATTTCATTCAATTCAATGTGAACACATTATGACAACTTTGAGGATATCCAATCATAAATACCTAACCAACAACTGACTTGTCAATTGCATGCATTTGGTATTGATATCAAATAACGCATACGCAGCGTGTGCCAGGAAGTTTACATTTGTCCATCTACCACTCAATGTCTCATTGTTTCTCTCCTCCTACTTCCTACCCACCGATGTGTGTGGTTCTCATGTGTGTGCGTCCATTGTTATTGCCGCTCCATTTACTCAACATTGCCTTCTGACAACCCCAGTGCGGTTTCATTATTTAGCCAAAACAGAATCACTGAAATTAGGGCCAGCAATAGGGTCACGTTAAATTGCCCTTCCCAGACAATTCGCCAGTTGGTCAGGCACTCAATCAATCAGTGCACAACGGAAACCCACTGAGGTGGGGCACGACCCGAGGGCTATCAACAAATTTCAGGCGCTTGCAATTTGCATTTGTTTTCCAATGTGGCACATTTAATAAAATGGCTCACAGCCAGTGAAAAGCCTTTGGCATTTGTTGCCTGTCGCCTGTTTGCCGTAGTCTGCGCATAGGGAATGTCCTCAACGCGGGTGGGAGCCCCCTTAATGTTGTTTTTATACCTATTAGTAATGGGCGTCATAATGGGCATAACAACGGTTAAACAAATATATACTCTTACATACAAGAGTTTGAAAAGTATCCATATATCTATTTACTTACCTGTTTATCTATGAATTTTCATAAATATTAGGTGCCCCATATATCCTGTGCAGCTGTCTGAGCTGCTGAGATGAAACTAAGACTTAGATAGTAAACATCAAGCTCCGAGTTTAAATTAACACTTGGGTAATGCTGTGCAATATCTTAGCCAAAGGCCATATTAGTTTAACACAAAAAATCAAAAATAAATATATAATATGATTAAAAACAAGAAGAATTAAAAATTTGTTGTTGTACGAGGTTATTTCAATTCAGCAAATTAAATTAAATTTAACTTAATTATTTATAGTGCTACCAAAAAATCTTATAATAACATGAAGCTATAATTTATAAAATTAATTTTATATGTATTTTTTCAACTAGGGCATCTAATTACAAATATGCAAAGCGATAATTTGCTATTCGGTACAATTGGTATTTATTTATACAAAAATAAAGCTTAAAATTTTTATTTGTGGTGACATAAACTAATATCAGTTGATTTAGCTTGACTAAGGGTAAGCTGAAACTTGCTACAGGGTATCTTATAGTTGTACTCTAACTGGCTATTCTTCTTGTTGTGTTTTACTTTTGTATGGGCATTAAATTGAATTTAATTGCATCTGGCGCCAAATTTGAAGCTGGGTTGTTGTTTGTTTTGTTTGTTTGCTGTTTGCATTTTGTGAAAATTGTTTTGTATTTTGCAACAATTACATAACTGAGCTGTAATTCAGAGTGTTGGCTATGCTAGCTTGTTGATTTTATGCTAATTTAATGCACTTGGCCAGTTCCAATCCCCGTCCTGGCACAGCCTGCCCCGTCCCGTACCGTCCCGTACCGGCGACGTCATTGATATCAATATAATTTGCTGCTAATGCGCAAAGCAAACGCTTCGCCACATTTGCCATTTTCATTATGTAAATTTTGCTAGCCGGTCGCACAAATATTGACATTAAAGCCAAGTTAACGAGTTGCTCGAACAGGAAGTGTCCAGACAAGAACGGAACTTGGACGTGCCTTGAACATGGCATGGTCGTGAGTTGAGTACAGCGCTCGTTGTTTTTGACAAGCTAACAAATTGTTTTTCCGGCTTGAGGTGCACCACATGCAAACAGGAAATTAGTAAAAAAAGGGGCCAGGATATACTCCAAGCTGACCGAAACAGACTTTGTTTGCGTCATCGTCTCGATTCCATTACCGTCATCATCACCTCCATTCGATGTCTTCGATTTAAATTTAAATTTATGTATCAAATACAGCTTAGCGCACACAATCAATTTAAAGGCTTTATTTAAATTCTTATGTACTTATGTACTTTGTAACAGAATTCAATAATATATTAATAATACTAATAATAGAGTACAAATATGTAACCAATTCCGCATGATGCAAATAAAATTTTAATTTAATTTAGAACATTTAATTTCATGTTTAAAATTGAAGGAGACTTCATAAAGAAAGTGCCCTCTAGTATGACAAGTTGCTCATTCAGACTTAAATCAATTTATTAACATAGATTGTCCACCAACTTTCAATGATCATGTGAAATCTACACTCAAAAAAGAAATAATCTAAAATTCAAGAAGTTAGGTGACCATTTGTAGCCATAGACAGCACGTCTTAGATTTTTTGAATTTGAGTAAAATATTTCTTAAATTTGGAAAGCATTTCTACTAAATATAAATTATTTGTGGCTTTTAGGGCTACATTTATTATATGATTTTCTGCATTTTATTGCATTTATTTGGCTTAATATAATCAAAATATAAGAAACCATTTTTAAATCAAAATCTCCTGACCAAAAGTGCTTAAAATTGTACAATAATATGTCCAAATTGTAGCAAAAGAAATATTCTCGTATTCATAAATATGCTTTATACATATTATATTATTATTTTGTTATTAAATAAATACAACAATGTATCATTGCACATAATTGAAATATTTGAACACACTTTACAGTTGTATAAAATATTTATGCATTCATTTAATTGCTCTTAATGCTCAATCTCATTTAAACGAATTGCCATAAATAATTAACAATTGTCTGATAATTGGCTGTTATACTATCTGAATGCTTATGAACCTCTTGAATTTTGCCAACAATTTTCAATTGCACTCAACACATGATGATTATCATTAACTGGGTTGAGGCATCAACATCATTATCGGCATAATTGCATCAGGACTATCATCATCCTTACCATCATCAGCATTACCATTTAGCCTTTGCATCTGATGCTCCATTACATCTGGCCCACTCCTCAACCCCTCCTCCCCGAGGGCTGCTTGTGGCGTCCGTGGAGTAAGTACTCGTTGTTAGTTGAGCTCTTCAATTTATTGTAATGCTTGGTACGCATTTTTTGCAATAATCACTGCACTTAATTACGGAGCAGCCATTAATTGAATTAAAAGTGCACACACAGACAGAGGCAGAAGGGGGCGGGGGATGAAGAGATAGAACAGAGAGTGCAGAGTTAACTAGACGTGAATGGTGGAATCTCATCAATGTTGTCAACGTCCTCGTCCTGGCTCAATGCAAAAAGCTTTTGAGCATTGAACGTTGCCATGGAGCTGGGATATCCTTTCAGCAGGATGCGTGCTTATCGCCAAGGCGGCATTGCTGCAAAGTTTATGAAGCCACACACATCTGCGTGGGCGTGGACGTGGGGCGGCTCTGTCTTTTACCTTTATAAATAAGCCAGTAGCTGGGGGGAGAGCTGGGTTGGGTGGAGCAAGACTGGGCAGGCAACTGAGTTGCGGTCCTGGGTTTTGTTTGGTTGTTGTTTGCCGTGGCTCGCTACACTTCACTGGCTGCGCCAACATTGACAAAGATGCGATAATCGCTTCATTCAAGCCATAAGCCTTAAAGCAGCCAATGCAGCTCGCTCCGCGTAGGGGAAAACGAGAAGCTGGGGGGCGTAAAGGTGAAAGACATAAGCGAGTTGCCCTCACACCAGAATTCATCCATGACTGAAGCTCTACTGCACTGCCAGTTGTTGCCTGTATTCAGCCAGCTCCTTCCTGGTCGATATTTCGCTGCTCAGTGGACCATCGATATGCGAGGATTCTTCCTTTCATTGGCACCTCGCTTGGCTAATCACTCTGACACTTGGTGTCTTTGAGTTCGCCTTGATCTTCCTTTCACTGTTATATCGCTGCAAAGGGTAATACCCTTTTGTCCCTAAATGAGTAATGCATTGAAGAGCGCTTTTACGTTCAAATGAAGTATATATATTCTTAATCAGTGCGACAAGCTTTCTCTTGAGGAACTTTTGTGGTGCTACTTGCCTTTCAAGGCCTTTTAGAAACAGAAAGCTTGTCTGATACCATCCTTCGGATTGTTGGATTTAAGGCAGGACGCCCGCAGGAAGGCTATTGGACCTTAGCTAACCTCTGTATAGTCTGGTAAAGACTTTCCTTATATATTTATGAAAGTGGCATAAGTCACCATAAAAATAAAATATAAGCATATCAAACAAAAAGAAAATGATTTAGTGAGACATAGCAACATTATTGTATTGCAGAGTATATTAATTCTTAAGAATCGCAGAGAAGGCCGATATGTGTAATGGCTCCATATTAGCAAATATTAATAATTTAAAATGTTTTTGAAATTTAATTTAATTTTTAAATATTTAAATTTTTATATTTGCGCGCCTGATTTGCATGGCCAAAATACTCACCACACTATCGATAAGATTGCTTGCACCTTGTTTCAATACTGATAATCAGCAGTCAATATCGATACTGATCGGATAGCCGAAAGGTTCTCGAGACCCTCGGCATCCGACCCAAATTCTTTTCTTTTGAGCATCGAAACTGCACGGACGTGCAAATTAAGAGTTAATAATTTTTGGTTACAGTACCACGTGGTACCCCAAAAATTAAAAAGTTTAATCTTTTTTGTTGGCGGACATCTGCAGTTATTTACGCCAAATAAATAACTTGCAGAGTCGCCTAAAGGAGTGCCTATACGGCAAGGTAATTATTATTTAAAAATTGCCATAAATTAAAATGGGTTTAAAATATGCAATTTTTACTTAGCTTCTGACAAGGCGTCAGCCAATTTAGAAGATAGCATAACGAATCTGTTGCTACCACACCCCACAAAAGACACTTGGATCAAGGTAATTATCTCTTTAAAAAGAGTTAAAGCCCAAAAGAATCGAGAGATTGCTGGGATATAGTCTAATTGTGCATTAATTCTCTTTATCAAGGGCTTGCTGAGTCGCACGATTTTGCAGAAGTACATGAGATCTGCATTTGGTTTTTTCTCTTCCCCCCCTATTCGTCGCAGAGCGAGCGAAGTTTGGGCTGCCAGGCACGCTGAGCTAGTAGTTTAACTAACAGCGTTAGTCGTGGCAGCCGCGTGCGGAACCCCGTCGACGTGAAAACCTCCCGAAAATTCCATAAAGAAAAACGTGTGTGTCAGAAAAACAGCATAATGGGTGTTAACAAAATCTAAATTGATACAAAATTTAAAAATCTTAATGAATACATCTTTAAATAATTAGTGGGCTTAAGTTAAAATGGTACGCTAAGAGACAACAACGAGAAGTAACAAAAAGATAAGACATAAAACAACAATATACTAAGTGCGACAAGTGGACAGTTTGCTTTTGTGTAAGTGTCAATTTTTTTAATATATATACCCTACGATATGGGCAAATAAACAATCAACAACAATGAACTGCAGTGAAAAAAGACATTGAAACACACATAACACAGTGTAGTAAAAAGTAATAAAACCAAAAAACGAAATGAATAATAAAATTTGCTACAAATTAAAAATAATAATTAATTAAAACTTAATAATATAATAAAGAAAAAAAACAAACAAACAAGCAAATAAAATCTCAATGAGCAGCTAAGTGTACAATTTAAAAGAAAAAAAAATATATATATATATATTGTCCCCAACAACAAATTAAAAAGTTAAACATATACAACATCATCGAGAAGGCCTTCATCGAGGAATTCTATGGGTGAGTCACACTAAAAATGTTTGTTGAGATTATTCTTATTGTATTTGCCTAACACCTGCTGCTGCCTGAGCTTCCGATGCAACGGTAAATACCGTAGCTTTGGCTGGCAAATGCAAAACAGCTGGACGGTTGTCGCACCGTGGTTCAAGTTCCGTAAACTGTTGATCAATTGCATGCACTCTTAATTATTATCTTTTGCAGCAGTGATTGTTGTTGATTTTTATTTGAGATCACAAGTCAAAGAAATGAAAAATTAAATTACGTAAGGAAGTACAAACAAGTTAAAAGCATGAACAAAGTTCAAAGAAACTAAATAAATAAATTAAATTAATTTAACAACTGAACAGACAAAAGCAAACATAAATAATCCACAAATGGCACAAACAAATAAAACAAGATTGTAATTTAGTCGCCCTTAGAAAATGTCACAAGTTAAAGATAAAACAACGATATAAAGAAAAAAATGTCACCGGTTCAATAGTATTAATGTACAATTATAGTAGAGATATAAGCCTACGGAATACACTGATCTATATATATGAAGTTTTGGTTATGTCACTTTTCCGTGAAAAATACAAAGCAAAAGAATGAAAATTTTGAGTAATTAAAAACATGAAAATAAGTAACAAAATGAATTAGTAAAGTTTTCTTATTCTTATGACATGGGAGTGTAAATAAAAAGTAAACAGTTAGCTGCATTTGGGGTCTTCAATTAACAAGTAAATAGAGGACTATGGTTGGGAGGGTAGCGAATAGGAGTGTGGCCAACAACATCTAAACCCACTCGCACAAACTAGCTTTTGAGAATTTAATAGAGCACGCACACCTTTTGTTTAGGTTTGTTTGCTGATTTTATTGCACGATACAGCAATACCTTATCCGGCTGGATTGGGTTGTGTAGGATATTCACATGAGGATCGGCTCATTTAGTTTTTTTTAGATTCAGAAGGGACTCTATATAAACCTTTATGTAGTGGTGATCCTGAACAACAGCAAACCCCACGCCATCCCGCTAGAGCTACCATATTAACGGGTCCCGCTCCGCTGTTCAGTTCTGATCCACTGGCCTGAGTGATAATGACGAGACCAAAGAAGAACAAAATATTGGTTTTGATTCTTTTATTTCACTGGCGCTCACTGCATTACATATGTCTCTCTTTCTCCCGCTCTTTCTCTCTGCCTCCCTCTCCCTCTCTATCTCTTTATCTCTCTCTATCTCACTAAACTGGACCTCCAAAATAAGCTATTGTATACTCCCTTTAAATCTTGAAAAAGTAGACCTGAAAATTAATAAATTGTAGTGGACTCCCTTTAATTCTTGAGAATCGCAGAGAAGGGCGATCAATAGTATTTTTGTATTAAATTTATCTGAAAGAAGTCTCATTATTGCCAAATTTAGTATTTAGTATATTTAGTATTTTATTACTAAATATAATATATTTTTTAGCATCTCTGCAAGAGTATTTAATTATCTTAATCGAAAATATAGAGTTTCTTTGCTGTTTTGTTAAATGATTAAACTTTAATCATATTTAATCCCCAATGGCAATCGCTTGGTCTGCAATCCACTTATTTCAATTAAAGCAACTTTTTAAATGAAACGGAATGATCTTTTCAGAGCTCAAATAACCACAGCTGTTGCATTAATTGAATATGAAGTGATTTCCAATCTCGCACTTTAATTAACATATTTAAAGTCGGGTCCTGTATAAATATATGCGCCTAGCAAATACGCGCTGGCAAATCGTAAAAATAAAGTGTCACATAAGTCAATATGGCTCCACGCTTAAGTAGGCCGAGAACCAGGGCCAGGGCAGTGGGAGAGGGACGGATGTGGGGACTCCCCTGACAGGCTGTTGAACGTGAACAGCTGGCGCTTTAAGCCAGCACAATTTACATAAGATCTCGGTGTCGGAGCCTCGGGTAGCGGGTGCCGCATAAAGCGCAACAAGGTAAAGTGGGCACGTTGTTGCCACACTCCCCAAACACACACACACCGAACAGTCCTTCTCCCCCCCACCCCATAGCATATCGATGTGGATTTTCTTTAAGCAGACGCCATTTATGTGATTGCAATGCTCGCAAACTGAAGAGACAAACACACACAGGGTTTTCGAAACGGATCCAGGAGGATGCGCAAGGAAAAGGGACAGCACAAGGAGCCACTGCATCTAATACAATAAAAGCGCCGGGTATTATAGAGGGTATCTTGAGAAGTATACAAAAAGTTGGAAGTCTATTTAGAGACAAAGTTTTGAAATATGAAAACAGAATGTAAAGTAAGTAATGTTATCGTAGCTGATAGGTTTTCTTTAGTCTCTTTTGAATCCATCAAACTTATGTAAGGGTTATCTTAGGGAAAAACTTTTGTGAGAGATCTTAAAAATTTGGTGAGTGTTTCAAAGCCAAAAGCCCGTGAATCCTTTGGACCATTTCTAGTCAGTTTTCGAAGGAAAACACAAGCTGTTAAACGTAAGTATCCTCTTTTTGAAGACTTCTGCTTGAATATTTGGTTAATATATAACATAATCCTGATATTTTTAGTCTGAATAATTATAGATACATACACAATTTCTATCAGTTCTTTCCTCAAATATTAGGTGACTTTTGGTGTGATACATCAGGAATATTGTTTAAAAATGTTAAGTGTTCTTCCCTGTTTTCTCAAGGAACTAATTTCCATTTGAGTCTTGACTTGGTGTTATAATAACTTCAACTTGAATGACTAAGGAACTTTTATAGCCCCCCTCGATGTAGGGCAACAACTGGTTCGCAGTCAGTTAGCTTAGCTGGCTACTTTAAAATTGACTGCATTGCCTAGCTCAGTGGGCGGCTTTGAAGTCCTGGTCCTAGTCCATGTCTAAGTCCACGTCCAAGTCCAAGTCCATGTTCGAGTCCAAGTCCTGGCAGTCAACATTTCAGTTCCGTTGCTCAACTTGGATTTGCAGCTCGTCGTCAACGCTGATGGTCGGTTGTCGGTTCACAGTTGTTGCATATATAATGTTGTATTCGTTGCGTTGTTGGGGCACCCTTCTTGGTTATATTCTTCAATTCATTTTTGCACTGTCATAATGCCATATGAAGTGGAAAAATAGCAAAGTTTTGCAGACAGGACAAACGAAGGGACAGAGAGAGGGAGCTTGTGGTGTTTTCTCTTGCATTCTCGAATGCCTTTAATTTGGCTTGCACAACATGCCGCATATATTTAAAATTGCCACTGCGAAAATATTTGGCACAGGATGCTGTTCAGTTATGGTTCAGTTAGGGTTTTTGGTTGCGTTGCATAGTTTTTGGTTTTTTGGTTGGCAAGGGCAAAACTATTTTCATTTGCAAGTCGAACAAAGCCGCAAACTATATAGACTAGGGGCGGACAAGGGCGAGGCAGGGTCAAGTCCATTGGTGCCGCCCAATAAAAACTTTCGAGCAGTTGAGCTAAAAACCGCAGAAAAGTTGAAAAGTTCAGCGTGATTTTATGAATATTGACCAATCAAACTCAATTGAATTGAAGGCGCGCCCAAAGAGCTCAAAACTATTTAAAAACAATTTTTGAAAAGCAGGAAAAAAACGTTTCAAAAATTGCATTTAGAAGGACCCCATTTGGTTCCAGTAGTATGGCTTCTCTTTGTAATGTAATTGCGGCAATCCTTTTTCCCTCAAAATGTTTACCCAACGCGCCCAACGCGAAAACCTCTTGGGAAGTTCCAGGGAATCGCTTAATTGTGCGTTGAATAAAAGTTAAATAAAAATGAAAGTATTCGCTGGAAAATCCAATCAGGCAAATAATGTATAATGTAATACTGCGGTCTGAAATCTTTTGTTGTATTCAAGATTCAGGATTCAGTATTCAGATAACATTTTTCTTGCCTTCATTTTACTTTCTTTTAATAAATTTGCATTAGGTTTTGTGTGCTTTTAATACAATTTTTTTGCATTTTATTTAGAGCTGGGCGTCGTTTTAATAATATTCCTGAATTTAATATTCAATATTTTTATATTACGCAAATTCCGTACGGTCCCGGCTATCTCTCTTTCACCCGCTCCGAGCATCTTGCCGCAGTTTGTTTGCATTTTTATTGTTGTTCCTTTGGCTTTCTCTTAATATTGTACAATATGCAGAAGGCGGCTGGCAGGATACAAAGTGAGTGAGCGGGGGCGAAGAGAAAAGGTCGAAGGAAATATGGCAATTGTTTGCGGCTTACAGTCATTGTGTGGCTAAGCTTAACGAGTTGGTAATACGAGAGTTGCGCTCGTTATTTATATGCTGTAAAGAAAATCAGGAATGAACGATGGCTAAAGCCAAACAGCTGGTTAAACTCATCACCAAATCCGAACAAACAGGGCATGATGACAGGGAATATAAGCAAGGTACAGCAAAAGAACAAGGACATCACTTGCCTGGCTGCTGTCTGACACCAGTGTAGCAAAGTTACTCACATTACAGATATCTGAAAAGGAAAACATGTTTGAACATTGCTGTATGGAAGTTTTCGACTTTGGTATACTCTGTTCTTTTCTTTTCTCGTTGGTCATATCTTACAAGCATATTGTAATTTTCGTTAAATAGGAATATTTTCAAGACCTGGGAAAGTACTTTCTGGTTCAACTTTTTAAGCTATCATCAGTAGTGTCCCCTTAACGAGTTTGCTGAATCCAGCTGTCAAAATACAAACTTATACTGATTCCAGGACACTGCATCCCGAAAACTATATCTAACATTTTCCCATTCAATTTTTTAATTTTTTTTTTAAAACTAATTTACTCCTTAACTCCTATTTGCGATCCCTAATATAGACTTTTGACTATTAACACCTTAAATATGAGTTTTAAAGATATTTTAATGTGGTTTATTAAAGCAATATTTATGAAAACAGTTTTGCAAGCATTTGTAAGCTTCAGCTGAAATATATGGACTTTGGACAATAGTCTAATAATTTGATGCATTATCTAAAAGCATCTTGATAAATCTTGCTGTCTGCAACCAGGTATAAATCAAATTTATAATTAACTTCCTTTTGCACACATTACATTAAATATTAATTAGTAACGCCCCTTTGAGCAGAACATCCAATTAAATTTATGACAATTGCACAAACGATTTAACAACTTTTACAAGTTGGTCAGCCATCGAGTTGGTAAATGTAATCGAGCACTCATTTTTAATCATTAATTCGAATGTCACAGAGTATTAGCTGGTTACGTACCGTAAATAAGTGCACATGAAATTGTAGCCAGCATATTGATTTATAATTCTACAGTTGGTAAACCAGAAGCGTTGTTGGCCATAAATAATACGTTTTAAAGGGTACAATCCGTTTGCTTTTTGCGGTTAACGTAACTGACGGGAACACTTGCCGCACTTGTCGGCAACAGAAGGTTCCTTCTACATTCAGCGCAAAAAAAAAAAAAATAATAAAATCAAGGCAGAACTAACCAAATCCCAATTCAATGGGCAACTTTTTGGCATTTTGGCTTTTTTTAATTCGATTGTGGTTCGTTTTTGGCCATCAAACTGCGTGAATGTGGCCAATAGTATGGCGTCAATAATAAAATGGCGCCAGATTCCAATCTGGACTCGATTCGATTGGACTATTCGCATGTTTTGCACGTTTTTAATATGAAATTGCGGCACAGTTTTTATAATGCATTTGCCCAGTCTCAATGGCCATGGATATAACCACAAATCGTGTCATATATCCTGGGGTAATCAAAAAACTATACGATTGCAATTTTCAACTTTGAGAGCACTAACGACCGCTGACCAGAAACTGTGCAACAATTCTATATATATTTATATTCGCTCATAAAAAGTATTTAATTGAAATTGCAAAAGTATTTGACGGTTTTTAATATGGCATTGTTTAATAGAAATTGCCATATTTGTTGAGTGGATAGTTGGCTGTGGTTCACTAATTATTAGCAAATATGCAGCTAATTTGTCAGGCTTGTAGTCAAAAGAATTAAATTGAATTATAAATAATACATGTGCACATGTACACAATAAAAGATTATAATACAAGTGCTTGATTAGTCAGTAGTATTTGCTATGATTAAAATCAGTTGAAAATATTTCAAGTTCTTAATTTTTTTTTTAACAGAAGCTGTAGTTTTAAGCTGGCATTATAATAAAATTGGTTGAATGGTCTTGTTAACAATTAAATAATAAAATTTGAAGTATGCAAATGTGAACAATTTTAATTAATTCAGAATTTGTCTCTTCAAAGTTATTATTGCTTGTAATTAATTAATTAAATCAAGTTACATTTCTCTTTACATTTTTGGTTAAAGTGACTTAAGTATAACACATTTAATTATTATTAGAGCATATTTTATTTGTTTATTTGATTTTTGATTATAAGTAAGGCCACTAGTCACTATAATAATAAATACAATTTTATAATTTAATTAAATATTTGATCATTTTATATTTTATATTTCTAAATTTATACATATTATTATTTATTATTATAATTATTGTAATTGTTATAGCTAGAATTAATTAGCAGAATTATGATTATTATTAATTTAATAGGAATATTTGTTGTTCTGCAGGTAAGCTTTTAATATTGAGTTCTTTAGACAATTACTTAATCCTTTCTTATATTAAAATTATTGTAATTGTTATAATCATTTCGAATAATGGATAAAGATTCTGTGAATACTAAAGCAAAGAAAGTGTCTGATATTTAACACGTCGTTAAGGTTTCCACATATTTAATGATAAGTATTTATTTTTAATGAAGTGATATTCTTTCAATAATATGTTGTGGTTTCCCTGTCCTTGCTCCCTTACCACTCGTTGCAGCTGTGATTCATATGGACCTCATTAATGCATCATTCACATAAATGCAAACAGCTTGCCTCGCTCGACCAACTTACATGGCCAGCATATAGCACCTGTGCTGTAAATTCCCAACCAACTATGGAGTTGCATTATTTGACCAGAGACAATGCTCGTTTTGCCTGCCTGCTGTCGGCAGCACACACAACACACACACACACGAGTACACATCTTGTCACTGTTGTTGTGGCAACGTAAAATGCAAATGACACGCCATTATCCCCAGCAGCAATAACAACATAAGCGACAACAACAACTACAACAAAGGAGCGAAGAATGTGAAGATGATGCTGAGAAGCGAAAGCTTGCCACGACTTTTTGTTAGCCCTAATGGATTTTAATTGTTTTATGAAATTGCGAAAAATGTTGCACTTCAAAAGGGAAAAGGGCAAATTGCGGCTGTAGTCAGTAGTGGCAGCCAACGCGGCAGCCAACGCGGCGTATGTGCAATATAACGCATACGCCTAGTTGGGCGCAAAGTGCATTGCACCCATTCGCGGACCCCGGGTGGCCAAGGGGTCGAATTTACAAAAACAAACTACGCTGACATTAATTGCCACATTTTGCCAGGCCAGGCACCTTCAAAGTTGCCCCGCCACACACCGTTTGCAATCGCAATTAATTCGAGGTGTTTATGGGATGCCGGCCAAGCGGATTATTGTGCTATGAAAGCAAACTTGCAGTGGGTCAAGTGGGTCAAGCAGCAGCAGTGGCAGCTGAAGAACCGCCAAGAAACCGTCAAGTTTACCGCATAGAGCAACTTTAATTGGTGCGTCACCTTTTCAAACTTATGCCTCAACTATTTGCTTTAGCTCGTTTTGCCATTTGTTTCTCATGACCAAAGAAAATTCGCGGAAATATCAGCATCGAAATCAAATCAAAAACTGAATGGCCCACAATATGCTCTCCCCATTCTGAATCGCACTGCTTTATCGACTGGCCAGGTTTCTCTTAGCCCGCATGTTGCTCTTAGCGTATTTTCTCTCTTGTTGTGTGCTGTAAAAACACAGATTTATTTTCGTTGCCGCCTTTAGCCACACAAATCACAAACAAAATCGCCCGTCGAGTAGGTCAAGATACTAACTCAATTTGGTTCTTGGAAAGTCTAAGCAAAAAGTTATCGGGTCTCGCTGCAGGCGAAGATACATTAGTACATATATCTGAAAGCAAAGGCAACTTTATAACAGTTTACAACGTTTTAGTAATTGCTGGGATTTTCTCTGCTGTCTGGTAAGACATCGCAAGCTACCAAATAAAACCTGTAGAATATTAAAGCAGCTGTCACATAAGTACAATACTATTCGAGAGATTTTCTTTCATGTTATTTTATTTGTATGCGACAAAGAAACCCTTTTTATGATCTACTAGCCTAGTATCCTAAGGCCCTTAAAAAGTGGTGTAAATGTTGATGCAAATGGGGTAGATACATTATTGATCAGCGACAGCGAACAAGCTTCCCTTGGATAGTCTCTTAAAGTTGTAGACAACAAATTTTACATATATGTTTCCGTATGACATCCGAGGATTACGTTTAGTTAAGCCTAAGACTACCTTCGGCATACCGAAGCTATATACCCTATAGCTATGTTTTTCATACAAAATTTTAGGAACCCATGGGAAGTATAATAAGTCTCGGAATTGTTGACTTTGAAAGTAATATTTGCATAGAGAAAATGGTTTTTCGTACAAAAACTATTATTACACCCTATTGTTTCTATGACAGCTATATGATATAGTGGTCCGATTGTGACCAAATTGAATCAGATTGTGTAAACTATCTAGAGACTCTGATTGGGTAAGTTTGGTGAGGATATCTTTACAAACAAAAAGTTTTTCATACAAAAACATAGTTGTCGACCGATCATTCCTATGGCAGCTATATGTTAGAGTGGTCCGATCCGGCCGGCTCCGACATATGTACTGCCTGCAGCAAAAAGAAGGGTCTGTGCCAAGTTTCATTACGGTAGCTTAAAAACTGGTAGCTAGTTTGCTTAGAAACAGACAGACAGACGTTCATCGAAATATCGACTCGGCTATTGTTGCTGATTAAGTCTCCTTCAAATATTTTGTGACAAAGTTATCATAACCTTTGTTAGGGTATGAAAAAGATTTATATCCAGAATATAGTAGCAAATACCGAAAGTAGTTTGCTTGCTTACACGACCGCTGAACTGCTTGAATTGGTCGTAGTAGTAGTGATAATGCACTGCATGATGCTAGTCTTTGTGTTTTCGTGAGCAAGGAAAATGTATTTGGGGATTTTAAAGCTGAGTTCAGGGTATCTTCTAGTCGGTTATAATCGATTATATATCATTTCAAAATCGAAAAAATTTATGTGTAGGATGGAGACTGTATATAAGACAATAACATGAAAATGTTGTTAAATAAACGTTTTTTGATTGCAGCTTAATTAAGTTTGAAATTGGAACTAAGCTGTGAGAGATAAAAGCAGAATAAATAATATAAGAATTGAAATGAAAGTTTAGGATAACAATTGCAGCTGGAATAGTTAGGCTTAGCTTATTTCTTTTAGATGTGTATTTGTCTCCTTTTAAATTGTATGAGGCTCTTGTCAGTTCAGCTGTCTTCTGGTTTAATGTGCGCCCTTTGGCGTAAGTATTCCCATTTCCATTTAGCCCGCTCATTGGCACTTCTCGTCACGTATTTTGGCCAGGCTTGTTGTAATCACCGTTTAATGGGCAGATACTCAATGTTAATTGCCGTGTTTTGGTACCTTCCAGGCATAATACGAGATGGTTTGTCAAATAGTGAGACTCATTTGAGTATTGATTTCTTCACAGCGCCAAAAGTGGATGCATTAGGCAGCCAGTTGCGGATTCCCAGGGCAACCTAACACTAATTGCAGGCTTTTAGCTTTAATATATGCAGTTTTGTTTCCTTTTTTAAGCAGCTGAGCTGTGAGTGACTGACAGACAGCCGGACAGACAGACAGGCAGTCAGATGAAGGGACAAGCAGCTGTCCGACTGACTGACTGACTGACATTGAGATTTTTTGATGGCAACACTGTGAAAAAAGCGAGCGCAAAGGAGGAAAACAGACACAAAGCAAAGAGTCGCATAAAAAGTATCTGTTATTATGATTGTTTAGTGCTGTCGCCGGAAATTTCATTCAAGTGGAATGCAGTGCAGGGAGCACAAAAACAGCAAGGACAACAGCAACAACTGCAGGCGAGAAAACTGCAGCTTTTACCAGAGCAAAAACAAGATACAGACAATAATAACTTATGCCTGAGATCAAAAAAAAAAAAAAAAAACGACAAGAACATACAAATAAAGCAACCCCCAAAAATGAAATCTACTGACAATTTTCAAAGAAATGCACTGCCAGCAGTTGAACAATGATATGTATCTGAGTATCTGAGTATCTGAGAAGTTGCTGCCTCGTCAGGCAACTGCTGCAAAAAATGCTTTGCATATTTCATTGCCTCAATTTCAACTTTAACGCAAAGAACATGCAGCGATCTGAGGGGAATTGGAGCAACTCGAAGACTTACTTATTTCCCCCATATAGAAGTACTACATACGAGCTTAAATGAGCACTCACTCACTTTCATCCAGTGTGCACTTCGTCAGTGTCCTTTGGCGTAATTTTGTTTGCTGTAACAGTTTAATCATCGCCATTACACACGCACAGGAGCGAAGCAGCTGCTTATTTTGGGAGGGGATCAAGGAAGGATATCTCAGATATACTCACATATATGTTAAGGGTTGTCCTTGTATTAAGTATTATTTATAAGCACACTTGACACGTTGAGTACAATACTTAGATATGAAATTTTTATATTTGTTAAATGATTATAATCATAATTATCAAACAATTTATCAAATGTCTGTTAAGCTGGACTCTGGCATTATTTAATAAATACTCAAAATGAATAATTGAAAATGTAATTATGTTAAATGTTATGGGTTATTATTAATTTCAAATGTGTTAAGTAAATATCAGGATTAGTTAGCTTAAGACTTTCCATGAGCTTGCCTAAAAGCAATTCAAAGTAAATTGAATGTGAATTGATTGTATTTATGCATTTAATTGTTTTGTTAATTAATGAACAACTTAAATGAAGCCTAGAATGTGTTTTCAATAACTAAAAGTGCACAGAAATAAAACTAGGTCTGGTTAATGGAGTAAAATAAAAATTTAATATAGTTAAAATATATATATATATATATACAAGTTTCTGCTAACTATCGTGTTAGCTTAAGCAAGTTGTACATTATATTGTAAATAGAATTATTCTTCACTTTTGAAGCAACTTTTGTAGCAACTCTCGAAAGCAGCTCGCACAAGTGAAACAATAAATTAATAGTAGTATTAATTATGTATGCTGTGAGAATGCGTAAAAATTAATGTCCGTGTATTTTGCATGCAGTCAGCAGTCGAACAGTCGAGCAGTTGAGGAGCAGTCGAGCAGGAAAGGAGCATCCGAGCCAGACCGCCAGAAAGTATGCAATGGATATGTTTTATTTAAACAGCAGCCAAGGCAGGCGATGTTAAGTTAAATATTCACTGAGGCACAACTCAAACAACAACTCGGCAACAGTGAAGGCAAAGTGCTGATAATTAATGGAAGGATATGATGAAACACAAGCTTGAGGAAACCATTTCCGGCTTGCAGTTCGACGCTTCCCTCAAAAAGAAGAAAAAATACTGGAAGTTGACCGCAATTCTGTCGTGGCACTGCAATGTCAAAGCTGATTTATACTGAATTATGCTGTCTTTTATATAGTATTTCAGCGTTTCCACTGGACCGTACTACAATTTCATATAATTTTATTCAGTGTAACTCTCGTGTGCATGCTGGCAGCTCTGATGTGCGGCTTGTAATCAGATTTAATGAAATGCAAACGCGGCGTATACGTAATGCACTGATTTTAAGGCGTAGGGACAACAAAAGAAATTGCATAGCAGCTGTGTCGAAGAAGCTTTAAGATTCGCTGCCAAAAGCAAAATGGCCAACAATTATGGCCAAGTCCCAAACACCCAAACACCCACACACACACACACAAACAAACAAACAAACAAACAGCGCGCCCAATTGAAATTCAATGCCTTGGCGACTTAAAATAAAATTTATGCGTCGAACCAAAAGCCAGGCCAAGTGGGCAGCCAACTCAGCCAAGCGCAATTCAATTAAATGATGACAAACAAATTGACTTGAAGTTGGTCGCCAAGGCAATGCCAAATAATGGCCATAATCATAAAGCAAATCAGGCAGGAGCAAAACAAAATAACAAATTTCTCGCTACTGACGCTATAAATACGCTTGATAATTCTGAATAGATTTTGCTCTCAAAAAGAGTTCCTCTGAAATACTTATACATAGGTATATGTGTATCCTTTCTGTTCAGCTGTCTTCTGGTTTAATGTGGCTATAAATACGCCTGATATTTTTGGAAAGATTTTCCTCTTAATAGGAGTACATCTGATATACACATAGGTAAGTGTGTTCATATTAAATAGTATTCTATATTAGAAAAGGACTTATTCAGGGTTTTATAAGTCAGACACTTGACAATTTACTACTTTAATATTAGATAACAACTATCTTTATAATTTCTGTCGCAATTATAGAAGCAATTGCTATTATTTTTGCCAATTACTAGTCAAAGCACTGCATCAACAATTAAGTACTCATTTAATCTAGTTATGGCAGTATTGAATGATTACTTAAAACACCACTCCAAGACTTGCCGAACAGGATCTTGAGATATAGTCTCGCACAAATAAATAATAAACTACCATAATAACATAATAATAGAGCTCCACTAAAACTAGCCTTAACATATTATTCCGCTGTACCCACTAGACCTAAATGAATATAATACTATTTATAAGTTATGATTAGATTAAGTTGCCTTTTAGGTAGCAGGACACTAATAGTTAGTGATTTTAATAAGTAAAAAATAGAAAATTGACTTAAATAATTTGATAACTCAAAGATGTCTCTAAAAACCAATATAGCTAATTTGTAGTAGATATTATACTGATTATGCCCAAACACCTACATAACATTGACTTTTCACATCATTTCGAAACATAAACACTTTTTAAAAGATACTAATGCAAAAATAACAAACTGTGAAAGTCAAGGAACTTGTACACAAATTTGGTAACAGGACTCGAGTGGGCTTGGCCAGCTGGTAGAAGCCACATGTTCCCCTTCACCTACCGCTGTTGGCCTTGTCCATTAGAGGCGGGCCGGCTTAGCAATGTTTACCAACACATTTTCGCGGGGGCTGTGGGACAGTGGGGCAGTGGGCAGCTCAGCCCCCTGGACTAATGCATGCCCCAGGCACATTTATCGTGTCCTGTGCGCTGTCAGAGTCATTACCATTTCATTTGGAAAATGCGCACGCCTACGAGCACAAAAGACATTTGTCTTGGGCCGAGCCCTCAGGCAGCCTACAAATTTTTATATTGAAATAAAACAAATTGTGAAAATTTAAGTGGCCCTATGTCTGTCTGTCCGTCTGTCTGCGTGTGTGTGTCTCTTCCATTTTGTTTGCAAATGACTTCTTATCCATCCATTTATTATGCTGCCCAATCGAAATGCCATTTGTTAGTTTTGTGCTGCCTACTTTGAGGCGTCGAACAACTTTAAAACATTAATGGCATTGCACGCTTGTCAAGGCCTTCATTTACATGCAGCACTTCGCAAGTGCCACGCCCCCGTGGCAACGCCCCCGGCCAGCACTTGATGTGCTTAATATAACTTAATTGCTGTCGCTTGCAACACATGTGGGCGCCATTAAAATCAAAGCCACGCTTAAGGGTGCCCCCGACTCTGCCTCTGCCTCTGTTGACTTTGCCGTGGCTGCCTCTCTGACAACACATTTGTCATATGCAAAACGAATGATAAACGGCCAGTCTGTTGACTGATAGACATGTGACATTTTTGTTGGCTGCTGGGCGGGCATTTGCGGCCACTTTGACTTTGCCACCGCAGGTTGAGCTGACACACCTAGACAGAACACAAAAAATTTCATTAAAATAAGGACTACATATGCAATTTATCGCTACATTTGTTCCATACGCGTATCAGGAACTCAAATGTTGGAGGAATGCAGCTATTCTTTAATATTCTTAAATCAATTATTCCCAATCAATTTATCTACTCACATCGCCATCAAGTGACCCTTTGAGCGTTTGTTAAACTATCATCTCTATTTTCATTTCCGTGTGGTGTGTCTAGCTCTTATAGTTGCTGAGATTCATACAGACAAACTGACAGGCAGACGGACAGCCGAGAACGATTCATTTATACTGATCATAGATATGTCCTTCTGTTACATTCACTTGCACGGGTATAAAAAGATGTCCTTTTACCCATTTTATGGATACAGGGAGTAAGAATTGCGGTGTTTCCTGCAGCGGTTTCGTGAAATAGTTTCACGAAAAGGTCAACTTAAAGTCGCAAGTGCCACAAGAAACACATTCAATCAGGAGAACCTCTGCAACTGCAGAACTCAGCTGAAGTGGCATATTTTGCAAATATTGACAATATTTCATCAAGTTGATGAACATATGTGTGCGTATTTCTATTCATTTGTCGGCCTCTCCAACACGTAGACATGGTATCACAACATGTCACGCAATTTACTAACGAAATTGTCATAACATGGCCATAACAGCTTAAGCCAAATGGAAGCCACAAAAAGTTGCACGAACCATAACTTGCAAAATTGTTGCTAGTCCCGCAACGAATTGAAGAGGGCACAAAAACTTTTGTGTTCACTTTTTCGGTGTAATTTGGCCAATTGAATTTGTATTGGCCCCGTTCAAGTCAATATGCGTGCGGTTAGTCGACCCGCAGCGTCCCGTCCCCCTGTTCAGGCTTTGTGTGTGCTGCTTGCATGTCTGTGCGTGTTTGTGGTTTAACACCAGAGCTATTCAATCGCCGCTTCAATTTGAGGCAACTCTGCCTGCGGCCTGCCTCAACATGTCAAAGCAATGTGGCATCAGCAGTTGGGGCACTGCTTTCAGTGACTTTACGGACGGGTTCTTCCCTGGTTACTGGTTACTGGCCCCTTTTACTGTCAGTTATTTACTTGAAGCATTTCACTTGCCAATTTTCTCGCAGCTTAAATCAGCGTGGCATGAAAATGACACAACAACAGCAGCAGGAGGCAAGCAGCAGGCAGCAGGCAGCAAACGCCAATGCCAAAAGCGGCAAGTTCATTGTAAAATGGCAGCGGCAAGATAAAATCCAATTAAAATAGCGTAGAACTTATAAAAAACCACCACGAAACTATATAGCACTATAAGGTCGACTAGGAAATGCTCTGCAATATCAGAAAATAAACTAAAACACTTTCAACTTGTTGAACCTGCCTGCTGCAAAAGATTAGGTCAGCCTGTGCTAATAACAATTGCGATAATGTCAGTGTGCCTTATAGGATTATAAGGTAATATTTAATAATGCTCATAAATAACACCTGACAGCTGTGAAATATAGTGGAATCAGAAAGATAAACCATGTAAGCTTTGACATACACTATATTCACGATCTATATATCATATTTCTATCATATAAAGTAGATATTTTGTGCTATAAGTTTGAGGCCTGCATATCATATACTGTTTTCTTCATTCATGTTATATCTTGATATTTCTTTGACTGGTAACTTGTTCAAAAAAGTTTTTCATAATCCTGCTTTTCCACCCACGTTCTCAGTCAAACCCTACCCTTCAAACGAATCCATTATTTATTTATTTAGTTCAAAAATGAAATATTTAACAGGCTCGACGTCAACAATTCAGGGTGAATATAGAAAGGTAGATATGAAAAGTATTGGCTGGTCATATAGCGCTATTTCGGATGCTGCCAAGCATCCTCATCAGTGACCTTTATTGTTAGAAATTTTTGTCCAAACTTGTCCGTATATGAGTAGTAGTCGGCTAGATTCGAACCCGAGTGCTCCCGTCTGTAATTAGTTCATATTTAGTTCATATATCAATGCTAACACACAAATCCATATCAATAACAAATAATAAGCACAAATATATACAAATTTTTTAAAAGGAAAAAACTTTTTGGTGATTAGTGTTATTTTTTCTCCAAAATTAATACCGAACCTAGTTAATCATTTGTACGTATTCCCAGAGCAAATTAATGATATCATTCCAGCCATTCAGTATCATTTGCAATAAATGTGACAGTGAAAAATGACAACATTCAAACATTAGCATTAAGCATTGTTAAGTATTGTTAAGCATTAGCTGCTTTAGGAGGTTTGTTAATAAAAAAAGGAGGCTGCCTCTGAGTGTTTTCTTCGATTACAATGGTTTGGTGAATCATAAGTTCTTAAAAATAGATTGTACGGTCTGTAAGCAACAATACCTTGAAGGTTTGAGCAGTTTGCGTTAAGAAATTGGAAGAAGCTTCTGGCTTTGCAATGTATTTATTGCATGCGCTTACACTTCGTTGCTTGTGTGTGATTTTTTAGCCAAAAACAACACCATAATCATGCCTCAGCCAACACATTCGCCAGACTTGGCCATTTTTCTTGTTTATAAAACTAAGAACACCCATGAAAGGGCGGAGGGTTTTTCACGATTGAGCAGATAGTAGACACTGAAACAAGTCTAACGTTTATATCTTAAAAAAAAAAAAACTAAGAGTTCAAAATGTCTGATAATGTCATATGTAGGTAACATGTGCACTTATATACATAATAATATAAAAATTTCGTAAATTAAATGTATGTAGCCTGGGAAATTTAAAAAGTCACCAGTATTTTGTACAAAGCTTGTGCCACAAGTGTAAGTGTAAGTGTTACAAACCCAACCAGACAGCAAATAAACTCTATGCAGAGTGTTGAGGGCTGTGTGCAGGAGTAGAGCGATGGCAACGAGGTTGAAAGTAAAACAAAGCATAAAATCTATTTGCAGCTGACGGCGGGCAGCGGCAGACAACAAAAGTTTATGCCATGTAAATAACGACATCATAAATTTCGTTACCGGAGGTCTATATCTGCATATCTCACCTACATACACACACACACGTACGGTCACACACACACATACATTCACCCACATATGCAGCTACATTGGCGGCTAGTTCCGTTTTAGTAAACAATTTTTTGTTGCGCCTGTTCCGCTGCGGAACAACCCACGCCATTTAACTGTTACACTTTTCATGCCACTCGCCTCGCGCTGCTCCTTTTTTTCTTCTATTGTAATAAAAAACTCAACAACAATGGGGGGAGGCAGCGGGTGGGCGCAGCGGGTGGCGCTGCACGGTTTGTTTTTTCTAGCCACTCGTCAGGGGAAATAAAAGTTACGTTGACACGGACACGGACACGGACACGGAGACCGCCACCAAGTGCCAAGCACTTTGCTCTTCCCCTCTTCCAAAGTCAAAACCCAACGCAGCACAAACTCTTCCTGCCCCGCACAGTTGTTGTTCTCCTGTTGTTATCTGATTTTTCAGTACTATACTTTTTTGGATTTGCTGCTGTTTTTTTGAAGCACTCAACTCGTTTTTGCTGTGGTAAAATGAGCAGCGTATAAAATGTGTAAGAAATTAAAACGATTCGCACAATCGCAGCGAATTCAACTCCCGAGTCCTGGGCCAGGAGTGCCACTGAGCCGACTGGCAAGGCACAAATCTGGAAATTAAATCCGGCTATGCAGCTCGGACTGAAGTTATCTTGGCTGAAAACAATACACAACTTAGTGCTCTTTTATATACCCTAACAGTGTGTACTCTAGTTTTGTTACGAAATATGTAACGCATGAAAGAGGAACACGAGCTGTAGTCCTGACATTTTTTATCCTTTTCTAAGCAATCTAGTCTCATAGGAGCAATTTTACTAGCCTCTACGAAAGGGTATTAAGTCCCCGGCAACCTAACGATAGCTTTGTTTCGTGTTCAGCAGCGCTTTGCTCAATATTGGCCTAAAGAGTTGCCTTGGAAAGGAGTTGAAGCAGCACAAAAAGAGACTCTACAACTATAATCTAGTTGTAGATATACTCTATTTACTAAGGTATGTATGTACTTTGAAATGAATAACAGGACAGACGAGCGTGTCAAATAGGATAAGTCGTAAATTTAACTGACAGTAGTGAGCTTGAGCTTGGCATAAAGATGTCAGAACCTTCAGCCAGCATTTAGAAAATACAAAATATTATTATTTACTAAATTAAAGCATAATGGTTGTAAAAGCTTGATACTTCTATTTTTTTTGTATAAAAAATTATTATACATCTTGCTATTAGGACAGCTTGATCATATTGGTTAAGGTTATTGCAAGGAAAACTTAATCTAATTGTTAATAAAAAGAAAAATGAGTTTACATTACAACTAGAAGGAATAGGGCTTTTATATTTATAATAGAAGCTTGAGAAGCCTTTCATAATTCTAGT
Source organism: Hirtodrosophila histrioides (assembly GCA_037075165.1). Taxonomy (NCBI): domain Eukaryota; kingdom Metazoa; phylum Arthropoda; class Insecta; order Diptera; family Drosophilidae; genus Hirtodrosophila; species Hirtodrosophila histrioides. The sequence continues at coordinate 383,984 of JBAMCL010000491.1, forward strand.
TTGAATGTTGGCAGAACATTTATAAATTTATTTATATACGCATGTTTCATAACTGACTTAAAGAAAAAACATCATAAGATTTATTTTAAAAGTATACAAAATTTGTTGAAGAAATATAGCTTTGCAATAACTAACACTTTATCAAGAAATATGATTTGAAATTTATAATTTATATAAAATGTTATTAAATGTAAGAAATTCATAAGACAAATTACACAATTACAGTTGGAAAGCAATTCCTACGACTCTCAAAAATACTAAAAAGAGACAACCATTCGCTTAATACTTAATTCGACCAAAGCAAAGCAAAACTAATCTAATTTATAACAGATTTTAAAATACTTTAAATTTATTTCAATGTATATTACTTTTTACAAGCTGTCTTAATAATGTTTTCCTAGAAATCAAGTTGTATATCTGACCACTGCAATCTGTTTTAGAACTCAAAGAATTTGATTGAGATATTTGGCCAATTGAATTCGAAGCTTTTGTTGTTTCCAAGTGCTTCAATTGTATAGCACATTCGATCGAAATGTTTGTTTATTGCTTGTTTTAAGCTTGTCTGTGTTCATTCACATTTCAATTAAATAGAGAAAGGGGGAGAGTTTCGGACTTAAACAATTTCCTGAACACTTGAAAAATAATTTTAATTGAGATTTACAACGCAAGTTAAAATGCCAGCAACATCAAGAAAATTTATTCTAAGCTTTGGCATTACTAGTTATTGTTATTGTTGTTGTTGTTGTTATTGTTGCCAGGGCCCAAAGGGTAAGGTCATAAATTACAGCTAGTAAATCTCTTTTATGGATGTGGAGTGAGAAGTGAGGGGCGCCAAATTGCAAATCTGTTCCGCCAGAACGATGTTTATTTGTTTCTGTTTCTGTTCCTGTTCCCATATTAAAGTTAAATTGTGTTTAAGTAGCCGACTTTTATGACTCTGCCCACAGCCATTTATAGGTAGTATACATGTTCCCGTATATATTCAACAGTTGTTGTCTGCTCTTAAGCATGAGTATTTGCAAATTCAGCGCCTGTTGGCAGGACTACAAAAAATTGGATGGCCAAAACAGCCGGGCAATGCTTTTGGCCGGCTCCACTCGAGAGCTAACGAGCTGAGGAGAGGCACCACACACACACACAAACATATATAAAGAAATAAACGCACACATATTTATATATATCAAACAGGTCGCCCTGACTGACTGACTGGCAATCATCGCACAGCCCAAACCGTAAACGATAGGGTGCTGAAATTTTTACAATAGTTTCCATCCATTAAGAAAGTGCACACCAAGACGGGATTTTGGTAAATTCAAATCACAAGCGTGGAAGTTCGCGGAAAACTGTTGTATGAAACTTTTTATTGACCACCCAATCGGCATTAAGCTCATTTCACAAAATCTAAACAAAAAATCATTCAACATATATTTCACCGATTTTGGAAATTCCACCCCTATTCTCGAGAAATGGGAAACTCATTGTTGTATGGGCGCAAGTCCAATTTTATCCCGATCTCGTTATAAATTACTTTCAAAGCTCTACACATTAAAAAATTAGACGCATGTCTCACCGATTTTGGAAAATTCATTCGCAAGGTGGAAAAATTGCTGGAAGTCTTAGGCATTCGATATTTTAATATTTCATGCTATTGGCTTTTAACTAACTTTCAAGGTTCTACACAAAAACTAATGGGCCCAAAGATTTTGGAGAATCTACACCCGCAGGTGGGAAAATCATGTTGGTGAAAATCTAAATATATTGCCGCGCAACGCTGGGGTTTTATCAGCTGGTATTTATATATATATAAATGTGGCATATGTATGTATTTATATACAGTAGTGTGTGCGCTGCTGGGGCTGTTGTTGAAATGATAAGCATGTGTGCAATTAAAATGAAAGCGTGCCTCCAATGTTGGTCCATGGCTGTAAATGTGACTGTGACTGCGACAACGACAACAACAACAACAACAGCAATAAGAGAAATGGCGCAAATAGGAGGAGGACGAGCGGGTGGCCAGGGTGGTGGGTGGTGGGTGTTGGGTGGGGCGTGTGTGGGATACATGTGAAAGAGCAGCAACAGCAAAAGCAACAGCAATGCCGCAACCCATGACAATAAAACAAATGTCGCCTATTTTACATAAACGTTGTGTGCAAAATTGTTGTCCTTGTTATTGTTGTTGTTGCTCCTCTTATATGGCCAAAGGAATAAACAACAAAGTGTAGAGAGCCAGGAGTAACCAAAAACAGTGGCGGGCATTAAAAGGAGATCAAACAGATTATTTATGGCTAGACTTATTATTTAAACATTTTAAAAATTATAAACCCATTACAGTTTATTTAAAAAAAGATTGCAATTTTTTAAAAATAAAAAATGTACAATTAATTTAAATAAAGATTGCAAGTTAAACTAAGTTTTGAAAAATTTGCTTTAACAAGCGTAAATTTCTTTTTAAATTTTAACTTTTAATGAGTTTTTTTGATTACTTAACTGTGTTAACAAACCATTAACTTAAACGGGTTGGTTAATCTCTTGAACTATTTTTCACCTGCACTGTTTTTTCCCCATACGACCCCCGATCCCCGCACTGCACTGACCAGCTCCGACCTCATTTAGTAGGGCTTTAGTATGCAAACGCGACCTGCACAGTCCTAGCAGCCTCCAAAAGACAGGGTTTTTTTGCTAGCCAGAGCCATAAAGCCATATAAGGACTGCAAATTAAAAACGCATTAAATTTGGGAGCTGCCATCAAGAGGCGGCCACGTGTGGGCACTTGATAGTACCCCAAAAACATTTCTGAGGCCCGCAAAATTCCGCAATTCTCAACGCCAATTATTGAAGCAGAGCTAGGGCGTGACTTTAAACTGCTCTGATTTTTGGCATCCCACCGTCTGGCCCCCAAAATGTAAACAGTACAGGGCCAGGGCTCAAGCACTGGCAACAGGGACTGGGTCGTTCAGCTGGCAATGCCTGTAAATGAGCAATTAGTCGTAATAAAAACATCAGAGCGCAGGCAGCAACTAACACTCAGCACTCAACGCCCCGTAAATCGGCCGGGCACTAAGCTCCAGCCGTAGGTCCTGCTACTGCTCTTGCTCCTGCTTCTGGTCCTGGTCCTGCTCCTCTGCCCCTGAAACGATGTGCACTTAATTCAAATTGCAAAAACTTAACCTCAACATGTGCGCTATCCAAACACACACACACACCTACATACACACACGATTACATACACCAACACGCTCCACCCCCACACAGGCGTAAAATTAACACACAGTTATCCCGGACAGACCCAGGAGCTGACAGCAACAGCAACAGCTTAGACAAGCAGCAAATGGCCGAGAAATGAATGAAATCCAAACCGAAGCTCAAAACGAATGTGTTCTCCACATTTTCCAATTTCCAGAGATTTTCATTTCCACAGCTATTTGCATATTTGGTTTAATGTTTCCTGCTTTTGGGAGAAAATGAGGCGAAAAACTGTTTCCTATGACACATGCCATAGAATTCAAAAATAATAATAAAATTAATAATTATAATAAAGATTACCCTAAAAGCCAGAAATATTTTCCATTTTGTTGCAATAATTTCTAAACTAAATAAATATATTTGTTAAATTTAGATTAAACTAAGACTAGCAGTCTTTGCCAACAGAAGTGTGGCAACTTTTTGTGCACTTGTGCATTTACTTTTCCTTAGTGTATTTGTTTTGTAATTATATAGATCAATAAAAACTGTAGCTTTCACCAGCAATTTACTGATTAGTGATTGGCAAGTTAGCGATTTTACAGACGAAAGTTTTCTGATGAACGATGTGATGAGTTTAAGTTAAGCAAGAAGTAACTTTTTAATTAAGTTGCATTGGTATGTATGTATTTATAAAGCTTAAAAAAGGTTGTTTATACAAATAACAGAAAGATTAAATATGAAAGAACCTGCGAATCAATTCTACAGAATAAATGCAAGCCCTTGCCATCTTCATACCTTTTTTTTACTATGTCCAAATGAAACAGATTTTTTTCTGACACTCTGAAAGTGTTGACACTTTTTTGCGAGCTCTGCTGAGAATTGTCATAATAATTCCATTAAATGTGTAACGCATTTAAATGTTCGTTTTCTACCCTATTAAGTGTATTTATTCTTGACGTGCAATCAAATTTAAAGTGTCATTAAGAAACCGTTTTATATTTGAAGAAATTGTAAAGAAATGCAGTTCCGGAATGCGCAAAATGCTGTTGAAAAATGCAGCCTACGATGCGCTCACGTCACTGTCAGCAGTCGGCTGATGTACTGCGTACAAACTAGGGGAACTGCAGAGACCCCCCAGATAGACTGACAAGCAAACAAACATACCAACTAACCGACTGCCGCGTCCAACAGACTGAATCCAACTCCGTTTAGACAATCGAGGCGTCATGTCGGAAACTTTTTGCTGTTGCCTACATTTGGGCTGCGCTTTTTCAAAGATTTTTCATGTGAATTTTCCTTTAGTTTTTCAGACGGCACCTGCTGCTATTTGTCAGTATTTCACACACATACACCCACATAGGCACACAACTTGGCTTGTTGTTATTTTTACTGCATAATAACAGGCGCAGCAGGTTTATGAACTTCTTTTTTGTGCTGGTTGGCTTGTTAGGTGGTTAGAAAATGGTTCAACTGCTATGCGAGTGTGTGCATGTGTGTGTGTGTGTGTGTGTGTGTCAGGACAAGCCGGCATTTCCGGCAGCGCTGCCGCCGACACACATTTGACATTGTCACGTTGTGTTATTTACATAAATAAATAAAAGCGAGCGAGCAGTGCAAAGCATATAAATTCAGGCTAAAAACAATATAAACAATAGAAGTAGATTTAGAGAATGCGTATGAATATACAGATACACTATAAACTTAAGCTTTAATATTTGGTAATATAGTATACCTATTTATATTGTATCTAAGTCTAAATAAATAAAGAAATAAAATATTGTATGGATATGATATGATATGCATAAGATTTCAATACATTTCAGCCATAATAAGCCTTTAATAAGTAAGCCTAAATAATTTGAACATTTTTAGGATTAAAATACATTTACCTGTTTATTTACTATTTGTCTATTTGGCCTTAAAATTGTAGACTATTATTAATAAAATAATTTAAGCTAAGAGAATAGAAAATTCATTAGTATCTTGAGTGAATATAAAATAATTTAAACTACTGGAATTTAAAATTTGTATTACCTCGACAATTGTATAAATAATAAGAGACTTTGTGGCATTTAAATTGACAAGATGCTAGTTTGTGTGAAGCACCGATTATTATAATTATTTTAATAAAGTATTAAGGATGCAATCCTGAATATATATGGAAAAAAGAAGTTGGATGAACAGAAGCGAATGAAAACAAATAAAGTTATATATTGACTATTAAAATAAAAATGCCTGTAAAATATTTACCCAAATGTCGTTCCATTCAGAAATATTTGACAATCCAAGCAGTAAATAGATTACAACAATAAATAGAAACTCATTTTATTAACAGATTAATGTAATATAACGATTTAACGGCGAGCTAAGCTATAAATTATAATGGGTTATCAGATGATGCTGATTAAAATGTGTTAATAAAAGAAAATACCAGAAAGGACGAACCACATTAAATAGTCATAAGACCCGCACACTGAATCAGCATTCCTAATAATACAAATAAGGGACTCCGTGCTGTGCCGTGTCAGGATTCTGGCCCGGCTTGTCATTCGTTTGTTTTGTGGGGCTCGGCTCATTTTGACGTTGGGTGCAAAATGGCGCGGGCAACGGCAACGGCAACCGGAAGTCGCTTGTTTGCCGGCGCTCTTGCGGCGCGAGCTTTAAGTGTTTACGTGGCGTATTAGTAATAAATGTAATGTGCATAAGAGTGTCACACAGCCAGACGGTGCACCGGCACGTGGGCCACAAAGTTGCTGCCGCTGTGGCAGCTAACTCGTAAAAACAAATGTTTACAATGTGCTCGAAGCGCCTCGGGGCGAATTCGAGTGTAGATTTTTACAACTTTATTCCAAACCATGAGCCAAGTCCGGGCGCAGTAAACAAGCAACGTCAAGTGGCACGTCAAATGCAGGCACTTAATCAATCAAAGCTGCGAACGAGTCCTGACCAGCAGCAGAGTTGGCCAAATGGCAGGCTGGCTGGCAGGCAGGAAGCACGGGCTCAATAGTGTCCTTATTAGATGGGTTCTACTTACTTTGGGACTTGCCATGCCTTGCTTTTGGCAGCACAAATTATGGCAGTGTGCTGTCCAAACATTGAGCGTCTGTTTGAACAGCAACGCACTTTCAAGGACTTTACTTTGATGGACTGATTGGGTCCCATGCTGGCCACACTTTTAATGTACAGCCTGTTAAGTTGTCTATTTGTGTTTGGCTTCCAGGCACAATATTCGGTAATCTGAACGCCAAATCCCTATTTAATGCACTGCCAGCTTTCCCCCAACCGCGTTCTAAGCTCCATTCCATATCCTTTACTGACTGGCTACTTAGCCGGTTTCCTTGGTAAGCCCCAAGCCCAAAGCCTTGGCAATATGTTGCATTTGAGCCTGTCATAGGGTAAGTAGTTGGCTTACTTATAAGGCCTACATTTCTGAGTATAATGGCATTATTGAATCTTTATATTTGGATAAATGGTTCAAATATCCGTCTGAGCTATGAATGAAACTTTAAGAGTGTGTTCATGTTGATGAGACTGTTCAAAGAGGCCAGTTCTTAGGCGAGTTTTGATATTGAAATTTATTGAAGGGCTCATGGTTCATCGACAGTCCATTAGGGTCTTCTGATAGTAAGAATTTTTGTGTAGGAGGCCAGTACAAAAACCAAATTGATAAAAAGCTTAATACTATATATTCCCAATAGTATTCTCCTTCAATTTCCGTTCTTAATAGCGAAGAATATTAATAGTAATCAGGTAACAATTACAGCACCTTTAACCTATTATCTAATTTTAAATTTTCATTATTTTAGCGACACATCCTTTAAAAATAATGTATTATTAGGGTGGCCAATTAAATAACCTTAAGTTTTCAACATTATTCTATTATTTCTGTTCTCCCATGCATTCCGCCTGCCTTTGAGTTTCCTGAGTATCCTTTAGCTACCCAACCAACCCACACAATTCTCAATTACAGCACAAGTATGCCTTTGCCTTTCTTAAACATTTGAGTAAATTCAAGGCAAATACTTTGCGTTGCTAAAAGTGCTCTGTCTGCACTGAAAAGGGTTTTCTTTGGCTATATTTAATTAATTAAAATACTTTTTGGTCGCTAAAAATAATGTTTTATGCACATAAATCATATTTTATTTAATGGTCTAGCGAAATATTTTTGAAAGCAAACTTAATATGGCTTTAAAGAGACTCCACTTCAATTTTTAGCTTGCCTACTTTATTGGCCAACCAATTAAGCTCGTCTGCTGCTTTTGGCCAGGTGCACAGCATAATGGAATTAAAATACTATAGAGGGGAAAAAAATAGAATGCAGTGGGGAATTAGGAAAGCGCGTTCGAGTGTTTGTTGTGGTACTCAAGTGGCTGTTGCTTAAATTATCTTCAAGTCCGAGTATAAGCTGGCTTAAAGTCTATCTTTTTTTGTTGACCGGCGTGTGTGGGTTATTTATGGAGCAACGAAAGCTTCTGAGAGCCCACAACAAACTGAAGCACTCATAAATTTTATAGCAGACACAGACTGACTCCCAACGAGCACGCACACACAGGGCGTATGCGCAATGTCGTTGACTTACAGCCTAAATGTTTGTGTTTGCCAAACATTTGCTAACTTTGTTGTTTTCTTTATATTTTGTGGGCATTAGCAACATAAAAAGGCATGTAAAAAGTGCACTCTTAGGAGCTAAACATTGGATTACCACAAGGTAATGATGCGTTTTTGATGTGGCTGCATTTTGCGGCTGGAATCATAAAGCCAAATTGTATCCGTTACCTTAACCAATCAGCAAACAGTCCAGCACTGGCAGCAATTAATTAACGACACTCACAGTTGTCTGCCATTCACCCAGAACTGTGTGAACCGGGTGAATTGGGCACTGGGTTTTGGGGTTCTGAGCCCCGGGTTCATTAACTTTGCACACGTGGCACTGAGGCACGTGGCATCATCATCTGTTGGTGCTTGGCGTCTTCAGCAGTACTCGTAAATGGCTCATTATTCATAACCGGCACAATCAATCTTCTCCGTTTCACTTGGCCCGCTGCTGTTTGGTCCATTTGTAATGGTCAAGAGATGACAGTGAAAATACGAACACAAAATCAGCAGTAATTTGTAAACAGTGCGTCAAAAAAGAATTTTGCATGCCGCATAAATATTTATAAATACTTTCTATGATCGCGCATATTTCACTTTTAGTCATTTTCATTGCCGGTATTTATAAACTGTCTGCCAGCTTTTGTTTTGGCAATTTGTAGGCACATGTATAAAGTCTGTTGACTTATTGTTAACGGACGAGACCAATTTGTGTGGCACGTGCCACTGCAAAACTGTTGAAAACTAGCCGAAAGTTGTCTGAAAAACTTGAAACTATCTTGGAGCCTGCATCCGACTTGGTGAACAAAAACCGGATGTTGATATTGAAGTTCTGAGCATCGTTTTCATTACAATATAATTGATTTAAAAATATAACGAATATTGGCAAAATTTGTTATATTTGCCTTGAACAGTTTTAGCAGCAACTTGTTGCAACAGAAATCTTGATTTTCCAAAACCAACAAGTTCAAGTTCATTATACAAATATTGCAGTACATTTGCAATAAAAGTTTCTATTAAATTTTGTGCAAACAAATTCATGAATTCATCACTGAATGTAACCAATAAATTAATAACAAATGTGCCGTATCTATATCCATATATTGTTTTAACATTTGTTATTTATTAGTTTCGCCTCACACATGTTTTTTTCTGCTGTATCAAACAATAAACAATTTTCTCATTCATTTATTTTTTTTGCACATTTTTTCATAGTAATTTGAAATATGTTTTGTAATAGTTGCACATTTTATTTACACAGCCATTTATTTTGTTTGTCAAGCACTTAAACAAATATTTTAAATGTTGCAATTGAATTTCCATTTACACTTTTCATAATTGTTTTATCAATGCAGTTCTCAGCCCAGTGCACAGCAGAGTTTATTTGTTGCCTTCTAATTGGTTAGCTGCTTTATTTATGAGTATTTTACGAGTACTAGTATGACTATATCTGCTTATAATTTATATTCCACGCACAGCGAAAAAAATTCGAATATGTGTTAATTTTTATTGCCCAGCCGCATTGTCGCGCTCGGAAATTTGTTTATTTATGAATGAATGAATTCAATACAAAATGAAAAATAAAAATGTGTGGCCTGGCTTTGGTTGGGTTTTGATGTGGTTTTCTAAAAATACAATTTCAAAGTGCCTTCGGAATGCCAAATGATGTAGCTTGTGCTGTTTTTGGCTGCCTTTTAATTCAATATTTATTTTGATTATTTCGGTTGTATTTCGCCTTTGGCATTTTTCAGTCTCTCACCCATACATTTCCCTGGGTGTGTCAAGTTTAATAAGCATTCCGTAAGCAAGAAAGCTGCTTTTCTACTTTTGTTCTGCATGCCAGACGGCGGTGGCTATGAACTTGGCCTTTGTCTGATAGCCCGGATTTAAGGCCACGTGTTTATTTGTATACACCAAGGAATAAAACACTAAAGGATAAGGCCATAAGGTGGTCACATTGCATGCGAGCAAACAATTAAGGAAATATAATAAAACAGGGTTATATTACTAAAATAGAGAAATTGCACGCTTGCGCTAATAAAAAGGAGAATTCATTTGCCTATAAAGCTCGGGTAACAGTGTAAATGTAATTAAGTTTTTGTTTAAAAACTCAAATCTTACAAGGTTGAAAAGTTGTTTTTACCTGAATAAGAGCTGCATAATCAAGCCTGTGTTGCTTCTATACTATATGTTCTTCAATGCTTTAAAGAAACAAATAAATGTAATTAATTAAAGCACATTTATTGTGATGTGACTTGAAGGCTTAACTGGCATAACAACATATGCAAAGATGTTGATAAATTAACTAATTATATATGATTTATGGCTGCTATGAATAATTCATAATTGCTTTTGAGTTTTATTGTTGCTTAAAGCGATGCATAATGGGTTCAAGGACATTATCAATTGTTTACTCAAGTGTTCGGGAAGCCTTTTTTATTGCTATAACAATATAGCAACTAATTTTTGTTGTTTTGTTTTATTTATTAACTTGACCTCGAGCCGGCCAAACCAGCAACTTAAAAACTAGAAAGGTCGCCAGATTACAACTTATAAGAATTCTATTGTATTTCATACTTGTAAATATTTAATATATATTTTTCATATACATGTTCAAAATCATAATTCTACGATTGGGCCATACTAAACTAACTTATGGATATAATTTAAATTAGAATATATCCTTGAAATGCTCACTATGACATATCAATAGAGTTGATATAAAACACATACTGGTATCCTTCTTCGCCCTAAGCAACATTAGAAAAGAATTCTTCAATCAAGACCATCCTACAAGCATGCTTGCTAACCCTTATGAGGAAAACATTTGTGAAATTGTAAAATTTCTAAATAAAATCTCAAATATGCTTCAACGATATTTAAGCAAACAAAACATGTATGCAAGGCACTTTCAAAATGTAAATAAAATCTTATTAGTATTAATAACCCTAGATTAAAGTAGCTACTAAAATGTTATCCAGCTGAAGGTCCTGACAGCCTTTAATTATGATTAGTTTTTTAACAAAAAAAATTAATGAAAATCAGATCTATGTTCCCTCTAATCTATATAGCCTTCTATTCATTAGAGAAATAAGTAATTGAATTTAAGTCAAGTACAAATATTTAATAGGGCTTTGAGGGCTAACAACATATGCAAAGTTGTTGATAAATTAACCAGTTATAATACTTATAAAGTTATTTAAAATTCTTAAAATCTTAACAGATATATAACAATAGTTAAGCAGACAAAACCTTTAAATATAACAGTTTAAAAATGTTAATAGACACTAATAAGAATTAATAAACCTAGATTTAAATACACACTAAAATGTTGTCCAATGTTATCTAAATGTTATGCTGATACACTCTCTTTATATAATTGAAAGTATTTGATTAGTTTATAAATAAGTACATGAATAATAACACTTTATCTTACAGTTCACTTCTCTGTTTGAATGTTTCTCCGTTAAATTTTTATATATTTCCTTCCTTTAAGCGAACTTATCTCTGTTTTCTCAGTGATACATTGAATACTCAGTGGAACCAGCCAAATATATGGATTTTTCAAGCTGACCTTTCATTGGCAACTTTCGTGGGTCATTAACTAACTTATGCCTCCCTCCGCTGCTCGCCCTTTCCTAAGGGAAAGCTCGTCCTTGAACAAAGTGGTGCCCAATGGGCCGCACAATAAACAATTAATTAATGCGCGAGAGGTGCTTAACACTCATAAACAAATAAGGCAGCTCCTCCCCCTAGCTAGCTGAGGATGTTGAGGCCTTAACAAACTTCTGAGCTTAACAATTTGGTTTATTAAAGCAGGCGACAGGCAAGTTAAACAGTTTTTGGCCACAGTCAACCAATTCGCAAGTATCATTGAGAGTTGCGATCTGGTGGAATGAATCCTTCCTTGAATTGAAATTAATTATATATCACCTTTGTGCATAAGTTTGGCGACTGTTTAGTCCTTTCTGTCAGTTGCCAGTTGCCAGTTGCCCGCTACCAGCTGCTGCTGTTGCTCCTGTCGAACTTTGCTGCCTTATTAATAAATATTTTTGGCTGCCACAAGCTGCCCGGCTAAGAGTCCTTCGTAGACGCTTTGCTGGGCTGTCAACAATTGCCGTTTAGCGTTGCCAAGTCTCCAATTATGTGCACCGTTAGTCAAATGAGGGAGGTATGGGCGGCAAAGGACATTCATAGGACCTATACAGACCTTGGCACGAGCAGCGCAAACATTTTGCAATTTTCAGTTTAACAATAGAAAGCAATTACAAAACAAACTCAGCGCTAAATGAGAGTGTGGCAACCAGGCAAACAAAGTGTGATGAGGGGGCGTTATTGAGCGCGGGCGTGCCAGCAGAGGCGTTCGCGTTGTGCGTGTGTGTGGGTTGTGTGTGAGTGTGTGTGTGTGTGTGATGATAGTACACACATGACTGGGCCGCTGTCAGGCGTGGGCGATGTGCTGATTGGATACGCTTGGAGTGAGTTTTGGCGGGCACTGCGAAGTCAAAAGTGCTCAACGCAGCATTCCCAAATACAAGCTTAATAAAATATTTAATTGGTAATGGACTTTGAATGGATTTTATATGTTTTGTGAAGCCAAACAACAAAAGTTTAAATTGTTTTCTAAATGGGATTGCTTGAGATTTATTAGAGTTGCAAATAACAAGAAAGAGCGGCTAACTTCCGCGTGCTGAGCATGTATATCCTTGAGGCAATGTTTATTATAGGAAATATCAATTTTCATGCGATTGCTTCTACACTCAAGAAAATAAATGCCCTTAAATATAATAAATACACATAATTTTGTAGCCAAAGGCAGCTAGCCTTATTTTCTAAATTTACAAAATATTTCTACCAAATACAAACTATTCATGGTTTAAAAGTGATCTTTTATTTAATATTGTGATTTATAATGTTGTATATAATGTTGTGATTTTGATCAAATTTGCGCAGTCTGTAAAAAATATAATAAAACTTCGAGTTGGTTAGTTTATTCTACATATCTGCAAACAATAAGTTTTTATTACACTTACTTTTCGTCCGATTGTTCCTATCTGAAATAGTGGTCATATTTTAACCAAAGTCGGTCAGATTGTATAAGCTTTCCAGTACCTCAGTTTGGGTTAGTTTGGTGAGCATACTTTCATAAACAAAAAAGTTTTTCATACAAAAAAATAGTTTTCGAGCGATCGTTCCTATGGCAGCTATATGTTATAGTAGTCCGATCTGGCAGGGTCCAACATATTTACTGCCTGCGGCCAAAAGAAGCATCAGTGCCAAGTTTTATTATGAACGGACATCGCTAGATTGGATCGGTTTTACTTTGTGGGTTCGAAAAAGTCTCCTTCAATGTGTTACACATTCGGTGACAGAATTATAATACCAGGATGTATAAGCATTTAAAGCTAAGTTGCTTCTAATTTTGACTGCACTTTTTTCATTAGCAAATAAAATGAATTTAAATTGGCGTTTTCCTCCGATAGGTGCCTTTTAATTAGCCTTAATTAATTCGCTTGCCTTGAAATTGTATGCATATTTAATGCTATTTAGGTTGCAAAACCATCAAGATACGCAACTTTTAGAACCCTTTCGTGTCTAGACAACCAGAAAAGAATTCACTAATGGGCCAGCCAGCTTTTAACTGAAACACCTTTGATGTTTTTTTCAAGTCGCAGCCTTGATATTTCCTTTCTCTCTTTACAGTCCTTGCTCATTTGGTGTTGCCATTACATAAGCGGCCACTCAGCCTTTGTGCCGTGCTGCAGTTGCCACTAAGCATAGCTATTAACATTAGCTACAGTTGGGCATTCAAATATTCCACGCTAATAAGCCTGCTTGCACAATGAGCGTGTCCTTTGCAGCTTCTGTCGGCATTGCGCATACGCCCCATGTGTTTGCGGGCGCTAATTGCAATAGCAGCCATAAAGCGGTCACCTGCATGAAGCCAACAATGCATTCTGTGTTGCAGCATAGAGACGGGGGAAGTGGGGGAGTGAGAGAGGTAGGCAGACCAGGTGCGCTGCTCAGCTGTAGTCAAATTAAAGTCACTGAGCCCGCCAACTAACAAAATATGCCATAAAATGTTGCCAACGGATGTCGTCGTCGTGGAAACTTTTTGCCGTTTATTGTTGACTCGACTGCTGCCATTTCCGGCATCCGGGCCAGTAACTTGCAACTTCAACCTGCGGCTGCAAGTGCAGACAGTTTGTTTTATGATTCCGCGAGGCAGCGCCGTCGACTTTTCCCAATTCGCCAGCAATTCTGCAATTAAATTGCCCGCTGAGACTTGGAACTGCGTTGGGCTGGAAAGGGCCAAGTACTGCTTGTTGTGTTAGTTTTTCTGGCTAAATATACATATATATTGTAGGTAATGAAAAGTTTTGCTCACAGCTTTCTTATTGTGTTGTTTTTGCATGCAATTAGCCAGCAAAGCCAGTTAGTTAGCTGAAAGTTGCTGCTATGCATACCAACAAGGATGCGGAGCACTCTGGCAGTGCCATCAATCATTCAAGGCCATAATATCCTGTCAATGGCTTCTCAGTAGTGGCTCATTACTGCTGCATACAAAGTCTGATGTATTATTCAAAACAAATCCTTAACAACTATGTGATGGATAAGATATACTTGGCAGACATTTGAATCTTTTGTGTGCTTATGTTGCGATTCTATCAATGTTTATATAATTATTTATTTAGATGTCCAATCCAATTTGTCAGACAAGCAGAGTATAAATAGATTTCATTTTGTTGAGCGTATAACCAGAATAAATTTTTATTTAGGTGAGGTAGTTTTCGGAAATATAGTTTAAGTCTAATTTAAGTCATCAAAAATCTTCTTTATTTTTTAGAGGAATATTTAATATTTATGATTATTAACATATAGTTTAGAATTCAGAAAAGCTGTAATATAAATTTTTACATTTTGCTGTTGCATAAAATAGCAGATTGATGGAAAAAAATGCTGAGTCTATGGACAGAGGAATTTGGCTGCCTCTCTCTCTCTCTCTCTATCTCTCTCTCTCTCTCTCTCTCTCTCTCTCGCTCTCTCTCTCTCTCTCTCGCTCTCTCTCTCTCTCTCGCTCTCTCTCTCTCTCTCTCGCTCTCTCTCTCTCTCTCTCTCTCTCTCACTCTCTCGCTCTCTCTCTCTTTCTCTCTCGCTCTCTCTCTCTCTCTCTCTCACTCTCTCGCTCTCTCTCTCTCTGCTCTCTCTCTCTCTCTCGCTCTCTCACTCACACACCAACACAAACACACACACACAAAAAAAAAAAACACACAAAAAAAAACACAAACACACACACACTTTAAAGTGGACCTCCAAAATGATAAATTGTAGTGGGGTCCCTTGAATTCTTGAGAATCGCAGAGAAGGGCGATCGAAATTAAAAATCTGTTTTGTATGAATAACTTTGTTGTTTATAGATGATATCTTCATCAAACTCAGCCAAGCCGAGTTTTTAAAGAGTTTATACAATCTGACCAAACTTGATCAAAATCGGGTCACTATATCATATAGCTGCCATAGGAACGATCGGTTGAAAAATGCAATCTGACCAAATTTGGTCAAAATTGAACCACTACTTCGCTATATCAACCTTTTTGTTTATTATTATACTTCAAATAGTTTCCTATAATTTCATTAAAATCGGAGCACATGGTTCCCATAGGAGCAATCAGACAAAAATTAAGATTTTGTATAAAAATTACTCCGAAGATATACGTCCTTTCTTGTTATTAAATAAAATTGTTTTTTAATAAAATTTAAACGACAAATCCATTCCAAAGGCCAATACAGACAGACTATTAAATTGTCACATTAAAACCGTTTAACTTTTCGTTATTTTTGTCAATTTTCGGCTGTAATTTAACTTTAGATGTTTTTCGTTTATCGCAAAGAACAAGTCAAATAAAGTTTATACATCGAAAAATGCTGCAAAGCTAATTTAATTCAATTAAGTTTTTGCCTCAGCTCGCCATTGCCATTCATCTCCCATTCCAAGCCACAAATGTCCTTCGCTCCTGGCAAACATACAAAAGGTACATCAAACATCAGCTGCAAATGACGTGCGCTGCTTGTTAGCAGACAGCAAGGATAACAACAATAACACCAAAAGCGATAAAAAATCAATAAAAAACATTTTCATTTAGATTGTCATCAGGAATAAATTAAACGCAAAGTTCCACAAAAGATTCCTATGTTCACTACAGTCATGCAAAATAAAACTATTCTTAAGACCGCACATAAAACGAGAATTTATATATATTTTTAGCTTTAATATCTAATAAAACGTAATGGGCCGGCAAATATCTACACACACACATGACAAACCAACTAAGAGCTCAATTAAAACACTTCATTAACACGTGCTGCGGAGGCGTGAGGAGAGTGTAGGGACTTCGGCTCCCAAGAGGATTATTATCAGGACCATATATTAAAGGGGTATAGGGTTATTATGATTATTTTTTGCTTCGCTTATTGCAAAGGACTTCAACAGGCTGTGCATGTTGTGGATTTAATGGCCTCAAAATTATATAGAAATCATGTACAGCTGAGCTTTTATTAGGGGCTTATACCTACATACGTGTACACTATACATGTTAATTACGTATATTTTCGTTGGGGCTATTCAAACATTTCCAAACTTTTTAGCAAAATGCTATTTAAGTGTTCGTTTGCGTGCTGAATTATGGGGCAGAATAGTCATAAATTATAACGCGGTCTCCATTAAAATGTTTAACTAAACATGCAATCACGTTTAGGCCAGCAACAATTGCGAACAACCGAAGCAATTTGGTCCTTGAAATGCCCGCACATATCCACATACGATATAAGCAACGAAAACTGCATAATTAAAATACAAATAGTCAAACAGAAGCCAATTGTTGCTCATTTAGTTTGTGGCATTTGTTTTACAGACCGTTAATTAAATTGTCACCATGGCCAGAGTGTGGTATAAACTTGTTTTTATGCTTTATGGCCATGTTTGTTGTGTGTTGTGTGTTGTGTTTTTGTATGGCACCGAAACACGTAATTAATATTTCTGGAATTCAAAAAACCAAATGAATAAAATTGTGTATCTCTTTAAGCGTTAAGTGTGCTAAAAGTGTGACTGGATTGCTGATTTAAATTTGTTAAAGTATTTACTAATTAAATATTGTCAAATAGGTAATTATATATAAATAAAACATATTCTATAATACATTTTGATTAAGAACTATCAAGAACATATGTTTCAATGATAAAAACTTTTCGCATAGCAACGTTCTATAATTTCTCGAATTTCAAAATTAATTAAATCTATTAGCCCCTGTTTTATTTCTTTGATTTAATATTATGTTAATTGTCTGTATATTACTAGTTTTTAAAAATAATTACAACTTGAGCTAGCTGCGAATAAATATAGAAATATATGTAAAAAATATGTTAATTTTAAAAAAACAAGATTTAATCCGAGAATTTCAATTAGTATCGTATACAAAAATCATTTTTTATACACTTTCTTGTTATTAACTATAAATTGTGATAAAAACCAGCACGATAGCAACACTGGAAAACAATCCTTGCAATCGTTGTTCAACACTGACCGTTGTGCAAGAACTTATAAAGCAATAATGTTTTCAACACCCCAACTTTTTGAATAATTTTCCTATATCAACTATCTTTGATTATGTTTACCAGTATATACATAGTCAACCTTATGGTCTTCTGACAAAATTTCAATGCGTACTAAAATTATAAATGTATTAAAGTGTTTTATTCTGTTATATGTGAAATCTTAAATTAACTAATAATATTTCACTTTTAAAGTTCGTTGTTTGCACTAAATCAGTTCCTTAGTGTTAAATAAGCGCTTCATTAAAAACCTTGCTTTATATTTTGTGCTTACATTGCATGTCTTTCCCTTAAAGTGAATGCAAAGCTTACGAAAAGCAGAGAATTCCCATCCAATTATGACAAACAGCAGCTGCTAACCGAAAATCCAACCGAATTGCGCATCCTTTAAGGAAAAAGTCTTCAAACTGGCAGTGGTATTAACATCAACAGGATAAACAGCGCGTGCTGCCAGAGTGTTCGCTTAATGCTGTTTGCCATGCAGCGAGCCAACACACACACACACACACACTTAACCGCACTTTACACCCCATCCCCCTCTTAGGAACATATATGCAGCGATGAAAGAAAACATAGCATACAAATGAGCGCAGCTTGAATAAAATCTGAAGCTGAAGATCAACTGCAAACACAAACAGCAAACGGCAAACAGAGCTGTGAATTTATGCAAATAAATAGCATATGAGGGGGGTTGTTTGGAAGCTGTCTGGTTTCTTACACACACGAGCTATGTATGTATATACAAGACTCAGTTCTTTCTGGCTTGACAGTTTAAAAGCATTGGCATGACTTAAACTGCAGCTGCCAAAATGTTGCATACCGCAAACTATTATAAATATTGAAAATCAAATTACAACCTTATGTATATTGTATGCACACAAATCTTACATTCCAATGGCGACATCAGACCACAAAATGCCACAATTCTTTGCCATCGACAACATTTTAATTGCAAATCGGTATGATATATGACTGCAGGGGAATGCATTCAGTAAAAATTACACTTGAAACAGGATGCCCACACACAGAAAAATAAATGGTACAGATTTCAGAAAATCGTCAAGCTATAATAAAGCTGGGAATAATGATAATTTAGTAGGGCGGAAAACTGTTGTATGAACCTTGAAAAATCTACTCCTACTACCCTTCATTAAGGGCGGGAAATGGGCTTAAGGTCAAATGTGTGATAGTTGGTAGATCGGTTTCTAAGTATTAATTGTAGCAAGCTATTATTGTTTATTTCTTACTTTCTCATCCATGCAACATCATTGTGCCACAGTGAAGCATGGCAGGGTACGACTTGTAATATACATAATATATTTCTTAAATTCATAAAAAGAAAAAAGAATTCTAGCTGCCTTTGGCTACAAAAGTATGGCGACTTTCTGCATTTTATGGCATCTATTTTTTCCAGTGCACACAGCTCTTTTCCGCACTTCCCTATAGATATAACTTGGTCAAGGCAGCAAGGTAAATCTTTCCATTTTTTAACCAAAGTGCAATATAATATTCGAATGTTTTAAAAATGTTTTTTACAATTCGTATGAAAATTCGTGTGTGGCTGCCATGTAAAGTGTCCAATATAGGTAGCATCCCTGGCTGCATGGCAGCTGCCCAACTGCCAAGGGAAATACATTTGTGAACTTGCAACATGCGAGCGTGTTGCATCCACCTATCAAATAAATGCTTACATATTAAACTTCAACCTAAAACGACGTGCAAAAATGTTACGTAAAATGTGGGCTGTGTCCAAAGAAATAAATATCAAAATATCGAAAGGCAGGACCTAGGAGCAGCAAAGCATCAATCTTCCTCGATCCTTAATCATTTGATGAAAATAGTCTAGTCTGTACATTGTTCTTGTTACAATAATTTATATATCACAATGTTCTCTTGCATTTCTAATATCAATAGCTAAATTTTATACAAAGGCAATCCAATAATTTGTAGTTTTAAATTCATAAGATAAGGGTTGTGTCAAGTTCTCTTGTTTAAAATGTATCCTTCGTATACGCAACTATGTCGAGTTTTCCCAGAAGCATACAATGCAATTGTTGCATATGCCAACAATAAACATGAAAAACATTTCCCAGGCACATCTCAACGTGCAAAATATTTGGAATTGCTTTCACAATCCCCGTTCCTTGCCTCCCAAACGAAGTCCTTCAACAAGGCAAACAACACTTTTATGAGCAGAGAAAGTTGTATAAAATAAAAAGTCAAACAAGCAGCTGCACATAGAGCAACAATGCAACAAGGTGGCAAGTTGCGAGCGAAAAAATTGCAAAAATATTCTAGAGGGTCCACAGCGCGCTAATTACAATGTTCATTTATAAAATTTAATGAATTTCTCTATTTAATTTTGTGACAGCTACAGCAACGCGCTGCACCTTAAAGAAAATGTGGCTGTAATTGAAAATCAATTTCCAGTCGATTTCCACGTTCGCTTTGAACCTCGCTCACGCGTACCGAAAGGAAAATCAATGTTCAATGCAATTACGCGTCGTCTTTC
This sequence comes from Hirtodrosophila histrioides, assembly GCA_037075165.1. Lineage (NCBI taxonomy): Eukaryota > Metazoa > Arthropoda > Insecta > Diptera > Drosophilidae > Hirtodrosophila > Hirtodrosophila histrioides. The sequence goes on from JBAMCL010000491.1 coordinate 403,881, forward strand.
GGTTAGAGGGGTGTGAGAAAAGCCAGGGTGTGGCTGCAAAAATTTAAAAGCTTGCCTGTTTTCCCTGTATACCAAAATACACCTATGCAATCCAACATCAGGTCACGTTTTATGACAGCTGCGTAAGATGTGAATAAGATACAAGCCAATTCGTTAAAATATAAGTCAGTAAGTCCTTTGATGTTGCGAATAAGTCGGAGAAACGATTTTTATATGATGGAGATCCACCAGTTTAATGTAATGATAAAATTCAAATAACCCAAAAAAAGGTGCGGGAAAATCAATTGAAATATTCTGTCAAACTTTACAATACAACAAGGATAAACAACGCAGACATAAAAAATTTTAACGAAATCCTTTGTGTTAATTTATGAGCATTTTTTCAGCTAAAGCACATTTGTGCAACAGCTTAAAAAAATGTTGACTTGTATAGTTCCAAACTACTTTGAAAAAACTGAAGTTTTTTTAATCGACGTTTACTTTTTGACGTGATTTGTTCTTTATACTTTTTTTGCTGTTGTGATGAGTTCCTCTGAAATAATACGTTATCTTTATGCCGAGGCAATTTCAGCATTTCTCTAAGTCGATTAAATTGTATATATAATTACAGCTTATTGCATGAAGTTGTTGCCTTTTCATTTTTGCCAATTAAATGTGCATTAATTCCATTTAGCATTTAACATCATTTCACATACTTACATACTTACCGGGCGGATTGGCCGTAATGATGTGCTCTTTAGCCACGTTAATACCCAACGAATGCACACATTCCAAACTCATTTACTTATTGTAATCCTCTCATAATCCCCCCGTTGCTCTTTGAATCTCGCATTCTGAAGTTCGCTCACGTTTTACGAGTGTTTCTTTTTCGAGTGTGTGTGTGTGTGTGTGTTTTGATATCCTTGCGTTGTCCTGGGCACGGGTCTGATGAATTACTCCAAATAGATAGAAAATATACTGCAGCTGGCACTAATCTAATTAGAGCATTCAAGTTTTGTCTAATTGGCTGCGCATAGTTTGCTCGCCAGTCGTTATTTATTTATTGTTGTTATTGTTATTGTTGCTGTTGTTGTTGTTGTTTTTCGTTCTTGTTGGGCTTAGTGATTTTATTAGCATTCAACGCGGAAATAGCAATTAATTCCATTAGCGTCGACATCGTTGTCCTTGTTCCTATTCATCGTACATACCCCTGTTATTCTCCACCCGCTCCTGGCTGTCCTCGGCGCGTGGCAGCATTAAAAATAAATAGCAGACACCGCAATAACAACAAGGACGAACGGGAATGTCCTGGAATGTGAGCAACGATTAGACAGTCCAAGAAGCGCATTTCAACTGATCAAATCAGTTCAAATACTTGGTAAGCAAATCAGTTCAACTTTATAATTGCCATAATTATTTGTCCACCTCTGGCGTATGACAACCGGAAGGAAACGGAGAGGGGAACGGGAAGAAATGGCAACCAATGCCAACTAATGTGATTAGCCGCCGGGGGCAATAAAAAACTGGCATTAAGTCGGCTATCAAAGCGGCTAAAATAGCAAATAAAAATAAAAATCATGTTTATTTGGCATTACTTAAATGGTCCAAATGTGAAATTCATTTTCATTTTATAGCATGGGTAATTACATTAGTTTGTTAATTTAGTTTTATCGATTAAAACAATCATTTAATCTATTGATTTTTATATAATGCCATATTTGCAACACTTTGGAAAGGCTATTACAACTGATTTCATATAGTTTAGTTTAAAAATGTTTTATATATTGCTCTGTCTGTTGTGAATTCCACCTTCAAATCAAAAGCCCAAAAACATACAAAGTTTTCTTTGGGAAAAGTCTATAAATTAAGTGAACACATAATAAAACTAAGTTTATAAATGTTCCACTAGCTAAAGGACCTGGCAGCCACGGCTAAGTTAACTCGTAACTATTAGCTATTAGTTAATATTATAGGTTTATATATCATAAATAAATAAATGTAAATCAATAATAACATAGATATTTACTTCGTTAATTTGAAATATCTGACAATATAAGGTCTTGCGCATATATCTTTATCAGAAGTTAATTTGGATTAAGTTGTTAATTATTTTAATAGCACTTTTTTTAACACAGCTTGATCTGGGCTAACGAAGATTACTGCACATAAAAAAATCGTAACTAAATGTTATTGCATTTAAAAGAATATTATTTAAAAAGATTATTTTAAATCAAAAAAAAAAAAAAAAACAAAAAAAACAAAAAAACACTTCAATAAAATGGGCAGTTTTGCTAGCCACTTCATTATACCGATGCTTAAACCTTTTGGGAATTATAAGCGCAGATAAAATAAAAACCATTTTAATAAAATAAATGCCCTGCTTATATGTAGATATGGCTTAAGCATTACACAAAATACCATATTTAATTTTTAAAAAAACTTGTGCAATTATATTGTATTTATTATACCTTAAATATATGTATATAAAATTATTTAAAAACCGTAAAAATCACCATCACCATATAATTTATTTTGCTAAACAGACAAATTTCAAACATTTAAAACAAACTTTATTTCAGATTAATATCAGTAATGTCTTTCTATCGATTATCCATAAATTTCAGCTAATTAAAAATATGTATATATTGACTGATATATTATAGTTTATTCATTGATCTGGGCTAACGAAGATTACTGCACATAAAAAAATCGTAGCTAAATATTATTGCATTTAAGAGAATATTATTTAAAAAGATTATTTTAAATCAAAAAAAAACAAAAAAAAAAAACATTTCAATAAAACAGGCAGTTTTGCAAGCCACTTCATTAAGCCGATGCTTAAACCTTTTGGGAATTATAAGCGCAGATAAAATAAAAACAATTTAAATAAAATAAATGCCCTGCTTATATGTAGATATGGCTGAAGCATTACACAAAATACCATATTTAATTTTTAAAAAAACTTGTGCAATTATATTGTATTTATTATACCTTAAATATAGTATATAAAAGTATTTAAAAACCATAAAAATCACCATCAAAATATAATTTATTTTGCTAAACACACAAATTGAAAACATTTGAAACAAACTTTAGTTCAGTTTAATATCAGTAATGTCTTTCTATCGATTATCCATAAATTTCAGCTAACTAAAAATATGTATATATTGACTGATATATTATAGTTTATTCATTGATCTGGGCTAGCAAAGATTACTGCACATAAAGAAATCGTAGCTAAATGTTATTGCATTTAAAAGAATATTATTTAAAAAGATTATTTTAAATCAAAAAAAAAAAAAAACAATATAATAAAAAAGGCAGTTTTGCAAGCCACTTCATTAAGCCGATGCTTAAACCTTTTGGGAATTATAAGCGCAGATAAAATAAAAACAATTTAAATTAAATAAATGCCCTGCTTATATTTAGATATGGCTGAAGCATTACACAAAATACCATATTTCATTTAAAAAAAATTTTGCAATTATATTGTATTTATTATACCTTAAATATAGTATATAAAAGTATTTAAAAACCGTTAAAATCACTATCCCAATATAATTTATTTTGCTAAATACACAAATTGAAAACATTTAAAATAAACTTTAGTTCAGTTTAATATCAGTAATGCCTTTCTATCGATAATCCATAAATTTCAGCTAACTAAATATATGTATATATTTACTTGATATATTATACTTTATTCATTGATCTGGGCTAACGAAGATTACTGCACATCAAAAAAATCGAAGCTAAATGTTATTGCATTTAAAAGAATATTATTTAAAAAGATTATTTTAAATAAAAAAAAAAAAAAAAACACTTCAATAAAAAAGGCAGTTTTGCTAGCCACTTCATTAAACCGATGCTTAAACCTTTTGGGAATTATAAGCGCAGATAAAATAAAAACCATTTTAATAAAATATATACCCTGCTTATATGTAGATATGGCTGAAGCATTTCACAAAATACTATATTTAATTTTTAAAAAAAAATTTGTGCAATTATATTGTATTTATTATACCTTAAATATAGTATATAAAAGTATTTAAAAACCGTTAAAATCACTATCCCAATATAATTTAATTGAAAACATTTAAAATAAACTTTAGTTCAGTCTAATATCAGTAATGTCTTTCTATCGATTATCCGTAAATTTCAGCTAACTAAAAATATGTATATATTGACTGGATATATTATAGTTTATTCATTTTGTGATATTCATGCACATGTTTGGATCCAACTTTTCTTACCACTCCTGTAGCAACTATAACAAAGAGTGACGTGAGCAGCCGCAGCCTTGGCTCAGTCGGTTTGAATATATTATTATTTCATTAGTTTCATTTATTTATTCAACCGCAAATGACAACTGTTGGTTGGCATGGAATGCGTCACAATTACAAGTGACAACTTGTGACTAAATAGTTACAGTTCGCTCGGCATGTCTACACACAAATTACATAAATTATTCATTCTGGTGTGCACACACACACAGGTTCACACATCAAAACACAAAATAAGCCAAAAATAAATAAATATGCTTCAATTATCCAGGGCTTTGCTTTTCAAATATCGTATATGTATGTATGTTGGCCAAAAATTTGTTGTTGTTTATGCATTGCAAATTAAATTGATGATTTTCCAGGGCAATTAAACCTGATCAACTTTTGACAAATGCCCAAAGCCGGCAGATTATTGTAAATGCACTCTGTCTGTCCGAGATATATGGCACTGCAGTGCACAAACATGACAATGGACATAAATAGCTGTTGACAATTAGCAGGCACTGTCAGGCTAGGATGAGAGAGTATCTTAGTCTGCCAGGGCTCTTCACATGCTATCGAACTATGTAATTTATGGCATTTGTTGTTAATTTGTCTTCCCAATAAGCTGATGTTGCCCTATTGCAAACAAAAGCACAGCCAAATAGTTGTGCACACAGTGCGTATGCTTGATGTATGACATACAATGCCACTGGAGCTTAACCCCTGGCCCGTATAATGAGCCGCAGGCCTTTCGCTTATTTATGCCGCCATTGAGTTATAGCCTTCAAGCGTAACCCGCTAACTAAAACGGCTTTTGTGGACAGTTTGCATAGGGCGAGCCAGACATGGAGAGACCCACAGAGGTTAGATGGTACTTTAATATGCGAAAGTATTAAATAAAATAATAGTTATTTTGAATTTATAAAACTTAAAACCATTTTGTTTTGAGCTTTAAATATATCTTAAGTGCAAGTTAATTTTTGAACATGTTTATATTTTATCATGCTGCGTGCTAATTAAAACACTTTCATAAAATAAACTAAACACAGACACTAACAGAGGGTAGTAAGAATAGGTCAGCAGGTTAGGCAAGCCTTCACCAGAGAGTACAGAGATTGACTAAAGTTCAATAGCAAACAAATATGACAAAGGAAGTTATTTAAATTAGAAGAAGAGGAATAGGTTTTAAAAAATATGATTCTTTTGTTATATGAAATGTATCTAGAGATACCTAATTTATTTAATAGTCAATAATTCATACAAAAATAATATTCCTGAAAATATATATTCCTCTTACACGAGGTCTGTTCAGAAAAATAGGTGGTACAATGCATCATGAGTTCTTGTTAAAAGGTCGCAAGGTCAATAAAGATTATTATCTTGAGGCTATGGGGCGTTTGTATGATAAAAGTGTGAATCATGGCAATTGTTGGCCAAAAGCAACACCATAATTATACCTGAGCCACAGTATTCGCCAGACATGACCCTAATTTTGTTCCCCAACTGGATAAGACCCATAAAATGACAAAGGAAGTTGCCACGATTGAGCAGATAGCTCATCAAAATATGTCTAACCTTTATATGAGCCGTTTAGTGCAAAAGTCCATTAGATCTACATAACAAAGAGTTGAGTAATGCGAGGAAATAATGCCATAGTTTTAAAATTCCGTTTATAATATAAATTCAAATATACATTGCGGAATGCATAAATATAGCTTTCATATAAAGGCTTATAAATTGTATTTTAATAAGAAAATAATCGTCAGTAATGTTAAAGTTTTCAATGGGACTGGTGAAGTTAATCGATTTGTGCACTGAACGGCTTATATCTGTCAAAAACAAACAACAAATTCCAAATGGCTGATGATGTCAATATTTGTTGGGAACACTGATATAACAAACGAAAACTTTTTAAATCAATTGTACATAGCACGCGAAACTTGATAGGTTTCCCTTTTTGACAGAACTCGTATATACTTAGTAGTCAACCAACAAAATGTTGACAGCTGCATAAAGTCCAACAAATGTTGGATGTCCAGTGCCTGTTACAATCAATATTCTAACCTTTAACCTTTCTAGTTGATTGACCGCTTAGAACAGAGCAACAATGTTGGTATTTCTATGTAATTTCGCTCACATTTAATGCAATTGCCTGCTCGTGACTTTGTTGTTGTTAAATGGTTAATACAATTGGCCGCAACCTCAGTGCAATGACAAAAGGCCAATTTCTCTCAGTACCTGGCTGCTGCCAGGCAACCCAGGCGCCGCTAGGTGACCGAGTCACGTATTTGTCCATGAACAATGGATTTTACTGGGTTCTGCCGGTCCAGGACTGGTTGCACAGCCAGTGGAGGTCCTTAGCCGTGTACTTTGCACCTGCAAGGTGTTCGTAATTGTATGTGAAACTTGTTGAAGGCTTCAATTATGATGTGTTTGCACAGTGTGAACACACACACACACACACAAGCACGCACACATACACAATGCGACCGCAGCAATGTGCGCGACTTGCACTTTACCATGGCTGGCTGGCCAAGTTGTTGTTGTCCCTTGACTTGCTTTGACTTCGCTTGGCTTTCATGTAGCTGCTGCTGCTGCTGCTGCTGCTGACTGTTGTTGTTGTAAATGCAGGATAATTGGCGTAAATAGCAAAACAGCAAATTGCCATTAACTATTGGAAAAATGTGCGCTGGTTTCAGCCTGGTCGAAACAGGTCCTGTTCTGTGCGAAACTGTCTGCTGCTGCTGTTGCTGGCGATGTGTAGGTGTCTGGTGATTACGTGAAATGCAATTAAAAATATTTAAGCTGCGGCAACATGCACAGCACCAGCATAAATAATGGCCAGAACCCAGCGTTTATTAAAGCAGTCGATAAGCTTAAAGCGATTTGCCTTTTTTTCCCTATGGCCAACTCATCGCTGCTTATTTTTCAAGCTTAACTTGTTACACTTGGAGCTTGGTGTATATTTTTTGTTGTTGTTTTTTTTTTGCTGTGTGCACTGCTTATTATTGGCCATAAACTGGGGATTTTGTAGCGTTTTCACTCGCTGCAGTGGCTATTAATTAACAAGGGGATTTCCTTGCTGTGGTCGATGCTGCTTTTTGGCTGTTATTTGGCCAGAATGAGTGGCAACAGGGCAGGTGGATTAATACAGTGATATCCGACATAACAATACAGCTTAAATGTGGTGTATAACATTAAAGTGGCGCTAATATTGATATTTATTAAATGATTCCAAACATTGACATGTTTAATATGTATCAATATTAATGAGATATCGCTTTCTATGATTATTATTATTATAAATGTCTGCATATCAGTCAAAATAAATAAATATTATTTGTATAGAAAGGAAGTTGACAAAAATAAATTTGTATTTATTTATACAAAAATTTATTCTATTCATTAATTTATACCATTTTATATTAAACTAAAGCACAATTGCAAAGCATATGTTTGATATTCTGTGCCAGTTTATTAGTGGGCACTATAAAATTTTATGATAATTACTTTTTGTATTTAATGTAATTTATTTTAATATTAAAGTTGATAAATATGTCTAAAAATATAAATTTATTGAAATTGATTTTCTCCAATTTAATTAAATGCTGTTTAAGAGTACATTTATCTTTAAATCTTTAAAATCAGGAACATTAAATAATAATAATGTATCAATTTTTAAAAAGAAAGAAATCATAATGGAAGTGTCATTGATACATGACAAAGGACTCCACCCAGAGTATCCCTTTTCCCAGGACTATCCATTGCTGCAATTATTTTTAGTTTCTTAAATTATACAAAAAAGCTATTGAGCTTAATAAGTAAAATAATTGATTAATAAAATTAATTAAAATAAAACTTATTTCTGATAATTATGTGTTTCCTTAAAAATAAAACTTATTTTGTGAATATATTTTTTCTGTCAGAAATAAAAACTATCTCTTGAATTAAATATGCAAAATTATTATTTAATTGCCGTACTTAATATTGTATAATATACAACTGTTCTCACTGCAGTCTATAAAATGAGAAGTTGATAAAGATGTTAATAAAGATATCCCAATCAAATTGAGTTTGATCTTTAAATTTTGAATTGTATAACTGTTAATTTTAAATATCTCTGAAGTCTATGCTTCACCATTATGTTAAGCAAATCACTCCAGGATAACAAACTCATTCAATCTGCGATTCGCAAGACAAAGTCCTTTAATAGGACGCACTTGGACTGCCAAGAGGCAAATCTTTCCCATATGCGCATAGTTTAGCATAATTTGAGAGCATTATCTAAAATATTCGATGCTACACAGACACGCACACACACACAACAGAAAAACATTGCATAATTTGAGGCGTCGGCGCCTGCCCCCGCAGACATAAACGCATTTTGAGCAGCCTCAAAAGGCGCCGAGTCTTAGCCAAAAGACGTTGCAAACTGCGCCACTTGAAGCCCAAGTTGTGATGCTTATTATGTTAATTTACATGTCTGATATCCTTAAAGCCGGCTAAGGATCTGCGTAGTACCTGCCGGCAGGCGGAACCGGAGGCGTAAAAGGCATGTTGTGACTGCCTGCCCGCCTGCGACTAATGCATAAATTCTCTAAAAGAAAAATGTACGGAGTGTATGCTGCTTAGAGTACTCGTATGTATTCACCCGTGTACGGATGTATGCAAAACTATGCAAAGCTAGACGACGTGTGCCTATGCATTTGCTAAAGGACACGCCCACTCCTTTGGAATCATCGCATGAGCAGCCGCGCGTGTTTTATGCCCAAACAAAATGAGTTTCTCGCATGCCTGCCCAACCCAAGGCAAATGCAGCTGCATTAGGCGACCCTGGAGGGGTGGGGGTGTGGTGGCTCCATAATTGAGCTCAAAATAGTTTGCATAAAAATGCAAATTGTCACATATCCTGCACATTTCTATTTAGTTTTGAACATTTGCCAGCGACGTCGGCGTTCCATGCAAATTGTTTGCGGCTTATCCAGTTTGTGTCATCTCTCAACCGATTTTTGGGATCTGTATAAGCCCGTGTTTTGCCTTATAGTATATAATGGCATTGTTGCGGGTCCTGGCCTCCTCACAAAATGGCAGGCAATTTGTTTTAGCTGCCTTTTAAATGCGGGGCTGGCAATTGTTTGAGTTAACTCGTATATTGTATAATGTTTATTGAAATGCAGCCAAGCGGCGTTGAATGTTGCGTGAGAGCCGCTAAAATAGTTGGCTAATTGCCGTTTGGTTGTGCAATTACAATTACAATTACAGTATCTAGATGAAGGTAAGATAAACTCAATTAATTAAAGCGAAACTGTGAAACTACAGATCATTAAAATATACATTTGATGTAAATCTATACCATAAATTTACATTTTCTATTAAAAACTGTCATTCAGTTGATTAAAAATAGAAGCTTTTAAAGCAATATTTATTCTATTTAGCTCAAAGACTCCCTCTCTCTGCTTAGCTATCAAAACATGCAAACAAGTATATCATATGAACACAAAAAACTTGACTTATTTGCTTGACTTGGCATAAATCACAGCTACATTTTAAATAAATGGCTCTCCGCATATTAACATGCTTAAGTCATAAATGTGGGAAAGCATGCATGGAAAACTTAATAAGATGTACAAAAAATGGGATACCAACACACAAAACAACAACAATAGGAACAACACATTAACATCAACAATAGAGCCGGCACAGACAAATAGGACACGTGCTATGGCGTCAGTCTGTGGCCGCAGGCTTCTACAAAAGTCAAATAAAGCCCAAGAGAGACCCAGACAGACAGTCAGACAGAAGGTCACACATACGTATATATGCGTGTGTGTACACAGACAGCACACACATACACACATTTATACAAAGAGGGTCGAATGTCGTCTACTTGTAGGACTTTGGCTCTGTTTGCTTGCCGGATGCGGAAGAGGCGCCATTTTGTCGCCGCTGGACATTGGTCTGATTTTTTTCATGAGCGTTGACAAAACTTCACCCAACTAAATGGACAGTGAAAATTGTTTAAGCAAATTTACTTGGGTTTGCTTTTAACTCAGCTTTTCTATCCCGTTGATGAGCGGTTAAGGGGGTTTATTAAAATTTAGCACATGTCGATGATAAGGCATTAAAACTGACAGCCTAAGGCATGACTGAGCGGCTTTTTACAATCCAAACATAAGCAACCACATTAATATACATACATTTTAAATACGTGTGCTCAGAATTTTAAGCCCTTTCAGAAAGTCAAACAGGCTTAAAAAGAAACAATGTGGCTTAGAAAACCCTTCACAGTTCGGTACTGTAAGGTTGATTTATGCTCTTTGCTTTTTTGTGGACTACAATAATATTTTAATCGCAATTTTTGACAAAAACTTGCCTTTTTTGGTAAGTTTACGAACCCATTTTTATATATAGATATACAAAAAACTACATTGCTCCTACTTGGTATGTTTGCGATATTCGCTAGGAAAATATAATAAGGATAAGTGGCCTAGGATCCAACCTTGAGCTACGTATGCATCCTGGGATATACTCTTAAGTCGCAGTCACATAAATTTTAAGTGGTCTGATTTCCCTTGTGATTTATGTTATTGATAAGTTGACAAATTTACTGATTAACTTCATTGTTAACCTTACAGATAAATTACTACTCATACTATTTCAAGTGTATAAATATCCATTCTGTATTATTTATTTTAGCTTACTTGGTTAGTTTACCATTCCAATATGTTGTGCATTTAAGATTTCAAGTTTCCTCACTTCATTAACAACTTTACAGATGAATTACCAAAATAACATTCCGTATTATTTTAAGCAGATGGCTTACCAAGTTGATCCTTGAGCACATACAGGATATTGGTTAGTTTGTCACACTCAGTGCATTCCAATTTGTTGTGCATTTAAGATTCCACATGTTTGCTGCAGATGCCATATAAATCTTTCTGCAAGTTTTGTCGCTGCAGGTGCGGTTTCAATTTAATTGCATTTGCCGCTGCATTTTCATTGCGCTGTGTCCTGGCAGTAAAAGCAGCAGCAAAATCAACGGCAAAGGCAGAGGAGGAGCCAATGGGGAAGCAAGGACTAGGGATTCCTTTTACGCATTATTATTTAACTAACAAGTAACTAGAAAAGTTTTAATACTTTGGTAACTTTCGCTTTAAATTGTTCGCTTCGCAAAGGACAAAGTGGCGCAAAGATGTCGACGACAGTCGCCTACAGCCAAAGGCACCAAGGGCTGTCAGACAAAGGGGGTAAAAGGACGCGGCAGAGACAAAAGTATGCTTAAATTAAATAAGATAAAATCTCATAAAAATGAAAATAGTTTTCCATCGTGTGGCTGCCATAGCGTAGGGCCTTCTCTTTGGTCGGCGTGGAAAGTTGGGTAAAAATATTTAAATCAAAAATTTATCTCATTAAATAGTTGACAGCTTCTTTGGCAGCTCTTTAATATCGGAATATTTGTGGCTGGTTAGTAAATGATATCAAAAATGCAGAGCTGTCATATTCTGTGAGCTGTTTGTGACAAGGATTAAGGCTGATCCTTCAATGCTGTTGTGTGGTCTGGCAATAAGTATGAATATAATGCTCGCAAATTACATTGGTTAGAGGGACTAAAACGAGGACGGGGGCAGTATAATATAAAAAGCAATGTGGCCAGCGTTAAGTACAGCAAAGTTTTTAAAATTTAATAATGGCCACAACTGCACTTTATTGTTGACAAAGTAAGTTAAGAAATAATAAATGAGAGATAAGTACTCTAACAATTATATTCATCACTGTAGGAACTAGGCACCGTAACGGTTATAAGTAATACATTTAAAAACTAATATTTAAGTATTATTTCTTGAATTTATATGTATGTTGCTCAAACTTATCCTGGTAACTATTTTTTTTCCTTTTAAATTAGGCTCACATTGTCAATAAACACTTTTGCTCAGGAATAAAAATCAATTCTTGAGTTGTTGAGGGTGTATTAAATGAATACTGCATTATAACTATGTGTTATTTGTACATATGCCGGAACCAGCCGGATCGGACCACTATAACATATAGCTGCCAAGGGATTGATCGAAAACAGCGATCTGCCTCTCTCTCTCCCGCTCTCTCTCTCTCTCTCTCTCTCTCTCTCTCTCTCTCTCTCTCTCTCTCGCTCTCTTTCTCTCTCTCTCTCTCTCTCTCTCTCTCTCTCTCTCTCTCTCTCTCTCTCTCTCTCGCTCTCTCTCTCTCGCTCTTTCTGTCTCTCTCTCTCTCTCTCGCTCTCTCTCTCTCTCGCTCTCTCTCTCTCTCGCTCTCTCTCGCTCTCACTCTCTCTCTCTCTCTCTCTCTCACACACACACACACACACACACACAAACACAATCACAAACACACACAAACACAAACACACACAAACATACACAAACCCAAACACACACATACACTAAAGTGGACCTCCAAAATGATGAATTGTAGTGGGGTCCCTTGAATTCTTGAGAATCGCAGAGAAGGGCGATCAAAGTTAGAAATCTGTTTTGTATGAATAACTTTGTTGTTTATAGAGATATCTTCACCAAACTCAGCCAAGGCGAGTTTTTAAATAGTTTATACATTCTGACCAAACTTGATCAAAATCGGTTCACTATATCATATAGCTGCCATAGGAACGATCGGCTGAAAAATGCAGTCTGACCAAATTTGGTCAAAATCGAACCACTATTTCGCTAACACATGGCTCCCATTGAAGCAATCAGACAAAAATTAAGTTGTGTATAAAATTAATTCCTGCTAGGGTATATAGCTTCGGCACTCCGAAGATAGCCGTCCTTTCTTGTTTTTTTTTTTTAATTTTGTAAACATTCATTATTTACGGTCCCTGGTAGGAACATCAATTTGCAGAAACCAAATTCTGACAACCTTGGAGACAATCTGTAAGAGCTGTTGTTTGTGAGAATTTTTAATTTCCAAAAAATAACATTTAACAACATAAGGAACTCATAAACATGCATTTCATTTTAACAATTTGTGTACCTCTGCTGAGAGTGTTCTAGTTTTGTCATCAAATGTGTAGCGCATTAGAGGACGTCTCCGACCTCACAAAGTATATATATTCTTGATCAGAATTAATTAGTTAATTCTTATAATTAATTTAATTAAATTGAGACTTATTAAATAAATACATTTTATTAATTAAATTAAAAATAATTTAAATTTTACTAAATAATTTTAATTAATAATTAAATGCAGCGATGTCCGATTGTAATGAAACTTGGCTCTGACGCTTCTTTTTGCGGCAAGCAGTACATATGTCGGAACCAGCCAGATCGGCCCAATACAACATATAGCTGCCATAGGAACAATCGGTCGACCAATTTGTTATTGTATGAAAAGCCTTGTTAATAATTAACAATTACCGACGAAACTCAACAAATCATAGATTCACTCCGTCTTGCATAAACTGACCAAATTTGATACAAGTCGAGCTACTATATCACTATAGCTACCATAGGAATAACTGGATGAAAAATTAGTATTTTATGAATAGCTTCCTTGCTTATTCTCATATTACATCCAAAGTCAGCAATTGCTAGTTTTATTATGCTTTATTAAATTTTCTATAATTTTATCAAAATTGCACGACATAATTAAATAGCTTCTATAGAAACAATCGGTCAAAAATTGAGTTTTGTATTTAAAACATTGCTGCAAGGGTATTTATCTTCGGCACGCTGAAACCGCTTTTTGTTGCTTGTATTAATCACGTATACGTCCCAAGCATTTCACACATTCACTGGAATGTTAAGTATGTTCATCCGAGAGCTTTCGCCTACAACATTGCACAAAAAAGTAATAAAAATAATAAAAAAAAAGAGGAGACGCCACCACTTGGCCACTAATTAAGCAAAGCAGCCAACAAAATTTATGTGGTAATCATCAACTTTTATGGCCGCCTCTTTTGTATGATGATGGAAAAAGTTTGTTTAAAAAAAAAAAGAAAAAATGGTACACAAAAGCAATCTACGTGATTTAGTTTTATGTGCCTCTGCAATGCGGCTACTGAAAGTTAAAAATGTGACGAAAATGTAGTGGTACCTTTGAAATAGATTGGCCCCACTAAAAAGCCATTGATATGCAAGCAAACTGTCAAATGCAAATATACCAAGGACAAACGTCCTTTCGTCCATTCAATGCAACGCAATATGGTGCTGGCACATGACAATGACAACTCAAAGGGGCCAAACAGGCGGAAGTGCTCGCCAGGACACGCCACGGAAGTTCCTTTCACTTACACACACACACGCACACTAACACGCAGGCACTGAGGGCTGTCGCACTGGGAGCATCGCTTGGTTAACTTCCGCTTGTGCGTCCCAGGGAGTGCTTGGGTCAGTCTTTGGACCAGGTTATTTGTAGTATGCATTCGCCGGAAGTACGCACAAAGTTGCACTTAAACGCCGTCAAGAGTTGCCTATTACCTGGGTTCGCACGATGACAGGGTTAGTTATGCCAGCTCCAGGTATTTGGTTGAACCAGAAAGCTTACATAACAAAGGGCTTGCCACAAATAGTTGGTAAATTGAATGCAGCAATTCGAGGCACAATTAAATGAAATTAATAATTATGTAGCCCCAGTGCAATGTACTTGTAATCAAAGTACTTGAGCATGTCAGTCTCTGAGAGTTTGTACCTAAAATGCCAGCAGATTGAATTCAGTTAATTAGTAGCTCAACAAAACTTTGTATCCGACAAATTGGTCTTAAGCCTGCTTTTATCCAGCCAAGCAAACAGAATTTTGAGAAATATTCTGCTCGACACATAACTCACACGGCTCAGGTTATTAGCGTAATGCAGCCGCGATTGTCGCAGAAGGAAGCAGACGGAGCAGGATGAATAGGACCTAAAGGAGCAGCACTGCTAACCAGAGCCACATAGATTGCCATGTGCATAAACCGCAACGTGTGCAGCATATAAGGCTGACAAATGGCTCAGTGGCTGGCCTGGCGAACTGGCAACTGGCAACTTGAAACTGTCTGGTTTAGCATTTGCATTTGAAATTTATAAGCAGCCATAACTAAGGTCCTGCCACTCCCCGCAACCGGGCTGCACATTTGCAAAACGAAAATTCTCATTATTCCCAGCTCTCAACTAAAATGCGCGACGAACTGTAGCGAGAGAAGTATTTTGAGCATAATATGCCATAAATGTGGCCACATAGGGTGGTAAGGGCAAGATAAGTTGATCAGAATAATACAAGTAGACTCCATGAGATCTACAAGGATATATTGCAGCGTCACAAGCACCCAAAGCAGTTAATACATCAAATACCCTAGTTATATCTCACTCGTTCCATAAAGTCACAGCTTTATGCCAATAAAATAAATACTCAAATCAAATGATATCCCGAAAGTCAAACTATTTTGTGACAGTTGCCTCAAAATATCATAAAATATTTAGTACTCTTAACGCAGCAGCTGGCAAGGAATCAGGGAAAACACTTCATCATAATGATACCTCTCAACTTGTTTATCCAAAGCCAAGAGCGCATAAACAATAAATTTTATTTTAGTGTGCAAATAAAATGCACACATAAATAACTTTATGACCCAATGTCAAATTGGCGCATAATTTATGTTTGCAGATGACATAACAAAATTGTCAAAAAGGATAAGCGTAATGCAAGAAAAAAAAATTAAAAGCATTTCCCTTTTCCGTCTTACATTCATAAAGATGACGCTTAAAAGTTAAGTGGAAAACTGTTCGCTCAGCATTGCAAAAGTTTTCACGAACTGACAATTGACATTCATTTTTGCGCGGAATGTCGCCATATCTAATGTGTCAAAGAGTGGGCGCAAGGGCCTTAATGTGCGATAAAAAAGGACAATAAAATGCACAAACGAGCAAAGGAGAGCACATTATTATTCGTTTTGCCAAATTTGAACATTTTCATGAGCAAGATTGTCAAATTGAATGAAGAGCTTTCTTCAGGGTGTTGAAGATTTGATGCCCTTGCAGAAATGCTAATGAAATTGCTTTCAAATTGTCGACCACGCGTTCCTATGGTAGCCAAACGAACACAAAAGGCTGAATAAATCCTGTATGCCAAAAGAAATCCATATGGTTTATGAACAATGAAACTTGCTTTTATTCAAAATTGATGAGCAACATATTTCAAAGAAATATTACGATTGTATTAAGATGGAATATGAGCATTTCATATAAATATTTATGCAAAATAAATGAATATAGACCGTCACACAGACAATTTGCATATGTATGCATAGAAGATGCCAAGCTCGGACTAGGAGCACATAAAACGCAAGAAGCCAGGAGCCAGGAGCCAGGCACCTAGCTCATATTACGACATCTCATCGTATAAAATGACACGTTATAACACTTGCACACACACAGCCAGGAAGGCGATGAGGAGAGCTGCAACTGGAGCTGCCGCAAGTGGCAGCAACTGTGAAAGAGCAGAGAAGCAGTTAAGGAGTTGGGACATCGTGGAGCTGCCGCGAGTGCACATGAACCATAAACCGCATTTTTACGTGCATGGCGTACGGTGTCACAAAACTATAAAAGTGCACCCAGCTCTATTTTGTTAACAAAACTGTTTTAAGTTTCAGTATATGCGCCTTTAAGCTCAATTCTTTCTACATTTAAGCCCGAGGCAAGAAGCAACAACACACGGCTTGCAAAAACTGTCAGTTCAGTGGACAGAACAAACAAGCAATTATTTTGCAATATCTTTGAAATTAACAAACCTCTTCCTGTCCCTTTCTACTTCAGTTCTTCTATCTCTATTATCTGGTCCGCACATGCGACGAGGGTGAAAGAAATGACTCGTTATCAATGTAACGAGTGTCAGTTTTGTGGCCAACAGCAGCAGCACTAAAGCAAATCTAAAACAGAGAGGAAATTCTAAAAAATGCATGAAAAAAATCACAGATAAGCGAAAAAACAAATCCCGAGGGTTGCTATTGGGGTTACAAAACCCCAGTAAATGTGTTCATCGATTCTAGTTTATTAGATTAAAGCACAAGGAGAAGATTACTATTGGTATATTGTATAGAAATGCTTGTGTCTTAACATCTTACTTATAGTATGTATTTGTCTACTTTTGTTTATTTGATTTATTTAAATCTATTTATATTTATATAGTTTTTGAATTTAATAACCCTTTATACTAAATTTTTTAATTTTACTGTTATTGTTATTGCTAATGTTAACTTATAATGAATGAAGAGTATTTAATGTTAATTAAATGTTACTTTATAATGAATGAATAAGTATTTAATTGTTTTTTATTTTACGGAGTATTTCAATCGGGGAATTCTGCCTATGTAGCAACGCTATAGTGACAGCGGAAATGAAGAAAGAAGAAGGAGGCGTCAAGCAAATAGTGTAATTACTACAGTGGACGCATAAGAAAAATTTCATTTATACGTTGCTAGCCATCTATCTCAGCAAGCCCTGGTTCGGCAATATCCTTTCAAATCGTCAAGGACTCATTGCTATAGAATCAAAAGGACTGACTTTCTCTATTGGCATTCAAGGATTTCCAGGATTTCACCGAAAAAAACACTTCATTTTTTTGCAAGGGGGTAGGTCAGCAAAAAGGATCTAAAATCACAAGATCGCCTGTAACTCGGTCATTTCAAGGACGATTTTGATGTCCTTTGGCAAAAAGATAGGACTTATCCTGTCAAACCCGGATATATAACCCAAAGGTCAAATATCCTTACAGGAGCTGAGAAATAAGGACTTTTCTGTATACAGAAAATTAGCGATATCTCGGCCGTATCCTTGCGTATCCTGACGAGTCCTGTGTCAGACAACTTGGCATTATCAGGGCTACCAACTGGCCAAAGGACATCAAAATCGTCCTTGTAGTTCCCAAGATATTGAGTATTTTGTATTTTGAGCACGATTCCTTTCGCCCTCGGACTGAAAATTTACAAGTCGATGGTCCTTAGATGACCCCATATTCCTTGAATGGCAATCGATAGAGTAGGTCCTTACGATCCTAACGCACAAGGTCCTGTTAAAATCTGCAAGGATATGGCTGAATGGGAGCTACTAGAAAACCGTTCCATATGTGTGTGCAGAAATTCAAAATATGTGTTGCATACTTTTAGTCGCTGCTGATCTTAGGCCACCAAATCTTGTGGCATCCTTTTAGCAATAGATCGGCCAAATCCTTAAGGATTTTAAAAACCCAGACATTTCTGTACTCGTAGGAATCAGGACTAACGATTGGCATTCAAGGATTTCCAGGATTTCACCGAAAAAAACACTTCATTTTTTTGCAAGGGGGTAGGTCAGCAAAAAGGATCTAAAATCACAAGATCGCCTGTAACTCGGTCATTTCAAGGACGATTTTGATGTCCTTTGGCAAAAAGATAGGACTTATCCTGTCAAACCCGGATATATAACCCAAAGGTCAAATATCCTTACAGGAGCTGAGAAATAAGGACTTTTCTGTATACAGAAAATTAGCGATATCTCGGCCGTATCCTTGCGTATCCTGACGAGTCCTGTGTCAGACAACTTGGCATTATCAGGGCTACCAACTGGCCAAAGGACATCAAAATCGTCCTTGTAGTTCCCAAGATATTGAGTATTTTGTATTTTGAGCACGATTCCTTTCGCCCTCGGACTGAAAATTTACAAGTCGATGGTCCTTAGATGACCCCATATTCCTTGAATGGCAATCGATAGAGTAGGTCCTTACGATCCTAACGCACAAGGTCCTGTTAAAATCTGCAAGGATATGGCTGAATGGGAGCTACTAGAAAACCGTTCCATATGTGTGTGCAGAAATTCAAAATATGTGTTGCATACTTTTAGTCGCTGCTGATCTTAGGCCACCAAATCTTGTGGCATCCTTTTAGCAATAGATCGGCCAAATCCTTAAGGATTTTAAAAACCCAGACATTTCTGTACTCGTAGGAATCAGGACTAACGATTGGCATTCAAGGATTTCCAGGATTTCACCGAAAAAAACACTTCATTTTTTTGCAAGGGGGTAGGTCAGCAAAAAGGATCTAAAATCACAAGATCGCCTGTAACTCGGTCATTTCAAGGACGATTTTGATGTCCTTTGGCAAAAAGATAGGACTTATCCTGTCAAACCCGGATATATAACCCAAAGGTCAAATATCCTTACAGGAGCTGAGAAATAAGGACTTTTCTGTATACAGAAAATTAGCGATATCTCGGCCGTATCCTTGCGTATCCTGACGAGTCCTGTGTCAGACAACTTGGCATTATCAGGGCTACCAACTGGCCAAAGGACATCAAAATCGTCCTTGTAGTTCCCAAGATATTGAGTATTTTGTATTTTGAGCACGATTCCTTTCGCCCTCGGACTGAAAATTTACAAGTCGATGGTCCTTAGATGACCCCATATTCCTTGAATGGCAATCGATAGAGTAGGTCCTTACGATCCTAACGCACAAGGTCCTGTTAAAATCTGCAAGGATATGGCTGAATGGGAGCTACTAGAAAACCGTTCCATATGTGTGTGCAGAAATTCAAAATATGTGTTGCATACTTTTAGTCGCTGCTGATCTTAGGCCACCAAATCTTGTGGCATCCTTTTAGCAATAGATCGGCCAAATCCTTAAGGATTTTAAAAACCCAGACATTTCTGTACTCGTAGGAATCAGGACTAACGATTGGCATTCAAGGATTTCCAGGATTTCACCGAAAAAAACACTTCATTTTTTTGCAAGGGGGTAGGTCAGCAAAAAGGATCTAAAATCACAAGATCGCCTGTAACTCGGTCATTTCAAGGACGATTTTGATGTCCTTTGGCAAAAAGATAGGACTTATCCTGTCAAACCCGGATATATAACCCAAAGGTCAAATATCCTTACAGGAGCTGAGAAATAAGGACTTTTCTGTATACAGAAAATTAGCGATATCTCGGCCGTATCCTTGCGTATCCTGACGAGTCCTGTGTCAGACAACTTGGCATTATCAGGGCTACCAACTGGCCAAAGGACATCAAAATCGTCCTTGTAGTTCCCAAGATATTGAGTATTTTGTATTTTGAGCACGATTCCTTTCGCCCTCGGACTGAAAATTTACAAGTCGATGGTCCTTAGATGACCCCATATTCCTTGAATGGCAATCGATAGAGTAGGTCCTTACGATCCTAACGCACAAGGTCCTGTTAAAATCTGCAAGGATATGGCTGAATGGGAGCTACTAGAAAACCGTTCCATATGTGTGTGCAGAAATTCAAAATATGTGTTGCATACTTTTAGTCGCTGCTGATCTTAGGCCACCAAATCTTGTGGCATCCTTTTAGCAATAGATCGGCCAAATCCTTAAGGATTTTAAAAACCCAGACATTTCTGTACTCGTAGGAATCAGGACTAACGATTGGCATTCAAGGATTTCCAGGATTTCACCGAAAAAAACACTTCATTTTTTTGCAAGGGGGTAGGTCAGCAAAAAGGATCTAAAATCACAAGATCGCCTGTAACTCGGTCATTTCAAGGACGATTTTGATGTCCTTTGGCAAAAAGATAGGACTTATCCTGTCAAACCCGGATATATAACCCAAAGGTCAAATATCCTTACAGGAGCTGAGAAATAAGGACTTTTCTGTATACAGAAAATTAGCGATATCTCGGCCGTATCCTTGCGTATCCTGACGAGTCCTGTGTCAGACAACTTGGCATTATCAGGGCTACCAACTGGCCAAAGGACATCAAAATCGTCCTTGTAGTTCCCAAGATATTGAGTATTTTGTATTTTGAGCACGATTCCTTTCGCCCTCGGACTGAAAATTTACAAGTCGATGGTCCTTAGATGACCCCATATTCCTTGAATGGCAATCGATAGAGTAGGTCCTTACGATCCTAACGCACAAGGTCCTGTTAAAATCTGCAAGGATATGGCTGAATGGGAGCTACTAGAAAACCGTTCCATATGTGTGTGCAGAAATTCAAAATATGTGTTGCATACTTTTAGTCGCTGCTGATCTTAGGCCACCAAATCTTGTGGCATCCTTTTAGCAATAGATCGGCCAAATCCTTAAGGATTTTAAAAACCCAGACATTTCTGTACTCGTAGGAATCAGGACTAACGATTGGCATTCAAGGATTTCCAGGATTTCACCGAAAAAAACACTTCATTTTTTTGCAAGGGGGTAGGTCAGCAAAAAGGATCTAAAATCACAAGATCGCCTGTAACTCGGTCATTTCAAGGACGATTTTGATGTCCTTTGGCAAAAAGATAGGACTTATCCTGTCAAACCCGGATATATAACCCAAAGGTCAAATATCCTTACAGGAGCTGAGAAATAAGGACTTTTCTGTATACAGAAAATTAGCGATATCTCGGCCGTATCCTTGCGTATCCTGACGAGTCCTGTGTCAGACAACTTGGCATTATCAGGGCTACCAACTGGCCAAAGGACATCAAAATCGTCCTTGTAGTTCCCAAGATATTGAGTATTTTGTATTTTGAGCACGATTCCTTTCGCCCTCGGACTGAAAATTTACAAGTCGATGGTCCTTAGATGACCCCATATTCCTTGAATGGCAATCGATAGAGTAGGTCCTTACGATCCTAACGCACAAGGTCCTGTTAAAATCTGCAAGGATATGGCTGAATGGGAGCTACTAGAAAACCGTTCCATATGTGTGTGCAGAAATTCAAAATATGTGTTGCATACTTTTGGTCGCTGCTGATCTTAGGCCACCAAATCTTGTGGCATCCTTTTAGCAATAGATCGGCCAAATCCTTAAGGATTTTAAAAACCCAGACATTTCTGTACTCGTAGGAATCAGGACTAACGATTGGCATTCAAGGATTTCCAGGATTTCACCGAAAAAAACACTTCATTTTTTTGCAAGGGGGTAGGTCAGCAAAAAGGATCTAAAATCACAAGATCGCCTGTAACTCGGTCATTTCAAGGACGATTTTGATGTCCTTTGGCAAAAAGATAGGACTTATCCTGTCAAACCCGGATATATAACCCAAAGGTCAAATATCCTTACAGGAGCTGAGAAATAAGGACTTTTCTGTATACAGAAAATTAGCGATATCTCGGCCGTATCCTTGCGTATCCTGACGAGTCCTGTGTCAGACAACTTGGCATTATCAGGGCTACCAACTGGCCAAAGGACATCAAAATCGTCCTTGTAGTTCCCAAGATATTGAGTATTTTGTATTTTGAGCACGATTCCTTTCGCCCTCGGACTGAAAATTTACAAGTCGATGGTCCTTAGATGACCCCATATTCCTTGAATGGCAATCGATAGAGTAGGTCCTTACGATCCTAACGCACAAGGTCCTGTTAAAATCTGCAAGGATATGGCTGAATGGGAGCTACTAGAAAACCGTTCCATATGTGTGTGCAGAAATTCAAAATATGTGTTGCATACTTTTAGTCGCTGCTGATCTTAGGCCACCAAATCTTGTGGCATCCTTTTAGCAATAGATCGGCCAAATCCTTAAGGATTTTAAAAACCCAGACATTTCTGTACTCGTAGGAATCAGGACTAACGATTGGCATTCAAGGATTTCCAGGATTTCACCGAAAAAAACACTTCATTTTTTTGCAAGGGGGTAGGTCAGCAAAAAGGATCTAAAATCACAAGATCGCCTGTAACTCGGTCATTTCAAGGACGATTTTGATGTCCTTTGGCAAAAAGATAGGACTTATCCTGTCAAACCCGGATATATAACCCAAAGGTCAAATATCCTTACAGGAGCTGAGAAATAAGGACTTTTCTGTATACAGAAAATTAGCGATATCTCGGCCGTATCCTTGCGTATCCTGACGAGTCCTGTGTCAGACAACTTGGCATTATCAGGGCTACCAACTGGCCAAAGGACATCAAAATCGTCCTTGTAGTTCCCAAGATATTGAGTATTTTGTATTTTGAGCACGATTCCTTTCGCCCTCGGACTGAAAATTTACAAGTCGATGGTCCTTAGATGACCCCATATTCCTTGAATGGCAATCGATAGAGTAGGTCCTTACGATCCTAACGCACAAGGTCCTGTTAAAATCTGCAAGGATATGGCTGAATGGGAGCTACTAGAAAACCGTTCCATATGTGTGTGCAGAAATTCAAAATATGTGTTGCATACTTTTAGTCGCTGCTGATCTTAGGCCACCAAATCTTGTGGCATCCTTTTAGCAATAGATCGGCCAAATCCTTAAGGATTTTAAAAACCCAGACATTTCTGTACTCGTAGGAATCAGGACTAACGATTGGCATTCAAGGATTTCCAGGATTTCACCGAAAAAAACACTTCATTTTTTTGCAAGGGGGTAGGTCAGCAAAAAGGATCTAAAATCACAAGATCGCCTGTAACTCGGTCATTTCAAGGACGATTTTGATGTCCTTTGGCAAAAAGATAGGACTTATCCTGTCAAACCCGGATATATAACCCAAAGGTCAAATATCCTTACAGGAGCTGAGAAATAAGGACTTTTCTGTATACAGAAAATTAGCGATATCTCGGCCGTATCCTTGCGTATCCTGACGAGTCCTGTGTCAGACAACTTGGCATTATCAGGGCTACCAACTGGCCAAAGGACATCAAAATCGTCCTTGTAGTTCCCAAGATATTGAGTATTTTGTATTTTGAGCACGATTCCTTTCGCCCTCGGACTGAAAATTTACAAGTCGATGGTCCTTAGATGACCCCATATTCCTTGAATGGCAATCGATAGAGTAGGTCCTTACGATCCTAACGCACAAGGTCCTGTTAAAATCTGCAAGGATATGGCTGAATGGGAGCTACTAGAAAACCGTTCCATATGTGTGTGCAGAAATTCAAAATATGTGTTGCATACTTTTAGTCGCTGCTGATCTTAGGCCACCAAATCTTGTGGCATCCTTTTAGCAATAGATCGGCCAAATCCTTAAGGATTTCAAAAACCCAGACATTTCTGTACTCGTAGGAATCAGGACTAACGATTGGCATTCAAGGATTTCCAGGATTTCACCGAAAAAAACACTTCATTTTTTTGCAAGGGGGTAGGTCAGCAAAAAGGATCTAAAATCACAAGATCGCCTGTAACTCGGTCATTTCAAGGACGATTTTGATGTCCTTTGGCAAAAAGATAGGACTTATCCTGTCAAACCCGGATATATAACCCAAAGGTCAAATATCCTTACAGGAGCTGAGAAATAAGGACTTTTCTGTATACAGAAAATTAGCGATATCTCGGCCGTATCCTTGCGTATCCTGACGAGTCCTGTGTCAGACAACTTGGCATTATCAGGGCTACCAACTGGCCAAAGGACATCAAAATCGTCCTTGTAGTTCCCAAGATATTGAGTATTTTGTATTTTGAGCACGATTCCTTTCGCCCTCGGACTGAAAATTTACAAGTCGATGGTCCTTAGATGACCCCATATTCCTTGAATGGCAATCGATAGAGTAGGTCCTTACGATCCTAACGCACAAGGTCCTGTTAAAATCTGCAAGGATATGGCTGAATGGGAGCTACTAGAAAACCGTTCCATATGTGTGTGCAGAAATTCAAAATATGTGTTGCATACTTTTAGTCGCTGCTGATCTTAGGCCACCAAATCTTGTGGCATCCTTTTAGCAATAGATCGGCCAAATCCTTAAGGATTTTAAAAACCCAGACATTTCTGTACTCGTAGGAATCAGGACTAACGATTGGCATTCAAGGATTTCCAGGATTTCACCGAAAAAAACACTTCATTTTTTTGCAAGGGGGTAGGTCAGCAAAAAGGATCTAAAATCACAAGATCGCCTGTAACTCGGTCATTTCAAGGACGATTTTGATGTCCTTTGGCAAAAAGATAGGACTTATCCTGTCAAACCCGGATATATAACCCAAAGGTCAAATATCCTTACAGGAGCTGAGAAATAAGGACTTTTCTGTATACAGAAAATTAGCGATATCTCGGCCGTATCCTTGCGTATCCTGACGAGTCCTGTGTCAGACAACTTGGCATTATCAGGGCTACCAACTGGCCAAAGGACATCAAAATCGTCCTTGTAGTTCCCAAGATATTGAGTATTTTGTATTTTGAGCACGATTCCTTTCGCCCTCGGACTGAAAATTTACAAGTCGATGGTCCTTAGATGACCCCATATTCCTTGAATGGCAATCGATAGAGTAGGTCCTTACGATCCTAACGCACAAGGTCCTGTTAAAATCTGCAAGGATATGGCTGAATGGGAGCTACTAGAAAACCGTTCCATATGTGTGTGCAGAAATTCAAAATATGTGTTGCATACTTTTAGTCGCTGCTGATCTTAGGCCACCAAATCTTGTGGCATCCTTTTAGCAATAGATCGGCCAAATCCTTAAGGATTTTAAAAACCCAGACATTTCTGTACTCGTAGGAATCAGGACTAACGATTGGCATTCAAGGATTTCCAGGATTTCACCGAAAAAAACACTTCATTTTTTTGCAAGGGGGTAGGTCAGCAAAAAGGATCTAAAATCACAAGATCGCCTGTAACTCGGTCATTTCAAGGACGATTTTGATGTCCTTTGGCAAAAAGATAGGACTTATCCTGTCAAACCCGGATATATAACCCAAAGGTCAAATATCCTTACAGGAGCTGAGAAATAAGGACTTTTCTGTATACAGAAAATTAGCGATATCTCGGCCGTATCCTTGCGTATCCTGACGAGTCCTGTGTCAGACAACTTGGCATTATCAGGGCTACCAACTGGCCAAAGGACATCAAAATCGTCCTTGTAGTTCCCAAGATATTGAGTATTTTGTATTTTGAGCACGATTCCTTTCGCCCTCGGACTGAAAATTTACAAGTCGATGGTCCTTAGATGACCCCATATTCCTTGAATGGCAATCGATAGAGTAGGTCCTTACGATCCTAACGCACAAGGTCCTGTTAAAATCTGCAAGGATATGGCTGAATGGGAGCTACTAGAAAACCGTTCCATATGTGTGTGCAGAAATTCAAAATATGTGTTGCATACTTTTAGTCGCTGCTGATCTTAGGCCACCAAATCTTGTGGCATCCTTTTAGCAATAGATCGGCCAAATCCTTAAGGATTTTAAAAACCCAGACATTTCTGTACTCGTAGGAATCAGGACTAACGATTGGCATTCAAGGATTTCCAGGATTTCACCGAAAAAAACACTTCATTTTTTTGCAAGGGGGTAGGTCAGCAAAAAGGATCTAAAATCACAAGATCGCCTGTAACTCGGTCATTTCAAGGACGATTTTGATGTCCTTTGGCAAAAAGATAGGACTTATCCTGTCAAACCCGGATATATAACCCAAAGGTCAAATATCCTTACAGGAGCTGAGAAATAAGGACTTTTCTGTATACAGAAAATTAGCGATATCTCGGCCGTATCCTTGCGTATCCTGACGAGTCCTGTGTCAGACAACTTGGCATTATCAGGGCTACCAACTGGCCAAAGGACATCAAAATCGTCCTTGTAGTTCCCAAGATATTGAGTATTTTGTATTTTGAGCACGATTCCTTTCGCCCTCGGACTGAAAATTTACAAGTCGATGGTCCTTAGATGACCCCATATTCCTTGAATGGCAATCGATAGAGTAGGTCCTTACGATCCTAACGCACAAGGTCCTGTTAAAATCTGCAAGGATATGGCTGAATGGGAGCTACTAGAAAACCGTTCCATATGTGTGTGCAGAAATTCAAAATATGTGTTGCATACTTTTAGTCGCTGCTGATCTTAGGCCACCAAATCTTGTGGCATCCTTTTAGCAATAGATCGGCCAAATCCTTAAGGATTTTAAAAACCCAGACATTTCTGTACTCGTAGGAATCAGGACTAACGATTGGCATTCAAGGATTTCCAGGATTTCACCGAAAAAAACACTTCATTTTTTTGCAAGGGGGTAGGTCAGCAAAAAGGATCTAAAATCACAAGATCGCCTGTAACTCGGTCATTTCAAGGACGATTTTGATGTCCTTTGGCAAAAAGATAGGACTTATCCTGTCAAACCCGGATATATAACCCAAAGGTCAAATATCCTTACAGGAGCTGAGAAATAAGGACTTTTCTGTATACAGAAAATTAGCGATATCTCGGCCGTATCCTTGCGTATCCTGACGAGTCCTGTGTCAGACAACTTGGCATTATCAGGGCTACCAACTGGCCAAAGGACATCAAAATCGTCCTTGTAGTTCCCAAGATATTGAGTATTTTGTATTTTGAGCACGATTCCTTTCGCCCTCGGACTGAAAATTTACAAGTCGATGGTCCTTAGATGACCCCATATTCCTTGAATGGCAATCGATAGAGTAGGTCCTTACGATCCTAACGCACAAGGTCCTGTTAAAATCTGCAAGGATATGGCTGAATGGGAGCTACTAGAAAACCGTTCCATATGTGTGTGCAGAAATTCAAAATATGTGTTGCATACTTTTAGTCGCTGCTGATCTTAGGCCGCCAAATCTTGTGGCATCCTTTTAGCAATAGATCGGCCAAATCCTTAAGGATTTTTAAAACCCAGACATTTCTGTACTCGTAGGAATCAGGACTAACGATTGGCATTCAAGGATTTCCAGGATTTCACCGAAAAAAACACTTCATTTTTTTGCAAGGGGGTAGGTCAGCAAAAAGGATCTAAAATCACAAGATCGCCTGTAACTCGGTCATTTCAAGGACGATTTTGATGTCCTTTGGCAAAAAGATAGGACTTATCCTGTCAAACCCGGATATATAACCCAAAGGTCAAATATCCTTACAGGAGCTGAGAAATAAGGACTTTTCTGTATACAGAAAATTAGCGATATCTCGGCCGTATCCTTGCGTATCCTGACGAGTCCTGTGTCAGACAACTTGGCATTATCAGGGCTACCAACTGGCCAAAGGACATCAAAATCGTCCTTGTAGTTCCCAAGATATTGAGTATTTTGTATTTTGAGCACGATTCCTTTCGCCCTCGGACTGAAAATTTACAAGTCGATGGTCCTTAGATGACCCCATATTCCTTGAATGGCAATCGATAGAGTAGGTCCTTACGATCCTAACGCACAAGGTCCTGTTAAAATCTGCAAGGATATGGCTGAATGGGAGCTACTAGAAAACCGTTCCATATGTGTGTGCAGAAATTCAAAATATGTGTTGCATACTTTTAGTCGCTGCTGATCTTAGGCCACCAAATCTTGTGGCATCCTTTTAGCAATAGATCGGCCAAATCCTTAAGGATTTTAAAAACCCAGACATTTCTGTACTCGTAGGAATCAGGACTAACGATTGGCATTCAAGGATTTCCAGGATTTCACCGAAAAAAACACTTCATTTTTTTGCAAGGGGGTAGGTCAGCAAAAAGGATCTAAAATCACAAGATCGCCTGTAACTCGGTCATTTCAAGGACGATTTTGATGTCCTTTGGCAAAAAGATAGGACTTATCCTGTCAAACCCGGATATATAACCCAAAGGTCAAATATCCTTACAGGAGCTGAGAAATAAGGACTTTTCTGTATACAGAAAATTAGCGATATCTCGGCCGTATCCTTGCGTATCCTGACGAGTCCTGTGTCAGACAACTTGGCATTATCAGGGCTACCAACTGGCCAAAGGACATCAAAATCGTCCTTGTAGTTCCCAAGATATTGAGTATTTTGTATTTTGAGCACGATTCCTTTCGCCCTCGGACTGAAAATTTACAAGTCGATGGTCCTTAGATGACCCCATATTCCTTGAATGGCAATCGATAGAGTAGGTCCTTACGATCCTAACGCACAAGGTCCTGTTAAAATCTGCAAGGATATGGCTGAATGGGAGCTACTAGAAAACCGTTCCATATGTGTGTGCAGAAATTCAAAATATGTGTTGCATACTTTTAGTCGCTGCTGATCTTAGGCCACCAAATCTTGTGGCATCCTTTTAGCAATAGATCGGCCAAATCCTTAAGGATTTTAAAAACCCAGACATTTCTGTACTCGTAGGAATCAGGACTAACGATTGGCATTCAAGGATTTCCAGGATTTCACCGAAAAAAACACTTCATTTTTTTGCAAGGGGGTAGGTCAGCAAAAAGGATCTAAAATCACAAGATCGCCTGTAACTCGGTCATTTCAAGGACGATTTTGATGTCCTTTGGCAAAAAGATAGGACTTATCCTGTCAAACCCGGATATATAACCCAAAGGTCAAATATCCTTACAGGAGCTGAGAAATAAGGACTTTTCTGTATACAGAAAATTAGCGATATCTCGGCCGTATCCTTGCGTATCCTGACGAGTCCTGTGTCAGACAACTTGGCATTATCAGGGCTACCAACTGGCCAAAGGACATCAAAATCGTCCTTGTAGTTCCCAAGATATTGAGTATTTTGTATTTTGAGCACGATTCCTTTCGCCCTCGGACTGAAAATTTACAAGTCGATGGTCCTTAGATGACCCCATATTCCTTGAATGGCAATCGATAGAGTAGGTCCTTACGATCCTAACGCACAAGGTCCTGTTAAAATCTGCAAGGATATGGCTGAATGGGAGCTACTAGAAAACCGTTCCATATGTGTGTGCAGAAATTCAAAATATGTGTTGCATACTTTTAGTCGCTGCTGATCTTAGGCCACCAAATCTTGTGGCATCCTTTTAGCAATAGATCGGCCAAATCCTTAAGGATTTTAAAAACCCAGACATTTCTGTACTCGTAGGAATCAGGACTAACGATTGGCATTCAAGGATTTCCAGGATTTCACCGAAAAAAACACTTCATTTTTTTGCAAGGGGGTAGGTCAGCAAAAAGGATCTAAAATCACAAGATCGCCTGTAACTCGGTCATTTCAAGGACGATTTTGATGTCCTTTGGCAAAAAGATAGGACTTATCCTGTCAAACCCGGATATATAACCCAAAGGTCAAATATCCTTACAGGAGCTGAGAAATAAGGACTTTTCTGTATACAGAAAATTAGCGATATCTCGGCCGTATCCTTGCGTATCCTGACGAGTCCTGTGTCAGACAACTTGGCATTATCAGGGCTACCAACTGGCCAAAGGACATCAAAATCGTCCTTGTAGTTCCCAAGATATTGAGTATTTTGTATTTTGAGCACGATTCCTTTCGCCCTCGGACTGAAAATTTACAAGTCGATGGTCCTTAGATGACCCCATATTCCTTGAATGGCAATCGATAGAGTAGGTCCTTACGATCCTAACGCACAAGGTCCTGTTAAAATCTGCAAGGATATGGCTGAATGGGAGCTACTAGAAAACCGTTCCATATGTGTGTGCAGAAATTCAAAATATGTGTTGCATACTTTTAGTCGCTGCTGATCTTAGGCCACCAAATCTTGTGGCATCCTTTTAGCAATAGATCGGCCAAATCCTTAAGGATTTTAAAAACCCAGACATTTCTGTACTCGTAGGAATCAGGACTAACGATTGGCATTCAAGGATTTCCAGGATTTCACCGAAAAAAACACTTCATTTTTTTGCAAGGGGGTAGGTCAGCAAAAAGGATCTAAAATCACAAGATCGCCTGTAACTCGGTCATTTCAAGGACGATTTTAATGTCCTTTGGCAAAAAGATAGGACTTATCCTGTCAAACCCGGATATATAACCCAAAGGTCAAATATCCTTACAGGAGCTGAGAAATAAGGACTTTTCTGTATACAGAAAATTAGCGATATCTCGGCCGTATCCTTGCGTATCCTGACGAGTCCTGTGTCAGACAACTTGGCATTATCAGGGCTACCAACTGGCCAAAGGACATCAAAATCGTCCTTGTAGTTCCCAAGATATTGAGTATTTTGTATTTTGAGCACGATTCCTTTCGCCCTCGGACTGAAAATTTACAAGTCGATGGTCCTTAGATGACCCCATATTCCTTGAATGGCAATCGATAGAGTAGGTCCTTACGATCCTAACGCACAAGGTCCTGTTAAAATCTGCAAGGATATGGCTGAATGGGAGCTACTAGAAAACCGTTCCATATGTGTGTGCAGAAATTCAAAATATGTGTTGCATACTTTTAGTCGCTGCTGATCTTAGGCCACCAAATCTTGTGGCATCCTTTTAGCAATAGATCGGCCAAATCCTTAAGGATTTTAAAAACCCAGACATTTCTGTACTCGTAGGAATCAGGACTAACGATTGGCATTCAAGGATTTCCAGGATTTCACCGAAAAAAACACTTCATTTTTTTGCAAGGGGGTAGGTCAGCAAAAAGGATCTAAAATCACAAGATCGCCTGTAACTCGGTCATTTCAAGGACGATTTTGATGTCCTTTGGCAAAAAGATAGGACTTATCCTGTCAAACCCGGATATATAACCCAAAGGTCAAATATCCTTACAGGAGCTGAGAAATAAGGACTTTTCTGTATACAGAAAATTAGCGATATCTCGGCCGTATCCTTGCGTATCCTGACGAGTCCTGTGTCAGACAACTTGGCATTATCAGGGCTACCAACTGGCCAAAGGACATCAAAATCGTCCTTGTAGTTCCCAAGATATTGAGTATTTTGTATTTTGAGCACGATTCCTTTCGCCCTCGGACTGAAAATTTACAAGTCGATGGTCCTTAGATGACCCCATATTCCTTGAATGGCAATCGATAGAGTAGGTCCTTACGATCCTAACGCACAAGGTCCTGTTAAAATCTGCAAGGATATGGCTGAATGGGAGCTACTAGAAAACCGTTCCATATGTGTGTGCAGAAATTCAAAATATGTGTTGCATACTTTTAGTCGCTGCTGATCTTAGGCCACCAAATCTTGTGGCATCCTTTTAGCAATAGATCGGCCAAATCCTTAAGGATTTTAAAAACCCAGACATTTCTGTACTCGTAGGAATCAGGACTAACGATTGGCATTCAAGGATTTCCAGGATTTCACCGAAAAAAACACTTCATTTTTTTGCAAGGGGGTAGGTCAGCAAAAAGGATCTAAAATCACAAGATCGCCTGTAACTCGGTCATTTCAAGGACGATTTTGATGTCCTTTGGCAAAAAGATAGGACTTATCCTGTCAAACCCGGATATATAACCCAAAGGTCAAATATCCTTACAGGAGCTGAGAAATAAGGACTTTTCTGTATACAGAAAATTAGCGATATCTCGGCCGTATCCTTGCGTATCCTGACGAGTCCTGTGTCAGACAACTTGGCATTATCAGGGCTACCAACTGGCCAAAGGACATCAAAATCGTCCTTGTAGTTCCCAAGATATTGAGTATTTTGTATTTTGAGCACGATTCCTTTCGCCCTCGGACTGAAAATTTACAAGTCGATGGTCCTTAGATGACCCCATATTCCTTGAATGGCAATCGATAGAGTAGGTCCTTACGATCCTAACGCACAAGGTCCTGTTAAAATCTGCAAGGATATGGCTGAATGGGAGCTACTAGAAAACCGTTCCATATGTGTGTGCAGAAATTCAAAATATGTGTTGCATACTTTTAGTCGCTGCTGATCTTAGGCCACCAAATCTTGTGGCATCCTTTTAGCAATAGATCGGCCAAATCCTTAAGGATTTTAAAAACCCAGACATTTCTGTACTCGTAGGAATCAGGACTAACGATTGGCATTCAAGGATTTCCAGGATTTCACCGAAAAAAACACTTCATTTTTTTGCAAGGGGGTAGGTCAGCAAAAAGGATCTAAAATCACAAGATCGCCTGTAACTCGGTCATTTCAAGGACGATTTTGATGTCCTTTGGCAAAAAGATAGGACTTATCCTGTCAAACCCGGATATATAACCCAAAGGTCAAATATCCTTACAGGAGCTGAGAAATAAGGACTTTTCTGTATACAGAAAATTAGCGATATCTCGGCCGTATCCTTGCGTATCCTGACGAGTCCTGTGTCAGACAACTTGGCATTATCAGGGCTACCAACTGGCCAAAGGACATCAAAATCGTCCTTGTAGTTCCCAAGATATTGAGTATTTTGTATTTTGAGCACGATTCCTTTCGCCCTCGGACTGAAAATTTACAAGTCGATGGTCCTTAGATGACCCCATATTCCTTGAATGGCAATCGATAGAGTAGGTCCTTACGATCCTAACGCACAAGGTCCTGTTAAAATCTGCAAGGATATGGCTGAATGGGAGCTACTAGAAAACCGTTCCATATGTGTGTGCAGAAATTCAAAATATGTGTTGCATACTTTTAGTCGCTGCTGATCTTAGGCCACCAAATCTTGTGGCATCCTTTTAGCAATAGATCGGCCAAATCCTTAAGGATTTTAAAAACCCAGACATTTCTGTACTCGTAGGAATCAGGACTAACGATTGGCATTCAAGGATTTCCAGGATTTCACCGAAAAAAACACTTCATTTTTTTGCAAGGGGGTAGGTCAGCAAAAAGGATCTAAAATCACAAGATCGCCTGTAACTCGGTCATTTCAAGGACGATTTTGATGTCCTTTGGCAAAAAGATAGGACTTATCCTGTCAAACCCGGATATATAACCCAAAGGTCAAATATCCTTACAGGAGCTGAGAAATAAGGACTTTTCTGTATACAGAAAATTAGCGATATCTCGGCCGTATCCTTGCGTATCCTGACGAGTCCTGTGTCAGACAACTTGGCATTATCAGGGCTACCAACTGGCCAAAGGACATCAAAATCGTCCTTGTAGTTCCCAAGATATTGAGTATTTTGTATTTTGAGCACGATTCCTTTCGCCCTCGGACTGAAAATTTACAAGTCGATGGTCCTTAGATGACCCCATATTCCTTGAATGGCAATCGATAGAGTAGGTCCTTACGATCCTAACGCACAAGGTCCTGTTAAAATCTGCAAGGATATGGCTGAATGGGAGCTACTAGAAAACCGTTCCATATGTGTGTGCAGAAATTCAAAATATGTGTTGCATACTTTTAGTCGCTGCTGATCTTAGGCCACCAAATCTTGTGGCATCCTTTTAGCAATAGATCGGCCAAATCCTTAAGGATTTTAAAAACCCAGACATTTCTGTACTCGTAGGAATCAGGACTAACGATTGGCATTCAAGGATTTCCAGGATTTCACCGAAAAAAACACTTCATTTTTTTGCAAGGGGGTAGGTCAGCAAAAAGGATCTAAAATCACAAGATCGCCTGTAACTCGGTCATTTCAAGGACGATTTTGATGTCCTTTGGCAAAAAGATAGGACTTATCCTGTCAAACCCGGATATATAACCCAAAGGTCAAATATCCTTACAGGAGCTGAGAAATAAGGACTTTTCTGTATACAGAAAATTAGCGATATCTCGGCCGTATCCTTGCGTATCCTGACGAGTCCTGTGTCAGACAACTTGGCATTATCAGGGCTACCAACTGGCCAAAGGACATCAAAATCGTCCTTGTAGTTCCCAAGATATTGAGTATTTTGTATTTTGAGCACGATTCCTTTCGCCCTCGGACTGAAAATTTACAAGTCGATGGTCCTTAGATGACCCCATATTCCTTGAATGGCAATCGATAGAGTAGGTCCTTACGATCCTAACGCACAAGGTCCTGTTAAAATCTGCAAGGATATGGCTGAATGGGAGCTACTAGAAAACCGTTCCATATGTGTGTGCAGAAATTCAAAATATGTGTTGCATACTTTTAGTCGCTGCTGATCTTAGGCCACCAAATCTTGTGGCATCCTTTTAGCAATAGATCGGCCAAATCCTTAAGGATTTTAAAAACCCAGACATTTCTGTACTCGTAGGAATCAGGACTAACGATTGGCATTCAAGGATTTCCAGGATTTCACCGAAAAAAACACTTCATTTTTTTGCAAGGGGGTAGGTCAGCAAAAAGGATCTAAAATCACAAGATCGCCTGTAACTCGGTCATTTCAAGGACGATTTTGATGTCCTTTGGCAAAAAGATAGGACTTATCCTGTCAAACCCGGATATATAACCCAAAGGTCAAATATCCTTACAGGAGCTGAGAAATAAGGACTTTTCTGTATACAGAAAATTAGCGATATCTCGGCCGTATCCTTGCGTATCCTGACGAGTCCTGTGTCAGACAACTTGGCATTATCAGGGCTACCAACTGGCCAAAGGACATCAAAATCGTCCTTGTAGTTCCCAAGATATTGAGTATTTTGTATTTTGAGCACGATTCCTTTCGCCCTCGGACTGAAAATTTACAAGTCGATGGTCCTTAGATGACCCCATATTCCTTGAATGGCAATCGATAGAGTAGGTCCTTACGATCCTAACGCACAAGGTCCTGTTAAAATCTGCAAGGATATGGCTGAATGGGAGCTACTAGAAAACCGTTCCATATGTGTGTGCAGAAATTCAAAATATGTGTTGCATACTTTTAGTCGCTGCTGATCTTAGGCCACCAAATCTTGTGGCATCCTTTTAGCAATAGATCGGCCAAATCCTTAAGGATTTTAAAAACCCAGACATTTCTGTACTCGTAGGAATCAGGACTAACGATTGGCATTCAAGGATTTCCAGGATTTCACCGAAAAAAACACTTCATTTTTTTGCAAGGGGGTAGGTCAGCAAAAAGGATCTAAAATCACAAGATCGCCTGTAACTCGGTCATTTCAAGGACGATTTTGATGTCCTTTGGCAAAAAGATAGGACTTATCCTGTCAAACCCGGATATATAACCCAAAGGTCAAATATCCTTACAGGAGCTGAGAAATAAGGACTTTTCTGTATACAGAAAATTAGCGATATCTCGGCCGTATCCTTGCGTATCCTGACGAGTCCTGTGTCAGACAACTTGGCATTATCAGGGCTACCAACTGGCCAAAGGACATCAAAATCGTCCTTGTAGTTCCCAAGATATTGAGTATTTTGTATTTTGAGCACGATTCCTTTCGCCCTCGGACTGAAAATTTACAAGTCGATGGTCCTTAGATGACCCCATATTCCTTGAATGGCAATCGATAGAGTAGGTCCTTACGATCCTAACGCACAAGGTCCTGTTAAAATCTGCAAGGATATGGCTGAATGGGAGCTACTAGAAAACCGTTCCATATGTGTGTGCAGAAATTCAAAATATGTGTTGCATACTTTTAGTCGCTGCTGATCTTAGGCCACCAAATCTTGTGGCATCCTTTTAGCAATAGATCGGCCAAATCCTTAAGGATTTTAAAAACCCAGACATTTCTGTACTCGTAGGAATCAGGACTAACGATTGGCATTCAAGGATTTCCAGGATTTCACCGAAAAAAACACTTCATTTTTTTGCAAGGGGGTAGGTCAGCAAAAAGGATCTAAAATCACAAGATCGCCTGTAACTCGGTCATTTCAAGGACGATTTTGATGTCCTTTGGCAAAAAGATAGGACTTATCCTGTCAAACCCGGATATATAACCCAAAGGTCAAATATCCTTACAGGAGCTGAGAAATAAGGACTTTTCTGTATACAGAAAATTAGCGATATCTCGGCCGTATCCTTGCGTATCCTGACGAGTCCTGTGTCAGACAACTTGGCATTATCAGGGCTACCAACTGGCCAAAGGACATCAAAATCGTCCTTGTAGTTCCCAAGATATTGAGTATTTTGTATTTTGAGCACGATTCCTTTCGCCCTCGGACTGAAAATTTACAAGTCGATGGTCCTTAGATGACCCCATATTCCTTGAATGGCAATCGATAGAGTAGGTCCTTACGATCCTAACGCACAAGGTCCTGTTAAAATCTGCAAGGATATGGCTGAATGGGAGCTACTAGAAAACCGTTCCATATGTGTGTGCAGAAATTCAAAATATGTGTTGCATACTTTTAGTCGCTGCTGATCTTAGGCCACCAAATCTTGTGGCATCCTTTTAGCAATAGATCGGCCAAATCCTTAAGGATTTTAAAAACCCAGACATTTCTGTACTCGTAGGAATCAGGACTAACGATTGGCATTCAAGGATTTCCAGGATTTCACCGAAAAAAACACTTCATTTTTTTGCAAGGGGGTAGGTCAGCAAAAAGGATCTAAAATCACAAGATCGCCTGTAACTCGGTCATTTCAAGGACGATTTTGATGTCCTTTGGCAAAAAGATAGGACTTATCCTGTCAAACCCGGATATATAACCCAAAGGTCAAATATCCTTACAGGAGCTGAGAAATAAGGACTTTTCTGTATACAGAAAATTAGCGATATCTCGGCCGTATCCTTGCGTATCCTGACGAGTCCTGTGTCAGACAACTTGGCATTATCAGGGCTACCAACTGGCCAAAGGACATCAAAATCGTCCTTGTAGTTCCCAAGATATTGAGTATTTTGTATTTTGAGCACGATTCCTTTCGCCCTCGGACTGAAAATTTACAAGTCGATGGTCCTTAGATGACCCCATATTCCTTGAATGGCAATCGATAGAGTAGGTCCTTACGATCCTAACGCACAAGGTCCTGTTAAAATCTGCAAGGATATGGCTGAATGGGAACTACTAGAAAACCGTTCCATTTGTGCAGAAATTCAATATATTCTTTGCATACTTTTGAGCTGCTGATCTTAAGCTAGAAAATCTTGCTGCATAGTTGTAGCTGTAGTTGAAATTTCAACTTTCCAATTTGTAAGACCGAAAATTGCAAAATATACCAGATCGGCAGTAACAGCCAATTGACTGTTATTCAACTATGTAAATAAAAGTAGTATTTTGTATGTATAAAAGTTAACAGTGTGTTAAATTTACTTTATGATGACATACATATGATCAAATTTTCTTCAATTTGCTACTTTAACAGTAGTTTGATAAATAAGATGAACGTCAAGCCGAATTTTGGTAAGCGTAAGCTCTTGCAGTACACGAAAATTCAAAGATTATCCCAAAGCAAAAAAAAAGTCAAATTATAATTAATTGATTGTTTATTTAAATAAAA
Source organism: Hirtodrosophila histrioides (assembly GCA_037075165.1). Lineage (NCBI taxonomy): Eukaryota > Metazoa > Arthropoda > Insecta > Diptera > Drosophilidae > Hirtodrosophila > Hirtodrosophila histrioides. The sequence goes on from JBAMCL010000491.1 coordinate 441,830, forward strand.
TAAAAAAATATACATATAAATGGTTAATCTTGAGTTCGTATTGTAGTTAACTAATAAGCAGCACAAGGAATTAGCCCCACTTTGAAGTCAGTTCTGCAGTATCCTCATCCAGCTTGACTTATTGAAGTGCCACAGAGTGGCCGAGAAGCAGCACAGCCACAACTTAAAATGTCTGCGTGTGTCTATGCCTAAATGTACGAAGAAGCGATCGGAAATTTTCGACCTGGGTACAGGGAGTTTTGTAGTCGAGTATACTCGAGTATAGTATTCTTACTTGTTTTTGATTTGACTTCTTTCGCCAACCGTAAGAAATACACAAAAATAGCGTATCACAGTTTTCCTTCCAGTGGGGGTAACTAAATAAATAGAAACTAAATAGTTGAGACACGTGACTAATGTTTTTTGTGTAGGGCTATGAAAATGTCTTTGAAGCCGATCTAACTAAATAAATAGTCCCACTCATTCGTCCTTGACTTCCATTTCTCGCCCCGGCGAAGCGCAGTAGATTTTCCAAAATCATTTGGCATTTGAAAACCAATTCTAAGAATAATACGAAAAATCCAGACTAAAGCATTTCAACTATTTTCCGCCCGTTGTATTGCCTGCAAAGTACCGAGCTTATTTTTATATATTTATATTTATATTTGGAAATAAAAATGCTGAATTATATATATAGATTACGCAGTAGTTTCTGGAATAAACACAACATCTGCAAAAAGAAATTGACAGGCTCATTCCTATATACCCTTAATCTTTTTCCCTTGACCGCATCTATCAATATCACTGTAAAATCATATAAAGACCACAATCCCTTTAGGTATGTAGCTATTTAAGCCTATTACAGGCTACCCATATCATATTGCAACATTTTATTGATAGGTTCTCTCACACACCTCGTTTAAAGCAGCTCGCCCATGACTGACAAGCGTTGAAAATCTGCCCAATTGGTTGCATTGATTACGAGCTTCTTGTTGAAGGCAGACTAGTTAGGGTGGAGACACCGTACGTTATCTTACCACTGGCCTAAACCACCAACTGCCAAAAACCAACAGCAATAAAAACTTCTGAGCTGGTCAACATTTGTGCAACTATTTTTTACAAAACCTAAAACAGTTGTGCTACCTTTTGCTTTTTGCCAGTCGCTTTTAAATTAAGCAATTTGAAATCTTGCCCGCAGCTGCCGATTCCCCTCTTCCGGCAACTGAGTCATCCGGGACCGCAAAGCGTTGGCCCACAACTTGTGTGGAGTGTCACGGTTGTAATCGCTGTTGTAGGTGGCTGTAACTTGGACAACAGCAACGACAGCAACAACATCACCAACAGCAGCAACAGCCACTACAGCAGTAAAGATAGCAGCCACCATACGATGGTTAAGAACTATACAGGAGTCGATGGTCTATTTGTATACCCTGTAACCTTTAAAAGGATATTGTGTAAAGAACACACTTGGAAAACAAACATACTCTTGATCAGCATTAACAGATGAGTAGGTTTTACCAGATACATCTTTCTATACGCTCGAACGCTTCGATCTTAGATACTATAAGAGCTAGGGGCACACCATTTGATATGATAAAAAGAACCCAAGTCAAATTTTCGTACACAGCTCTCCCAAAACAAAAAAATAAAGAATAACAGCAACTTTATTAAAGATAATGTCTTGGCTATTGGCATACTTAAGTATCTTGTGGCATCCATGACTTTAAAGATTAAACAAGGGTCGATAAACAAACAGAAGACTTTTAAGTAACTATTTTCTATAGTATGTGTGCTTATAAAACCATGTGAGAACTTTAGAGCTGAGTACAGGATATTTTCTAGTAGAGTAGAGTCGACGTAAATATTTTTACTTGCTTTTTATATTTGATTGCCCGTGTTATTCGCTGGCCATTTGGTTTACGGTTAGCCAAGGCGAGTTGGTCAGTCCGCAAAGCTGCCGTAGCCAGCCATTTTAATTTCACTTTACGGTTTTCAAACACAAAATCCTTTTACCACTGCACGCACACACACACACATACAGACAGAGAATCCGAGGAATAGCCATCCAGGTGTAGCCAGGACCCGTTTTTTTATCGCCTTTGTCTGTTTGTTAGAGGGTGGGTATTGTTTGGGTTTCTGGCTCTGCTATTAAAAAGTGAAATGTGAAATTAAATAGTGTTGCACTTTAAGAGACGTAGAGAAAGCAACAGGGGAGAAAGAGGAAGTGCGAGTAAATCGTGGTCAGGTTGTAAGGCTCATTTGTAAGTAGTCCAATGGGAAAAAATGTGTACAGAAAATAGAAGAAAAAATATTAAGACTGATGACTATGGAAACCGATGTAACTTGTGTAGAATTCTCGGATAAAAAATAATTGAGTTTCTTGCAGAAGGAAAGGAAATGAATGGAATGACAATTAATGAAAGACTTCAACCATTAAAGAATGGCAATGTCATTTCGAAATGTCAATGAAGTAATTCAATGACCTACTCTTCTTTAAAAGCTCGTATTACCTTAAGAAACCCATTCTTAGAAGCCCCATAAAGCAGCGCCATACAAAGCAACTCAAATATTAAAGAATATAAAGAATATAAGAGTTTATCCTATTTACTTAATCACTTGCGCGTTACTGTTAATTTGATGTATTTAAGGCAGTTAAATAAATCATATAAATCCATTAAAAACACCTATCAGGTGGTCGTTAAAGCTACAGACAATAAGCAAACCAGACAAAATATATGTCAGAAGTGGGGCAAAAATAAAGAAAAATAAATAAACTTTAGCGCCATCTCAATTGTGGGTGACAATATTGTTTTTAATGATTTTCATGGCATTTACAGAAAAACCCCAGAGACGGGGAGAGTGCTGGAATCTTGTTGTTGAATCTTTTCGCAGCGAATTGGTTTTTTGGCTGCCACAATAAAATAAAAAGTAAAGAAAAGCGAAAAATTCGAGTGAAAGAAAAGTGGAAAGCATATGCGTGTGTATTGTCGAGTGTTGTAACAACAAAGGACATTGAAAGTGTGGGGTAGCAGAAGATGTGCTGAGGGGCAGAGTCGGCAAGGCGACACACAACAAAAGCTGAAAACAGCTGAAAAGCTGAAGGGAAGGAGCCGGGAAGGGGTGACCTATAAACTAAATGGCTGGCAAGTGTACGAGCACAATGCAATTTATAATCAAGTTAAGAGCTCATTGTTAAAGCTAGAAACATGGAATAACTTAATGCATCTGCTAATTAAAATGGGAACTATAACGAGCTGAAAAACTAAATTGAATTTTTAGGCTTTGTTAGACTTTAACGCAAATTTGCTTTGAAGAAATTTTATAGAAGACATTCACAGAATCTATTTACATTCAGAGCTGAATCAACGCGCTCGATAACTGGGCATCATCAACACAAAATGACCACAAAAACTTTACAAGTAAACAAAACCAAAAAAAGAAATGAGAAATAAAACCAAAAACTAAGTTCAGCCAAAGTTGCGTTAAGAAATCAAAGTAACTTTCTCAGTTTTCCCATCCGCACGCTTCTGCTCCCGTTCTCTCTGAGTTTTTTCTTCATCAACTGCTTTTCACTTATTGAAAACTTTTACCAGCTAGACGGAGCCAACTTGCTCCCTGACCAGGGCAAATTTATTTGAAATACACTGCAATACTTTAAAATTGATTGGTCAGGCATTCCAACTAATGCCAACTGTTTGCATCAGCAATCGAATCCAAAACTTCTCTTAAATAATTATATTTTTGCAATATTCTTATTTGCTCGTTTTCAGACAACTTTCTACATTATTTCCATATAATGATTTATTTTAAAAGGTCCTAAAATTCATTTACTTTTTAACTAATCACACTACCTGTCTTTCATTGTTTTTCCATAATGAATTTTGTTCAACTTCTTTAACACTCCTTATGGTTTACATTTTTCAAACCAAAATTTCGCCTTTCGTTTCAGCTTTCATCCTACTATTCGCCTTGTAGAGCATTTTCAGATCCCCATTCGCTGCTGTGCACTTCTGTTATTTATATTAGAAGCCAGCCAAAGGACAATGGCCAAATCATGCGTGTTATTTATACGTTGGCATGGCAAACAACAAGAAGTGTTGCTAAGTTCGTAAGCCAGAAGACCAAGTCAAGGTGCAGTGAGAGCTGCTTTTGGCCAACTGCTGCACTGGGTTAATTAAAAAACTTTCGCATAGTATTTTATTAAATTTGCCAGCAATGAACTAATTTATGACATAGAACTATAACTCAAAAGTCTACTCCTTAGTTGGGGGACGCATCCAGCTTGGTGTGGCTTGTACTGCTCGACTTGGTACAGCTGAGACATGTTTGCTACTGTCTCTTGATTCTTTGTTGGCATGCCAATTATTTGATTTATAGAATTTAAAGCCATTTTTGGCTGAAATGTCGTAGGCAGCCATGGGTCCTCTAGACCCAAAGTCATATAAAAGAGGCTTCGGACGTTCCACATCAATAAAGGCGAGTACTGACGAGAAAATGCGCCAAATTTCACATTGTTCATCGGTCCGCATGAAGAGCATTTGATTGCCGGCAATGATATCGAGTAGTAGACTCTGATAATTTTCCGGTACGGGAAAGGCTCTATGCCGTAACATAAGGTTCAGTTCCGTTTGTCGAAGACATAGCTCCTCACCAGGCTGTTTGAGCATCATGCGCATGAATAGCTCCTCATGGGGATATAAGCGCAACACCAGCTCATTGGGAATGCTCTGGCTATTCTCACTTGGATCACAATCCGTTGCCTTGTACTGTACTCTCACCTCCGTCTTGGTCTCATTCAGTGCCTTGCCCACCCGCAATATAAAGGGAACACCCGTCCAGCGTTTGCTATTGATTCGAAGCACAACCGTTGCAAATGTGGGCGTCAAGGACTCCTTGGGTATGTAGGAGTGCTGAGTATAGCCCACCTTGGTGGGATCACTTTCCATGCCATTGTTACAGTACTGTCCCAGTACCACATCGCTCATATCGAGTGTTACAATTTGCTTGAGCACCTTCAGCTTCTCATCTCTTAGGTCCTCCACATAGTTGGTGTAGGGCTGTTCTATGGTCAGCATAGCAAGTAGCTGCATCATATCGTTGGTCATCACATCCCTGATAATGCCAAATTGATTGAAGTAATCGGCACGAGCCTGTACAGGTTTCTCACACTTTACACTGATCATTACAGCCGCAATGTGCTTGTTATTCCAGGTCTCAGACCAAATGTGATTGGTAAACCGAAGCACAAACAAGTTTTGTATGACATGCTTGCTCAGGTAATGATCTATCATATAGATCTGCGATTCCTTGAACGTCTGGGTCAGCTGTGTCTGATAGGGCCGGTAGGTTAGCTCATTTCTACCGAAGGGCTTCTCAACGATTACGCGATTCCAGCCCGTAATCGAAAGGCACTTTCGACTGATATTTAGCGTAACACTATCAAATACTACGGGCGGTACTGCCAGATAGAATACTCGATTGGCCAGGCTCAAATTGTGCTTGGTCTCCTGTCGGACCATTGAGGCCGTCAGTTCCACATAGTCGTTTGGGTTGTCATAGGCGCCCTTGCTACAATGTACATTAGTCCAGAAGCTATTGTACTTCACCGGATCTCGATCCTTGATCAGATTCATGTAGGGCACACATTTGATGCGATACGTTGCAACATCTAGGTGGCTGCGACAGAAGGTAAAAATTTTAGTAGCCTGAGGTAAACGATTGTCACGGTAGAGTGCCCAAAGCGCTGGAAAGATTTTGCTGAGGGCCAAGCGTCCCGATGCGCCAAAAACAACAATGGAATAGGCAGTTTCATTACTAGGATCCATTGGCAGCATTTTCAGGACTGTGATTCTCAATTTTGATATTGGTGAGCGAAAGAGAATATTTTTATGTATTTTCTGTATTGTTTTTTCTGGAAAATCTGGTGAAAATGATGAGAACTTAATCAAAGTGAAGTGAGTTGTAAGTAATAAGTTCTTACCATGCATCAGCTACTAATCTCCCAGATTGCAATATTACATTTAGTCCTCCCTTTCGAATTGGTTTGACTTGTGTTCTTTGATGCAAACTTGCTAAGTAACAAGATGTCAAAGTTATGCTACAATATGAAAATTTCAAGTGTCTATATTTTTATTGGAGTTTCAATTTTAAGCTGCTTCAATAAATTTTACTTTAAGCTGATTTCTATTGGTGCGAAAAAAAAAACATGAGATAACATTTCTAATGTGAATTACATACCTAAAGTTTTCAAAGAAATTCTTCTCAAAGACCTGCCAAAATAATACGCTTCACTTACGGTCACACATCAATTGTAGATTTCTCAATTCCTTCAGCTATTCGCCAGTGGGTCAGCATTTCTTTTGAAAATTTTAAACTTCACAGCAAGACGAGAGCAAAGGACATGGGCATTCCTAAAGCCAGCTTTGAAAGGATATGGCGTTGCGGGTGGCGCGGAAATAAGCAGACAAACAGCTGGACACAGTGAGGCAAGGCAAGGTTGCACAGTTGCAAGAAGATACCGTGAAAGGGCACAGGAAGCAAGAGCAAAGCTGCACATGGAGACTTAGCAGCTGTTGTTGTTTTTGCTTTTTGCTGACTGCAATTCAAATTCAATCATTACAAATGCCCTAAGCTCCCATTCAAGTGCATTGGAAACCCGAGGGTGGTGATGATGATGATGATTACTCTGCTGCTCCTTCTGCTGAATTGCCATTTTCTTTTGTGCACATGTTGTGAGTGCAGCTAATAGTCCAGCCACACACTGCTCCCCCTTCTCCTTCATCTTCTCGTCCTGGTTGAGGCATCAAAATGCAAAGCCCAACATCATGGGTATATGGGCACGTTCCGTGTTCCATGTCCAGGTCGATGGCAATTTAAGTTCAATCATCGTAGGCCGGCATTGTAACACCCAAGTACATGGACATCCTTCAGCCATTGTCCTGGTACGTGCGAGGCTCGTCCTTTGGCGCCTCTCTGATTGCCAGTGATAATTAAATTTCCTTTGAGCCTGCGGTCGTCTACCAAATGCAATATGCCAAAATAAAAAGCCCCTTTTACAGTGTGTGGTCCTGCCTAATGTAAACTCACAAAGCAGATTGTAAGCTACTCGTATTTGTGTTGCAAATAGGAGAATGTTGTTCTTTCGACAATGTTCAAAGACAGGCTACTAAAATACATTCATAATGCTGCAGGCTCTTTGGCGACAAGCAAAGGATTCAATGGACGTGTATCTGAGTTTGCTAAAATTATTAAATTCTCTTTCGGAACAGGTAAGATATTTCACCTCAGCCATCTTCTTCTTTAACAGCCTAAAGGAGCTAAATATACTTGAAATGTGTCCCATTTTAATTTTGAAATTACCGCCTTGACACCTTGACAATCGATTCGAAAATTAAAGCATTTGGCGTATAATGCTGGATTTTTGCTGCGAATATTGTTGAGAGTTCACAATAGGCAATCTCTGCTATGGGCTGGCAGGGAAAGTTTCATAAGGGCTTAGGCCAAAAATAGACAACAGGATTTTGGCAGCTTAGACAACCAGGTGACCTTTTCCTATTTACTTTCGGTGCCAAATAAAATAAAAATCCGTTTCAAAATCGGGCAACAGCGAACTCCAACACGTGCCACACGCAGCAAATCTCGTCTAATTCACTGGCGTGTGGTTTGGCCTGGTTGTTTTTTTTTTCATTACAGCTTTCAAGCCTATGGAACGTGCCTGTCAAGCCGCACACAAACAATAAGCAAGCTTAGCACGCCCCTTTCAAGGCCGCAAGGGGTGACAAAAGTGACCGTTGAAGGTTGCCTTACTAATTGGCTTCTATATATTTTATTCTATTTTTGGAGCGTTGCGCTAAATGGTTAAAATCACATTAAGTGGCATTTAACAAATGCGTTGATTTTTAATCACTGTCATGGGAAAACGTTGCGTATACTTAATATATGTATGCCTTGGCCAGAACCGAGTAATTAAGTCTTAAACGGGCTACAGCGCTTACACAAAGTTGGCTTATCCCAAGCTTCGGAATGAATGCACATTTGGATTAGTGGGACAGGTGAAAACTAATGGAAGCTTTAGAGATTTGAAAAGGAAAAGTGATAAATACTATTCGTAACTTCTAGCTTCGTCGTCTCTTCCAGTTAGTAGTTAAAGTACGGTATTACTCAATAAATCACCTGCAACGTTGTAAATAGTTATTCATACAAGATAAGATAACGATAAAAATAACTTCTGGGAATGACTACCTGAGATTTGAAAGCTGACTTACCATTTCCTGCCTTAGTAAGAGCTACCGTCTTCTAAGTGCCAGCCCTGCAAAGTCATTTTAATAAACAAACAAATACCAAAATATCTTGGCCAAACACGCACAAGACAAAGTGGCCATTGGCCAATGACCTGACCTTAGCCTAAAGTATCTTAGATATGGGCTCAATGCCATTTGTTTGCGCTTGCTGTGCTCAGCAGTAGGCCAAAACTTTGCTGCGCCTAGAAGTAGGCAACACACAAATTTAAGCGCATGCATAAATCACGGCAGATTGTGTGCGTGTATTTGTGTGTATGTGAGTGTGTGTTTGTCCTGCCTGTGTAAAAATGTGCATAGATATTAAAGGCAAATGGAAATACGAGTGCGCTTAAAGGCAAGTTACAAATGCTCGAATCCGTTGTAACTTGAGAATTGCTTATGATGTGTGACAGTTAGCCAAATTGAAAATGCGGTGAACAATGGCAAAGGAAACAGTTTTACTGGCATTGTGTGGCTCATAATTGCTACACACACAGGCACACATAGAGACACACAGCAGGGCACGCTATTAAGATCATAATTGCCAAAAGACATGGCCTGATGTCAGGACAGCTGACACTGGCGCACACATACGGCAATGTGAGAAGGCACAGATTGAGCAGCGGCCAGGACACCAGGATAAGAAACAAATGCCAGCTGCTTCGCTTCCTTGCACTTTATTGTGGTTTATTTGTTTTCATTTACTCGGCTCGCTGGCTCACATAAAATTTAATTAAATTGTTTTATTACATGCGAGCAAATAGAAGTCCTGGCCGTCTGCCACTCTCAAGTTTTGGTCTACCTTCTCCGAATACCACGGTAGCACATCCGAACCACCTAAACAAACGATGACAACAGAATTCGAGCTCCCCCTCCTGCCCGCAAACCCGTGTCGTATAATTAAAAGAAGTCGCGTCAGACTTTACCGCATTTTTGTGGAAAATCTTTTATTAGCTTTCCCCGTGGAGCATTCTTTTGTGGCAAGGTCTCGGTGAGAGCATTTTTGTTATGCGGTAATAAAAATGAGAGTTCTTATGCCAAGCAGAAACGGAAATGCTCTACAGCCATACTTAAATCAATTTTTTTTAATAATCGGTAAAATAAAAGGGTTCAATGGCCTTATTGGATTGAGATTCGTTCGTCGGTGTCAAGGAACTTCGAGAGATTTAACAATGAACAGCTGTCTTGAGTTTTGACAGAGGGCGCTCAACTGAGAAATTAAGGGCATTCCTGATACTCTTGATTATTTTCAAAGATTACAAATATAAAACAAGTGTGTTCCCTTTGATACCCTCACTCACTTTTACCAAGACTTTGGTCATTTTCGAACTCTCGAAAATACCAGTAATACCGCACTTTAGTATATTTTTAAATAGTTTTTGACTTTTCAAAAAAAGCACTGAAAGAACTCTGATTTTGGGACTTCCAGACATTTTTTAATATTTAACCAAATACTTTAAATAATATAAAATAGTAAGGTATTAAGCAAATTCAGAATGGAGTTGTATTTTCTGAAAAAATAAAATTGAAATAAATAAATAAGTTTTAATTTTGAACAAAATATAAAATTCAAAATATAATAGTTTTTTTTTCATCAAAATATAGATCTCAAGAAATAATTTTTAATTACTAAGCGAAAAAGGATATTCACAAAGTTAGTTTTATTTTTAAAGAGAAGAATAAATTGCAGAAATAAGTTCTATTTCTTGAGCAATAAATATATACATGAAATAATGCTTATAAAGTAATATTTTACAATATTACCTATAACCGTGACGGCCCCTGTATTAAACAGCTGCATTTTAAAGTTGCTTATTTTATTTAAAGCTGCTGACGCGTCCCGCAAAGTAAATCGTATGATCGTCCTTTATTAAAAACACAAATGGATGATTGACGTTGACTACGACAGCACCGTAACTATCGGAATCGTCATCATAGGTGTTGGCCAACATGACTGAAATTACGAAATATTATAATAAGGCGTATATTGTTTAAATTGTTTGTTTGTGATACTCACCCCGGGCAGATACAGTTGTGGAGCCCGTTTCGTCCACCTCAATTACTGTTTTCTGAAGGATATCGCTGACAACCAAATTCTTTTCCTTCCAGTCGGTCATCGCTTTTAAATTGGCATCCTCGAACAAATCATTTACTCCCAAACTTTTTAGAATACCTTTAAGTTCCATATTGATTTCAACTTTGAACTTCGGCAGGGTGATCAAAACTTTCTTCTCCTTGACTTTGGGTGCCAGCTCACTTCTCCGAGTCTTATTCAAATTCTGTACGAGTTTATCAATGCCATCTACTGCTTTAGGCAGAAGGATTACCATGGATATACCCGAGACAGCATAGGGCAGTTCAATGGAGTCAGCATCCAGCTTTTCTATGTAACTAAGCCTGTAATAATCGAGTGAGCTCATCATATCAATTTTGACGGTGCGCGTTTCTCCTTCCTTTTGAGGTATATAAAAGGGAAGTTTTCCGCTTTTGTGTTTATCGAACTCTTTTCTCCATATACCGTGAAAATACATGGCACTGAGCAGCGTTATTTTCGTGTTGCTAACAGATCCCTGGAAAATTCTTGTGATAGTGTAATTGGTTTGTTTGGCAATCCAATCATCTATTTTAGAGGCAGTGTTCTTATAGTCTCCGAAGTCAACTGTACCAACTGTTGTATTGAATAAGTCTGTCGCCTGTTTCTGATACTCTGGTAGAATATTCACATCTTTTGCCACGTAGATTCGATTGCCCATATTCACTCCTTCAGGTGGCTGGAAGTTCTTCGACCACTTTAAAAACATCTTGATTGCCTGGCCTTTTGATAGGTCATCCGAATGAAGGACCTTGCCAATCTCCTCAGCTGTTTTGCCCTGTGCCCCCACATACAGCTGCATCAGGCCCTCACTCAGCAGGAGGGGTGAAACGAGGACATTATCCTCGTTGCTCCTACGTAGAATCTCCGAAATGAGGGCTGTAGTTATGTTCTCTGCAAAGACCGCCTGAAATGCACCAAGTGCCACAATAAGTAGTAACGTTGAATATAACTTGACCATTTTAGTTGCACTGGAATGGCTGTTATTTTTGTTAGCCCTATAAACATTGGAAACGGAATCAATTTGTCACGCTGTACAGCCTGGCGACAATTTTAATGTCATTAGTTTTGGATTTTTTGCTTAAATTTATCGCTTGTATAACGGCTTGAAACTATTTCCTTAATATATAGTAAACATCTGTATGTATATAAATATACATATGTATGGGAGTACTCAAGAAATTCATTTAATATTAATTATCTTCTATAGTTTATTTATAATATAATAATTCAAGCCGGTAAAAAAATAATTATTATTTTCATTTTATTATTATTATTATTTTATGTCTTCAGCTGTTTCAAAAATAAAAACGGAGCAGTTCTTCATGTATATCTTAAAGCTCTTTTGTATGAGGCCACAAAAATTCACAGCGCACAGAATCAAATACCAAATGGGGTCTCATTTTGAATAATTGAGTAGTGGAAATAATCGTCCTTTAGTTTACAGTTCAGAGGACCTTGACAGCCACATGGACATCCAAGTAGCTGTGCACAAAACGATTTGAAAGACATATGAATATTGGCCATGTTCAGTAATGCTTTCTGACCTGGTTGCCAGCTATATTTCTTAAAATTGATTGAGTGGGGCACTTAAGAGTCCCTTACCATGGAAAAGCAATTTCAGTGTGGCCTCTGTGTTTCGGCAGGGCACAAAACACAAAAAAGGAAGCTAGATCAATGCCTGAAATGTTGCGTATACGCTCCTTTAACCCAAGGCCCCAAAAAACGGCAAAAAGCTGTTAAATGGAGTAAAGCAAATTGTGTAAGCCTTAGGCATAATCTAAGCGAGGCTGCTAAGGCTTTAATAAACATAAAAATTTAAACTTGGACAATGAAATTCATTATCATTACGATAAGGCAAAGTGCACGTAATATTTGGCGGCTCAGCGAACGAGGCGTAAGGCTCATTATATAAGCTAACCCACACCCTTTCCTTTGTCTGCATCTTGTTAGTTAATTAATTTCTTAAATAATTCATGAACCAGCTGAAACTGTGAGCCATTGTGGCGGCAGCAGCCACCGCTTGTTACCACAAACAATTGGCCATAACCCCGAGGCCCGTCCACCTGGAGTGGTCGGGTATTTGTATGTTTTGGAGTTAGTTATCCTTATGACTGGCAACTCGGGGCTGACCCTTGCGTGGCGTGTGTGTACACAGCCAAATTTAATGATATTAAACAGCTTAAATATGTAGCTTTATTGGCAGCTCAAAAGCAAGCCAGTCGGTTGAATAATTTTAAAGAGGAAATTCACCAACTAATGGACAGCAGGCTGACTACTGACAATTGCCATTGACTCTGACAGATGATGAGTTGGGTATGGCTTTAAACTGGGCTAAGAAACAAATTTTAAACTGATGCTGATGCCAATTTCATAGATATCCTCAAGTAAGACAACAATATATATATAAAAGAGTACAAGACAAGATATTTATTTATTATTTATAGATATTATGCATTTCTATTTAACCATAAATAAAACTTTATTTTTGTTTTGAATTCTACATTTTCTGTGTGTATTATATTATGTATTACAGTCCCTTGTGTATTACATTGAAAATTGTAAATTCCGTCCCAATAGAGAACACGCTTGGTGATTTCAGCCTTAGAAAAAAATGATTTGTTAGAAATACTTTTTTGAATTTAGTTGAATTCTATTGTCTTTTAAGTCTGCACAGAGCTGAATTGTTTTGTTATGCTTACTTTTCTGTACATGGCCAAAAACACATAGCAGAAAGCGGCAAAAAAACAAAAAAATAAAAATTATATAAACGAGAGGAAAAACTCATTGGGATATCTACATATTTCTGGTTCAATGCATTAGCAAAACACACAGAGAGCCCAATACAGGGAACGGGCCAACAGATTATGCTGTGAAAAACAGCAGCGACGCCGGCGGCTTCCATTGGCAACACCAGCAAAGATGCCAATTCATTTGTGCCATAAAGCACTGACACAACAACTACAACAATATGCTGCTCCACACACACACACACACACATACACATCTATGCTGTATCTGTGTGCATATACACATACATACATATGTCCTTCTATCGATCTGTCTGTGCCAACATTGTAATTTGCTGCACTTTTCATTTGTTTATGCCTTGCGCGAATTTCGAAAATCTCTTTTAGCACAAAACAGTCAGGCTAGAGAATTTATACTTTTAGGGGTATAAAAAAGCTGCGGATATATATGAACTTATGCAAATACTTACTAAACTCAATTCAACTTACTAAATTCAATCCGAACAAATTATAAAAAAAAAAACACTTTTTTTCTTTTCACAATGTATAAATTGATAGTTGATAAAACGCTTTAAGTCTTATTAAATAAACTGTAGTAGTATTTGTGATCAACGGGTCCGGGCCTGGGACTTTGCAAAATCTAGCCCCACGAGCGGAAAACTGTTGTATGAAACTTGAAAAATCTACTTCCAGCCGTCACTGCGGACGGAAAATGGGCTTAAGGTCAAATGTGTAGGAGAATGTCTTTGTTAGATCGGTTTCTAAGCTTTTCATACCCTTAAAAAACATCATAACGCACGGGAGAGAAATTAAAGGTAAGCTATATAGTTAATTTCTTACTTTCTCATCCATGCAACCACAATGTGCCACGGGAAAGCGTGGCAGTATACAGCAATATTTATTACTAATTAAGCTGTCAATTCTAATTAATTCAGCTATCAATGTTAAATAAGTAAAATTTCAAATATTTTTAAATTAATTTCACTGTCAATTTTAATTAAGTTAACTGTCACTTTAATATACTTATTCAATTCAATAAATTGTACATTTATTTCGGTTAGCAAAAGTTGTAGATTCTAAAGAGAAACATTATTTAAGAACGCCAAAGAGTATCACAATTACATGTAGTATACTTCATTTTGCAACGCCATTGAACTGTTAATAACAAATGGTAGATTGAAAATTGTGGCCCAAATGCGTTACGCCCCAACTGTCAGATACTCGTTATTTGGCTTTATGCTGTGCCATTTTTCATTTTTCAAGTATTTTTGTAGTTGGGGGCAGTTTGAAAGTAATTTCGAATACTTTGTGGCATTCATTTGCCTTTCGAGGCAACACAAAAAAAGAATTATGTAAATTTTTATTACCCTTACATTTATTTTAATATCTGTTATGTTTATGGGGCCATATTGCGAATAATTTGGAGCATCAACATTGGGCCTACGACAGCAGCTGGTCAGCCTGGGGCAGAGCCTGTAACTGAGCCTGTGCCTGAGCCTGAGTCCTTGGTCATTAGTTGAGAATAATGACCTACATATGAATCACACTTAAGAGCTGGCAAGTTATGAGTCCGACTGTCAGTTGGGAAAACTAAAACGTGTGTTTATGAAGAAAAACTGTCGCCTGCCAGTTGGATTCTTCTGAGTTGAGCTGAGGTATCCCAGTCACAGTCCCCCAGTTCCATTCCCAGTTCCAATCCAGTACCCGAGTTACTCCCTGTGAGTGTCTGGGTGTTTATTTCCGTGTCGGATAAAGTTTTGCACTTGCTGCAATTGCACTCGAGTCGGTTCTGACCCGGCTGCTCTTAACATGGCCAATGGACAGGCTGACAGTCGGACAGACAGAACTGCACAGTCAGTCATTTGGTTTATTATTGTCTGGTATTGTTATTAGGGCAGTAACATGTGTGTTCCAGGAAGGATAATTTGCTATGACATGCAACTATTAAAACTTTAATTGACGACAGCCAAGAACTTGGTAGCAGGAAGAATGCTGACAACGGATTGCAAAAACCGGACAGGAAACAGTGGTACAAACATGAGATCCTTTTTTTCCTGATATGTTTGAGCCGGAAAACATGGTTACATGTAACTTATTATTTTATTTGGACCCATATACTGAGAAAAACGCCGTAGGGAGCTTTCTCTTTTTTTATGAAAGAAAACATATGTTGGTTGACTGTCTTGTTGTGTTTATGTGGAATAAACATTAAAGGCTTTATTTGCTTTATTTAATTATTTATTTATTTTTAGGTTAGGTATTAAGGAATTATTTAATGGATGAGACTCCTTGGAAGCCGTTCGATTAATAATTGTATTTAATGAAAGGAAACATTTGTTGTCTGTATTGCAGTTTTTATGAAGAATAAACACTGAAGACTTTATTCGGCTTATTTAATTATTTATTTGTAGGTTAGGTATGTATTTTATGGACTATATGTCTTTAACCACGTTTTAATCAAAACTGGTTTGCAGGGCTGGTTAAATTATTGCAAATCAGTGGTGTTTATTGAACTCTGCCGATAATTCGACACAGGTCAAGACAATTTATAAATTTGCTGTCTCATGCCAATCTCTTGCGTCAAAAATAACACATTACCTTCCGGAAAAGGTGGCACGTATCAAATTCTTTCAGTTCACACACACACATTTCACAGCACATGAGTTCGCTGTTACTTGAGTAGATATCGACCCATTTGTGTTGTATTTACCCACATTCATTCAGCCGGGCCAGAGATAATTGTGTTGCACCATCAGAAAAAGCCAGCACTCGGTTTTCCATATGCCATTTCCATATCATCCCATGCCAATGAATGCCTAATGTGTTTATGAATTGCCGTTTCATGGCCTTACACATTGGGCTGCCGCTTCTTGTTTTGATGACATGCAAAGCAATTTGTTAGCCCAACGTGGACTCTGCTGCTACCAAGAATTTGTCACATTTTAAAGATACGGCCCAGAGCCCAGAGCCAGAGCCCCGAGGCGGGCAACTGAATTGCGGACGAAGAATCAACAGTTTGGCATTGGCAGAGAGTCGGGCCATAAGAGACAGAGCGGCACAGAGAGAGAGATGGCGGTGCACTGCTTTGCCGACGCCGAAAGAGCAGCGTATGGCACTCGTTCTTCAGCGGTTCGTAGCGCGTCGGCTCTGCTCGGCTCTGGTCGGCTCGGCAAGCATATCGCTGAAGTTTAAGGACGGCCAGCAGCAGCTGCTGATGTTCAGTTTTGCCTTCAACGTCGACACGTCTGGACGCGTGCTCTCTGGGAGACTCGCTGCTCTGTGTGTGCCGTACGTGTGTGCGTGTGTGTGAGTGTGTGTTGCGTGTGTGCCGCCGATGCCGCAACGAACTTTAAGTTGAGCATTACCTAAAAGCCAAGTTAAGGCTACTATGCCATTGACAACTTGGAACTGACAAATGACAATGGCCATTCAACAGCAGATGCGCAGCGAAGCCTCATCTGATTGAATCCTCATCAAGGCTCCCACAGGACTCAACTCAAGTTGTTATCGAGTGTTTGCCACTAGACGATCTCCAGTTTGATATACAACTCGCACTCACAGTGAGGCAAAGACTCAAGATTGCACTCAACTTGTGTTTGATCTAATTACGTGTTTGCCCATCTGCCCTTTGACCTATGCAATTAAGTGCAACTGCAATTTCAACGTTGAACCAATTAAATGAATTACTCTCGTGTTATAAACAAATTACATTCAATTACACACACAAATCTCCAACTTTCGAATATTCCACACAATGTTTGTGCAAATTGTGTGTCAAAAGCAAATAACACAGCTGCCGCAGGCCCAAACCAGCTCCTAAATATACTATTAGTTAATTGAAAATCAGGTAAGCTCCGGAACGAAGTAATTACAAACTCAAATATTGCATATGTTAAATACAAAGCGTTTCAATTATAATACAGATATTGATTAGGGGCAGATTTATTAGATTTCTGCTAGAATATTTGTGCATTTATAAAATACGCCGAAGAAGATCAATATAAACATTCTCTTCAAATACTTTGAAAATGCAATAATATATTTGTCCAGTCAATG
Organism: Hirtodrosophila histrioides; assembly: GCA_037075165.1. NCBI lineage: Eukaryota > Metazoa > Arthropoda > Insecta > Diptera > Drosophilidae > Hirtodrosophila > Hirtodrosophila histrioides. The sequence goes on from JBAMCL010000491.1 coordinate 458,986, forward strand.
CACACATGAAATTCCAACTAAATTTGTCTGATAATAAGTGAATTAAATTCTTGTGAATTGTGAGCAAGCTTGCTTTCCTTTTAATATTTTAAAATATTATTTAAGGTATTATTTATTATAAGAATACACACAATTGTACACAGTGAAAATGATGCGTTAGTTTTTCTTAAAATAAAAAAATGAGTTGTTTCTATATTTAGTTGTTTATACTTTACATCAAATTTTCGATTAGTATATGTCTTGAAGGAAGTACTTTATATTTATTTATATATAGCGTAAAAATTCAAAACAAAAATGTAATTTAAAAAGTTGTAACATGGAAAGTTCAGTATAGTTAAGGAAGTGAAAATTGACAAATCAGTGCACAGATTGATTAACTCCATTTAACAAAAAGTAGGAAAAATCTATAAAAAAAATTTCAGTTTTTAAAAATTCCCTTTCAAAAATATATTGTGGAAGCCATAAAAACAGAGATAGTATTCACTTAATCGTATATAAAATTCATAAATTATAATAGTCCAAAAATAATTGTCATTAATGTTAAAAATCTTTTGTGGCGAATGGAGCTCGTAGTAATTTTGTGAACAGATGGCTAATTATTAAAATAACTGCTGCTAGAGGCAACCAGTAGGCCATTATTTTACAGGACTGTCTTAATTAGTCTCTATTGAGATAAAATACCATGTATTTCCAACGTTTTTCCGTAATTAAGCTTGAGTGCTGCTTATTAAATTGTCTGATCTATAAAGTGTGTGCTGAGCTCACCCTTAAGATAATCAAATGGTTTGATGTCTAAAAACAGACTAAGATACGCCAAAATCAATGAAATAGCTATTTTAATTGGTTACTTCAAACATTTCCACCAAAAAAAGGAAAATGTGATAAATGCATGTAATTATTTGGGCTATGTAATTATTATTTTGGGAGTTTTGCTACAAGTAAAAATCCCACACCTATTTGTCTGTTCACTTATGTACAATTGTGCGTATATATTTCGATTTGATTTCAATATTAAATGCGTCAAATTTGTAGTCATAACAAAATTTTTATATTTATATTTTACGGCGATATTGTGTTTTTTTTTTCATTTTTTTTTTATATTACCTTTTTATTTTATTTTTATTTCATTTTATTTTTTATTTTCATTTTTTATGAATACAAAAATCTAATAAACATCAGAAAATTCTCTTCTGAAACATAAATATATTGTATTTTATAATTTTAAATACCATATTTACGCATTGTTGAAACTAAATCCGAATGACATCATAATTTTATGATAATGGGACGCCACAAGGACTACCTAAAACTCAAGGAAGCTGCTCGCATGCGGGAAAGGAAAGGAATTAAGAAATGGCAAAAGTTGCTGGCACTCCTAAGTGCGACTCTTTATTTTACTTAAACACCTTTAATTAATTAAACAGCACAGCTCCCGGAAGTGCGGGCTGCAGCTGTTTGCGTAAGGTCGGGAGGCTGCCCCCTATGCCCCCGTTGCCCCTTCTGCCATTGAGGTCTGCTTCGGGGACAACTGTAACAACATTTGTGTCGTCTTTTAACAACATTATTTGGCTCACCTTGGCGTTAAGGTAAGACGCATCGCACACAAGCCACAGAATCAGTCAGAGCCCACAAGGCCAAAAGAGACAGCCCCCCTCCCCACCAACACTAACCCCAGGGCAAACCCCAGCCCCAAACCTCAGCTCAACCCCCGCGATGCGTGTTGCCGTCGCTCCCAGCGCGTGCCACATTTATACCAATTTAAAAAGCGCGGCAAACTTCTGCGGCAGACGCTTGATTATATATTTATTTGATTCCTGGCTCGCTGTTTTACGACGGGTCTCAGCCTCAGCCTCTGTCTCAGTATCAGTCGCCTGCTCAGCATTCTGTGTCGCGTCGGGGCCCTGGGTCTCCTTTGTCCTGCCCCAAGCATTTACATAAAATCTAATCAAAAGCCATGCACATTAACTGCCATCGGACTCATCAAATTTTCAGGATGTCGTATGTGGCAACTGCTGCACTTAACCCACAGTTAGCTCCGCTTAGATCCATGACAACTCAGCCTACCCTAAAAGCGTTTTTAATAATTCAGCAGTTTGTCTGTCGCATCAACTGCCAACTCGTTATCCTTTTGCTTTTTTGATTTTGTTCATTCTTTTGTTTGGCATAAACAAACGACGTGTTTGAGTAGGGATCAAAATTTAAATATATAACGATAAGCTGGTTAGCGCAACGAAGTATTTATGCTCTATATTATTTCTTAAGTATTTAAATTAAATTTCAGATCCATAACTAACCGTTTTATATCTATTCACCATCACAAAGTCAAAGTATTTCTTCAGCTATTTTCTAAACCTTTCTTTCTGCATCAAAACTATCTCATTCTATATTTATTTTAATTGTTTTCAACTAAATTTCTAATTTACATTACTTTAAATTCTATATATTAAGGGATGTTGCTTTCTTTACTTTACAAATAAATTAATAATACAATCAACATTCTAAGTATAATACTTTCTAGCTTATTAGCAGGGCTTGCACGTTTTACTTATAAACATTATTAAAGAATATTGGTAATAAATATTCAGTTTGCAAGGCAGTTAATTAAAGAGATATTTCCTTTGGGCAGATTATATTATTTTCGCAGATTATATTAATATAAATCTGACCTCAAATAACACTTAATAGATTGTTTAACCCACAACTTGACTACTCTAATAGAGACACAATTATATTTGTGGCTTAGACATCAGAAAATTAACCTCATTATGATCCCAAATATATATTGATTGCTATCACATTAGCTGGCATATTCCCAACACAATTCAATTACGTAATTACTAGTATACTCTATATACAGGACAAACAAAAAAAAAAAAAAGAAAAGAGGAGCAGATCTGTCAGTTGAATGATTGCATGTCATTGGAGGTGGACAAATGTGCAGCGAGCGGCCTTTTATTATTTTATTAACCTGACAACAAAAATAAATATTAAATGCACATCAAATTAATGCAGTTAAGCTGTGGGTCTGCTGCTGTCAGAACTTCGGCTGCGGCTGTGTTGTAATCAATTAAATATTGATATTTTTAATATTTAATCTTTTCAATTAAATTGCCAATGATTTACATGACAGCCGCAGTGCGCTTTTTATGGCCAAGAAGTTTTCCAACCGAACCGAAATCAATGCCATACATTGGTCGACCGAAAATGATGTTGTTGTATGTATAAATCAATTAAAATGGTAATTTAAAAATAATTAAATATACAAATTAAGTTGCCAGTATTGCTCTCGGGTTAATTGAAATTCTGTCCAGCTGTGCCGCAGTATATCAAATGATTGAGCTAATGAATTGAGAGATTTATGGTTTTCTTGGTGCTGGCAAATTTGAAGATCTTGTTCATTTTAAGTGCTTTATTAAGTTAGCTGTAATAAGATTATGATTAGTTTCTCTCAGTAATAAAATAGTATTTTAATTCGATAGTTGGCAAATGTATCAAATGTTAATCAAACACTTAAGATGATTGTAATTTTATAAATATTATTTAACGCTACAATTTGCTAAACACTCTTAGCGTTTTTTATGCTGTTCACTAAAGTGCTGCCTGCACTTTAAACTCATACTTAAAAGCCAAATCCTTCTTTAAAATGTTCTACAAGCGTTATCGTGTAACAAAAGGACCTAACTCTGCTCTTATTGAGAAACAGGTACGTTCACTAACTGAAGGTGTTGGTCCTTTACTCTTATTTGTTTAAGATGCAATCATTGTCTTCATCCGATTCGCTTCGGCTTTAGAAAGTTCAGTTCCACGTGGCAAATAATAAAGTATTTTCCATACATTTATACCTTACCAAAAGGACGCAAGAGATCTGTACAGCTTAATATGACAATAGTACAATGAAGAACACACTAAAATACATATTATATAAAGTGAATTGAAGCTAAAGGGTAAACTAAAGAAACTGCATACTCATACTTTTCTTACAACTGGAAAATAACGAAAAATATTACCATCATTACCATTTTACTTAGGTATTTTACATATGTTTAAGGTAAGTGCCAACTATAATAGGGCAGTAATAAGCTCTCGCTTACCATTTATAATTTCTATGGAGTCTCACGCCCATCTAAAGCCTAAGCAAGCGTATTAAGTACTTTTTCCTTCCATTTAGCAAACACATTGCGCATACGCCATGGTGCAGCAAACGCCGCAATTTCTAGCAAGAATTCAATTGGATTCAACAAAAGAATGCATCTTGATTCCCTAATTATAATTTTGGACTGCTGAATTGCGCATACGCCCCATTGCACGCACAGAAATAACAACAATCGTGGCATATCTTGTAGCGCACAAATTGAGCAGCAACCAGCACAGAAGCACTTATAGAAATAACCACGTCGAAGGACAACAGCTCAGAAAATCAATCTCAATTTTAATTAATGAACTGCACGAGCATAAAGAAATCAAGAGGCACTGAAATGGCCATGCGATTGCCATAAATATTCCCATATAAATGTTGTATAATTGTAAAAGAATATATACATATGTATATATCAGAGAAATTTAAATGGTTGCGCGCTCGATGCAAATGTTTTAATTTAATTGAAGGCCTGACATTGGTGGCAATCAATCTACCAATCAATCAATCAATCAGCGCGCGTGATGAGTGCCAAATACAACGAAATGCCAGCGAATTATTTAAAAGAATAAGATGAAAGTATACTACGTTGTGGCAGTGGCATTTGTGTGCTCTGCATAATAAGGACAGTCTCCGCATCCTGGAACCCGCTGGGCTCAGCTCAGCTTACAGCTCCCACAGTACGTGCCACAGTAACTGAGCTCGTCTCTGGCTGTTAGGTATCCGTTTCGCAGTCAGCCGCATCACAGATACAAATTAGCAAGTGTAGCGAACTTGGCCCAGACCGCAGCGTTGGCTGTCGATTGCATTGGCAGCCCTTGGGCGTCCCCAACCGCAGCCCCTCCCCCCACTCTTTTCACGGCTGTGTGCACGCATTCAAATTTGGCAATTCCAGTCTCTACTCTGTGTGGGCCTCAGCTGCAGTTGATATGGCCAAAAAAATGTTCACAGTTGAGGACAACCGCTTTGTAATGGCTTCAGGCGTGCCCGGGCCGCTCGCAGGGGTTAAGACTTTAACTATTTGCTAAATCTGCCTCAGCAATTTGCATAGGACTTACCCACACTTTTGTCAACAAAAGTTTTAATTACAACAAAGCAATCGTTTTACATTATGCTATGTGGGTTTGGGAGTTGGGGGAAGCACACAGGCAAAAGCATTGCATACTTATGAGGGCCCGTCATTTTTGGGCTCGTCATGTACATTTCTTGAGTAAATGGAGCGTTCCGCCTGTTAATTGTAAAAATAAACAGTAATAACAGCTTAACCATAATCCTTTGACTTCCTGTCCCCCCTAACATGAATGTTCTACTCATTTTTAATCTCAGCGGAAATGCCTAAGCTGTTCAAGGTTTTTGTCAGACATTTTTGTGTCCCCACTGCTGAATTTGTTAATTTGCATAATATGCTAATTATAACGGACTCTTTCCAACACATAAATCATTCATTTATTGCTGCCCAAGATATACACAACTGTATGCTTAGCCTCGCTTCAGATCCTTTCTTCAATTACTCCCTGAACTCTTCAACTCCTTCATTGTTCTTGTTGCTGCTGGCCAAATTTGAATCGCTGAGAATTTAATTTTTCGCTTTTTATGTGCCATCCAGGCAATGTATACTAATTAATACGCAGAAACCTACAGTAGAGATGGGCTAAAAGCAACATTATTGTGTAACTTATTTGTTAATTGTGTTTGTTTGTGACTTAAGGTCATTTCAAGGCTGTCTAAACTTTCAAACTCAAAGTCTTCTTGTAAGAAGAAGATATTGCAGAAGAAGCAGTTAAACAAAAACATTGCAACATCTGTAAACTTAAGAAAACAATGAATATTTTGCCAGACTTACCAGCCGAAAAATGACTCTCAAAACTTTTGAAATTAATTATTTAGTCGGATCTGTTTCGACTGTTGAATATCTTATTCGCTTCATGTCCCATTCCAACATTTTGACCACTACCAAATAAAATTTGAATTCAGAGTTTGACCAACCCTTTTACAAAAACAAACTACTTTGTATTGAAGAAAAATAGACTAGATAGAATACTTAAGCTTGTCTTTAGAGCAGTATTTTAAGGAAACAATATTTTGAAATCTTAATAAAATATTTAAAAATTCATTTTACTTAATGAATTCTTTATTTTGCATAAATAGAATATATTTTTTGAAGAGTTTTTTAGACATGCAAGAATCAATCTATTAATTGAAAATTAGAAATGCCGTATTATTAATATAAACTGTTACTTATTTTTAATAAGTCCTGTAGGACCTTACAAGTAGAAAAGTGTCTTAAAACTGGTAGAACTAACCAAGGCAACCGCGTTTGAGATTCGCCAGGAACTTTAACTCAATTGTATACCTGATGTTCACTGTAGCTACCGCATTTTGTGGCGCATAAGAAATGTTGCCCCATCAATCGCGACTCGCCTTTGTAGTTGCTTGGCGGTCGTTGTTGCTGTTGCTGTTGGTGTGGCATTTTGGTCTATAAAATATGACCACAGCTGGGGGTAGGACACTCAAAGGAAACTCAGCAGCTGGCAGCGTGGCAGCTTTACTTACATATATATACATATTATATTATCGCTGCAATTTATATTGGCTGGCGATTTTTGATTGCAAAAAGGGAAAATTGAGCACAGGCCCCATATTAATTGCATACTTTTCAGAGCTCACATACACATACACACATATACACATTTAATATATGGAATATAATTTGCATACATTATTTAGTACGAAATACTGTTTCAAAGTCAGCATGTGCGCTTTATTTTAATTTGAAGCCTCGTTACATTTTTACATTTTACATTTTTCGTTACGTTTCGCTTCTCGATGTTAAGCACCCACTTTAAGCAGCGCCGTGCACTTTAATTTGTCGGACTGTACCCACATATGTATGTAGACATGGATTGCAAATTGAACCGGGAGGACACGTAGCACATACGCGTACAAGCGCCAGAAATTTCACTTCTGGCCTACATACACCTACTTAGGCCCCCTATTCCCCCACTCTCTTACCACTATTCACGGGGTTTCGGCCTATTTTCAGTGATAAAACGCACACGGCACTTGGCGCTTGGCGTTCACTTTTGAAATACTGAATGGCCGCATATATCGTTTGAAATGGCAATACGGGGAGTATTTTTTATTGGCCCACGTACACAGGCCTTTTAATTGCTTTTGACATTGGAGGGATTTCGAAATTAGGGAAGCCAATAGAAGCTCAAGTTTCTTTCTGAGCACGAAATGGAGAGAATGTGAAATTAAATCCCTTAGTCTATTAAAAGAATAGAATGTTGGAAACGGAAGAAAGTCTCTTGGGAAATCAACTGAAAGGTAACTAAAAACAATCCATAATAAGACTTCGGATAATAAAATAATAATTGAGCTATATTTAAAAACTGAACTGGTAAGATCTAAGGTAGAAAAGGAAACTTTTTGACCTTTCCTTTTTGTAGGAACTTAAAAATGAATTGGAGAAAAAACTAATAACTAATCGAAGTATATCTGAACACCAAGACTAGTTACGATATTAGGAAGAAAGTTGAACTATTTCGACTGAAAATATTGTCGGCTACCCTTTCGTTGGAAATTTGAAACAAAATGAATAAAAAACTAATAAGTAATCGAAGTATTTCTGAATACCAAGACTAGATAGGATATTAGAAAGAAAGTTGAACTTTTTCTACTGAAAATATTATTGGCTACCCTTTTGTTGGAAATTTAAAACAAAATGTATAAAAAAGAAAGCAAAGAATATTAAATTAAAAGCGAAAAACAAAAACAAATAGCAAATTCGAATACTGATGAGAATAATCCCATAGAATTAAGAACAAATAAAAGCTCCTTAAACAAAAAGATAACGAGAAGAATACAGTGCCTTTCCTGGCTTAGTCTAAGTACAAAATTTAATAAAATTTACATGACACCGCATTTCAATATTTGTAACATTCTTTATTGCACATTGTTTTTTTTTTTTTTTTTTTTTTTTTTATCACAAAAAAATATTTATTTGGTTTAAATTTGCTTTTTGCTATCTTTCGATTTGACAGCTTGATCAAATTGGTATATAAGGAAAATAAAACTTAATCTAATTTAAAAAAAAATAAAAATTAGCCTACATTATAAAAATAAAAAACAAATAAAAAAAATAATATTTACAAGTATTTACAATATTTAAAAAATTCTGTTGGGTAGATCACCGGGGAAGGACCTGATTGGGCCACGTCGACGACGACGACGTCTACTTGAAGGCCTGTTTGGCGGGCGGGCTAAACGTCTGGCAAATAAATAATAAATAATAAATTGGGATGGCATCTGAGGCGCTCCAGATACTTTTTGGAAATATTATTTATAGCGTCACCAATAGCAGGAATTTTAAGGTCACGCTCTATATTAATGGTCCTCATGTACCATGGTGAATTGGAAAACCTCCGCAAAATTTTTGATTGTGCCACTCTAATTTTATCCATGTGGGATTTAGCAGCTATCCCATATATTTGTATGCCATATTTCCATATAGGGGCTAGAATCACTTTGTAAATCCTTACTTTATTGGCTAGCGAGAGTTTTTTCTGCCTGAGGAGCCAGTCCATCCTTTTGGCCTTAGACAGCAGAGCCTGTTTGACCATGGTGGTGTGACGGTTAAAGGTAAGCCGGCGATCCAGTATGAGGCCTAAATATTTATGGAAAGCCTTATGCTCGAGGGTGTCCCCTTGCAGGGTCACTCCCGCGCAATTTGCTCTGCGATTGGCAAATGTGACATTGACGCATTTGGAGCTATTTATGCCAATATTCCACTTATTGGCCCAGGCCGAGAATATATCAAGGTATTCTTGAAGCACCTCAGTAGCAGCTATAATGCAGGTGTTTTTAATAATTATAGCCGTATCGTCCGCATATGTCGCGAGAAGGGCGCCATTATGAACTCCATTGTTCAAGCTTGCGAGCGACGGCATATCTGCGGTGAACAGCGAGTAAAGGGTAGGGCCAAGAACGCTACCCTGTGGAACTCCAGCCTTTATTGGCCTGCTTTGGGACGCCTGGCCATCTACCACCACTTTAAAATCTCTGTTTTGCAGGAAGCTCCTAATTAGAAGATAAAGTTGTGGAGAGAGCATCGATTTAAGTTTGAACAGCAACCCTGCATGCCAAACCCTATCAAAGGCTTGCTGCACATCTAGGAATACAGCAACTGCATATTCTCTGGCCTCGATTGCTTCCAGGACGAAGTTAACAACACGATTAAGTTGCTCCGGGGTACCATGCTGCTTTCTGAAACCAAACTGGTGTGTGGGAAGAACATCCTGTACTGCTGGTGTGTCCAAGATGCGGTTGAGTACCAGCCGTTCAAACATTTTACCCAAGGATGGAAGCAGGCTAATAGGCCTATATGATTCAACTTCTGTGGCAGGTTTTCCAGGCTTGTGGATCATCGTGACTGCCGCACTTTTCCAGGCCTTTGGGAAGTAGCTAAGTCGTAGGCAGCAGTTGAAGATGAGCGTTAGAAACAGCAAAACCCTAGTGGGGAGCAATTTAAGGGTCTTGTTATCAAGGCCATCATCTCCAGGGGCCTTCTTGTTGTCTAATTTGGCCACAAGCGCTTGCACCTCGTTGAGTGTCACAGGGTTACATGGGCGTTGCAGCTGCAGTGGTTGGTCAAGTGTCTCTACCACATCGTTTTGAAATTCCATGCTGGAAAGCCAAAATGGACGAAAGCGCTTCTCTAAGCTAACAGAGAACGCCTCGGCCCGTTGGTAGCTTGTGTAGCACCAACCACCAGCTGGATCCTTAATGGGAGCCTTGGCACTAGCTTGCCTCTTGAAGGGTTTGGTTATTTTCCACAATGAGAAGTTGGTTGAGGAGTCTGGGCTTAGGCAACTCATTTGAAGATCTATTTCCCTTTGCTTATCGATAGCCAATACTTTATGCAACCGATTTGCCAGTCGCTTGAAGATTGCATTGATCCTGGGGTCTCTTGTGCGCACATACTCCCTTCTAACCCTCCTCTTAAGGTTAAGAAGAGCAGATGCAGCAGGTGAAAGGGTCACAAGATGGTTGTTCAGCGGAGTTGTCGTTGACGAGTCAGCTACAGTTGCTGCTCCTGCTGCAGATTTCAACTTCGCCATTAATAAATTGACAGCGTCGTCCAAGTCCTCAGGTGTGTTTAATTCTATATTAAGCTCGATGGACTGATCAAGCTCAGCTTGGAACTTATCAACGTTTGTTCTGGAAGACAGAAAGCGTTTCCTAGCCGCAGCAAATTGAGGTTCCTCATACAAAGTGGCCACGACTGGAATGTGATCAGATGTTAGCTCATATACATTCTCCACTGACATACGGTTTTGCGCAATTCCATTTGTCAGGAAAAAGTCCAGGGCTGTAGGCATCAGTTGAGTATTGTATGAAAAAAAGTGGGATTTCCAGTGGCGAGGACCTGGTAAGAAGATTGCATATCGCTTCATGCAGTTTACTTCCTCTGCCACAAGTTCGTAAATTGCCCCACCAGGGATGCTTGGCATTAAAATTCCTCCAAGAATGAATTTATTGCCTAGCTGTTGTAGTAGCAACTCGAAGTCCAACGCTGTCCAAGTTATTCTAGGGGGAAGATAAGCGACTGCAACTCTGAGTGAACCTTTAGATGTAATTATCTGGATTTGAGAGAGCTGGATACTATTTGTTGATGTTTCAGCCATTTTGTGGTGCTCAAGACCAGACCTGACCAAAATGGCAGCTCCGCGTTGGAGTTCCCGCAGGATGGTCAACCTTGTAGCAAGTAAATCCGGGAATTAGATTCTCTTGCGACCTTGCAAGTGAGTTTCTGTAATGAGCATAACATCGATGCAATTGGCAGAGAGGAAAAGACGAAGCTCGTTGACGCTTCTCTCAATTCCTCTTGCGTTCCATAATCCAAGGCGTAGATCTTGTTTCATTATGTAAGTTTTGAGATGAACAAGGTAAGCAGGGTGAAAAGCTGATCAACCTTCGAAGTGAGGCTAATCAAAGCTTCCTCCAGCTTACCAATTCTGTTTCCATGCATATCAGGGCTTGAGGTATGGCATCAGTAGTTGATGTGGTGGTCTGCTTCAGCCTGTGAGATACTCCATGGCGCAAGGCTTGCTGAGGTAACTGCTGTGCAGCCTGGGGCCCTCGAAGAACGTCAGCAAAGGAGACACCGCTCCTAACAGCTTGCGCTGGGATATAGTTGCTGCCTGAGGAAGCATCCCTCAACTTCTGCGCTTTGGAGGCCAGTATGGATGACGGGACAGAAGGAAGGCGTGGCTCAGGTTTTAAGCTCTTCATTTTTTGCTGGCGAATTTTGCAACCTTTGAAACTAGCTGCGTGATCATCTCCACAGTTAGCGCAAATGAATTTCTCCATTGAACTGGATTTGCAGTCCTTGTGGTTGGTTGGATGATCGTCACCACACTTACCGCAGACTGGGCGCTTCAAGCAATAGTTTTTAGTATGACCAAAATCCTGGCACCTAAAACTTGCACTATTCATTTGACTTTTTGACTCTTCAACTTTAACGCTATGGGAGCCAATTTTAGAAATTTTAAGTGCATCCAAATTATTTGGAGCCTGCTTCAGGTTAACAAAGAAGCATGCTTGCCTGGTTTGCATATCATCTGCACTTGAGGCTTCCATATTGGAGTCATTAGACCAGCCCGGCTTCCTTGGACAATGAATATTAAGGACTTCGTGACCCGAATCCTTAAAAGTATTTTTGACACGCTCTGCGCCAACAGATGGGTTGATTCTGCGAACCACAACACGGAATGGTTTCTCCTCAGAAAGCTGGTGATGCCAAAACTGGTATTTGCTCTCAGTAAGAACATTTACCACCGCTTTATAGGCTGAAGAGTCCACAGTAGCGATTCTAGTTACGCCAGTTCTAGAAAGATTGAGGCTATATGCCTTTGGACTAATAACCGCATGCAGAGCCTGTTCAAGGCTATCAATTTGGTGCAGTTGGGGACACAAATGGGTGAGGGCTTCTTTGGGCGTCTCACTGGAGTATTGCTAGCTTGATCCTGAACTGTAACGTTACCAGATGTTAATTCAGAATCAATAAGGTCAGCAGGCTGAGCAGCTGGCTCTAAATGATTAGCAACCAAATCTTCAATCTCCATCTCTTCCTGTAGTAGAGCCGCAAATCGGTTGCTGGGCTCATGTGTGGTAGTGTTTGAAGGTTGCATTTTTCCCAGCTTATTTGTTTAGAGTAAGGGTTCATTTTACGCTTACCTCGCCCAGTTAAATAAGGGGCTTGAAAAGCGCAGGATGCAGATTTGGGAACTGCTCCAGTCGAGGTTATTCAATTGCGATATCGTTGTTATTCATATGTGGGGTGGAGCACACACTTCCATTTAATGAAGTTGTCACTGTATAGGTCGACACGTGGCTAGAGTTTGTCGACGTCAATGTGCACGTAGTCTGCATGTAGTTGCAGCCCAATTGTTCCACTGCACATAGGTGCATTATCTAGAGTATCTGCAGTAGCAGGGATTCCGATCTTAGGAAGCATGGCGCGTAATTCTGCAGACGTTGCGTTGGCAGTTTGCATCATTTGCTCATCTCGGGCAGCGTTTTCCTCTGCTGTGAGGGTGTCTTTTCATTCATATATAGTTAAGTACCAAAGCCGGTTAATCGACACTTAACACAGTCGCGACACTCAAGGTATGCCACCAATGTGGACTTGTCCATAGGTTTTTGCAATTACACAATTTTTTCACAATTTTTTCTCAGAATTTTCTCGCACAGAAAAATTTTGCGTCTGCTTATTGCACATTGTTGACACATTTAAAGCAATTTTAATCTAACACTCAACTCTTCAGCACTTACCGCTGACAGTTTGATAGCATCACTCATTCAGTTGGCCAACCAGAGAGCAGCAGAGAAAACAACAAAACGCAACATTCGCCATTATTTGCACGCTGGTGACACATTTAATAACCACAAAAACCATAAATACCGTCACCTAACCGCAAAACAACGACAACAACAGGCCCCAAAGTGTGTGAGAGCTGCTGAACAGCAGCTGAGCAAGCAATTTCCATGCATATCCATCAACTGAAAAGAAAACATGGCCAGAAGATCCAAAGCTAAAGCTAAAGCCAAAGCAAAAGGCAAAGCTGAAACTCAAACCTCAGCAAATCTGGAAACCAGCTAATTTCCGCAATCAGAAAGTCACTTACGGGCCAGGGCGTATAAACAATGAACCAAACAACGGACAGCCAACAATAATAGCAACAGCAACAGCAAACAGCAACAGCAAACAGCAACAATAACAGCAATAACAACAATAAGAAAGTGGAAGCCGTGCAACGCCGGCATTATAAGGACCATAGTTATAACTATCATTGTTCATATGGCTGTGAAGGCTTCTGTTCCCTGTGTGCTGTTCCTGTTGTGCCATGTGTCATTTAAAAACAACATACACTCAAGTGAAAAGAACAGCACACAGGACAACAGAGGACGAGCGGATACAACACCATGTTCTTGTGCGGCTGGGGGTGGTAGTGGGTTGGGGATTTATGTTGATCCTTTTTTACGATGACGTTGCCAACATGCAAAACGAGTGACACCTAGATGAACTACGACTACATACATATATATACTTATACATATTGTAGAATAGGGTCAAGGGGGCAACCAAAGTGTTAGCCAACATGTTGTCCATCTGCGGGTATTAGCCCAATGACACTATGCTAAAATGGCACTGCATAGATTAACTTATCAGAAATGTAGAGCAAGCGTAGTTCCATAACTTGTTAACAGAAGTAAAAGTCAGAAGAGGAGGAGCAGGAGGTGTTAAACCAAAGACTGAAGATATATCTTAAGATAGCTGTTTTTTAAGGACTTTTGATATAGCTTAAGGCAGATGTTCTTATCTTAAGATTTGTTTATTTTGTTTTTAGTTAGATTTAAAAATAATCTGGCCTGTTCCAAATTTAACAATACTTTCGAATGAATTCCACAGACAAATTTGTGGACTTTTTAGTTTATATCATTTTACTTTATATATATATATATTTTTTTTTTGTATTTATTTTTAATATCAGACTAATGTGGATCTTTAGATCTCAATTGATAGATTTCCATAGATTTTATTAATAGATAGATTTTATTAAATCTCTCTCTTCGCAGCTTGCAGCTATACTTTTATTTTTAAATGTCTTATCATGCTTAATGCTTAGTTCACACTTTTGGCTAGTGTCATTTGGACATTTGCTGTTTGCTGTTATAATTATTATAAGCAACTTTAGACCAGCTCCCGAAGAGGGCACATGGTCAGCTTTTTTGGTCAGCAGCTGATTTTTAATTGGGTTTTCGTGCTTCTGGTCACAAGCGCCTGTCACACAACAATAATTATTTGCCAGCTATTGAAAAACAATTTCCCTTTCGATTTCCTTGCATTTTTCTCGCTGCTTGCGCGCAAATGTTTTTACCGGAAATTGTTGCAATTTATGATTTAATTTATGTTCATTTTTAATGTTGCCGCCCGTTGGTTTCGATAGTTGCCACTTCGTGTGCCCGATGTTGCATATAAATGCGCTGATTATCGCGGCACGTTGCAGAATTCACGCCCAGACAAGGACTCGTTAAGTGTGGGGGCGTGAAAAGGATGCGCGTAGAAGGCGCCGACAATCAGACTGTCTTTTTGTGGTAATCAACGGTTAAGTGGGCCAGAATGAAAGCCAAACACATCCATTAACTTCCGACTAATGATTGTTTGCATGAAAGAAAGCTGATTATCCTGCTCAAATGTGCAACTCATGGCTGAAATAGAATACCCAATAATTTACATCTCTGACAATTATATTTGTAACCAACAATGAGACCATCAGAGCACTCACTTTAAGCTTAAATTATAAATGACGTTGTAATCCAAGCTTTGTATCATCTACAATCTACTTGCCATAATGTAATTCACCTTGTGAAACACTCATGTCTTGCGTTCAAAATCCATTTGCTGAATATCCTCAGCAATTGTAACGTTCTCACACTTATGTCTATAACTTTACGCTTTAGCAAATTTGACAAAATTAAAATCAAACGTTTGCAAAATGCCGCACACATTTTGGGGGAGTCTCCCCACCATCCCAGGCCATTTATTCGGAGGTAACGGTACCAATGACAGTGATAGAATTTCCCCCCAACCGCTCTCCACTCACTTTGATTGCAGCCTCGTGAAGGACTCATTTTAACGGAGTCATCCTCTCACATGCCAGAACAGAAAATAACAGTAGAGAAGATTCCCCGCATTTTAGGAAGAAAATTGTATGTTATTCTCGGAAAAAGTGGGATATTATATAGCTTATTATAAGCATCGAAGCCAATAATATATCTACAATATCTATAGATATATGATAAAGAAATGAGAATATTCCCCGCATTTTAGGGAGAAAAATGAGAACTTCTTTCTATAAATGGGAAAACTGCGACAATATAAAGTGTTGACAAGGCATATAACATATAATCTTGATCATCAGCAACATCCAAGTCAATATATCAACAATATCTGTAAATGTATAACAAATATCGGGGCTGCAGGGTATCTCCCCGTCAAGAACCCTCCATGAGAGCCCTCCCCGTTTATTTTTGGCAAAGTGACATTACGAACGAAAAGTGAAAACCATCATTTTTATGCGACACACTTGGAAAGGTTTTTCGCTCATGTTTTTATGAGTTCAAAAAGACGAAAGTCGAAGGCCAAAAATTGACTCTACCACCCCAGCAGACCCCATCCTTCCCTTCAGTCAGCCCCGCTGCTGTCTGTCATGATGCAGTCATGCGTGCCTACTCCGCCCACCTCCACTTCACGTCCCTCGCAGCCGGTAAGCCGAAACTGTCTGCGCCAGTTCCTGACACTTTAAATGCGTTCCGTGCCCCAAGCAACTGCCAAATAGCGCGCATATTTTATTTCAACGGATGGACTACGCCGTAAAGTATGCAACGCAATACTTTTCCTCTAAGTTAATTGCGTAAACAAACAGTCGCGAGAAGGTGCTGGTGCGAGGCAGGGTGGGAACAATTTCATTCGTATATTTGCCGTGTGCAAAATTTCATTTTATGCATAAACTCTTTTTCCGTGTACCTTTAAAAAAGTACCTAAATTAAGGCAAAGGCGGGACGGGAATAGAGGCGAAGTCCTCGTACTTCATTCAAGTGCCAGGAAGTGCTTGTGTAATTGCCAGGCAAACAAACACTCAGAGACTATTTAAGAGCTCTCAAAGAGCCTCCTTGCTATTTGATACTAAGTATTTCACTTAACGTATACTTTCTTTGAGCGTAGATTCATTTTTGTTGGCTTGCACAATAATTGGCCAGAGGCAAAGATTTTTTAAAAACGTTTTCTGTTCAATTTCGACTGGTAGAAAGTAGCAGAACTCAAGTAGCACTTATGAAAATTGAGCTAAACTCACAGAAACGATGAGAGCATGTTTTTATAGCAATATAAATATGAATTCTTTGTCACTTTTAAAGCAAACAAAATGATATTTGACTAACCAGCACAACATCTGGCTGAAACTTGTGCAAATGATGTTCTAAAACGAGCACACACTTCAAACTTTAACAAAAGTTTCATTAAAATAAATGGAGTTATGAGCTAATGATTTAAGCAGCACATACTAACATATTTTATTTGGCCTTAAAGCTTATGGCAAGGACTGGGAATGGATGATAGGTCTTATCTAAAAATAACAGCTCAGCCAGTGAGCGCCAATTTGAAATTTGTAAAAGTTTGGCGCTCTCCACGAAAACTTTGCCCGTCTGTAAAATTTTCAGCAAATGGCTTCGTCGCCAGTTTGGGGAACTTGTTTGGTAAGCCTATGTCACACTCACACACACATACCCGCACAAACACACACACACACATACACTTACGACGACAAGTTGACGCCATTATGATAAAGTTGAGGCAATCAATTGCTTATACATTTGTATGTGTATACGAGTACTCGAATACCCGCACATACTACATTTAAGCAACCAATTTTTCAAAGAACCTGACGACAGGTGACACCACCTAATAAATTGCTTGCATTTCAGACATGTCAATTAATCAGAAATGCCTTCAAGTGAATAAACACCAGAAAAGCCCAATGATTTCAAACATAGCTAAGCATTTGCGAGTAGATCTCAATCGTATGCTATGTTGATCGATTAATAACAAATAAAAACCTTTTATACAATGTTATAATTAAGCCATCAAGCTGTTGACAGCGGCCAAAAAGAAAAACAATCTCCCCTCCCTGGCTGATCAACGGGCAGCTTATGAGCTGTCAAGCGGGGAAAAAAAAGAATAATAATGTTGAAAATTTGAAAGCAAAGGCTTGATTAAGAAATCATTTGACGGCAGTTAAGATGAGCGGATTTCTTATAAGGGTTTTGTTGAAAAAATTACAAAAGCATAAAATAAATAATGTATGAATAGAAGCCCTCTCTTTAGTAAAATATATCTTGTACCATAAAGCTACTTTAATATTAATGTGAAATATTATACAACTGAATATAATAATATATATTGTTAATATGATCTCAATTTTGTTTTTTGCCAACATAGCCTCAATCTTTAGCAACATAACCTTAATTATATATTGTTTTCATATATAACCTCAATCTTGGCTTGATTTAGAAATCATTGAACGGCAGTTGAGATGAGCGGACTTATGGATTTGTTATAAGGGTTTTGGTGAAAAATTATAAAAATCATAAAATACATAGTCTTCTTTTAGTAAAATATATCTCGTTTCATAGAGCAACTTAAATATTAGTGCGAAATAATATACAGCTCAATAACATGACCTCAATCGAATAACATCAATGTGTTTTTTGTCAACATAACCTCAATCTTTTGCAACATAACCTTAATTATTTATTGCTTACCATATAACCTCAATCTTCAATGCGTCAGTTGAACAGCTTTTTATTCGCTCTGTCAGTTTGATAAATGATTTTAATCCCCTGATTGATTGCATACACTAATTGTTGTTTCTCTTTTTACGCTTTTTATCATCATCAGGAGGCAAATGAAAATACTATTAAGATAACTACCAACAAAAGCTTTCGACTTAACTCGATAACTTGAACAGTGGTTTATGCACAAGATGCAATCAGCTCAAAAGTTACTTTTCATAAATGCCAAATACACACACTTCCTACCTCCCGGCCCTTCCTTCCCAACACACACACTGGAATTACTCATACGTCATGTTGTACAGCTTGCGGTTTACACTCGAGTGCTGTTGATGCTGTAATAGTTTGGTATTTTTGAGTTTGCAAGTGCATAAATTAAATTTAGCAGAACAATTTTGGCATAACAAGTTTTTTGGAGCAAAGCAAGTATCGTCATGTTGGCCAGAGAGCCGAAAATCTGGTTAGCCGTCAAGTTTTTGCTGTTGCTGCTGGTGCTGTTTGTTGTTCAGTCGCATAATTTTCAGGCAAAAGTAATGAAAAGAAACAGAAAACTGCACACTGCAAACTGCAAATGCACTCGACAAGGCTGCTCAAAATATTTAACTCAACCTGCAGCTGGAGCAACATTTGGCCAAGCGTATTGTGATTCAAATGGTTTTCATGCTCACTGAATGGCATACAGCTGACGATTAGCTTTCGCATACCGTCACAATGTTTGCATAAAATGGACCCAAAAACCCACTCGACTCGACTGGAAACAGCAAAACTTTGGCCAAGTTGTTGCCATCTTTCAAACGATAAAAGATTTATGCCAAGTGCAACGGAAATTGAAATTGAAAGGCAGCCGGCAGCAAAATGCAGACAGTTTGGCGGCCAGGACACTCAGGACTGCATTTCTCTCAATACCAGCGCTGTGTGCAAGTTAAAGCCAAGCTGAAAGCACAACTCATTGACTCTAGGGATGGCCAGCCTGCCCGCTGGTTGCCTTTAAGTGCCAAAGTTGGCCAACGCTTTTCAATTAAATTCAATTTATTAATTTCAATTATTTGCGCTTCAAGTGACCGCGTCCCAGGCCACCATAGAAAAACTGTCAACTCAGCACACTGAAGCACTGAAGCAGATGCCTGTGCCAGTCCAGATGTGCTGTCCAGATGCTGCCCAGCCGCTCCCTCCTGTGGCTGTTAAGTGCTATGGAGGCATTTGATTGATGTACCACAGAGAGGGGCTTCTGTGCGGGGGAATGAACAACAAGCCAAGCGGACTGCAGAGTGAACAACCGCGTTTAGGCCATTAAACAAAGAAGTTCAAATTCTAAATTGCAAGAAAACGACAATTAAATACTCTTTGTATTGTTCCATAGAAAGTCGTAGCTGATTGTCCTTACAATTTAAAAATAGTTTTCGGTAGTGATACTATGGATAGTTCTATCGACAGATGAATAACGCCTGAATAAATTTATAGGTAATTAATTTGATAAATTGTTTAATCATGAATTATTTTAGTTTTCAATAAAGTATTTCCATACAACTTTTTGCAATTCAACTTCATATTTTACTTAAGCTTGATATATGCAAGAATAGCTAAAACTACTTATATAATGTTCATCGTACTCTGCCAATTCCCATAAACTTATCGAAGCTGTCAAAGTAATTTATTTCACTGCGAAATGCAATTTTCTTAATATCCATAATGACTAATCAAATCTTTTTAAGGCTTCACAGTTTCAGAATATTGATTGATTAAATAATCACAGCCAAGCTAGATCTAGGGCAGATAATAAGAAATCAATCGATTTCAATTGACACACATAAATTCACTCAAGTCAAACACATTCACAAAACAAATATATCCAACACCATCTAATGTATTTAGAGCCTGGCAGAATATCCCAAAATAACAAGGCGGAAGTGCTGATGTGCCTAGCACAATTAAGGACACCAATCAAAAACATTCTCATATGTCAAAATCAACAATGCAGCTGTTGTTTGTCTTTTGTCATTCATTTTTCTTTTTTTTGTCTTTTGCTTCTGTTTTGGTTAATGGCTGTTATGAACGCTTTTTGATGGCTTCTTTGCAGCGCTTAAAGCTGCCGTATGCCGATTTTTATGACTGACCATAAAAATACTAGTAAATAAAATGAAAAGCCTTAAAGTTCAAGTGCGGAAGTGGGAGGGGTAATGTAGCCGAATGGCCCAAAAGACAAGACCAGTAACGCCTATTGCCCTGGGTCCCATAAATCACACATACAATGATGTTAATAGTGTCGTAAAAACTGCGGCAAAGCACCTAGATAGATGGTTAGATAGAGTTGTTTAGTATATCCGGAACAGGCATATGTTCCCAGTGCCACCAGCAGACTAACGTAAATATTGACAGCAAGGACACGACATAGTTTGAACCCAAGACCAACCGAACCTGAAACGCACAGACCATAATAAATCGACATTGTGGTTGGGGCCAGTGTAGGCGAGATGTTGGTCAAATTAAAACATTTCACCTGGCCTGCCACTCGCCTGATGTTGACAAATTAGAGGTTTTCGAGGTGTGGAATCGCCTTCATGCCATGTCATGCACAATTCTCCACCCTTGGGACCCTTTGCGGTGCGAAATTTTACAACCAAGCAAACGCTCCAGCAGATTATCGGTTAAATAAATAGACAAATTGATTTTAATGGAATTGGATACACTGGTCCGAGCTGACCAGGTAAGTCGGCATCCCCACACGCAATGGACATGACTCAGGCCCAACCCAGTTGTGCAAACATAATTTCGAGTAATTTTGTCTTGGCTTGCTGTCTCCTCTATTTTTATCCTTATTGTGTGTACTTTAAAGCAAATTTATTGTGGCCATCACATTCGATCTGGCTCTAGCAGCTTCATGTGAATTTTTGCACATGGCAAATTTTATATGAAGAGCAATTCATTTAGCTATAATCGAGATATATGTACAGGGCACATCAGAATGGTTTTTATAAAGAAAAATATTCACTTATCTGACAAAAACATGAAAGGCTGAAGATGACGCGTAGGTGTTTAAATGCTGGTGTAACTGGAGATACTACTGATTCTTTGGATGACAAAGATTAGGAATATGAACTTTGAATCGGTATACATAACTTTTTGTTTATACAAAAATTTCCTGATAGGGTACTTACCTTCACTCTGGCACTCCGAAGGTAGCCGCAGAAAAGGGCCATCAACTGGAGACGTCCTTAAATTCTTGAGAATCCCAGAGAAGGGCAATCTGCCTCTCTCTCTTACTCTCACTCGCTCTTCCTCGCTCTCTCTCTCACTCTCTCTCTCACTCTCTCTCTCCCTCTCTCTCGCTCTCTCTCGCTCTCTCTCTCTCTCGCTCTCTTTCTCGCTCTCTCTCTCGCTCTCTCTCTCGCTCTCTCTCTCGCTCTCTCTCTCGCTCTCTCTCTCTCTCGCTCGCTTTCACACACACGCACACACAATCACACACACAAACAAACACAAACGCAGACACAAACACAAACACACACACACACGAAAGTGGACCTCCAAAATGATAAATTGTAGTGGACTCCCTTGAATTCTTGAGAATCGCAGAGAAGGGCGATCAATTAGAAAAATTTGTTTTGTATGAAAAACTTCGTTGTTTATAAAGATATTCTCACCAAACTCAGCCAAGCCGAGTTTTTAAAGAGTTTATACAATCTGACCAAACTTGATCAAAATCGGGTCACTATATCATATAGCTGCCAAAGGAACGATCGGCCGAAAAATGCAATCTGACCAAATTTGGCTATTTCGCTAACACATGGCTCCCATAGATAGTCGTCCTTCCTTGTTGTATTATTTTATTATTATTATTGTTATTATTATTATTATTATTGTTATTATTATTATTATTATAATTATTATTATTATTATTATTATTATTATTATTATTATTATTATTATTATTATTATTATTATTATTTTTATTATTATTATTGTTGTAGTATTATTGTACTTATTTTATTAGTATTTTTGATTTATTGGTTTTATGTTTCTTGTTATTACTTCTTTTATTTAATTATATTTGTTTATTTTATTTTATTATATTCATTTTACATATTTTGATTTTTATGTAGTTTAAATACTGTATTTATTTTGTTTGTATGATTTATTTTATTTATGTTACTTTTTATTATAATGTAGTTTGACATTTAAGTGTTTCACATCACCCTGCGCCCAATTGCAAGTTAGAATTTTCAATTTATCACTTAACTACGCACAAAGTGCAATAATCTGGATTTCGCACAATCAAAGAGTCTTTTCACACATTTCCCGAAAATGATTCACCACACACATTTAATTTGAACAGAAATCCTTCATCCCAACACACCCAACACATCAATGGCATAAAGCCATTGCATTGGATCCTGCAAGTCTCCTGTTAACGCAGAAACTATTTGCCATTTTATGGCAGTCGCTTACAACTAACTAAAAAGAAATTGCTGAAGCATTAGTTGTGCTTAGTTTGCTCAGACTGCAGTAGCAGCGCAGACTGGCGGTGAGGTGAGGTGCGGTTGGTGAGAGTGGGGATGAGATTGGGGCTGAGGCTGGGGCTGGGGACAACTTTTAATGACATGCTTTGTATGCGAGCGCGTGTTACATGTTAGCCACATTATCAAAGGAGCTAACGACAACATTCTGAGAGTGAGCTATACATGGTTAAGTCCCCCCTCTCCCCTGTGGAGCCTCCTGCAGACACCACTGCAGTGATGCAATGGAAACTCATGCAACGTGTCCAAGTTTGTTTTTGTGCCATCTCCAGCTCGTGTCGTCCTTTAGCTAATACTTTTCGCCGCTTGGCACTTGCTTCTCCTCACAGCCCGCATCCTGCTCACAATCTCACACAACTAATACGAATTTCACTTAATTGCACTCGAAAAACTATGCATGTGAATTGCACTCAACTCGGCTGGCAAGTGCGGTTGGGCCAGGACTCGGGCTTTGGGTCTGCTTCTGGGTTTGAGTCTGAGTCTGAGTCTGAGTCTGAGTTCGGTTTTGGGCTTGGATTTGGTTTTGGTTTTAGTTGGGTTGCCCATCAGATTTCGCTTCCACTGATGCAGACGGTTTTTGACAGAACGTCGGACGCACACCAACCACAAACGACATCTCGAGGGTCTGAGTGGCTTAGAAAAACTTTTCGGTTTTGGCTTGGGTTTCAGATTAAGCCAACGCCCACCAGATCCTAGTAGGGGCGCAGGCAACTGTCGTCTGCTGTTGAAAGTTGCTCACGCATAAGCAGCACATGCAACAAGGACATTCAGTCTGAGAGACAGACATCCTCCAGGCAGCTGCATGCTAATGAGTACAACTTTTTTTCACCTCTCTCTCTATACATATATATATATATATATATATTCCTTTATTTCGCTTACCTAGGGTTGAACTTTCCCAGCACTTGTTTGAAGCATTTTCATCTGCCGGTTGGGTCGTAGGTGAAAAAAAGTGAAAACTGGGCGGGTCTAACTTTAATGAAAATTTCTTGAATGGAACAATGCTGTATGCAAAAAAAGTCAACGCCACAGCAAGAACTATTGAACGCAGGATGGTATAATGATGACTAAATTGATTAAGTTGTGTGTTCCAAGAGTTTGAAAGTATAAAACAGAAAGACAAATTGAAGAAGTCCGAACTGAAAGCGTAGAAAGTATTCTTAATTAATCTTCATACAAAAGAGCGCATAAATTTTATATTGTTCAGCTGAAAGTTTAAGCTGAACATGAACCACATAAATTAAGAAAACTAAAAATGGTCAGAAAAATCATCTATAATAAATATTCTCAACTATAGGTGTCAGAAAACTCGTTAATATATTATATATTAAATAATATTATAAGAATAATATAAATCTATGACATATACATAGCGCTCAACTTAATAAATTCAATAAATAATAAATAAGTTTAAGTCAAACATTTTTTCCAGTAATAAGACTCAGCAAATAGAATTAGTTAAATATATTAAAAGCAAGTTTCTGTTAAATGTTTGTTCCAAATAACAAATAAAATTCTATGAGTACCATAATTGAACTACAATTTATTTTTAATATTGTTTTAAAATGTATTTTTTTATTAAACGAGTCTTCTGCTACCTATTGTGGCAGCTTAAACAAGTTGTACATACTTATTTTGAATCAAGCAACTTGCACACTTCATTCTCCATTATATATCTATTACACAAGCGGAACAGCAAGTAAGAGGCCATATTACCCAGAATCTCTTAAAGAAAACCATTCTTAAACACAAATCCCTTGACCGGCCTTGAGTAGTGAGATAAAACTGCAAAGGGTCTGTCATAAAAAGCTGCACTACTTGGAGCATAAAAAAAAACTGAAAAGAAAGCCTTTTAAACTCAACATTGTGATATGGTCGTGTGCTGTAGCCTGTTGTAACCTTTTCCTTATGCCTTTCACACATTCCATTAAGGTCATTTTGGAAAGGAGGACACACCGGCTGGCTATGAGGGGCCCAAGCTTAATGTTAGTTGTCAACATCTGCAAATAAATAAGGCAAGGAGCTAAAAGATAAATTGAAATTTATGAACCGGGCTAGGAAGTCAAATGCCAACACAACCAACCGACAAAACATTTCAGCACTAAAATGCTACTAAGTAATTTATAAGGCAAAAAGTATTGCATTAACCACACAGATGATGTAGCTACATAAATATAAGTTTATATTCTTGGCAACTGGCAAACACTTGCCGTTCAATTTAAACAAATGTTTCACATCGAATTTTAGACATTCTCTAAACTATTTATATTGTTGCTAGTATCGGTGAAGTGAAACACAATCTACCAAAGAGAAAATCTTCAATGCTTTTTGCAATTTCAGCAAAAATTAATGAGGATATTATTTAGTAGTTATACAAATTATTATTATATGCATAAAAATAATGCACAGAATACTTACAAGACTTTACGCATAATAAAAAAATATGAATATACAAATCACAAACTTTAAGGATCAGCAAGGAAGCAAAGCCCGCCAGCCACAATAATACTATTTATTTTTAGACCTTTTCAACCTATCACAAACTTTACGACAATGCCATTATACCCTCTTTAAGAGTATAATGAAATTATACGGCCCCAGCCCACCTGTCGAAAACTACAAAACGTGCAACAATAAGAGGCAGGCAGGCAACTCGTGTTTGTGTGTGTCTGTGTTTGTGTGTCCTGTTCTTAGCCATACATTTACGAAACCTTATTAAATTATACAAGCAGTATATCAGCAGTAGTAGGAGCCTGGGGGCCATACTCCAACAACAAGCTTTCCGGCTGTCTCAAAATGTTAAAGTGTAGCATATTTAAGCTAAATATTGCAACCACACCAAGGAGAGTTGCATTTGCCACATAAGAGATTAGAGATATACGAGTATTTACATCTATACGCAATACGCACAAGTTCTATGGGTCTAAATGGTGCCCCAAGGCTTCTTTTGGATCCTGAGCCAAAGCCAGACACAGTAGCTGTGTATCCTGTGCCTTGTTCCATTTGCTAGCAGCAGGTGATAAGTTCAGTTGCCGTGAGTTAAATTAATTCCAGGCATATAAATTATAGTTCATTGTTGTGTGTAGTATTCTGTATTCTGTATGCCTTATGTACTCAGGTATTCTCAGTGGCTGCAGTCGACGCTGAGGTTAAATATCTCAAATAGCTCAGGCCGGTTGTGGCCTTGCCAACTTCCTTTGCCTTAAGAGAAATGCTAAATGGCTTTGTGTCTTTTGCTTTAACCTTTTTTATTTGGCTTTCACGTTGCCTTTTGTAAGCCAGCATTCGCCAAACGCCTTTAATTTAATTTCATCGCGCATACGCCCCGTTGTGCCAGTGCTGAAGCGTCAAGTACGCCCTGGAAATCAATTGGCAAGGCCGCAATCGACTCTTCAAGTATTGTGCCCCCAAACGGGGCATGTGGTACGTGTCGCGTCTCTTCCGTATGTGTTGCCTCAAAACTGTGCGGCATTTGAATTGTATCATAAGCAAGCCAATTGATGCCTACAATGAGTTGCAAATTAGGCGTAAGTAATTTGCTTTGTGTGCGCCATGAAATCGACATGAATTTTGAGCTGCATTTCGTTTTAAGCTCATTTCAAAGCTATCAAAATTTGTGAACATTCAAGGCTCATTGATTTTGAGAGCAGCCAAATTCAGGCAAGTCAAGTGCGGCTTAACAAAATGGCAAACTTGTAGGATTTCACCCACGCATAAATACTACATGGCGACGAAATGAGAAAGTGTTGCCAGAACTCGTTAAATTTATGATGATTTCGAAGAGGCAAAAACTTTGTCACTTGTGGCACACACAATTGAAACAACGCTGAATGCTAATGATTATGAGAAAACTTATGAATGTTCACAAAACTTATCAAAGGCTGCCAAAACTTATCAATGCCGCCTCGAAATAATTAGAAAAATAAAATTAATTTCTCATAATTTACGAGTATATTGCCGTAAAAGCCAATAGAAAACTGTGCATATAAAATCAAATAATAGGTAATATTTGAAACGGGTAGAAAGTCCGCATGGCAGACACCAAAGATATTTAAAAAATTAGAAGTTATTTAATTTATGTATTTATTTGCTTGAATACCACTATTTCAAATTGTCAATTGTACAAACTGAGCTGCAAAAATCCAATTTAAATTCGAATTAGCGGCATTTATGCAATGATTTTCAAACACCTGTATTTTCCCACTGCTCTTGATGTGAAAAATTTACCCATAGATAAATTATCATCTAAAATAATCAATTGTAGTATTTCCTAGCAGTTGAAACTATTGTATATTCAATGTTTCAGACTGAATATATGCATATAATATTCTAAGCTTCTTAAAGTACTTAACTAAAGGCAAGTAGAATCGCATGTCATGGAATTTGATGGTATTTATTTGGTGTATGAAGAAGGTAAGGCCTTAACTGTTAATGAAAGATCAAATAGTACGCAAATTAACGACGAAAGCTCAAATAGTTGCCATGGTAAAACAAATATTCTTTTTTTATTTCCATAATATGTACATAAGGATTCGAGCACCCAAGTAAAACTCAATATACTAAACACGCCCACACACTAACAGCCTGCCAAAAATAAAAAAAAAATAAGCAAGAACATTGTGGCCGCAAGTTCCCGACTGCTATATACTCTGTTAGCAGTGTTATAGTTTTCTAGCGAAAGTCACATATATTTTTACTTTGGTCAAAATCGAAGCACTATATCGCTATATCAAACTTTTTGGGTATACAAATATGGTTACTTGTACTTGACTCGCTTTAATTCTTCTTTGCGGAGAAGGGCGCTCTGTCTCTTTTTCACTCTCTCTCTCGCTCTTTCTCTCTGGCTCTTTCTCTCTCGCTGTCTCTCTCTCTCTCTCTCTCTCTCTCTCTCTCTCTCTCTCTCTCTCTCTCGCTCTCTCTCTCGCTCTCTCTCTCTCTCGCTCTCTCTCTCTCTCTCTCGCTCTCTCTCTCTCGCTCTACCTCTCTCGCTCTCTCTCTCACACACACACACACACACACAAACTCACAAACACACAAACTCACAAACACAAACACACAAGCACTAACACAAACACAACACACACACACACTAAAGTGGACTTCCAAAATGATAAATTGTAGTGGACTCCCTTGAATTCTTGAGAATCGCAGAGAAGGGCGATCGAAATTAGAAAACTATGTTTTGTTAAAAACTTTGTTGTTTATAAAGATATCCTCACCAAACTCACCCAAACCGAGTCTTTAAAGAGTTTATAAAATCTGACCAAATTTTATCAAAATCGGGTCACTATATCATATAGCTGCCATAGGAACGATCGGGTGAAAAATGCAATCTGACCAAATTTGGTCAAAATCGAACCACTATTTCGCTATATCAAACTTTTTGTTTATGCAAGTGAGAGTTTTTTTATACTTTAAATAGTTTCCTATAATTTCATCAAAATTAAATATTTGTATATTTAACAGAAATCTTTATAAATTTAAATTCAGCAAATAAATTAGGCATGGACCTTTTGGATACAAAAGTATTTCGACTTTCTGCATTTCAGGGAATTTCTTAATTCTGAGTGAACTTTCTGCTGAGCCTAAAACTCGATCTTCAGCCAGATCTTCACAAATGAAAGTATGTTCGCTGGATTTAGAATGAACGTATGAAATGTTTAATAGTTTCGAATAAGCTTTAGTCTAATGGGCAGACAGATTGACATTGCACAAGCCCAATAGACTTTCTTCCCTATTAGAAACAGTGTATAAAACGAGCTGTCGATGACGCTCATCGTTGTTGGGTTCGTTTCCAATGGGAAGACACGCACAGCAATTGTTGTATTGTTGTTGTTGTTTGTTGTTGTTGTCATTTTCGCTTGGTATTCTTCCGGCATGTAAATAAATACTGAAGAAAGGCAAAATAGGCTATGATTTATTTTGTATTTGGCACGCACATTGTCAATATTTGTGGAATTCATCAAAAACAAAAAAATTTGCTGGTAGGCGCAACACGATGATGATTGGGCCAAAACACTTGAGGCGCAGGCATTAACTGCCCGTCCCCTCACACGCCCGCATCCTAACACGGCAGCAGCAGCGCAGCTCATAAAGTTGTCGACACTACTTCACACTGGTCCAATGCCGAAAACTTATAGCCACAAAAAATCGAATCAGTTATTTATGGATTTTTTTCTTTTCTCTTGTTTTTTTTTTTTTTTTTTGACAGCTAAAAAACAAAACCACCCGAAAAAAAAAGCGAAAACGAAAACAGCCGGCCCATTTAAACAACTGAAAAGCAGAGAAAACATTGCGCTAAATATACAGACAGTTGTTGTTTGGGGCACGCAGATGTACCATAAGCGACTCTCGAGGCAGCTATTGCCCCATTCCCATTCGCATTCCCATTCCCATTCCGATTTCCATACCAATTTCCAGCAAAATCACACAAAAATATTTTCGAACATGCATATTTATGGATTTGGGAATCGCCGTGTAGCATTTCTATGAATGGACTGTGTATTACCTGCTCGATGCCGATACACTCTGAATGGACCAGTCTGAACTCTCTGAACTGTCCATACAATAGCTGAGTTTATATGGTACTAGTCAAACGTGGGTTTATATATACATTTTTGTGTTTACAAATCGTTTTCACTCAATTATCAATAACTATCAAACGGCGCATGCTATGAAAATTTGTATACTTTATAATTTAAATATATTATGCATGACTATTAATAAACATACTGTCGGCAAAAATACTTGGATATATCGATTATTAAGTATAATTTTAATATCCTCTTTCCTGAATACAAAAGGTTGCTAACTTTTCACAAATTATAATAATAATATAAATACAAGTTTTCTTAAAAAAACTTTTGAATCTAATAAGCCAAATCTTATTGAGTTGCAATAGTTCTAAAATTCTCTCCATATTACTAGAATTTTCCTTCATAGTACAATTTTGTTAATTTATGAAAAACAAAAATATAAAGATTCAAAGACATTCATAATTTATTAAAGTTAACTTGCACGCCTGTTTTCATTTCCAATTCCGATCGAGTCCAAATTGTAGTTGTTCTGAAATTCGAAAAACTGTTAGGAACGCTTACCCATCGAGGCAGTTGAAGAAAAACACTTCGAAATGAAAAGCACTCGGAAATAGGAACAGATCTGGTAATGTTAACATAATTCTCTTATACAAAATCCCGAAAAACTGTTAGGAAAGTTTCCCTTTGAATCAGTTTCGTTATTGATTGGAAATGAAAAGTATTTGGAAAGAGGAACTGCCGATATTAATAGCATTATTATCTTATCAAAATTTCCAATCACTCAGCAGCGCATACCAAAAGTCGACTATGCCCAGTTCCAAATTGTTCACATTTGTTTTTCAATTGAAAAATATCGAATTGTGCCATGCCCTGTTTAGATTGTCTTAACAGACTGCTCGGCACACGGTATTCGGACTAGTGCGACAGCATTGCAGCTGTTCAGTTGAATCGGGGAATATAATCTATACCAAGAAAATATAATATCATGCACACAGCAGATACACATACTGTAATATATAATACTTAATAAAACTTGTGCGGGGCAATGCATTTGACATGCAAAGAGTTCTTCGCCGAGGACAATAAACAACAATTGGTGCTGCAATGATTGTGTAATATATAGTTCCTAGTACTATACTCGTGCTATTTGCATCTAATACATTCAAATTGTTGAGTGTGCAAGTTGTGAGTAACTCGCAGATAGCAGAACAACATTTCAAGTGATTTGTGAGGGCTGCATAACTCGGCTCATTGTAGAACCTTAGGAGTGCCCGTGTTTGTGCTTGTGCTGCCCCATTTGGATACTGTATGCTAATTCAGTTGGCCAGCAGAGCCAGCTGTGCAAATTTTTGAATAACAAAACTGTTCCAACTAAACCAAAATCGTATCAACAATCCCATCCCTTTGGGCCAACTGCTAATGGTGAGTACACGGGCTGGCTGTGCATTTCTCACGCGTCAAGTGGCTGCCAAATATGATTTATATGCCAGGGCTAGTAAAGTAGAAAATATGGCTGTAAAAATAGTATAGATAAATTGGATGCGCGCAGGGGGAGCGTGGCGAGCGTGGGGCGCTTGACAAGCAGATATTCGTATACAGTGCTCTAATGCAAATAGAAAGTGAAATTTGTTCAAATTCTGTGAAATTTATGTGTTCAAAGAAACCCTGAAACAAGAATTTATCTTATGAAAATTTATATATGACAGCTATATCGCATTGCCGTGATAGATTTCCCAGAATGCGAGTACACTTGACAATCCAGCTAGATACTATAGTATCTATAGCTTTAGTTTGCACACTCGATAAGCCATACAGGGGAAATGCTAATGTCAGATTCGGTTTTAGCACTTAATCAATTGTGAGATAGCATTGACAGCGTCCAGTGCAATAACTAAAACTAATACGCTAAACCAATCAATTGTGACAGCTGTCAGATCCTAAGATATATTAGCAGCGAGTGTTCCACCGGGATTGAAGGTCGGCGACACAAATTGGATTGCTTCGATAGTATTTATAGTGTGACTTTGTCAAAACTCAACCAAATTGCCTCTTAATTGGACCGAAAACATAGGTGTGATTAATAACAAGAAAAATACATACTCCGAGAACGCTTTAATATAACGTTAATAATATAATATTTATATATAAAACATATATCATTTTATAAGAGAACTCAGTCCTCGATAGATCATTGTTGTGAAAATATATGATATAGTTATGGTCAAAATTGGTCAATTTATATAACATCTAATATAACTTAGTGTTTTGAATTTGGTACATAATATAATTAAAGAGGACATTAACTAATTTGTTTGAAATACTTATTTTTTGAGAAACAAACAGAAGTTTCATATATGAAAGGCGTTTTGAATATTTCTACAGACCCCGAAAAGCGTTAAAATGATTAATAACCACAGTTTGAAAGGTATAGACTGCATTTTTGACAAACATATATCTTAGATTACTATTTATCTATGGTAAAAATTTCATTTTGATCAGATAATTAACACCAAAGTTATTCCACAAATTGTGTTGGTATGAATGTGTGTAAAGGGACTTCAGCCTGGATACAAGGTATCTCAAAGTCGAGTACTACTTAAGTATTCTAGCGTCATTTTCTTGGTGCAAGGATAGAGTAACACCACTGGGCCACCAAATTGCATGTAATAAATGTGAACAACTAAATTTTGCCAAAGCCAAGGCAACAATTTCCAGAACGTCTCAACCAGCACGTAGCATGACTTCCCCTACAGCAACTGCTACAGTTGCTGCTTCAAATCCAACTCTAGTTGCACAACTCGACTATCATTTGGGGAATTGCGGAGCTGACAAATACTGTTTGGACCTCATATTGATGAGGAACATCAAACAAGGGCTGCAATGCCATCCAATGAATTTAAAGCAAGTGTGTTCCTCTTGGCTTTGATCTGCACGAACTACATTTGATTTCAATGCATTTATTCATCGAAAAGTACTTACCCAAAAAAAGAAAGGAAATAAATAGAAATAGTTGGAGCGCTTTGGTCCTAGGACAGCTTGGGGACATAGAGCTTGAGCGTTTAGCTGCATTTTATGCTAGATTTGCTACAATCAAAATAAACATATAATCGATTGCACACAATCAAAGAAAGGTCCATAAACAGTTCGACTTTATTGTGCTTTTATTGATGGGCGCCGTCTGGTTGGCAATTGCAGTCCTGGGCCAGGACAGGAGTCTGGCGCCAGGCTGGCCAACAACTTTCGCCTAGAAATGAGCTGGAACTCAACTGAATTAGAGTGGGCAGTGGTGCCCTTTCGGTTTTTATGACCTGTTTAGTGTATGTAAGTAGTATACGCGACCCAAGGCTCTTTTCAATCAAACTTTCAACACGTACACAGCTCAGACAGTTACTCAGCCTGATTCCAGTCATCAATTCCTCGAACTTTGGCCATAACAAAGCTTATTACATTTTCAGGCAAATAAATTGAACACAAAAAGGTTTTTCGCATTGCACCACTAATCTTATCCCTGTAACGCATGTCCTTAAGTTGGGTCGGGGCCCCAAACCGAACCAGAACCCGAACCCCAAGATAATTAACCATTGTTTATATGGAAATGTTTAATTAGATTGTGGCCTGCACTGGGTTGATTAAGCAGCACTCTAGAAGTTAATTGAAGTGCTTGAGAGCTCTGTTTCGATCAATAAATTGCTCAATGAAGAAAAGTGACCAAGTGTAAACGAAGAAGGCTAAATGGGAGAAGTTCAAAAATATAATGAGAAATTGACAAGCAAGGCAAAAGGGATATCAAAGCCAAAAGGCAGTTAGTCAACTAAACTAAATAAGTGTAACTATTTCAATCAAATTTTGTATAATTTAAAATTTAAATAAAACTTCTTGTTAATTATATTTGAAGTTTGCTAAAAATATGTTTAAAATACCCAAAAAGATATTTTTAAAAGGACATTAAGTCAGCTGCCAAGACTTCGCAAGACTTTCTATACAGTTAAATAATAAATGCGTCTTTGGCCGCATCTGGCTTGAAAAGAGCTTGTTTATAGCATTAAAAATATATTAAATATTTTATATTTATATTTATTTATTTGTATTTTATATTAATTTAATCGCAGTCTTATAAAGAAGTCAATGTAATTAGGGTTACGGATGGAGCATTTTTAAATGTCTTCTTATTATTTGGTAATGCATAAATGTCCACGATAAAACTGTATTAAATTCAGTTCCAATGTTAACTAATAAATATCGAAAATGAACTATTTAGAAACCGTTGAAAACAGATTATAAAATTTCAAATTTCTATTATTTCTATGCACTTTAATTCTAATTCTTTTAAAGTCACGTTTTATTGCATTTTTAGAAACATATTCAGCATTTATAAAAATCTGTTTCGTATCAATATTCACATAATTGCTCTCGACAGATAGATTTTGTGTTTGAAAACGAACGGTTATGTACAAAAATTGTTCAATTTATTATTCAGTTAGTTGTTAAAAAAGCGCCACGCAAAAACTATTCACGCAA
The DNA here is from genome assembly GCA_037075165.1 of Hirtodrosophila histrioides. Classification (NCBI taxonomy): domain Eukaryota; kingdom Metazoa; phylum Arthropoda; class Insecta; order Diptera; family Drosophilidae; genus Hirtodrosophila; species Hirtodrosophila histrioides. The sequence continues at coordinate 492,603 of JBAMCL010000491.1, forward strand.
TCCCGCAAAGCAATTGAAAATTCGATGACCATTGAGCAAACAATTGCTACCAACAAAAAATAAAAAAAAACAAAAAAATGCATTGCAATTTAAAAACTTTGCGCATAAACAAAAACGACAGAAATCAGACAATCACGAGCTGCTCTGATTTGTTTTTTGTTTGCGTGGGTGAAACAAAAGAGTCAAAAGAGTGCCAAATGGCCAAATGGCCATAGAAATGGACAGGGGCAGAACTAACAGTCAAAAAAAAAAACAAATCAATCAAATCAATTCAAAGCGTGTATCAAAACCAAACAAGCAAAAACACACACACACACACAGCTACTATACATATTACAAATTCAGTTCGAGGCAGTTTTAGTTTGGCTAAAAGTTCTGTTGCCAAAACAATCAAAAACTGGAGAAATATAATTGCACATGTTGACCAATGCCAATACCAATATCAGATATTAAGTTGTAGAATAGCCAGCTTGGCTTTTAGCTAAATTGCGGGGATGGCCCACATACTCAACCCTTAATTAGTTTCTGGCAAATTGAGTTTGTTGTACCAAACTAACCACCCACCCACAGCGCAAACAATGGATCCCATGCCAATGCATATATAAACACAGGGTAATCAAGCAACTTTCAAGCTCAAGTTTTTCAAATGAATTACTGCGTATGCAGAATGCATTGTGAGAGAGAGTCACAAGCAGCCATCAAATTAGCGAAGTCGAATTACGCATACGCCGCATTAGCCAGGCACCAGCTCATTTTTGTTGCATCTTTGCCACAAGCTGATGCCACCGCAGAACTTAACAGCATTACATAAAGCTCATTGCAACAACAACAAATCTCATTTTATAGTTGGCTCAGCAGAAGAAAAAAAAAGAACTTTGTCTCTGCAAGGATATGCAATTATGTATGTATATTGCGCATACGCAAAGTTGAACACAGTCTGGAGGGAGATTGTATGATGTGGCATAGAAAACTGGCTTATGACGGCATGTGAAAAAAACTATAAAAAAATTAATAAGATGTGCATAAATGATTCGCGGGCCAGGGGGAATAGGGGCAACTGCCACACAGCGAAGACAATGTTCAGTTATGTGCAACAATCTTAAGGGAAATTCATTAATATGAAAGTAAGTGTAAAAGAAATTGTTAAGAAACTTGATGCAATATTAGATAGATAAGTTAAGACAACAAAGAACATAAAGCAAAAATGTTCAATCAGTTAAAATAAAAGTAACAAATAAAAATTCGCATATTCGTAAGTAAATATAAAAATTAAATATTAATGAAAAAATATGCTGTATTATTATTCACAATAATATAAATAAACACTAAAATTCCAAATAAATGAATACCAATATGATTCAAATATTATTCATATTTTGTATTATTTATTGTTTTCATTTTTAATTTATTTTATTTATTTATTATTATTATTGATTATTATTTCCAGTTTCTGTTCTTTTTTGTTATGTTCCAGTTTCTCTTTGTATATTTTATCATTTAGCCAACTTCTTTCAACACATATATTATTATTATTTATTTAATTTTTAATTCCCACGATAACTTCCAGTTTCTGTTTATATATTTTATCTTTTAGTTAGACATATATGTAAAGTGTATAATAAAGCTTTCCAACTTCTCACAACACATATACCAATTTGGAACAGTTCTGATCAAAGATTGAATCTTATTGGATACCTGCCAAGTCCATGGGTTGCTTTTTAAGCCAAACATTCTTGCCAACTACTCAGCAGAAATGCTCGATATGCTTCGACCAATGTAAAATGCATATTACAATCGCACAAAATGTGCATTCGAGTGCAGTTTTTGACTGACAGTTGTTGGCGTATCTGTGTGTGTATGAGTTGTGCACACACGTGCACTTCCCGTTAGTTGGTAGTTTACATGCCTGGTTTGCCTTACCGATGATTTTCATGTTTATCCCTCGTTCGTAGTCGTCAGCAATGTGTCAGGTACGCACGTCCCTGGTCCTGCTCCTGCTCCTGGTCCTGGTCCGAGGGCTAACTGTCTATCCGTCTGTTTCCGCTCCTCTTCCACACTTCTCACTCTCTCACTCGCTGAGTTTCTCTTCTCTGACTGGTTGGCTGTCACTGCTGCGATTGTGCACAGGAATACATCAATTTTTGAACGGCACGGCCCGCATTACGTCCAGTGCTCCTCCAGGGCTGCAAATGCAAATTGCTGACATATAGAAAATGGATAAAAGTGTATGATTGACGTCAGCCAAAGGGGCACAAGTGTCAGTCAGCAATTGAATGGCGATTGCTCTAAAATTGCTTGTTTTCTCAGTTGTTATGCTGCAATTATTCAATTTACTTGTTTCTTATACGGCCAGGTAGAAAATCAATCAGAAATAATGCTCGATTTCTTTGCACAAATTAGTTATACTTACTCTCTAAATCGGTCATGTTATGACTAAGCAAATAAACTAAAATCTATACTTTGTTTTGTTTGTAAATGTATTAAGCTCATGGCCTTGTTATAGGGCGTTGATCCATAACACACAATTTCCGGGTTCGACCAGGTCAAGAAATTGGTTTCTATATCTGCCCATTATAATTTTCCCAGAAAAATGTGATTAATGGGATTATAATAACAATAATAATAATTATAACAATAATAATAAAGATAATGATAATAATTATAATAATAATAATAATAATAATAATAATAATAATAATAATAATAATAATAATAATAATAATAATAATAAATAAATAACTGATTATATTTTTATTTAAAATACATATTTATGAATTTAAGATCAAGTAATGATAATAATTGCAATAAAACTGATTTTGATATTTCAAAAAATTGAATTTTTGAATTTCACACCAACTAATAATAGCAGTAATATAATTCCAATCGTTTCCCTCAGTCCTGCCATTCCGGCATCCTCATCCATTACGATTACGTAATGTTCTGGCATTTTTATAAGTTGTGTCAGCAGCTAGCTCAGCTCAACTGCAGCGCTATTCAACCCTGACATGTCCCGCAATTTCCATCTGTAAAACCCTTTGGCAATTGCCGCTCTGCTGACACATCAATGTGTTGTTGTGTCAATCGGAAAAGTTGCAGTGAGGAAAATTTTACACGTGGCTATGCAAAGCACGCCCCAAGAACCAAGACCCTACATCAGGAATCAAGCCCGAGATACATTGGCAAACACAAGCCTTGACAAGGAGCCTTAAAGCACACTCACACACACACACACACGCATTGGGGTAAACAAATTTGCATCTGTCTGTGCGGTGTCTATATCTGTATATGTATGCATGCGAATCTATGTGTGTGTTCTAATGTTGATGTATTGGTGTGCTTTATAATGCATTAAGCACACATCCAGACACACAAAACTGCAAACTACAAAGTGCAAACTGTGCAAAGAGATAAAAACCAAAGCCAAAAACGATGCGGATTTCATAGCTATAGCTGCCTACAAATTTTGCACTCTTCAAAATTTGTTCTTAATATTGAAAAAATATTCCAATAGAAATCAACGTAGTAAATACAATGGCCGCCGCTGCCAATGCCAATGCGAAATTGTAGCCAATAGCCGCGTAATAAAAGCCAAAGAATTGCATGCATATGAACGTGTCCAAAAGCCAAACCGTGGATTTGGCATCCTGAGCCTTAAATGCATATGTGAATGGCTCGCAGGACTAACACACATGTACAGTGAATTGTGAACTGCGTACTGCGTACTGTGTACTGTGTACTGCCCTGCGTCTGTGTCTGTGTCTGTGTGGGTGTGGATAAGGTTCAAGCGTTTTGCATTCTCATTTCACTGGACACGACTCTATTGAAACTGGTCAACTTTCATTTGGACCAGCATGGGCATTGCTTTTAATAGGAATCCTGCAAAGCCCACAATGGCAGCTATGTTGTGTGAAGCGAACAATGGCGGATCCGAGAAAGGTGATTAGAACTAGGCAGCTTCTCTAGAATCAGCCATGTTGCCAGTTGACTCTTTTATACTCTGTTGCCAAGGTATAGCAGAGCATATTGCTTTGGCTCAAGCATTAGCTTCCGACAGTGGGCTTATTTAATCTGAGGTGCTTTAAAATGAGTTTCAAAAGAATTATATGATAAAACAGAAAAGCTTTAAACAATCGGAAAAACTTTCATACAACAGTTTTCCACAAATTTTTCGCCCTTGGGGGTAGACTTGCCAGAATCTGAATTTCTCAAAATCGGTGATACACGTGTCGAGTTATTTAATGTATAGAGCTTCAAAATAAAATTTGAAAGTGATCGGATGAAAATTAGACTTTCGCCCATACAACTTTGGCACCTCCATTTTCCGCCCATGGGGTTGGATTTTCCAAAATCGACGACATATATGTTAACTGAATTTTTGTGTAGTATCCTTGGAAATTAGTTTGAAGCTGATTGGATAGTAAACGAAATAGTTTCATAGAACAGTTTTCCGCGATTTTCCACGATTGTGGATGGAATCTTCCAAAACACCGCCTAAGTGTGCAAATTCTATTAGAACTTCTGAAAAGAAAACAGAAGCAATGCTTTGACAAATGTTTGTAATAAAGCAGGCTTTTAATACCATTTAAGCCATGTCAGTAAATTCTGAATCGTTATGTCAGTTAAGCTGACAGTGAGAATATATGAGAAATATGTAATATTTAATATACGAATATTATTTCACAGTCTACTCCAATCAAGCATATCTTTAATAAAGCCTACCAAATACTTGGTTTCTTCTCTTCATGCCGCTTTGTTCTTACACTAGACTGCGCCTATTAAATATGCACATGTTTCAGTGTATCTATAAGATACAAGCTCACATTGAGCCTTTATTTATAGGCCACTTGGCCTGGCTAAAAATAAGTAAGCCACAAGAGCAACAACGTCCATAAATTGTTTTGTTGCTCAATAAAATTGGCCACACATATTTCGTATATTTATGTATATTATGTAAATAGCACAAAAGGTAGACTTAACCGCAAGTGTCTTAACAATTTTTGCTAATTGCCATTGGCCGCCTGACGAGTATTACCCTTCATTTCTGTGCTTTGTTGTTTATTTGGCTGTCGGTTTCATTCTGTTTCATTTTCATGATTAATGTGGCGAGCAATTCTCGCTTTATGATTCACCTCCTAAAAGGCATCCCGAAAATTTAGCTGTAATAAAATGCGACGCATTCTTGCCGCTTGTATCAAATATATACAAAGAGCAGAGGTACAATTAATAAAATAAAAAATAAAAAGGAAAGCAAATTCACAGCAGCAGCAAAAGAAAACAAATATATAAAATTTCGCTTTGATTTGACGCGATTTGGCTTTGTTTAGAATTTATTCTCATGGCTGTTTTTCAAATACCTGGGCATTTTCTTTACACATCAATTCAATTTTTGATATGCTCGAATAATAAACGATCTGAGGCGTTTGGAAGGTAAATCAAATTGTTTATAACGTGTAAGTATTTACAGTTTTGGCATATGAAGCTTGTACAATGTATTTAGAGAGCAGCTATTAAATGAATTGAGTTATTAAATTCAAAAATAATGATTTAAATAGCGCTAATTGAATAGTAAATTAAAGAATACAGGCTCAAATTTGCTTACAACAGGTTGTGATTTAGGTACAATGAATACAATGAAAGTTAGAAATGCTAAGGAAAATCGGTTAGGAACCGTTTCGAAAATGAATCAGAGGTGTATGTACACTTTCAAGAAAATAATTCTAATTTTAAACCAGTGTGGTGTGTATAGACTATAACAACCCAAAAAAGTATTAAAATTAAACCGTCTAGGTGTATAAACAGTGAGAGAGATAATAAAAATGGGGACATAAGGAAAGTAATTCTAACTTCTTATGGCAGAAAAGAATTAACAACATTCTGGGAAGTTTAAAATTTAAGAATAGAAGAGCTTTTGCAGAGTTTTTTGGAATATACTGTCTCTCAAAGCATCTGTTCAAATATATATTTTTATTTATTTACAGCTAGACACATTTGTAAAACTATATCTATATTGCGTTATACAGCACTGGCTGCTAGGACCTTCGGCTGTTTTGTATGTGTTTAAATTAAAAACAAACAAATTCATTAGCTAGCTTTTGAATTAAATACATAAATATATAAATAAGCGCCTTCAGTTTCAGCCTAAGGGCCTTTAAATTATATTAGAATAAGCACAAACAATTTTCGCATTTTTAATAAAAGAAGAACTTATAAACTTTTGTTAATGACAACAAAGCCAACATCCAACTTAAATATCTATGTGAGTGTGTACATATATATATATGTGTGTGTGTATGTGTTACGAGTACTCTTATGATGGCATATCCCACACAGCAAGGTCATCTCACAAAAACTTTTGCACATATTGCCAGACTAGAAAGAAAATTGCAAAACATTTACAAAAGAAAACTCAAGCCAACTATCTAAAGCTGTTCATTTGCAGACGCACCCATACAGACAACACAACATACACACACACACACACACACACACACAACACACACACACACACCATAAAACAGCGCCTCTGTTTATGTAGTCTGCTTTTGGGCGCGTTGTAATCATAAGCTCGCTCTAAGCCTTGTAATCAGCTTATCACAAAGTGTCCAGTTCACAGAGTTCGGGGCATTTTCTCATATGTTGAGTTCTAAATTAATTTAATTATTTATTCAGCTTATCGATGGCAGAAAAGTTACTCTTAGTTTGCATTGCTCCCCCTCAAACTTAATTATCCCCACAAAATACTTTAAAACTTTGCAACTATTTGTAATTCAGCCTTAAATGAAAAAGCTCACTAAGAGATTTGCCCCGCAGGCAGAAATCAAGGTGAGCTTTGGCTGCATTAGTAACAAACCGCTTCAGGCAAACCAAGAAAAATGGGGGGAGAAAAGGAAATTCGAGGCAAAAAGTTTTGTAGCCTGAATGAAAATGTTTTTCCTGAATATTTTTTCGGCGGCTTGTGCGCCGCGCAGTTTATGAGCGGGTTATTTTGATTAATGTTTTTTTTTTCTGCGAATGTTGCAGCAACGTGTGGCAAGAAGCAACTGCAGTTGGCATGTGGCAAGAGGCTAAGCGGATAAATGTGTCAAGCGTCGAAAGCGGCTAAAATACGGCGCAATAATTATGTGAAATTTATAGACTCGAATAGAACGATAATTTTTGGGCACGACAACTGACTTTAAACTGGCAAACAAAGCCAGATAACTTTCCCATCAGCTCAGCTTACTTTTTGGCCTTGCTTAGATTTAAATCATTTATGATATATATTCAAGAAGATGCTGTCACAGTATCTTTTATAACAATGCTCTGTGTCTCCTTTTACAGCTGTCAGCTTGTCATTTTTAAGTAATTAGCTTCCTTCTTTACGGCTAATACGGAAAATGTTCATCTAAATTGTTTATGACTTTGTGACAGGACCCTCTTTTTTGTTATGTCCACAAAGCGACTATTTATTTTATTATTTTCTTTGCTTCAATCAGAGTTAGGTGCTTGACCTTTTGCTCCTTGCCGGGCTTTGGGCACTTTGTCAATGTCCTTATACATTTCATAGAAACTACCTATATTTGCGTACTTATTTGTATCTCCCTCGCATTTTGCATGTTTACTGACAACTTATAAATAATTTGTATCTGACATGTGCTTGATTGCCGTGTCTGACATTCGCAATTGACTCTGCTGGCAAACTTTTGCTCAACTTTGTCTATCACAGTTAACTTTCAAATATCGCCGACACAGAAATCGATCAAGGAATCAGAAAAAGTAAAGATACATGCAAAAACTAAGCGTAATTGGGTTTAACAAAACCAGTTCAACTTTCATTACTTGTTTTTTACACAATGTTACACAAAGTAAGGGAAAAATACTGTTATATAAATAAAGCATTGTACATTTTAAACATGTTCCTGCCAAAATTTCTATGAAAGAAGGAATATTTTGTAGAGTTTGGCATATTTCATTTGAAAATGTTTGAACAAAAGGCTATTGTATGGCGTAAATCAAGTTTTGTAGCTCCCTGTATGAATAGAAGGAATATATTCTTATATTAATAATTAAATTAATTTCTCAAATTAAAATTGAATATAAATTTTTGCTGGCATAGCAAACTTTTTAAACTAATAATAAAATCGTTGCATAATATTGTAAGAATTATTGTGGGATAGGGAAACTCTTCCTGGGTCTAGTTTGCATTAGAATATTCATAGGCTGAGAATTAAGCTATCTTAAATTGGGTACATTAAACTGTATTTAAAGGATCTCTTTGTTAAATTGCCGCTTTATGAGCAACAGCTAAAAATCAGTTTTTAACACATATTTTCTTGCTTGTCATTGCAGCACACATTGAAAAACAGCTGAAAAAAGGAACTGACAAGCGGCTCATGCTAAAGTGCACATAAGGAGCCAACAGAGCGGAAGGACGAAGCGAGGGGTGGGGCGCACTGATAGCAGGATGTCAAAATGCCATCGGCAGATCAAATCTTGTTCATAAATGTCACCACAACGGTGGCAGCGGCGGCGTTGACAGCAGCGGCCGCCGTCAACAGCACGCCAGAGGCATCCTCGGCAGCAAAGGCAGCAGCAGCGCCAGCAACAGGCAGCGGACGCAGTGCGGCCGCCGTGGAAACATCAGGAGCTGCATCGGCGGCATCCACAACAACAGCTGCGCTGGCGGCCAATTTATCGGGCTCCCTGGTGGACAGCCTAACAACGGCAACGGCAACCGTTACAACGGCCACAATTGTCGAGTCCACGCAGGAATGTGGCGCTCTGGCGGTGGAGGAGCTGCAGGGCAGCTTTCTGGGCGTCCAGCTGGCCGTGCCAGAGTGGGAGGCGCTGCTCACAGCTCTCGTGCTCTCGATCATCATAGTGTTGACCATAATTGGCAACATTTTGGTCATACTGAGCGTTTTCACGTACAAGCCGCTGCGCATTGTGCAGAACTTCTTTATTGTCTCCCTGGCGGTGGCCGATTTAACGGTGGCATTGCTGGTGCTACCTTTTAATGTGGCCTATTCCATACTGGGTCGCTGGGAGTTTGGCATACACCTGTGCAAGCTGTGGCTCACCTGCGATGTGCTCTGCTGCACCTCATCCATACTGAATCTCTGTGCGATTGCCCTGGACCGCTACTGGGCCATAACAGATCCCATTAACTATGCACAGAAGCGCACAGTGGGTCGGGTGCTATTGCTGATCTCTGGAGTGTGGCTGCTGTCGCTGATCATCAGCAGTCCACCGCTAATTGGCTGGAATGATTGGCCGGATGAGTTTACCAGCGCTACGCCCTGTGAGCTGACCTCACAGCGAGGCTATGTCATCTATTCCTCGCTGGGCTCGTTCTTCATTCCGCTGATCATCATGACCATTGTCTACATCGAAATCTTTGTGGCCACACGACGGCGTTTAAGGGAGCGTGCCAAGGCCAACAAACTGAACACCATTGCATTAAAGACCACGGAGGTGGAGACCATTAACAACAGCAATGCGGCAGCTGGTGGCAGCTCTACCAGCTCCAAAGCGCGCGCCTTGAGCAGCCTCTGCGCCAGCTGGTTGTGCTGTGGTCGCGATCGGGCCAACTTTGCCACGCCCATGATACAAAATGATCAGGAGAGCCTTAGCAGCGAGACACACGCACCGCCCGAGCCCAACAGCGAACAGGCACAGGCACAGCAGCAGCAGCAGCCGCAGCAGCAACATGTCGTTGTCCTGGTCAAGAAGTCGCGTCGCGCCAAGATCAAGGACTCTATTAAGCATGGCAAGGCACGCAGCGGTCGCAGATCGCAGTCCTCCACCTCGGCCTGTGAGCCGCATGGTGAGCAACAGTTGCTGCCACAAGGTAGCAGCAACAACACTGCCGGCAAATCGGATGCAGAGATCAGCACAGAGAGTGGCAGTGATCCCAAAGGTTGCATACAGGTGGGTGATAAATATTAAAATATTAAGTTATTAAAAATGGTCACAATTGGTAGAACTAACATTCGGTTTGTCGATTTGATTGATTTTAGCTGAAAGTGAAACTGTGGACTTGACTTTAGGTTTCAGCAATGTATGCCATGTTTTTATACTCTGTTCCCGAAGGGAAAAAGAGTATATTGGGTTTGCGAAATGTCCATCTGTCCGTCAGTCCGTATGAACGCAATTTGTTTCCATACCCTTGAAGCTAGAGCAATCAAACTTGGTACACATCTTGGTTTCAAGATCAAACCAAGATAACCAAATTATACAGGACTGGGAACAGAGTATTCTGCAGTCGGTTGCGTCCGACTGCAACGTTCTCTCTTTTTTTTAATAATTTTAAATGCTAACATTCTTGAGTTTAACAAAAATGTTGAATTACACTCATCAAATACCTTTTTGCAGGTTTGCGTTACCCAAGCGGATGAGCAAACCTCGCTGAAGCTAACGCCACCCCAGTCGTCAACAGGCCCAGCAGCTGCCACATCGTTGCAGAAGAAGCCAAGCAGCGTCAACCAGTTTATTGAGGAGAAGCAGAAGATCTCGCTGTCGAAGGAGCGGAGGGCGGCTCGCACCCTGGGCATCATCATGGGCGTCTTTGTCATCTGCTGGTTGCCCTTCTTTCTCATGTACGTGATTTTGCCGTTTTGCCAGAGCTGCTGTCCCACAAACAAGTTTAAGAACTTTATCACCTGGTTGGGCTATATTAATTCCGGCTTGAATCCGGTCATCTATACGATATTTAATTTGGATTATAGGCGCGCATTCAAAAGACTATTAGGCATGAAGTGATATGATTTAAGAGCGCAAGGACGAAGCGAAAGAGAGAGCGTGACTCAAAGTTTGTGCCAAAAATAAGTATGAATATGAATATCTATTGAAACACCTGAGAAAAGTGATATTATATGCTGCGATTCTCAACCGACAAATAATCAAATATGGTTTCACTCATTTGTAAAAAGATCTCGAACTCTCATTGAAACGAATAAAATATAAATATACTTGCATTCTAATTAAATAAAAAAAATAAAAAAAAACAATGTTTATTAGCCTACAATACGCCTGTTGTTACAAAACGAGAATTCTACTTTACCTTTACTAGAGAAATATCTGTTAAAATATGTACATTTAAAATACATCAACATTAATTTATTTGTCAGTTGGGCTAATCACCAGGGTAGCCTCGGTAATTCACTTTTTTCAGGTGTTTCTAAATGTGTGTTAAATCTACTCATAACGAGCCATTTCAAAGGACATGCCTGGGCGCACTTAGATAAATGTAAACTGTTAAATATACTCATGAAAAGCATTCAGCAGACAGGAAGGGGGGCGGACCACAAGGTCAACTTTCATGCGCGCCTGCTCTTTTCTCAAAAAATAAAAATAAAATAAATGAAATTTAAATAAAAATTACATAAATATCGGCATTCAAAACAAAAACATATAAATGTAATACGTAATAAACTAAAATGGAATTTAATTAAATGAATGGCTAGGCACAAGATTGTTGCAAACTTTCATGTTTCACTCTTTAATGCATAAACTAAACTTATATACAATACAAAAATACCAATATATTATATATGTAATAATAATATTAATGGTTAGTTAAATATGCGCGCTCAACAAAGAGAAACTTCCAACAATTGTTTTCTTAGGCAATACTTTAAATAATTGTATTTAAATTTAGGTAAAAAATAAAAAAAAGAAAAGATTTAAACAAAATAGCCTACTGAATGTATATATACTTTGAGATACGCTTTAAATATTTGTTAAATAATTTAATTATAAAATAATTGTTTTTAAGACAAGACAACAAACAAATGTGTTGAGTGTGCATAAGCACAGCTAAAAGCTTAAATACTTCATAATAATTTTAAAAAAAAGTCAGTAAAACAAAACAAAAACTCAAATGAATATTGTATTGCATTGTGCAAGCAAATAAATATGCGGTAGAGTTGCAGAACAAATATTATAAATCGATGTATAAAACCAAAGAAAAAGAAAAACTCAAACAGTACATACGGCAAGTTATGAATTTTGATGGTGTACGATAATTTCACTAATTAAATTGTTTAATTAGCAATTACAAAACGAACCCAAACAAATAATCAAAAAGACAGATTCGAATAAAGTTATGAAACATAATTAAAAGCATTATTATATTTGATTTTTACTAATGGATGTTTTACTTATGTGCGCTTTAATACTAATGAAACCGTTGGAATTGATCGATTGATTTGAGAGCAATCTCTGGCCAACGAATGAATTCAAATATTTATAGTGCTGTATAATGGCTAAATATATGTATAGTATTTTTCTGGTATTTTTTTTTCTTAATGCCGCGCACGTCTTCAGTTCTCACTTATCGATAAGCTATCGATAAGTAACAAAGCTATTGCTTAACAGCTGACTGGTTGTGTACATAATTAAAACGCATTTTATTTTAAAATGCTTAAATTAAAAATGAGCAGGCAAGAATCTTACAGATACTGTCTTTGCTTGACTATATCTCAAAACACACACCATACATTTGGGCACATCTGATACGCACGCGGTGAAAAGTATGTATTCTATATTATGTGCATTTTTTGAGCTATAGTTCTTAAACAGTTTCTATTGTCTGTAGTGGTTACTGGCTTAAATGGAAGTACGGTGTGAAATGTAGCCATAGATCGTGAACTAAGCGAACCGGCGAACTAAGATGAACAAAGATGAGCTGCCTACCGTCAAAATACTATTCTCCTGATGGACACAAAACATCTCCTTAAATGTGTCGCCAAAGTAATATACCCTGGTAGCTGGAACAATAATCTAATATTAATGGCTTTGCGAAGGATAGTTACATGCGAGAGCTGATACATCCGATTGGGTGAGCGAGTGCTATGTTTATTACCATTTGCTGATATAATCGAACGTAATAATGCTGCAAATCAACGTTGATAGTGGGGACATATGGATCGGACTTGCAGAAGCACGTCACGGCGAGCACACTGTTTAACAATTAATTATTATTTTATTTCATATTATTAAGGGAATTTAGTGTCGCGAACATGCACGCAGTCAGTTTTTTCAACACGCACACGAGTGCCGCGTCGTGTCACGAGAACAAAAGCACTACACGCGCCCCTCTCTAATTTGAAGACTTCTATTTTTCTCTTTCACACACATTGCTGTGATGCTTCTCTACTCCTCTGCCACCCCTGCACACAAACAGCAAGTATTGGTTATTTGTACATACATAATCACACACACTAGCATGCGATCATTGGAGTCTTCTAGAATCTTCGAAAGCCAAGCGAAGTGCCACTACCAAGTTCTTGATAACGAATGCGCACCTGAAAGTCTACATATTGTATAGAAATATAACAATAAGATAATGCATATAATATAATTATATATGTATATGGCTATTTTGCGCAATTATATTTATATTAATCATACATGTTTAAATGTACAAGCAATGTGTGTACGTAGGTGGTATATTATTGCTTCTTATGTTCAGCTACGATGGCTAGTTGAGCTTAAAGTTGGTGCCAATAACTTGTAGGCAGTTAGGACTATTATACACATTCCGCCCACGAACATTCCAAATGATACTTCTTCTGAGTTAGTGGTCTCACTCTGCTGCAGCATTGAAAACGCCGTAGAAAGATTTTTGTATGTGTCTGCATTGCTTTTTCTTAACCGATTCTCCATTTTGATTGTGGCTTGAACACTGTCTGTTTTGCTTGAAATTTTCTACTGACAGAACAAAGGCGTTCTTGAGGGTTATATAGAGAAAAAATTAGTGTGACTTCCAGTTTTACAATGTAACCGAGTCATCAAAGCAAGAATATACTGAATTTAAGAAGACTCCCAATATACTAGTATTTTAGTGTCCGAAATATGCCATAAATGGCATTATTTACAATTTATTCATCTTTCAATACGATAGCAAAATAAGTATCGAGAAAGTGCAGTGAAAGAGCCTACGGCAGCAATAGTATTTCTAATTTTACAGAAAATAAACAAAATAATATTTTTATTTCTCTTGTACAAATTGTTATTATTACACATACAGAAGCTGCCTGCTATGATGGCTAAAGAGCTGCCTGCGTAACTGCTTACAGTACAATAGTGGATGTTATGAAACAGCAAGAAAACTTGCAAATGTTGAAAGTTCTCTTAAATGCAAGTTCTCTTGAAGCAGCAGACAAGATTAATTAATATTTAATTAAGAAAATTAATCATAGATAATTTATTTAAGTGTTTTTTACCAATTCTGTCCGATCTGCCAAACATTCAAATAAATTAAACACAGTATTTTAATAAATTGGTTTATCTGTGGTATTTTTATAGTATCAAATTGTAAGTTTGAGATTTTCTACGTTGTGTTAAAAAGTGTGTGCCACTGTGGGATTAGTCACTTAACTTTATTTTTAGTTTAGATTTACAAAATTTTAGAAGAATATATATATTAATTAATTACTCCACTAAGGAAAATCATCAAGTTAAGAAATGCAGGTAAGGTTGCTTAAACACGTGCAATGCCATTTTAGGTATTTATTACACATATACATATAAGCTAAACAGTATGTGCTTGTTGGATTTTCTTACATCCATATTTGGTAAAAACCAACACAAAATAAAACGCATGACTGCCCCGAGAATTTGCTGAATGAAAACTCAACCAAATTGCATTTGTTGTAGGACCCCAATGAAGATACCGAGTGGAACGATGTGCTGCGCGCAAAAGGCATTATCGGGCCCAAACAGAAGGAGGCGGAGATCACAGAGGATCAAATTCAGGCGCTAATGAGCGATGTCATACAGCGGCGCACAGATTTGCCCCAGGAGGAAAAGAAAATTGATGATATGTCGCTGGACGAACTAGACGAGCTCGAGGACTCTGAGGACGAGGAAGTGCTCGAACAGTATAGACAACGACGCATAGCAGAGATGCGGGCCACAGCCGAAAAGGCCAGATTCGGCAGTGTGCGGGAAATTTCCGGCCAGGAGTACGTCAACGAGGTGACCAAAGCCGGCGAGGGCATCTGGGTGGTGCTGCATCTGTACGCCAACGGTGTACCACTCTGCGCGCTTCTACACCACCACATGCAACAGCTTGCCGTCCGCTTTCCGCAGACCAAGTTTCTGCGCTCCATAGCCACAACGTGCATACCAAACTTTCCTGAGAAGAACCTGCCTACTATATTTATTTACCATGAGGGAGCGCTTCGCAAGCAGTTCATTGGGCCAATAGAGCTGCGCGGCGAGAAGCTGACTGTCGATGAGCTGGAGTTTATGCTGGGCCAGGTCGGTGCAGTGCCTAGCGAGATTAAGGAAGATCCTAGGCCTCAAATCAGGGACAAAATGCTGGCGGATCTGGAGGATAAGAGTGCGGACTTCTACTGAGTCTCAGCTACCATCGCGCATTTCATTTGCCTTCTATGAATGTTTGTATTTAACCATGTCGTGTTGCATTACAATTTAGGATTATTTTGTTAACAAAATAAAAACGTTTCACTTTTGTACAAGGATTCACTTATTATGTGGTTTAACACTCGTCGACGCCTTGGCCATACTTTTGGGTTTGCCACGAAATATGTTCGGATCGATGATGTTGTACGGGTGCTCGCAAGCCGGATTGATGATGCGGCCACGCCGCAGCTCGTTCTTTTCCAGCAGGTGTGGAGCTAGCAGCAAAAACAGCTGCTCTGTCCACGAAGGCAGGCCGAAGCTGGAGAAGCACAGCTCCCAGTAGGGTAGGCCCAAATGCGCAATAGCCATGCGCAAATATTCACTGAAGGTCTCAGCCAGAAACTGCCAGCTGAGTGTGCTTAGCTCTAGCAGATAGAACCTGGGATTGTTCGAGCTGGTGGATTCGTACAACATGCACACCTGTAACGAAAAGTAGTCCTATGGTGTTTGTCAGTGAGTGTGAGGCCATGACTCACCTTGGCCACTTCATTAATATTGTTAATCTCGAATATTTTCGTCTTGGCCGTAATAATCGGCGTTGCATTATCCCATCTGTCCTTGGTGGCGCCAGCTGCTGCGGCAGAGCTACTCGCACTGCTCGTGGATTGGGCGTTGGCTACCGAGTGAGTGTTCTCGATGTTCTCGCGCAGGAGAGTCACCTGCAGCAGGTGAGGAAAGTGTATATAGCCCACACGTCGAATGTCGTTGGCTAGCAGGGCGTGAGAAGGACAAAGGATTACTTGTGATACCGTTGACTGTCGCTACTTACGGGCATATTGATAGCTCCAGTTGAGCACAAAGCCATCGCTGGACAAGTAAAACTTTTTCATATCCTCCGGCAGGTACACGCAGTGCCTTTGCTCCCAGTTGACCACCTGGCAAGGATTCAGCGGCTGACGGCGCTCTAAGCTAACGTTGCAGACGCGCGGCACGTTTGCTATTAATGTCAATCAATTGATGAGCTTGTGAACCTTTAACAACAAATTACTCACACAGAGTTTTGATTAGGCCTAATGTCAAGTTTTCGTAGAATGCATCTTCCGGCGATAGTTTCTTATTCATCTTTAAAATAATTTATGTGGAATATTCTATCAAGCGAGTTGTGTTAAACGTCAAATGAACGAAGTAAACAATGCCTCCCTGGCACTGGTCGTTCGTGGTAACGTGGCCCAAATAAGCGGCCTATACAGGTACACAAGGCAGGGCAAAGTGACGGTAAAGGAAGCTAACAATCAATATTTTAGTTTATTTAAAATCGAACTAGAAGGAATGCTGTTTTAGGTAAATATCCTTGCAGCTGTAAAACGATGGATTAAATTTGAATTTCCACTTAAAACGATTTTGTACTTGAAGATTTTGTTATCACTACACTGAATTGTATCAAAATCTGACTAATAGTATGTCTGAAATACAATCTAACTTGTTTGACAGATTTTTTAACGTCGGTTGGTTGTATACTTCGCTTTGAGCTATAGATAATAATAACATATAATTTATTTAAAATAAATTATTTACAAAAAGAAATTGATAAGAGACACAGATGAGGGTAAATCACATCAACGCAAGACAATTATAAATCGATGCTATGGGGGAGAAGAGTTCAAGGACTCATCTCTTAGTATGACTGGCTGTTTCGCTCTCAGCCTCCTCCTCGTGTCAGGACACCTCCCACACTGTGGACTCCACCGATCGACGGGGACGTGCGGCAACCTCCACATGGGCATCCAGTCCGTCACTCATCCGACTGAAGCGTCGTGCCCAACTGCCCCGTGTGATTGCCTGGCTACTTGATACTGATGGACGGCTCCCGGCTTCTCGGAACAGACTCATAATGTCCTGATTGTCCCCCTGGGCTCGCTTGATGCCGTGCTGGTATTTGGCCTCTTTGGCTAGCAGCTGCTCGCGCTGCATTTGCGTCTTCACCTCCGACGGCACATCGGGTATGATGAACTGCATGATGCCGGTTATGACGAACACAACATGCTGTTTTGAATATACACACATAAATAGAGGACCATAAGTGTTATAGTACAAAACTATTACCTCAAAGACCACGACGAAGGCCAGGCGCGCAGCAAAAACATGCCAATAGTGTGGACTGAGTCCATATGGCTCAAAGTCCTTGGGGCCATTGCTGCAAAGCAACGAATACCGTCAACTTTGACACGACGAGTATCAAATATAATTACTTACCGATAGCCCCGATATTGGCAAGTGTCCGGATCACGTTCACTGATTGAAGCGCCCCATTCCTCCTTGTAGTCAGATGTATTGAATATGGATAGGGAGTGCTCGATGTAGCCAGCCAAAGTGTGGGTATCCGAGTATACAAACTTGTAGACCACGCGTGGAATGAAATCGCTTGTGTAGGCGATCACAAAAGCATTGGATACGACCGCAGTGTAGGTGATAATGCGCAGTATGCCGTACCAGGCTCCAATGTCCTCAACCCGCTCCGCCAAGGGTCGCCTGGCCTGTGTGACCATCTTGTAGGCATCCAAACGAATTTCGGCCACATTGTTAAGAAGTGCAAAAAGCGGCGCCAGCGGAAATGCAGCCACAAATAATGTGACAAAACCATATTGAAGAACTTTTATATTTGGGACAAGTAATTGCATTCAGTTATTATATTATTAAAGGTATTATATTCGCTACTCACTCATTTCCAAGTACTCGTCGAATAGAGCCAAACGACCAGGATCCTGCATATGATAGTCCTGCTCCCAAGCCATATGTAAATGGGACTCGTCCTTTGTGGCCTGCAAGCAAATAGTTATAGTAACTTAGATATAATATTCGAATCTAAGCATAACCAACCTGTTTGTGCTTTCGCTGACGCCACCAGTTCCAGAATTTGGGAAACAGGAATTCCATAAAATTGTTCCAGCACTGTTTGCCTACCATAATGATGGCCTGAAATAAAAGCGGAATATTCAAAATTGGTTCACAGAATCAACACAGCCTTATATTAAACCAGTATATTAAACAGTATACCTACCAGTTGTATGCAGAGCTCGGAGAGACATCCCGCCGGATCACAAATATCGTTTTTAAGACGAAAGAACTCACTGCGCCGGGCCTGATCATCGCCAGGATAGTCGAAGAAGCGACCCTTGAAGAAGGCTATGTATATGAGGGAGGAGTAGAAGTTCATAAACTCAAAAAAGAATATTTTAAATGTGTATGAGTCCTCGTATTCGGTATGGGTGCGCGGATTCTCCAGATTTGTTAACTTTATTGCCATGCGATGGTAGATCTATAAACAAAACTTCACATATAATTTCAGTTCCCCAGTTAATGGCACTTTACCTACTCGTGTTAGTATCATGATGACCACCAAATTAATGAGAGCCGCTGTCACTGTGGTAAAAAGCTTGGCATGCTCCTTCACAAAGAATCCTCCACCTCCATAAATTACTGAGACCAACGATATGCGATAGATGATAGTGCCCAGCACAGCGGAGAGCACCACTGAGATCTGCGAAGAGATCAGAAATTATATTAAGTTGAATAACGTTAAATAATGATTACAATTACCATAAAAAGTACCGCACTGCCCGTTATTACGAACCGAATGGCACGACTCCAGGTGGACATGTAGGGTTCCTTTTCGCGTGTCACAGGATTCATGCGAAATGTGGTTGCATTTGTCTCAAACTCGGGTCGATTTTCCTCATCCATATCCACGTTGTGAAGATCCCATTCCCAAACTAAGACTGATTGCTTACGTTTCCAGAGCTCGAGAAAGGTGGTAGCTATGATTTTAAAATAGTTTAAGGTCTTCCGTTCATGAAACGGATAAAGAACACTACTCACCCCAAAAGGACATAAATATAGCGAAGAACACTGTTGAGGGATTGTCAAATAGGTATGTCAGTCGTGAGAATAGACACGATTCAGATAGTCTTTGGTAGCTGCAAGCCTTATCACAGAGCGGGCATAGAGTAATGTTGCCTGTGCCGAACTCATTGCAGATCTCCTTGCTGGGCGTATTGTCCTCCGATTCCAACGTGGCCAGTCCATAAATAAAGCAGAGAGTGCCCACAACCGCCGGATAGACTAACATTTCGGTGTAGAATCCCAGCCAACAGAAGTAGAGGGCTATCTTATCGCCAAAGTACTTGCGCACCAGGCAAAGTGGTTGCTTCTTGTACCACTGGGAAGGATGTGCCCAGGTCTGATACAGGACACGGCGATCGAGTGAAATGCCACTGGAATGGGGTCGATCGTAGCGTCCTTCATGCAGGGGAAAGCAGCCCAGATAGGTGCCATCATTGAGCAGCCGCCTAATGCCACTCCGATCGCTCTCATCGTAGGGTGTACGTATTAGGACCTGCATCACCATTAGGGAGCGCTGTGCACTGGTGTAGGCAGTCGCACGATCCTTTACAATGAACCTTTATAGAAGCAAATACATTTCACTAATAAATGAACTTAGAACTGTAAGGCTTTGATAATTTACTGCTCCTCTGGATTGCCATTTGCCGTGGCTGCCTTGAAAGTTGTCTCGCCCTCCAGCAGGGTATGGTCAAGTTGTATCTTTTTGGTCAGCCGTTGCCACACATCTCTCCAGTATTGCACATTGCGCATAACCACGTTCTCTTCATCCTGCAGAATAAGGGGATTCTCAATAGGGAAATCTTACAATTAGCTGCATACAACTTACCCAAGATGGTTTTACGGATATGGTTATGAAGCGTTTAATGGGCAATTTTATATTCATAACCTCAGCCAGTCGCGTTTCCAACCGCCAAGGCAGATGGATTTTCAAGAAGAAGGTCTTCTCGTTGAACGATTGCGATTTGTCCTCCAGCTCAACTTCAAGGCCCTCCTTCATCAGATTGTCCATAAAGCAGCGCCTGATATCGCGTCTACGTGCCTCCGCCTCCGTCATAACACCCAAATCCTCCTCTTCCCAGGCCAGCACCATGTCCACCTTCCGTCGTCCATCGCGGAACATGAGTGACTCCGGATCGAGTCCCTCCCTATCCTGTCTGCCTATACGACGCTCCTCGCTACCTGTCAGACTGTTGCTTTTACTGGTCTTCCGACTGCTGATGTAGCTGCCATTGACGCTGCTTTCTGCGGTGGATGTCTTACGCTCGGTTGGAACCAATTGCCTATACCCGAACTGATCGACCATGACATTTGAGTGGGAGGACTCAATATTTTCATAGGACTGATTGAGTTTGTCCTCGCCAATTGATCTGCGGCCACCCAAAGTCGGGCTCAGGTTTAAGCCCAGCGTTCGACGCATTGCGGTTCCTGGAATATCCTCCTCATGGCTTCCCACTATTCTCGGCCCGAAGGCCTGTGTAGGACTCGGCTCAGCCGACTCTGTCTCCAGATGTGTGGGCAGCGGCATTGTTATGGAGTTAGTTTTCTGGTAAAATGAGCCACTGCCGCCCCGCATCACTGAGGAGTTTAACCATTTTTCCGTGTAGGCACAGTTGCCATCCAATTTAGGTTTGGGCGTGACATGATTGCTTGTGGTCACTGGGCTGGTTGAAGTTCGCCTTTCAGCTTCCAGAAAGCTGAATATATTATTGTCAGTGATGCTGGCCTCAATTGGTGGGGCCTGCAGCTCAAAATCATTCAGAGGGCTCTCCTGTTGGAATATAAATATAACAATTGTTACAAGTACGTGAAATGAGAAGCAAGTTGACTTACGCCATAGCCCACTAATCGTCCTGCTACTATACCACTGTCCTGGCTGAGTCGTCTGGGACGCAACTTGGGCAGATTGTTGCGTATCATGCGCTCACTTTTGGCCGGACTTGAGACAACTTCTCGCCGGGAAGCGTTTTGAGAGCTTTGTAATTGGGAGTTTCGAAGTGTGGGCACTGAGAGGAATCCTGTCAAATGAAATTGAAAATGTTTTAGCCTCTTATTCGTTGAGCTGGCTTTAATTACAAATGAAACCCACTTGGAAACTGAAATGCCGTCTCTTCAATTGTTATCTCGTTCTCACGCGCTGCGCTTCCGATGAGATCCTCTCGAGAATTTGCCTCCGTTATGGGTGTGGTGCTGTCATCATCAATACTGTCGATTCGTATTTGAAATATATGTGATTTGCCACCGGGCAGCTCTCCATGACTGCTCATTTTTTGTAAGGTTGTCGGGCTGTGGCCACAGGGAACTCTATAGCGCCTAGTACAATCGCACAATCGTAAAGGTAATAATGCTATTAACGTTATTATTTTGATTCTTTTTGAAAACTTTATAATTTGACCTACAATTCAAAGCGCGAGGTCTCAACACCTGGTACTGTACCCACAATTAAATATGTATTTATATTTGTTAGTTCAATGAGAATCGAGCGGCAAACTAATGATGATTAAATTCATACGTGGCTTTTTACTAAATAAACCAAATCTGGAAAGTCATCAAATTACAAACACGACAGAAAAATGCACGTTCTAGTTCTAAAATAGATTTATCGGATTGGAGCCATAAAATGGGAAAAACTGGGTATTAAATCTGTGCTGTAATGTATGTAACAAGCAGACAGAGCGAGATACGTTCGACCTTATAAAGTATATATATTCTTGATCAGAATCAGTAGCATAGTCGATCTGGCCCTGTCTGTCTGTCTATCACTCCAGATGAACGCGTCTTATTTTAGGAAGAGCTACAGATACCAAATCTGAATAGTAGGTTCCTGCTTCCTGTTTCAAATTTTGATATCCTCCCTCCCCTGCTTCAATATAAATTATATAGATTAAGCTCTGTCCTAGTGGGTCTCGTCTATTTAACATGGCAAACCAGCTATAGTCTGAGAAGAGAACGCGTCCTTTGAATATAAGGATATGTGGGTATTTACATACATTTGAGCGATAAATATAAATAAATAAATATTAAAGTAGCATAGCCATTACAAATGTTAATTGAATAAAAAATCAGTTTTGCATACAGCATCGGATTTTTTAACAGATCGTATCTGTGATAACTTAATTAGAATCTTTGGAACAGTTATGTGTTTATGTTTGCTAAGCTATAGGATAAAGTGTTCTAATTTAGTCGAACCTGACTATAACCCATCAGTTATCAAAGTAGAGAGGTACTACATAGAATAGATATATATTATATAGTTTTTGTGTTCGGAAACATGTCTTTAAATACGTTGCAAATGTCGTGAGCTTATTTATTGAAACTAGTGATTATTAAGCTGTATTTATATATTAATTTTTTTTATATATTTTAAGAGTTTTTTTGTAAGATATTTGCATATTTATTTAACCTTTTTAACAGCGCAAACTAATTGTAATTATTTCTGAAAATTGATATATAAAGCGATAAATTTGTTATCATACAAAAGTACTCGTATAACAAAACAAAAATCAAACAAGTAATAATACGCTAGACGAGTATATTCGATTATATCCGATTATACCCTTGTACCAAGTTCTAAAACCCCGACCACATCTTCGTACACTTACACATACACACATACCGCAGCAGTGCAGGCAAGACAGACAGACAAACAGATGAACTAGGCTAGATCGACTAGGCTATTGATACTGATCACGAATGAACATAGTTTATAGGAAGATATCTTCCTTTCTGCCTATTACATATAAGTTGTTTTGCACAGATTTAATAGCCCTTTAGCAGCCATATCTCTTTCCATATTAACTGTTAGTATTAACTTTAAGTTAACAATTACAAATAAATAAAATAAATAATACCTACTTTACCAATTTTGTTAGTACCGGTAGTATAAATAGTATAGGTATTTACATAACTACGATGTATTGTATGAGTGTAAATATCATAGTTACACTCCTATTTACACTACCTGAGGTACACACACTCATTTGAATGTTTGGGTATGCTACATTAAGTCTAGCAGTGGTATCTCCTAATCAGGCACTCTATACTACCGCATAGCACACTTAATTGTTCATAAATTGGAATTGCCACAGTAAATACACATACATTGCATAGAATGTGTACATATTTTTCATTGTATAAATACGATTTTCATATGTGCCTAGTTAATTTCCACATGTCACTGAATGGCTTTGCCTCACGCATTTGAATGGAGTCCAACTTCATATCGGGGGCTTTGTATATAGAGGCAAAACAATAATGACCTCATATACATATGAACATACATATGATAATGCACATTGGAAATACGGGCCACTTGGGTCGATAAATGTTAAATAAATAAACTTGTTGCTGTTCTCACTGCCACTAACGCTACTTGCTGTGTTGAGTGTCAGTAAGTAAATTTTAAACATAAATAATATATTTATATTCAATTAACTGAAATTCTAGTAGGCTGTCATTTCAAGGGCCTACACAAATAAAATCATCAAGGGGAATTCAAACTGGTCCCCGCCACTTCACAGCCAAATGTCAATATCAAACTGAGCGATTGCCAGCTGTCAAAGGATTTGACTTACTTTTCGGACACATTGTTTTGCTCAGGACGAAAATAAATATAAAAATATGTACATACCTTATTGAGTTCAACGCGTACTTATGAATTGCTAGATGCGTCAGTATTTTGTTGGATTGTCAGTTGTGCAAAGTCCCATGCCATTGAAGTAATCACAGCAATTGAAGGACTATTGAATCGGCATGGTAATTTTTTCAAGTTCTTTATTAATAATCGATTATTGATTTCAAACGAATTCAAATACTCCTACAAAACATTCAATCAATCAAACTTATTTTTTTAATGCTGAATGCCACTGTTTGCAGTAAATATTTATGGGATTGAAATAGTTCTTTAGCGGTTTTTTAATTGACTTTCAAATATTATTATTATATATTATTATTGATTTAAAATGTTTATAATCATTATCGTTAACATTTTATATGCACTGCTTCTCGCGTGTCCACTATTAGTTATTAACACACTTCGTTCTGCATAATGGAAAATGGACAGGCACAACGATGTTCGTCCGATTTGTTGAAGCACTCGCACGCGAATGACCACCAAGTGCCTACAACCGCCACAGGACTAAGGACTAACACGTGTAACTGTCCTCCGCTTTACACAGTCCCGCTCGGACTTGTGACGACCACCATAGACCTCATTCTGTTGACGCAAATGCCACATGTGGAACGCTCCTGTGTATCTACTGCTAGTAGGAGTAGATAGATAATCAAAGTACTTTATTTTCATGTGTTGCTCTCTCAGCTAGTACAACTTGGGCCGTAAAGGTGGATTGGTGAGTTGGTCACTTGGTGGGTTGGTGTAGCATAATAGTTTGTTGACTAAATATGAAATAAATGGTAGCTGACTAAATAGAGTAGGACCATTTTATTTAATATAATGGGCAGTCCTAATCATTGATTAAAATATTAACTATATATCCTACATTATTATAAGCAATAAAAATAATATTATTGAACTTTCCAAAAAAGGAAAAGAAGAGTTTAAAGTTCTTACTAAATAGCATAAGTTTATTTTTTGCTACGACATTTGATGATCATTCAATGGAAACTTTAATTAAATAAAAGAAAGAGCACAGATGAGTCTAAAGGAATTCTACAGTCTTTGACCTGTAATTCATTTGTATGCCTGCGTAACCAATGTGTACTACTAAGATACTTATTGCATGGATTCCACGCTCGAGTATTTCAAGGATTTAATATGTAGTGACCTCACAATTAATTGCCTTTGAAAAAATTGTAACTATAAATATAGCTGGTGCTAAATTTGTACAGCGTTGGAACCTATTCCGATTGTCTTTATTTACGTCAATCATTGCCAAGTGCGTCGTTTACCACTTTAAGGGCGGCAAGCCGTAATATATGTGATATGTGTCCAAAACACAGGACTATGCGGTGGGTGAAACTGGCTTGTGACGAACGCCGTTACTATTTACACTATTCTTGTTTTTAGCTTCCACATTCAAATGGTTTTAATGTATTACTTGGGTCGTCATCCTGGGCATAGCATATTTATTTATTATAAGGCTGTAACATACATTTGCGCCCATATTCCCCACTTTGGGGTACATGCTACATATGCATAAAATATTCAATTCGGTATTTTTAAAAATTAGCTTGTTATTTGAACTAACAATAATTAAGCCAATTAATTTTTTGTTTTTTTCTTAAATATTTAACTGTAATAAAATTGGAAAGGTAACCCAAAAATATTACCGTCGATATGACTAATATGCGCTTTTGACTGCAAACTCAAATAAGTATCTATAGTATCCTTAAGTTTTTAGACTAGTGCACTTTTAGATAGTACAATTCTATAGGCTTCAAAAATACAACCTGGTTACCCAATGATAAATTTATTAAGCCCAACACCAATAGCATAAGTTTATTTATAGTAACTACTATAATATATCATAGTTACGTTAATTAGCAACCGCTTCGAAAGTCATTTGTTGGCATTTGGCTGGCCAATTCATTTGAGTTGTTGCTGCACTGCTGAAGGACATCGAGCTGGCATGTA
The DNA here is from genome assembly GCA_037075165.1 of Hirtodrosophila histrioides. NCBI lineage: Eukaryota > Metazoa > Arthropoda > Insecta > Diptera > Drosophilidae > Hirtodrosophila > Hirtodrosophila histrioides. The sequence continues at coordinate 518,443 of JBAMCL010000491.1, forward strand.
TTTGTAGCCTTGCTAAAGTAGTATCCTTGCTCGCATTCGCTCTTGATCCTCTGGCCGTGCACGCATACAAAATATCCTCGACAATCGTGGGCGTCAGGAGCCAGCTGGCCATGCTTGCCATTGCAAATGCCCACCCGCTCTCCGTTCTCCATGAGGCAGGTGCCATCGTTCTGGCGGCAGATGCCGAGAAGGCTGTCATAGCTCTCACCATTACGGCAGCGCTGGGAAACGGGCTCATCCTGGTCACAGCTGATGTAGCGACGACAATCTCCAGGCTCAGCAATGGAAGTCGTCTTGCCAATAACCTCGCAGAGTTGGGCAAAGTCTGTGGGTGCATCGCTGCATTTCTCTGGGGGCTGTGGCTGTGGAGTTGGGTCGACTAATTCCTGGTCCAATATTGACGCCTCTGACTGCGATTCCGGCTGTGCAGCTTTCTCCTCCTCAGTGGTCGGCTTTAGGGATTGGCATTGATGCAGAGTTGCATTAAAGAAGTAACCCGCATAACAGCGCTCGCCACGAAGTTTGTGCGAGACGCAGATATAAAAGTTATTACAGTTTGCCTTATCCGGCATTATGTGGCCGTGTTTGCCCTCGCATAGCTCTGGACTGGGTGGCATATGTCGGTCGTTAGTCCCCAATGCTGTATCGTTTCCGGTGCGGTTCACATATGGACAGGAGCCATCATCCGGTAGGCAAAGCAGGTGCTCCCCATCAAAGTACGTGCCCGTTCCGCAGCGCTGGGTTAATGCCACGCCACCTGCGCATATATAATACCTGGTACAGTCGCTATAATCGGGCACAAAGCTGCCATCCGGAAGATTCTCGCAGCTATGAGCCGCGCTACCATTTCTACTTTCATTTAGCTGACCATGCTGGCACAGCTCTGCCTCCAGCTCCGACTCCGGCTCGCAACGTCCTAGAGTGGCATTAAAGCGCATTTTTGGATCGCAGTCTGCTAGAATGGCCAAGCCTCGGACACAGGCGTAGTAGAGATTGCAATAAAGCTTATGTGGCACTTGGCTACCGTGTTCTAGTCCTGCGCACAGTTTAAGGCTTGCTTCAGAGTCAGCCATCGATGGTATATGGCTGCACTGGCCCTGATCCAAGCGGCACTGCAACAGCAAGCTGTCAAAGTACTGACCATTGGGGCAGTGAAGCAGCTGAGTGCCGTTCTGGCTGGAGCTGGAGCAATTGTAGTAGGCGTGACAGTTCTGTGCATGTGGCACCAGGCCACCTAAGACGCTACTGTTACAGATCGACGGGTTTAGCTGGCAGCTGCCATCATTAGGGCGACAGTAACCCAAGATTCGCGTCAAAGAAGCTACCGGAGGCGCAGCTTTGAAGTATAGCCGGCTGCTCCTGCAGGCAGAGATAGAAGCGCGTACAGTCATCCGAATGTGCAATGCTCTGTCCGTCCGGCTGTCCCTTACAACTGCTCAGGGGTTGTGTCTTCATCACGGCCTGGCACGTCTCCAATGGCTGGCACTTGTTCAGCTCCCGTATGAAGCTGTGTCCACGCAAACAGCTGACCAAATGCCACTCATAGGCATCGCAGTAATGAAAGAATTGGCTGCAGTTGGAATCGGGCAGTGGCCGAGCTCGAAGCTCGCCCGGATTGCAGGAGCGTCGCAAGCCGCTGCCCTGGCAGCTACCATCATTCGGCACGCAACCCACCAGTGGCTCAAACAGTTGAGATCCCTCACAGCTCTTGCCAATCCATTGGCCCTCAAAGCACTGCTCGTACGAGCGGCAGCTGCTGGCCAAGGCACGTATTTGGCCATTAACGCAGGCCGTGACAGCAGTTGCATTCAATTCTAGACGGCACTGGCTGGCATTGTTGGGCAGACAGTAGTTTTGCTCCCGGCTAAAGTACATGCCCAGTGGGCACTGCTGAATCCACCAGGCGTTCTCCATGCACATTAAGAATCTATCGCAATTCACTGGGTGCGGACGCACGGAGAGGTGGAGACATTGAGCTGTGCTGCTCTCTGTGCGGTTAATCCAGGTGCAAAAATGATCGCCCTCGTATGAGGGCATTGGCAAACAGGTGCTCAAGTGCGGCACATAGTAGTGCAGCTTGGGGCAGCTCCGTAGACGCCACTTGCCCGCGGCACAGCGGAAATACTGCAGGCAGTTTCCCTTCCCATTTCTGCTCGGAATCGTCTCGGACTCGCTGCGATTATTGCAGGATGGCAAGCCTGGTACTCGGGCATAGCTACAGACCATATCATCGCGGGGTTCCAGACAACGCTGCTGCTCCGGGTTGTAGTAACGCTCCTCGGAGCACGTACGTCTTCTCCAGTTGCCCTCCAGGCATATTTCATATTGGGAACAGTTTGCTGGCACTGAACGTTTCTCGTTCATTTCACAGGCGAACTGCAATAATACATCAGGTTAAATATTGCACATATATCAAAAAATTACATGATTTGACTATAATACTAATATTTCTAATGAATATTGAATATGGAATTGCGAACGCTACTGAATTGTCTAAGAAATATGTTACTCGTACTTATGTGAACCTTTATATTTATATTATTATTAATTTCTCTAAGAATCCGTTTACTAATTCTATAAATACTTATCAATGTCTGTCAAGTAAGTCGGAATATGTGGGACTGATTGAAAGTGTTGGGCTTTGAGCCTAAGTAGTTTACCTTTTCCATCCTATTCAATAAAGCCAACTGAATAGAAGTAAAGATTGAAATAAAAATTCAGCATAACACATATGTGGGTAAATAAGTAAATATATATTTGGATATGATATAAAATTGGAGCAAGCGGAATTTCTCTTAATATCGTAACTCATAAATAACTAGCATATATATATATATATATAATTTAAGAGAGTAAGTATATAAGACATCTATAAACGTCTATGTGTATGCATGTAGGTCTACGAGAGTACAAGTCATTGGAGGATGGCGCAAGGTCGCATATGGTATGAGTAAGCATCGCACCCATAAATCTTATGCAAGTTTCTGGAACAATTTCTTAAGCAATGATAAGGATCTTACTTTTTCCTCTGGCGCCACAGATCTCTTCTGTATGTTATGATCCTCGTTCAAGCACATGCTCATGTCGCGATCAAAGATCTTTCCGAATGAGCATTTATGGAAGCTGACAATTTCTTCCTTTCCATCGCATGAGCAAAATCCTAGTGTCGTATTTTTGGCTGCAAAGGGCTCAAATTGTACACGATCCTTGCAATCCCGAGGATCACAGGCAGCTACAATAGCGGTCACTTCATCCAGGCACAAGCCCAGGTTGCTATTAAAGATGTGTCCAGGGTTGCAATGGTAAAAGGTTGGCACAATATCACAGGAGCAGAAACCCCTGGTTGTGTTTATGGCTGCAAATGCCTCAAACTTAGAACGACTATTACATTGCATCGGATCACAAACATGAACGACACACGAGCTCAGAGCCTCATCATAGAGATAGTCATCCTCACAGGTCTGATAGGTGACAGTACCATCAGCTTGGCATGTGCAGAAAGCATTGGGACTCTCCCTAGCTGCAAAGGTTTTATTCAATAGTCCACGGTTCTGGCACTGCGTAACATCACATGCTTGTTTGGTGGTCGCGCTCAGTGTATCCAGACATATTAATAGTGTTTTATCAAACTCTTTGCCAGGGGGACACGATTCAAAGGTAGCAACACCGTCAACACACAAGCAGAAGCCAAGCGTTGTATCTACGGCTGGATACGTTGCATCTGGGGCAAGGGTTGCACATTTGCCTGGTTCACAGACAGAGCAAGGAGCCTGACAATAAACGCATCGTTAAAGATCAATATAAACTCTGTAAAGTCACACCACTAACCTCTGGTATTAAGCATATTGCTTCGCCTTCATCATACACTTTACCAGAAGGACAATTTGTGTAAATTGCCTCACCGTCCATGCACAAGCAGAAGCTTGTGTTAACATCATTGGCGGAGGGGAAACTTCCAAAGTTCTCCAAGCACGAACATTTCTCCGAGTCGCAGTATCCGCTTGTGCATTCATCCTGTCAGGAATTAAAGAAATAAATAAATAAAATAATTTATATAGTATAATGAGGCACTGAACTACCTCCACATCTATGCATATTCCTTCAGTAATGCTGAACTGCTTGTCATCAAGACAAGGCATATAAATGGGTAGACCCTTCTCACAGTAGCAGAAGCCTGAAGTATCACCATTCAATGCTTCGTATGGCTGATACTCCGGTAATATATCACATTGTTTTGGGTCACAGACAAGGGGACCCGCTGGTTCCAAACAGACCATTATAGTTGTATCGAACTCTGTATTATTGGGACACTCCGTATAAACAGCGCAAAATTCTTTACAGTAGCAGAAGCCCGCATTGCCAACAGCTGTTGGGAATGCTTGATATTCTGGGAAATCAGCACACTGTGCAGAATTACACTCATTGCAACCGCATGTGGTATCCTCCTGTGAATCAATCGTAAGTGTATTATTAATAAAATGTAAACTAGTTTTCATAAGCATGTGATGTTATTACTTCTGGGTCCAGGCAAATTCCCAACGTTGCATCGTATATTTTGTCACCAATGCATTGATTAAAAGATGGCACCTCATCGAAACACACGCAGAATCCATTGTCTATATTCAGGGCTGGGAATGTCAGATCGTTCGGCTTACCCACGCAATAGTTGCGACAGCATCTGGGCTATAATTGTAAAATGTAAATAAATACAAATTTAAAAAAAAATTGATAGTACACAACTTACATCTGGCTGTGGCGCAATTACGCACAATAGACTATTGGCATTAAATGTATATCCGATGGGGCATGGTACGGAGACTTGTTGTTCGGCACGACATAAGCAAAAACTATCAGGATCATCGTAGTTGACTGAGGGTGTGTACTCGGGTGCACCTTCGCAAACCGCTGGATCGCAAGCACCCGTCTGAAAAGAATATGCAAGGTAAGTCTCAATTTCAATACTGACACTACGATTTATAAATGCGGTCCTTACAAACGTGCATATGGCCAAGTCACTATCAAAGGTATATCCGGATTGGCATGGGTACAGGTAAGCACCATCACTTTGGCAAAGACAGAAGGTGGTGTTGTCATTAGTTGATGATGGATAGGACACGTCGATATTGGCTTTCTTGCACAGGGATTGATCGCAATCAGACTAAAATAAATATAATAGATATTGAATAAAATTATAAAGAATGGTTTGTGGAGCGCAACATTCGACTTACACTAGGTTGCATCTCACAAATACCGATGACTGTGTTAAAGGCTGTATTTGGAGGGCAAGATCTTATCGTTGCCACATTATCGATGCACACGTAGAACCTTGTATCATCTCCGGGAACGGGATAGGTTGCCCCATTATCAGCTGTGGCGCACAGAGCCGCATTGCAGCTAACCTTGCTCGAACATTTATTGGTAGTGTTATCAAAACCTTGGCCCGTGGGGCAATCAACAACCTGAGGAACACCATTAGTGCATTGGAAGTACTTCGAGCAAATGGGATTCGGAATAATATCGCTGCCACCGCAGCACGGATTAATACATTCGCCAGTGACATCAATAATGCAGGCATTGCCGTTGAACCATTCACCAGTGGGGCAGCTATTGGTCGTGGCCAGGCCATTGGAGCAGCTGATGTAGGAGGTGCAATCCGTGGAATCGGCCATCTGGTAACCGTTTGGCTTGTTACTGCATACCCAGCAAGTGGCACTGGTGTCGGGCACACAGGCGCCAGCACTGCTGCTGAATATATTGCCCTGGCCGCAGGTGCCATCGACCAGCTGAGAGTTCTGGCATATCTGATACTTATCACAGTCAGTGGGATGACATGTGAGGCTACCCTCGGCAATGCCGCCAGGGCACGTTGCATCCGCGCTGCGCTTGCTGCGAAGACCTTGCGCCATCTTCCGGTTTTCGGGGCACAGATTAAAGTCATCCCTTTTGCAAATACCAATAGGGGCATCGAAATAATAGCCAGCTACGCAGGACTCATTCGTCCAGTGGCCGCCTATGCAAGCCACGTAGCTCCAACAGTTATCCCCACTCCTTATTGGCTCAGTCTCCCTGCATTCCACAACTGCAGCAATTGGCTCAGTCTCCTTTTCGATGAGGGTGTCAACATTGTTGCATTGCGGACACACATTATTAATATCAGGAACGCATTTGAAGTCCGGAACTTGGAAGTATTGGCCGACTGGGCAGGTCTCTACTTGCCAAACTTCGTCCTGGCACTCGTAGTACTGGTTGCAGTCCTGTGCATTCACAGCGAGTTCGCCATTGATGCAGTCTGGTGCATTGCTTTCTGGACAAACATTATCGGTCGCTACCACGCAAGCCTTTAAGTTTATATCAAAGTAATTGCCTTTGTGGCAATCGCCGGGCACCAGATCGCCATCAACGCATACGTAGTATAGTCGGCAGTTATCCTTGTTGGCAGTTAGCATTCCATTGGGTGTTCCATCTTCACAGTCGCATCCAGGTGCAGGCGTTACTGTTACGGGTGCACAGGTTGTTGTGGTCTCTTTGTCAGGGCATGTACCGGGCACACAGTCTTCAAGATCTGCGTCGAAGTAGGTACCAGGTGTGCATTGCTTCATAGTTGCCTGTTGGTTCGAGCACACATAGAAAATAGCACAATCCTTATTATCGGGGACCATTGCACCATCTGGTTGGCCAATACAAAAGTTTTCCCAGCAATTTGCATTATCCTCATCAACAATACAAGTATCCAGAATGTTATCGAAATAGCTGCCACTGGCGCAGGTTTGCTCTACGGGCTTTCCACTCGCACAGATGTAGTAATTGGCGCAGGATTCGGTACTGGGCACCCAGGCGCCATCCTTCTCATTCAGGCACTTATTTTGCCAGCACTCGGACTCTGGATCTGGTTCGCAGATTCCGAGCGCAGTATTATAAGCACTGCCGATGGGACAATATTGGGGATAGGCCAGCTTCTCATTACAGATAAAGTAGACGCCGCAATATCCAGGCTGAGCGACGTAAGCTCCATTTACCTCACCAGCACATACATTGTTGGGCTGTGGAATAACGCAATAAGTCGGAATAATAAAAACATGAACTGTTATATTCGGAGGGCAAACGATTTCAAGTTATTCAATTACTTGCAAAAGTGGAAAGGTTACTAGCAATGAAAATACCTGTTTGCAAGGGTATTAAAATCCTTAATTGCTGACTTACCTCTGCGAGGGGAGCAGCCAAGCTCAGTTTGCACAGACCACGTTTGGCTGTTGCACATTTACCATTTTTGGGATTATACTGCTTGCCAGCCGGACAGTTGATAGAGCGCACGGTGTTCTTGGAGCAACGGTAAAACTTGGAGCAGTCTGTAGGATTTGGCCAATGTGGGGACAGGCCACGTAGCTTGCGGTAAACGCATTCAGGATCGGCAGCTCCGACAAAGGATGCCACTGCGGTAAGGGTTACCACAGCAAGCAGAGTAACTGTAAAAAGGGTTGAAATTTAAACGGTTACTTTGATTGACTGTTGGCCAAAGTAAATTGATTGCCTTCGCTGACCTTTCATTTCGCGCACTAATACTATATTCCACGGCTATTGCTATAGTTGAACTCCGCACAGTTACCAAAATTTCAAACCCTTTATATACATAATAACACAATCGTAAATTACATAAATTTTTTATCTATCATCATCTGTATCGATCGATCGATCAATGCGTACTTATCAGTGTTGTTCATGTAGTACATGCGCCCATCTAGTATTTTTAATTGAGTTTTACGCTTTTGCATCAATTCCAGGAAGACAAACATATAGTAGACCATATTGAACCACTCCCCTTATTTTAAATATGTACCAATTATGAATGACACTGAATACTATTGAATGTTAAGGGCATTTATGATACGAGTGTATATACGGGGATGTCACGGAAATCTTTTCCAACCACATTTCTACCCCATAACAATTCATTGGTGTAAGAAATAAACCTTCGTTTTCCTTTCTCAAATATTTAAAGATTTCAAGAAATTTGTTCAAATAATTCCTTTAGCTAAGAATCATACTATAACAAGCATATTTAGCAAGATAAGTCAATTGGATTGTTACCCAAAAAAAATTTGGAAAAAGGGACAAGAAAGTGTGCCAAAATGTATTTAATATCAGACCCATATTTCTTGATCGCAATCGTAAGATTAAACTATTGTTTTTTTTTTCTATAAAAACTATATAAATATAATGTATCGAAGCTCTGTGATACTAATGTATTGGAAACTAATTAAACTTGATAACCTTAGAGTTTTCCGTAATAAAAATCCCCGATACACGTAAGAATGAAATATCAAGTGCACATTATATGTATCTTTTCATAGATATATTCGTATTACATGCGTTTGGGCCTATACTTAAGTATTTAAGCACACTCATTATCGCAAGTTTGGATCTTAGAGTTCCAGTAGAGATTGCTTGGGCATGTTTTTATATAGCCCAGTGAACCAGCACATTGTATAAACTGATGACAGTCATAGGGATGTGGTAGGTACTCCACACCAGGATGGTTCTTGCACATTGAATTTGCTTCTACGTAAGCTTCCGTTGTAGTTGGCGTGGAACTTTCAGGCCCGGCTGTTGGTAGTCCCTTAGTTGAACCCTCTGGTGACTCTGATGGTAATCCGTGTGTTGTAGTATTCGCCTCATCTGTTGGTAGTTCATTAGTTGAACCCTCTGGTGACTCTGATGGTAATCCGTGTGTTGAAGTATTCGGTTCATCTGGTAGTCCATTAGTTGATCCCTCTGGTGACTCTGATGGTAATCCGTGTGTTGAAGTATTCGGCTCATCTGTTGGTACTCCATTAGTTGAACCTTCAGGTGAGCCTGTTGGTGATCCGTGTGTTGAAGTATTCGGTTCATCTGGTAGTCCATTAGTTGATCCCTCTGGTGACTCTGTTAGAGAACCATGTGTTGAACTGTTTGGTTCATCACTCTGAGGCGACTCAGTTGGCGATTGATCTGTGGAAGTGCTCGGTTCTTCGGTGGGTATGTCATTGGTTGAACTCTGTGGCGAATGAGTAGGTAATCCTTCTGTTGGAGCATTCGGTTCCTCGGTTGTTTCGATGTCAACAGGCGTTGTAGTGGATCTTGTGGGGGCTGGATGTGTTGTAGGTACTGTGGGTGTTGTGGGTGACACGGTCGTTGGGGTTGGCTTCGCACAATGCCTTGCATTTAATGCTGTTACCAAAAGCAACAACTGCAAGCATATAAATAGGAAGGAGACCACTAAAATTTACATAATAAGTTATTGACATTTATACTGATTGCGAATTCGATATTTCTTATAAGACTTACCTTTCATCATGTGCTCCAGTAAACTATTTGACATTACTAAACGAGTTGCAAGCAATTCTGTTTATATTTATATCATTTAGAAGTTCATCTACTGCATCTATTGTTGTGATATCAATATCTAATTAGCTTATAACATGGGCATATTTATCTTATCTTTATATAGACGTCATTTGCAGTAGCTTACATTTTTCAATCATCTCGTTGGCCTATATAGTATACATTAATATACATGTATGCATTTATTATTTAACAGTGTACTTACTGTGTACAGACAAACCTAACATTCTTTATTTCCTTTGGAAACGAAGTATAATAATTTTTGATACGTGAAATAACAGTTTTTTTTATATCTGCCCGAAGGTATGCCACATTCTTGGTCATAATTCCATTTAGTAGAGGGCTCTTTGAGTTTGGGAAGTAGAATTGAACTTTCGTTAATTAAATTGTATTTAATTAAGGTAATCTTTATAATTTTTAAAAATTTTGTAATTATTTATTTAACTAGTATTCTGGCAGCTTGACAAGTTGCATGCAAAAATAAAACTAACTCAAGCTATTAAAACGTAGCACTTATATCTATTTTCAACTATTTACATATGCACATATTAAATCTATTTTACTTTATTTATTTTATTATTTTTTTGTATGGTATACGATGACTCTGGTGTTCAAGTACTTGGGATGAAATTGTTTCAAAGCAATTGAACTATACATTTTTATGCTTTTGCCTAAAAGCCATCTTCATTTCTTTGTATCCACCAATCTCAAATTGAACATTTAAAATACAATTATAATATTCACACACAATTTACAGTCTTTACCTTAGTAAAATAATTATTTATAACTGCCAAAATATACTAAATAAATAAAAGCTAAAGTTTACAAAAATGCCCAAAAAGTTAAGTATATACAAAAGTAAATGATAGCCTATTAAAATAATTTAAGTTAAATAAACCTTTAAATAGAGCGAAACATGAAAAGTAATATTTTGTGTTTTATGTAGTGAATAAGATTTCTAAATATTTTTTCATATATTTTGATGTCCATTATTATAAGCAAAAACAATGCATACCACAAATTATTATATATTTTTTAAAATTAAATAATAAGTTAGGCACATATTTTTCTTTTACAGAGGCATTTATTATATTAGGTCTTGTACCTATACAAATACTAATAATTTTCCTTTGAAATGATTAAAAAGAAACTTGCTTTTATCATTTTCTATTACAAACCATTTCTATCGAAAGTTTATTCGATCCCCTTTAAATTCAATATACTTAGGGGAACTCCATGAAAATTTGAACTATCTCTTTTCAATGAATGTGTAGATTTCATTCTTTTTCTTATTGTTTAAAGACTTTAAAAAGGCCGATTATCAGCAAACAAAAGTTCATTTGTATGTACACACATACATACATATATCGATATCAAAACAAAGCAATTTTTGTAATTAAAATACAATTCAACCTATGATGGTGTTGAGCTCAGATCATATAAAAGTCTAAGGGTGTTAAGTCTGCAAAGACAGTTGAATTTATTTGTGGAACCAGACAATATGAATGTACTATATGGTAAGTGGAATATATTGGAAAAAACTCCTTAATTGCTAACATTAAATATTTCAATCGAAGCACTTGTACTTGTGTGTTCCCTGGCTGTGTTTGAAACCAGAGCTCAAAATCTAAATGAGGTAAGTGAATGATTAGAGTTTTCAGCATATATAAATATGTATATTTATTCATATATGATATTCAGCAATGCAAGGGCATACAGTTCGATGTGCTACCTTATCCAGATGTGAACAACAAGTTTATTGTATGCGTCTATGAAGTACCAGAAGTGCGAGACTGTAGCGCCAGCACTTGTTTTGATGCCAGCTTCAAGAACTGCACCGCAAATGCTTGCAACGTGACACCACCCAGTGACAAGGCAATTGCAAGCCAGTACTGCAAATCCTTAGGGTCACTGGAGAAGATACCATCCGTAGACTGCTCCCACTACTGGATCTGTTTGGGTGACCTGGAACCCGTCTATGCGACTTGCCCTAAGGGCAACCACTTCTCACGCTCCGAGCAGGAGTGCCTTTCGCCACCGCTGGCCAAGTGCATGACCTCTGACAAACTGTGCTCCAGCAATGACACTGCAAAAGCCTATCAAGCCGAAAGCTGCAATGAATACTACGCTTGCGCCAACCAAAATCTGGTGAAACTCAGCTGCCCATATGGTCAGGCATACAATGTGAAGAGCGCCTCCTGTGAGATCGACGTAGGCAACACCTGTGTCAGCCACTCCAAACCGGACTGCCAGGACCCCGCCAATGTCAATAAATACTTCTCGCATGGGGACTGTACCAAGTTCTATGTGTGCATACAAAAAGAAGTCTACGAAGGTAAGTGCGCCACTGGCTATGGATTTGACACCCAGAGCTCCACTTGCAAGGCTGGAGTCTGTAAGAGTAGCTAGTTCCTGAAAAAGTTGGAAAGCGTAGTTTCGAAGAAAGCTTGATTATATCTCAATTAAAGATATATATATTTCTGTTAAATTCAAATTATATGTATTTCTATTTAAAACCAGCAACATGTGTATAATAAAATGTGGTTAATAAAACCAATCCAATCTTGAATTGTCTAGATCTTTATGTATGAAAGTATTGCTCTCAGAGAATATAAGAACTTGAATCATAAAATTTGGTATGTATGCTTTTGGATGTTTGCCTTACTTAAATTTTAGACCACCATTCCCTGGCGACTAGAATATTAAGTGTAGAGTGCTATGCTAAACTAAAGTTGTATACTATGTATGGGCTCACCACTTTAAATCCAAAAAAAGCAAGCACTTTACATTGTAGCTCAAAGTTTATTTATTTTTCGGTTAGATTTTAACATATGTATATATATCGCTTCAAGATATTAAGGATGTTTTTCTCCTGTGTAATTACACACATATTTTGTCGCAGGTGAGCAGCTTAGAATTCCAATTTAGAAACTGTGGACAGGTCTTCACGAAAGGAATATAGTCACACTGAATAAAACGAGTGCAGTCACCAGGATATGGTATGAATGCACCTTGCTGTCCAGCACATAGGGCATCAAGACCAGAAATATCAGGGCTTGAGGGTGGTTTGGAAGTGGAAGCTATTGTTAAACAGTTGGCATTCTTTGTATCTTCACATCGCTGATATTGAGGATTCTAGTATAAACTATCTGGACAGCTACGAGTTTGTCTCTCAATGTAACGATTGCAGTCACCAGGATAGGGAAAATGGGTTGGGTGACTTGTCTGATCGCTTATAAGGGTTTGTGCTGTGCAGAACCTCTTCAAGAGATTCAGCGCAATAAATATCCATATTCCAAATATCACTGTCGAAAGAAATGCTTAAGGAATTGAATATTGGTATAATATCTCCAGTGTACTCACTTATGGCTCAATATGGCAAATGGAATCATTCTTAATTCGTAGTAAGGTTTTATATATTTCGCGAAAATCACTCAAAGATAGAATCTGGGTATACAAGTGCAGGTCATTATCAATTTGACCGATTAAGTGGGTGAAGTTCAACTTATATCGCGAATATATGGAGAAAAAATCACAAAATGTATGTTTAAATAGCACTCGATAATGTAATTTATGTCTGTTTAAATATTTATGTATACATATTACTTAAATGGGTTTTACATGTAAGCTACTACCCTGTTGAACTATCTGGATACCATAAGCAAACATATAGCTCTGATAAGTGATGATATATAAAAGCCGTTGCAAATGCTCAGAGCATTGAGTGCCTTCTCTGGGTTCTGTTGATGATATCAAAAGTAAGTGATCATAAGCGGAGAAATCAATAAAGAAATTAACAGTATTATTTTATCATACGCAGTGCTGAAATTTTCCTTATTGATGTGCTTGTTGGTGGTAACCACAGTATCTACAAGCTATGGTGACGCAGGTAATGAATTGGTGAGTTAAGGACACTGAGAGGTGAATGTCGAAAGCTGTTTGAAATAACTTTTCCTTTTTGGTTTTTAGCTCATGCCTGCTCAGCATAATCAGTGTCCAGCCTATGACGATCCCAATCATATTGTGATGTTACAGGATCCTTATGACTGCCGCAAGTACTACACCTGTATAAATGGTATTGCATACCCAAATCGATGTCCTGATAACTTTTACTGGAGCCAATTGACCTACCGATGTGACTACAAGGAATACTCGAATTGTGAAAATACTGATTATCCAGGTCAAAATCCTATTCAGTATAGCGCATTTCCGGGAGATTGTAGTCGCTATTACGAGACCATAATTAAGCGCTGTGATAATAACTATCATTGGAACGTCCGCCTTCAGCGCTGTGACCCTCCACAATTTGCAGGCTGTAATACATTCCCAACCTCCTTGCCTCCTTATAACCCTATTGGCTCATTGGCACCAACTGCGGCTACCCCGCCCTCTATAATCCAGCCAACACCGGTATTAGGTTATAATGAACCGACTAATCCGGAGTATGTCTGCAAAACTGGCGGTGAAAAGAAGTATATACCTTATCCAGGAGATTGCCACAAGTTTATTTACTGCGGTCCAACGGCAGCAGTGTTGTCTTGTCCTCCTGAATTATATTGGAGCCCCAGAGCACAATCTTGTGGTAGTTCTAACGCGGACTGCAATTTGAGTCATTAAAAAGGGCGAAACAGTTTTTCATAATATAATATTTAATTGATTTCAATAAAGAAATTGTACTGAAGAAAGTCAAAAATGCTGCGTTCTCTTCTTATTTGAGGTCCTCTATTCTAAAATATTATGTTATGCATAAGTAATCGTATTATTAATTGCCATTAGTGAAGAGTGCCGAAAGAGGCTTCCAGATCTGCCAAAATTGAAAAGTAGGCTGAACTCTTTCCTGAGGGCTACAATCAGCAAGCTGGGCATCCATGCAAAGTAAGTCTGTCGGACTGAACTCCTCTCCAATTGGACAATCATAGCCAACCGGAATGGGTTCTCGGCACATAATAAATTTTGAACAGTTGTGTGGATAAGTAACTAAGGATCCATCAGTGATGCCATCACATAAGCCCTTAGGTATTTGGGTTGATTCCGTTGTTTTTGTCGGAGGTATGGCTTCAATAGTTGTTGTTGTAAGTGAACAGTTTGCGACCCAAGGGGCCATGCAGCGTTCCAGTTGAGCACTAAATTCTTGTCCCTCGACACATTGGTATACCACAGGTGTGGGGAGTATGCACTTTATGAATTTTGTACAGTCATAGGGATAGGGCACTAGTTTGCCCTCCTTCACGCCCTCACAAGGATCGAATTCTGGTGTTGTTCCCGTGGGTAGGATGGTTGTTTGCGTAGTAGTAGAAGTAATAGTAGTAGTTGTAGGAGTTTGCGTAGTATTAACCTCAGAAGTGGTTGATGAGTAATCTTCACGGCAGGCATCGGGAGATACATTAGCACTACACTGTCCGCTTAATGGATCGTAGTACTCTCCGCCATTGCAAACACCCATCATGTAGATATTATCGCTAACGCATCGTATAAACCATTGACAATTTTCAGTATATGGAAAAGTGGTGCCTATGTTGTTCGTGCAGATGTTGGGCGACTGGGGCGGTGTTGTATGAACAGGAGGCATCTCTGTGATGCCCATTAAACCACAGTCACTTTGCTCCCAATCCACACACATCTGAAGAATCTCGCTGAAGAAATACCCGGAAGTGCAATAAAATGCAATGGGCACTGGTTCTACACATACGATATACTTACTACAATTATCAGGGTAGGCCACATACTCTCCGTGAATCAGACCTACACAAATCTCTAAACTGATTGGCTGATCTGTAGTGGTTTTTGTTGTTGTGGATTGAGCGGTAGACAGAGATGTAGCTGGAGTAGTAGGTGTTTCTGTGACAGTACTTATAGAATTTTCCTGACACGCTGTGGGTGAAACATTCGGTCCACAATTGCCCGTCAAAGGATCATACCAAGCGTTGAAAATACAGTTGACAATTTGAGATTCTCCATCTCCCAAGCACAATATGTACATCTTACAGTTCGTTTTTATTGGATAGGAGCTACCTAGCTCTTGATCTGCACAGAGCTCGTCTGGACTCAGCGTTGCACTGGTGGTTGTTATTTCGGATTCAAGGCAGGCTGTTGGCGGAATATCAGGTCCACAAATGCCCGTCTTCGGGTCATACCAAGCGTTAACAGGACATTTAACTGTGACGGACTCATCATTACCCAAGCATAAAATGTATTGATGACAGTCTGAGTATAGCGGAAAGGAAACACCTTCCGATTGACTAATACATGGATCGATTACCATGATAACGGTCGACTTTGGGTCTGCTGTGGTTGTTTTCAATTTGTTGATTGGTGTACTTGAGGTTGTGAATTTCTCCCTGCATGCTGTAGGTGAAACATCGGGGCCGCAAAAACCGCTATACGGATCATACCAGTTATTATACGGGCAAGTTAATAATGAATGGGAGCCATTACCCCAACAGAAATAATATTGCTGACAATCTTCGATATTCGAAAAGGATGTTCCTAACTCTTTGTCCTGACACTTAGTATTCACCTCTATAGTTGTCTTTGTCGCATCCGTGGAAGGCATTGCAGTAGTACGGTCACCGAAGCACCAAACATCCTCAGGATTGTCGCATATGAGCAAATTTGGGTTGAAAAGCATCTGGTTAGGACACGGTTGAGGTACACCTTGCTGATTATTACACACGATGAACTGATCACAGTGTTCTGAAGACGGCAGTACTGTATGGTTAGCTACACCAACACAATCTTTTGTCGGATGTTGTATTGCGGTGCAGCTCACCGAGTCGGGTGTATCACAAATTTCCAGATCTCTATTGAAGAGTTTACCAATTGAACAATACTTCAGCTCTGCATGTGAATCTTGGCATGAAATATAAGCACTGCAATCATATGGGTATTCGTAATAGCCTGTCGGCAAATATTCACAGTATGCTGGGTCAAGCATTACCGGAAATCCACACATTGCTCGATTCTCATAGTTGTATTCGTCATCCACGCAGTGGATATTTGGGTACCTAGCTGATGCTAGTCGAACAGCTAACAGCAACAACGAGCAAATCGTGATGAAACTTTTCCATATGTACACTGAAATAGAAGATTGTAATTGGTTGAAATAAAAACAAGAAAATTTTAAGCACATATAAATTCTTTGGAAGCTTATTCCTAAAACCCACATTAGAGAAAACCTGAGATAAAATGCTAGATTGCATAGGGATAGGCAGAAAGGCATTGCTTCGGGTGCCCTGATAAAGTATATATATACTTAATCGATTCCATATGTTTGCATACCTCTCAGGCTTCCATCCCAAACAAGCTCACATTGTTAACTAAATACCATTAAAGAATAAATAAAAATTAATACCCTCTGCTAGGGTATAAAGAAAAACGAAGGAAACATAAGCCGATATGTTTAATTTGCCCTTTTTAGGCGATTGCATATTTTATTTCTATAATATTATTGTTTATTTCCATCTTTTGCAAATAATGATGGGTCTTTAATATAAAAAGTATTATTTACTTAGGACTGCACGCATCCTGTATTTTCCGGGAGATCGCAAATACCCTTTTGACCATTGAAGTATCTATCACCACAGCTGACCTTCAGAGCTTGATGGTGGCGACAGATATAGTAGTCGTTACATCTTGTCGGGGAGGCCATAAGAAAACCGTCAGGTTTTCCTATACAAAGGATTTCAATATTACCATCGATTGTTCCTTTCGAAAATTGAAGCGATTCAAAGAGTGGTCTAGCGTGTGGTCGGCGGCGAGCAGGTTGTTGAGCAAACTTTGATGGCTTGGCTACTGACCCACAAATAGTTGTCGTTAGTGGGCAATCAGTTGTTGAAGTAGTTACTGGACTGCATGTAGTTGTCGTTAATGGGCAATCCGTTGTTGAAGTAGTTAGTGTACTGCATGTGGTTGTTGTTGTACTGCATGTTGTTGTCGAAGTAGTTGTTGTGCTGCATGTAGTCGTGGTGGTTGTTGTTGAAGTAGTTGTTGTACTGCATGTTGTTGTCGTTGTGGTGGTGGTTGTTGTTGTTGTAGTTGTGGTGCTGCATGTAGTTGTTGTTGTGGTGGTTGTTGAAGTAGTCGTTGTACTACATGTTGTTGTCGTAGTTGTAGTCGTCGTTGTTGTAGTTGTGGTGCTGCAGGTAGTGGTGGTTGTGGTCGTCGTTGTTGTAGTTGTGGTGGTGGTTGTTGTTGTTGTAGTTGTTGTGCTGCATGTAGTTGTGGTGGTGGTTGTTGTTGAAGTAGTTGTTGTACTGCATGTTGTTGTCGTTGTGGTTGTTGTGGTCGTAGTTGTAGTCGTCGTTGTTGTAGTTGTGGTGCTGCAGGTAGTGGTGGTTGTGGTCGTCGTTGTTGTAGTTGTGGTGGTGGTTGTTGTTGTTGTAGTTGTGGTGCTGCATGTAGTTGTTGTTGTGGTTGTTGTTGTAGTCGTTGTTGTTGTAGTAGTTGTTGTTGTAGTAGTTGTTGTTGTGCTGCATGTAGTTGTCGTAGTGGTTGTTGTAGTTGTTGTCGTAGTGGTTGTTGTAGTTGTTGTCGTTGTGGTTGTTGTAGTAGTTGTACTGCATGTAGTTGTCGTTGTGGTGGTTGTTGTAGTTGTGGTTGTTGTAGTAGTTGTACTGCATGTAGTTGTCGTTGTGGTGGTTGTTGTGCTTGTTGTAGTAGTTGTTGTAGTCGTTGTTGTAGTAGTTGTTGTACTACATGTAGTTGTGGTTGTTGTTGTGGTGGTTGTTGTGGTGGTTGTTGTGGTGGTTGTTGTGGTGGTTGTTGTGGTGGTTGTTGTGGTGGTTGTTGTGGTGGTTGTTGTGGTTGTTGTTGTCGTTGTACTGCATGTAGTTGTCGTAGTGGTGGTTGTTGTGGTTGTTGTAGTGGTTGTTGTAGTAGTTGTTGTACTACATGTAGTTGTAGTTGTTGTGGTTGTTGTAGTAGTTGTTGTAGTCGTTGTTGTAGTCGTTGTTGTAGTAGTTGTTGTAGTCGTTGTAGAAGTTGTTGTACTACATGTAGTTGTAGTTGTGGTTGTCGTTGTGGTGGTTGTTGTGGTCGTTGTTGTGGTTGTTGTTGTTGTTGTACTGCATGTAGTTGTCGTAGTGGTGGTTGTTGTGGTTGTTGTAGTGGTTGTTGTAGTAGTTGTTGTACTACATGTAGTTGTAGTTGTTGTGGTTGTTGTAGTAGTTGTTGTAGTCGTTGTTGTAGTCGTTGTTGTAGTAGTTGTTGTAGTCGTTGTAGAAGTTGTTGTACTACATGTAGTTGTAGTTGTGGTTGTCGTTGTGGTGGTTGTTGTGGTTGTTGTTGTGGTTGTTGTTGTGGTTGTTGTCGTAGTTGTTGTAGTCGTTGTTGTAGTAGTTGTTGTACTACATGTAGTTGTGGTCGTCGTTGTGGTTGTCGTTGTTGTGGTCGTTGTTGTTGTAGTGGTTGTTGTTGTAGTCGTTGTTGTTGTTGTTGTACTACATGTAGTTGTGGTCGTCGTTGTGGTTGTCGTTGTTGTGGTTGTTGTGGTCGTTGTTGTTGTAGTGGTTGTTGTTGTAGTCGTTGTTGTTGTTGTTGTACTACATGTAGTTGTCGTTGTGGTTGTTGTAGTCGTAGTTGTTGTGGTCGTTGTTGTGGTCGTTGTTGTGGTCGTTGTTGTACTGCATGTAGTTGTTGTAGTGGTTGTAGTCGTTGTCGTCGTCGTTGTTGAAGTAGTAGTTGTACTAGATGTAGTTGTCGTAGTGGTGGTTGTTGTGGTCGTGGTTGTAGTCGTCGTTGTTGTAGTTGTACTACATGTAGTTGTCGTTGTGGTTGTTGTAGTGGTTGTTGTGGTGGTTGTTGTGGTGGTTGTTGTGGTGGTTGTTGTGGTCGTTGTAGTGGTGGTTGTCGTTGAGGTTGTTGTGCTGCATGTCGTTGTTGTAGTGTCATCGTTTCCGGAGCATGGCGGGCGCGTGGTAATACAGGAAGGAGTTGTTGTTACCTTAACATTTCCTGAGCAGGGCGGGCGGGTGGTAATACACGATGTAGTCGTTGTCTGACAAGGACTGTCTGTATCCCTGGCTGAATCCTCCAGCGAGTTTTCTCTAACTGTTTCAATGCAGCCGGGGTTTTCAGAAACACAGCTTCCTGTCTTAAAGTCAAAGTACCTAGGGCATGTGTATTCCTGTGCTACCCCGTCTTGACACTCAAAGTATTGTGAGCAACTACCTGGCACACGCTCCCGAAGACCATTGGGTTTTTCGCGACAAAATATCTTTTCATATTGTCGGCTATCCAAGCTTGCACCGAGTATGCTGCTTGCTGATACTGCTATAAGCAGTAGGGTTAAAGCTGTAAATTTGCAAAGGTGTTAGAGAAAGTCTTCCGGTATTTTTTTGTGGTTCTACTCCTTTACCATAATAGTTCCGCATGGCTGTTGTTGGATCCGAAAGTTTAAAATTGGTGTTTTAAAGCTTTCAAGTGGCTCGGCAGTACTGGAAGAATTCTGCTCCTTGAAGCACTTATATACATTGCAAAAATAATCAAATTCGCTATAAATAACATTTTTCGTCTGGGTGCCTCATTAACAAAGTAGCTTGCTTACAGCCTCCATCCTTATCAAACTGATATTGAGATTTTTATCGCACTTTCTTTCTGTACAATCATAGTACGTCCGCTTGTATTTTTTATTTATACCCTGTTCTCTAAATGTTAGAGGCTTTTTATTTTATACTAATAAAATATAACCATTTAAAATAATATGCAAGGCTTAACATTTTTGGGATATTTCCCTATTTAAACAGTTGCTAACACTAATTTATCGAAGATGTCTTATTAATTGTACTAATTTGCTTACCAGAATATTAAAGCCTCTATTAGCACGGGTACTAATCTATACATATTACATTCTAACATTCACATAAGTATAAACAAACATTTCTCCTAAGATAGTTTGCAGGGTATGAATTGGTTGAATTCTTTGTGTCTGTTTTTAGTATTTCATTATATTTATGAAATACACTCGCGTCTGGTATTCCGGAAATGCTACATGTTTTAACACATACATAATTTTCATTTCGCGATTAGATAATTAAAATACCAATTATACACAATATTACGGAAATACTGATAGTGCTTAAAATATTATTAGGGTGCTTAAAGCTTTGGAGCTTAAAATATAATTGCAGACAATGCAGTAATATTTAAAATTACCTTATACCCTAGCAGAGGGTATTATAATTTTGTCTCGAAATGTGTAATGGACTGAAGGAGACGTTTAAGACCCAACCAAGTATACATATATATTCTGAATCAGCGTAAATAGCCGAGTCAATATAGCGATGTGCGTCTGTCCAAAATCGCACCACTTCACTAACACATGGCTCCTATTGAAGCAATCAGACAATAATTGTTTTGTATAAAAATTAATTCCTGCTAGGGTATATAGCATCAGGACTCCGAAGATATCCATCCTTTCTTGTTCTTCCTTTAAATTATAAATAATAGATAAATTCGCAGGACAGTCACTTTAAAAAATATTAGGAAATACACAAATATGATTATATGTCATATAATAAATAAACCGAACGATAATTCACAAGTAATGCTTACAACCGATGGCTTTTTCGATACTATCGTATTGAACACAATACATAATATAGGAAAGTGTATATAAATTCATTTTCACATCTGCTTTTAATTAAAAATCTACACTTGCACAATTATTTGAAAACATGTTACACATTTAACGAGCGCCGGTTGTTGTATTAAAATTAATGTTATTAATTGTTTACCTTTCATATTGCGTATTTGGGTCAATTTTTACGATTGCTCGGTTTCTTCAACATAAACTTTATCTAGTACAATTATAAGTATGTATTAATACGTTTTCAACCGAATTAAATCTATGAACTATCGTTTTTTTAAGCACGTTGCCTGTATTATGTTTGAATGTTTAGTGTTTCACGCTTTGGAATTAACTAAAGTGACTAAATAGTAAACTAACGAAACCGATAGACTCCCGTCAATCATATCAAAATTTAAGCCACTTGTTGTTATTGATAAAAATAATAATAAGGAATACGCATTGATAAGAGTTTGGCAGAATTTCAGTTGAATGAGTATTATTAATTAAAGTTTATATTCTGGTCAAGGAGAAGAACTTAGTTTGTCTCTTGCTATATTCATATTTACAAGTGCGTGGTACCATATACTACACATATCAATTATTTTTTAGCATTTGCTGATCAAGTTCTAAAATAATAAATTTGTTAGTATATGTAGAAACATTACTCAGACTATCTTCGGAGTGCCGAAGCTACATACATATGTATATACTCTAGCAGCAATGTTTTTTATACAAAATTCAATTTTCGTTGATTGGGAGCTATGGGAGCTATGTGATCCGATTTTGATCAAATTATAGGAAACTAATTGAGGTATAATAAAACTCTCACTTAGTTTGAATGTAATATTTGTTCATACAAAACGTCAGTGCATTACACATTTCGAGACGTGATTATAATACCCTCTCTGCTAATATCTAGGGGCCATACGGGAAGGAGAAGCCCAGTTTGATATTGTTTGTGTTATGCTTAGTTTAAGTATCCGAAACTTCACCGCATATCCTCTATACATATATATTTCCTTTTAATGATAAATTTATCAACTCACTGAGGTAGTTCTCAAATGAAAAATGAAAGACACATGAGAATTTGGCATACTTTGCAGTGCATGAACATTCGCTCTAACTTAGGAACATATTCTTAGGCGCATTTTAAATTATTTCGAGCTGCAAGTAAAATAAGATTGCGCATGTGGCCAAATGGGTAAGCATGATGCTCAGATAAGATTTTTAGCTTCAATCAACGAGCTAATTAGAGCTGGAGATGGTCATAGAACTATATTCAATGTTAGGTATACTATATAGTTGAAGCTTGTCGCCAATTAACTTTGTTTATAACATATTTTTGATGTTCTGCGAGTGTGCGAAGAAGGTAGATCGTTCACCATCTAGATACGAGGTGTTACATTTGTTGCACATGAAATAAACATGTTATCAGTTCACTGTAAAAATGATAAGTTAGAGGAACTGAAGTATCTGTCATAGGCGTGTTGCCGATAATATTATCAAACTCTGTACATTTTACATATTGGCACTTCATGCAAATTTTAGAGCACAATTCAGTCTATAAAATACAGTGTGAATACAGAAGACTTACAGTTTATACGAGAATATGGCCGTGCAAGGAGACATGAAGTTTATTGTGGCACTCTGGATAATTTTGATCCTAAATAAGACTTCGTTGGCTCAACTTAAGGTAATGAATTGAAAGCAGACCCCACCTTTGGATTATTAAACTAAACTTATATTCCAAAGGATGGTTATACGTTCAAGACGTCTATCTGCGATGGAAAAAACGGTGGCCTCTTGCCCATGTTTGGAACATGTCGAGGATACTACATTTGTAATGACGGCAAAGCTGTAGTTGGATCCTGCGATGAGAATAGTCGATTTAATCCAAATACTTTGCATTGCGATGATGCAGCCAAGGTAAAGTGCCCCTACGAAATTTCAGATGACGATGAAGGGGAAGACATTGACGATTTAGAAAATGATGAGTCCGAATATGATAGTGATGAGATCGAAGTGCCCTTAATAATAACTGCTCGACCCATCGTTACCATAAAGCCTCCTAAACAACAGGTTCCGACTGTACTACTAAAACCTATAAAGGATTTGAAGAATGATGAATTATGTTTAGGGAAAAAAAATGGAATGACCTTAGCTAAATCGGATTCTTGCAATGAGTACTATGTGTGTAGATCAAAAACTCCCTTGCTACGCCACTGTCCAGGCAAGCAACACTTCAGTCCAACTCGTCA
Organism: Hirtodrosophila histrioides; assembly: GCA_037075165.1. Classification (NCBI taxonomy): domain Eukaryota; kingdom Metazoa; phylum Arthropoda; class Insecta; order Diptera; family Drosophilidae; genus Hirtodrosophila; species Hirtodrosophila histrioides. The sequence continues at coordinate 541,645 of JBAMCL010000491.1, forward strand.
CATCTGCATGAGGGCAGCGGATGCCGAATGTTCTATAAGCCAGAAAGTTCAGCTCCCGGATGAGCCCAAGTCTAGCCCGGCCGTAACGGCTGGGCTTTGCTCTGAGGAAAAGGAAGATGCTCTTGTTCCCCATCGCGATGATTGCGGAAAATTCATGCTCTGTAGCAACATGATGTTTCTGGTAATGGATTGTCCCACAGGATTGCACTTTAATGCTGAGGCAAGGCGCTGTGACTATCCAAAACTAGCACAGTGTAATTTGCAAATAAAGCAAACTAAGAAAAATAAAAATAGGCTATTGAGTAAGAATAAGCCAAGAGAAAGACAACTTGTATCTTTGTAACTTTACTTGGACTTTTTTGACCCACTTTTATCAGTCTTATTGAATCCGATGAGTAAATATATATATATATATTAATAGGCACACTCATTCCATTTGTTTGAATTTACGCCTAAGTTAGATATACTTACTAAGTCAATACATAGGAGTACTACATCATTTTCGAGTTGGTTGGATATAAGTCTCGGCATTCATCAACTGTGGGTATATACGGTGTACCAAGTTTAGCTGCTCTTGCTTCAAGGTGTGGAAAAAATTGCGATCATACGGGCAGACAGACAGACATTGTACAAGCCCAATAGACTCTTCTACAACAAATTGTTTTTTGGAACTGAGTATAACATGTAAGAACGTTGCAGTCGGAATCTCGACACATATAAACTGAGGGTATATCCCAAGTTTGGTTGCTCTAGCTTCAAGGATCACGAAAAACATTGTGTTCACATGGGTAGACGGACATTACACCAAAGTAGTCGTTTCCCAATTAAAAATCTCGGCAACAGACACACTCAGCTTGACTGACAAATAGTAAGGATCTCTCAATCGAGACGATTCCCATAACTGTGAGTAAACGAGCTACATCATTTTAAAAACAAGTAGAGTATGGACATCAATGCAGTTTTAGACAGGTTTATTCAATCATTTAGCAACCAACATTTTGTGGCCAGTCGCAGACACCGAGTCTCACATTATACACAAGACCCTTTACGCAAGTGAGGTTCATTTCACATTCGCACTGGCACACGACGTAACCACCACTGCAAGGATCCTTGGCGTCGGCGAACCCGGTACCGTCAGGTTGTCCAACACATCGTCCCTTGGCTTCACAATAGGTGCCGGAGGGACCTGCCGTGGGTCCGCTAGGTGGTGCGCTACCATCGTCGCACTTAACATTCTCGGGGAAGTCGCATTCCTTTGTAGTGCTATTGAACTGCAGGTTATTGGGACACCTCTGCTCAATCTTAATTCCATAGACGCAGTGGATGAATGCAGAGCAGTTGTTGACAACGGGTATTAGCCAATCGTTTGGAAGATCACAACACTCGTCATCGCAAACTCTTGGTATGCACACTCCATCCTTATCGAAAGCACATGCTTTCTCTGTCTGATCGAAATAGGTATTGTTCGGACAAGTTTGACTAACCAATTTGTTTCCCACGCATATGAGGTATCCAGCGCAGTCAGCGGGATTGACTTGAATATCTCCGTCCTTGCATTCTGGGCTTGGTGTCGGGGGTGTTGGTGTTTGTGGTGGCTTGGATGGATTTAGTGTCTGGGATCCTTTAGTTGTTGTATCGGGGCTTGGTGTCGGGGGTGTTGGTGTTTGCGGTGGCTGGGTTGGTTTTAGTGTCTGGGATCCTTTAGTTGTTGTATCGGGGCTTGGTGTCGGGGGTGTTGGTGTTTGCGGTGGCTGGGTTGGTTTTAGTGTCTGGGATGATTTGGTTGTTATATCGGGACATGGGGTTGTCTTTGGTGCTTCAGTTGGTTTTGGTGTATCTGGTACTTTGGTTGGTGCTTGCGGTGTTGTATCGGGGCATGGGGTTGGTGTCTGGGGTGGATTAGTTGGTTTGGGTGTCTCCGGCGCCAGGGTTGGTGGTTGCGGAGTTGTTTTTGGTGGCGGTGGTGGATTAGTTGGTTTTGGCGTCTCCGGTGCCTTGGTTGGTGCATTCGGTGTTGTATCGGGGCATGGGGTTGTCTTTGGTGCTTCAGTTGGTTTTGGCGTCTCCGGTGCCTTGGTTGGTGCATTCGGTGTTGTATCGGGGCATGGGGTTGTCTTTGGTGCTTCAGTTGGTTTTGGTGTATCTGGTACTTTGGTTGTTGCTTGCGGGGTTGTAACTGGGCTTGGGGTTGGCGTCTTGGGTGCTTGCGGTGTTGTATCGGGGCATGGGGTTGTCTTTGGTGCTTCAGTTGGTTTTGGTGTATCTGGTACTTTGGTTGTTGCTTGCGGTGTTGTATCGGGGCATGGGGTTGTCTTTGGTGCTTCAGTTGGTTTTGGTGTATCTGGTACTTTGGTTGTTGCTTGCGGTGTTGTATCGGGGCATGGGGTTGTCTTTGGTGCTTCAGTTGGTTTTGGTGGATCTGGTACTCTGGTTGGTTCTTGCGGTGTATCGGGGCATGGGGTTGCTGGTGGGATGGTGGCACGACATTGGCCTTCGTCCTTTTCACACCTGTTTAAGTTTCGGTCCCAATAAAGTACACCGCCACATGTCTTCTGAACGAATTCGCCAGTACAGCATACGTAATACTTTGTACAATCACTCGCATCGGCAAGAAACTCCCCATTCTTACAATTACCGGCATTAACTGATCCTACGAACAGGGAGAATGCAAGCAAAAGGAAGTACGCTGAAGGTAGACAAAAACGAGTATATTACAAAGATCCATGTATCATATAACTTATTCTGAACTTACCAAAGTTTATTTTCCGAATAAGATCCATTTTTGCGGTCCAGCTGCTTTACGACTATTTCCTTGGAGAAGGCTTCGTCTACTGAATTCTTCTATGCTATGCATCAGCTTTTATATTTACCGGCAATTAAAATAATTAAATTTTTCTGCTCGTGGTCGGATGCAAGTGCCAATGATAAGGAGATGTTATTTGTGTTCATATCAAGTAAATGCAACAGTTGAACATGTATCATTTCTTTATCAATTCATATAAATAGAAATGCTTAAATGTCAGAAGAAAGAGAAAGGTCGAATTTCTAAAATTAAATATGGTCAATTATACGAGTATATGTAAGTGTTAAAAAATATATCGATCCATATGTACATACATTTGAATGAGTTTTCTTTTTATTTCCAATGTTTCATGTACTTCCTCGTTCTGTTTGATGTATTTGAACTTAGGATCTGTGCTATCTATATTTAGTTTGTGGTCAAATACAGTTGTCAAGTGTTCTAACCCAGGGCAGTTCTCGAACAATTTATCATAAAGGTGTTGCACTTTGAATTGGTGTTTATTGTATTTATATTATGAAATTAAATTAAAAATTTTCTTAAATTCATAGTATGCGATCCTGTTAAGGGCATACACCCTCGGTATCGATTACACATGCCAAGAGGGAAGGTTCAAAGTAAGAACCCCTGGCACATGTCTTACTTACAAACTGACCCTCAACACACTGATAATAAGCACCGCAATCCTGTGGATCAATTTGTAGCTCGCTTCCTGTACACGTGCCTGTTCCGGGACAACACTGACCGCTATTCAGTTGACACGTCTTGGAGTTAGAATCCCAATATTTGCCACTCGGACAAGACTGCTGAACAAATTCTCCACTACAGCAAACAAAGAAACTGGTACAATCCTTCGGATCAAGCTGGGTTTCACCATCTACGCAGCAGTTTGTGGCTTGCGACTCCGCGGAATGCCAAAACAGCAGGCATAGAAGAAGCACTGAATAAAAAAATATATTTTTAGGATTGATAATCCAGCATATACATATATATACCAAGTGTACTTCAGGATTGAAGCCTTACCATATTGAGGTTTCTGCAACCGCGAGAGATACATTTTAAACTGTAATTTCCTTGATACACGAACATATACTAAAGGGATTGTTATTTTTTTCACCTTTTATACTATTCACCAATCATTATAATGAAATTTTAGTCTGATAATGGACATTGATAATACAACATTACAAGTTGACACTTTATCAAACATGTTACAAACTTAGATTGAAAGATTGTAAACTATTCACAGTAAAATAATTTAAACAAAAGCTGAAAATGATGCTGAGCACCCAAGAACTTCAATATTTTGATAAAATATATAACCGATTCCCAAAAAGCGAAAGTCATTGACACTTTTGAAGTTTTCGTTATCGACCTGTTGGATCCGAATATCTTCTATACCTTTAAGACTATGAAATAAGTGTCCGGTGACAACTAGTCGAATGATTAATACGAATCTTGATCACGGCACTTCAATTACTGAAGATCTCTAATAGGTTTAACACAGAATTCCTTGGAATAATCTGAAAAGTAAAGGCTCACGCTGATGATATCGCACATATGGAAGTCAGGACCTTAAATGAAATAAGATATGTGACATTTTCATCAATCACATTTCACTTGCTTGCCTTAGACAAAGGCAATTATATTGAGACCTTAATCAGCATTCTCTTTAGAGTCTAAAGTTTAGACTATAATATGTACCAAAGCTGATACGGGCACTTCATAAATTATTGGCGCTCTTGAATCTTAATAATAGAAAGTCAAGTACTTAAATTTCAAGACTACAAATCTGCAATTGCAAACAAGTTAATTAATTGGTTATACTTTATATATTTATATGTGTGACTATGCAGTTTTAGAGGAGACAGTCAACTTTGTTGGCATAGTTGCAGGTGGACAATTTTTGGTCCCAGTACAGGCCTGGTCCACACTGCCTGGGGATCTCGCACTCGCACTGACAGACCGTGTAGCCACTGCAGCTGGTCAAGGATGGGAAAAGTGTGCCCTCACGTTGACCTAGACAGCGACCGTTACTCTCGCAGGCGATACCGGAGGGTCCTGCATTCGGGCCCGATGGTGGTGTGTACTCCCACGGGCAATTAACATTCTGCGGAAAGTCACAGATCTTCGTCGTGGAGTCATAGATCAGATTATTGGGGCAAATCTGTTCCACGGCGCAATTGAAGTTACACTTGTAGAACATATTGCACACACCATCAATTGGTAAAAGCGTGCCCTCCGGCTTGCCCTGGCAAACTGGGCTGTCATTGTCGCAAGTGACCTCTGGCACATAGTCGGCCGGATAGTCGCACTGGTTCGAGGTGGCATTGTAAACCAGGCCATCCGGACAGACCACATTCACAACACTCTCGGACGTCCAGTCCCAGTCGCACACCTGCGCAGTCTGATTAAACTTGGTGTTTTTGTCGCACGGCCTGGCAATGGGGCATTGACACTGGCAGACAAGGTATCCATTGGTATTGGGATCGGCAAACATTTTACCGTCCCGCTGGCCGGCACACACGCCCTGCTCCGTGCATGTGGTGCCCGAGGGACCAGCCAGTTCATCGGACGCGTCTCCGGTTCCCGTGGCCTCACATTCGACAAGCCAGGGATAGTTGCACTGCTTCTGGTCGGGGTCAAAGTAAAGGCCGCTAGGACAAGGCATATCCTGACAACAGCCATGGGTGCATTGGATGTACTTGGTGCATGCACCTTTAGAAGGAAGCATGACACCGTCGCCTTCATTGGCGCAGTCCGGGCGTTTGTCGGCGCAGTAGATAGGTGCCAGGGGGCTAAGGGGGTCATCGGTGGTGGCTTTAGTGGTGGCTTCAGTCATTTCCGTATTGGTTCCTATGGTGGTACTTTGCGTCGCATCCGTAACGGTGCTGTCTGTCAGATCCGTATTGCTGTTTGTAGTGGTCTCTTCGGGTGACGTCGTGTCCGTGGGCTCAGTATCAGGACTATTGTCCACATCATCAGGCTTGGTGGTGCCCGCCTCTGGGTCGCAGGGGGTGGTGGTCTCAGGTTCACCGGAGTTGCACTCCTGCTCACAACAGGTGCAATCACAGTCCTCATCGCTGTCATCCAGGCCAAATAGCGACAGTCCGCTGCACTTGGCGCGCCACTTAAAATCACACTCGCCCAATTGCGAATTGAAGTGTAGGCCACGTGGGCAGCTGCGAATTCCTGCGATTTCCCGATTGAGACACAACACAAATTTACGGCAGTCCAGGGGCAGAGGCAGTCGGGTTCCGTCCGACTGATTGCTGCAGATATCCAACCATTGGGTGAGTGCGCCCTGGGGACCAAGTACCGCCAGGAACCCAAGAAAGGCTGGCGTTGGAGTGGAAAGAAGTATTGCTTAGCATATACCTAAGGTAACCAGATTCAATTCCACACTCACCGATTGCTTTTATTTTGCACATTTTTCTCCGAATTCTGAGCAGATTCTGGGTAATTCAGTCAAAATATCGCACTCAACTATTTTACCACCTAAGCGGTTCCAAAGCATTTATGGAAGTGGAAAAATTTGCTACGAATCTGTATGTACTTACTATGTACGAGTATATATGAAATCAGTAGTCAATCGTTTTGATAATACCAATTACCTTATTTATCTCTTGATTAATTCACTCGTTATCGCAGCTGCTGGCGCTCCAAGCATCGCACAGGTAATTGCGTACTTGTTTCGGATTCGGGAACCCCTTATCGCTATCAATATCACTCCCAGTATTTTTCTCCGACCTACGCTCGTGCCTACTATCGCAAGAGGAACCGACACTCCCTATACTCACAGTAGTTAATTTATGTTCTTCCTCTGCCGATAAGGCTTCAGTAGGATCGCAATATTGATAACAGTCAGTGAATGGGCCATTAATGCCGCTGAAAGAAGTCAGAACTTAAGAGCTTACACTGTAGAACCACATTCATTCAATCATTATTTATTTGTGATTACAAATGAATTAATAAATTGCATTATCCTAATCTTTCGCGTTACGCAAACAATAGGGTTCTTCACCCAGCGAATGCTTCCATGTTACTTAGACAATAGGTTACTTAGGTATTTATAGCTTGCTTAAAGTTAAAACTATAGGGTAACTTGGGAAATAGGGGCTGCCAGGGTCTTAAACCCGCAAGGGGATACTTTAACTCAGAGAAGAAATCAAGTATGCTATACCAAAACCAAGTACAAACGTTGTCAAACTCCGACCAAGTTCGAAAATTCTTATTTAATTTTTTATTCACGAAGGCAAAACAGTGGCGCCACGATCAAAAATATAATTTAGTATATAGATTTATTGAAACAATAATTACATTTGAATCAAATAACGACATTAACACGTTAGGGGAATTTTCAGACTAGATGTGCCCCTATTTTGGCGATCTTGACACTTTATAAATTGAGGATATACACCAACATGTGTACCAAGTTTGGTTGCTCTAGCTTCAAGGGTGTGGAAAAAAAAAATGGTTCATCGAACCACTATATCGCTATATAAAACTTTTTGTTTATACAAATATTTCATGCGAACTAAATTAATTCCTGCTACGGCCGTTCTTTTTTACCTTTTTGTCTTGAAAATCACAGAAAAGGCCCATCAACTGGAGACCTCCAAATTGGTAACTTGTAGTGGACTGCCTTTAATTCTTGAGAATCGCAGAGAAGGGCGATTTGTCTCTTTCTTTCTCTCTCGCTCTCTCTATGTCTCTTGCTCTCTCTCTCTTTGACCCTCTCTCTCTGTGTCTCTCTCTCTCTCTCTCTCACACACACACACACTAAAGTGGACCTCCAAAATAAGCTATTGCCATTCACAAAGTATACCTCCAAAATGATAAATTGTAGTGAACTCCCTTGAATTCTTGAGAATCGCAGAGAAGGGCGAACTATGTTTTGTATGAATAACTTTGTTGTTTATAAAGATATCCCCACCAAACTCATCCAAACCGAGTCTCTCAAGTGTTTATACTATCCGACCTAATTTGATCAAAATCGGGTTACTATATCATATAGCTGCCATAGGAACGATCGGGTTAAAAATGCAATCTGACCAAATTTGGTCAAAATCGACCCACTATTTCACTAACACATGGCTCCCATTGAAGCAATCAGACAAAAATTAAGTTTTGTATAAAAACTAATTTCCTGCTAGGGTATATAGCTTCGGGACTCCGAAGATAGCCATCCTCTCTTGTTATAGACATAATTATAATCAAATCAAACTTATGCTAAGTTTTGATTGAGTGAAATAAAGTCTATATTTTAGTCAACGGTTTTCAGTAGTAATATTCATTTACATAGGCACACATTTAAAAATGAATGTCATAAAAGCCTAAATTCAATATCATAATGAGGCGTAGTTAAACTAATATTATTTGACTGTGTACCTTAATCAATCAGAATTCCCGTATTTATTAATGCTTGGCCAAAAGTATACCCCAGAAAATACTTACTGTACAATTTAAAAATATATAAAATAAGATAATTAAATGTATGATTTTTAAAGCATACTTTAAAATCAATCATTTGAAGCATGTTAGCATTTTTTATTTACTTTGGTATTGTTATAAAAGAAATTAAATAAAAAATTAATAGTATTGTTATCAAAGCGAACTTTAACATTCGGGTGGCAAAATTGATAAGCCACTTTCGTGTGCTCTTAGGCTTATTATAGTTTAGCAGATTGTTAATCAGCATTATATTTTTTAATCTGTAGAATCTGATACCCTATAGAGACTTAAACAACAGTTTGGCAGTAAGCGATACTTTGACAATTAAAACACAAAACAAATGCATAGAGGGAACAGAAATGAGATCGTTGGACTACATGCTATATGTATATAGATACATATATGTCAGACAAATATGACAAGTACTGTTAGATATATGCACCTTGATGCTGACTGCGGTGAGAGGCTTCCTGTGTTTGGTCGCGTTAGATGGGATCCGCTTGAAACTCAAACCAAAACAATTCTAATTATTTAAATGAAAAGACGCCGAGGTACGGTTGAATTAAATTACCAAAGTACACATAAGGCTTAAACGAAGAAAAGAAAAGAAGAGCAACAAATGTGCCCTGGCCCTAGAGACTGGAGGCTAGGCGACATGAGATTGATCCATGGATGGAAAACTTAGGCTTATGGGTATACATTACATGGTAAGTATAGGTACGAGTACGAGCTGCCTTATATACAGGGTCGCCCTCAGCCCATGTGTGGCAGGCAGCAGAATGACAGAAATACAGAAATACGAGTTGATCGACAATCTCTCTCACATACGAGTACAAGACACGCACACGGCCCATTGTAAATATCTTCTCAGGTGTAACAGGTTTCTCGGATTTAAGCAGAGGTTGGGCCTGTGCCCCAAACAGTCGTCTGTGACTCTCGTTCGCCTCGTTATCAGTCGTGATTGTGATCGCGATCGCAATCGCGATCATCAAGAAAGTAGCAATGAGCACTGCTACCCACCACCCAGTTCAAATTGAAGAACTGAGATCGATTGGTGCATAGATATCGCCCACAGTAATTCATTTCAATTCTAGCACCATTCGAAATCAGTGCTTTTTATTGGAACCGATCAGCGATGTATTAGCACAAGTGTTTCAAGTGTTATTGTATATGTATATACAGTTGTGCGACATTATTTTACCATTATCATTGAATGTGTATTTTAAAACTGAGTGCATACAATAAATATAACTACATATTTGTTGGCTTAAAGTATCGACCGCGTTGATCCCATGGTGGAAGCCGTTCAAGTGCAACAAGGTTTCTCATTCTCTCTGGGTCGTCGGTTACCAATTCAAACAGAATTAATACGATACTGACTTCTATAATGATTATTTTTGTAAATGTGCACACGAGTATTGTAAGCAATAATACAAAAAAATATACGTTTTCATTCTGTCTAAATAAATAGAGATAGACGAGGAACGAAGGGTTCCCATGCGCATACAAGGCTTGAATTACGTGGCAAAAATCAGCTTAGAACGACTTTTGAATTGGTTTAGAATTTTTGCAAATGTGTTTAAATGAAATTCAATCTTTTGAATTCTATACAAATTGAACTGAACTATCCAGCTGAAGGCCCTGGCCCTGACCGATCATGTAGATTTAAATACCTGACTAGAATTTCAATAAATAAATAAATAAATAAACTAAATAACTGAACCATGTTTGACGTTCTGCTTTCCGGTCTTCCTTCTGCGCAGTACTATGGAAAATAACTTCCTGAATAACATCATCATTTAATATCCGGTCGTTAAGAAAGTATCTATTCAGAAAGTGTAGACCAAGATTAACCAAATACTAGTATCAGGTGTGCTAAAACTCAAGTCTATTCCATAGTCATCGATTCTAATCGGTTTGCGAGATTGCGGGGGAGTATTTGAAACTGTGAATAAAATTGATCAGCAAATGCTATAGATTAATAAAAAAAAGCACATAAATAGCTAAATTCGTAGCCTCTACACTTAGAAAAACAAAGAAACATATTTCTTTAATTTAGAAACTATTTCTACTAAATAGAAAATATTAATATGAAATAAATAATAAACAATAATTCAGACTATTAGGATGATCTATATTTTGGATGATTTTCTGAATTTTGTGTCATATATTTTTCTGAGTGTGCCTCTTTTAATCAGATGGGCAAAAGGACAGATAGACAGAGAAATTCAGCTTTTAATGCTGATCAAGCATTTAAATAATTTATGGGGCCGAGAAGCCTTCTATTTTTAATGGGTACAGGATATAAAAAGAAATCACAAAAATTGGGAAATACAATGTCGGATGGTTTTTTACAAATTTTTTACAATTGTGGACTAGATACGTCAATAATTATCAGTATTTGAAATATAAGAAGTGAATTATTTACACCTGTTATTGATATCGGCGCCCATTTAAAAATAATTACTTAGCTCTTATCATACAAATGTACATTTTGAGGCATAAATCTAAGTGAGCTTCCAATAAATTTCAGAGCATTAATTGCAACCAAACACGTTATTGATATTTTCAATGAAACTGTATTAATCATTGTTTAGTATTAATCATATGGTATGAGTATTATGCATATTTCAAGTCGAATTGCCCTGAAAATTGATTCATTTTCAATTGATACACAGTTTCCAGCCGGGTCGGAGATGGTTCAATGGTTCTCTACGGGTTTTTCGCAAGGCTACGATGTGCCAAAAATACATTTCTCTGATATATGTATACATATTTGAGAATAGTATGCCAACAAGGTAGTAATCAGTATTGGCAGAGGCAATAATGCTGTGTGTTATAAATCATTTTGGAGAGGTATGCCGCTGCCTCAACTGATAGTAATGCAATGTGACATGGGCAAATCTTATCTGGAGTGAAACAATAATTGCTTTCTTAATATATAACCCTGACATTATGGTGGTTCTAGCACGCAAATCTAAGAGTAAAGCCTGCTATCTGCGGAGTTGTATTATTTGGGTATATAATGCCAAATTTCAAATTGCTGCCAGTTAGTTAGTTTGTATACTTCAACAGACAGGCGTTTTTATGATGCAAGGTACCCGTTTATGCGACCCTCTTGGATGAGATTAATAAACACAAGAATTGTATTGCATTTTTGCAGGAACGGCCAGCGTGTCAGGTGTGTTTCTACTGCTATTGGCATTGGCTGCCCTGCTGCAGCTGAGCAGCCAAACGGAGTATGTGCACAGCGGCGAGGACATTTGCAGACTCTTCAAGGATGGCACCAAGCTGCGCAAGCCCGGCTACTGCGATCGGTGGATTGTGTGCCAGAACTTTGTCACTACGCCCGGCGGCACATGTCCAACTGGACAATTTTTCAACTTGGGCAGGGGCGAGTGCTATAAATCACTAGAAACATCGGACAAGTACTGCAAATCGCCGTGCGGCTTGAAGACCAATGGCTACATCGGGGACACGTTCAACTGCGCTAACTGGTACTTTTGCGAGAAGAGTAATACTCTAAGCCAAGGTGTTTGTGGCAACGGCATGTACTTTGACCAGCCAACAGGGTTCTGTGTGTATCCAAGGGATACGGTATGCAACGCCAAGTTTGAGCTATGCCAGATTGTGCCCACCGGTACCAAGATTAGGGACGAGCATCACTGTGATAAATACATTACCTGTAAGGGTGGCACTGCCACCGCAAATCCGTGCGGTGAAGGACTCTACTTCGAGGTCTCAACAGGCAACTGTATCAAGAAGGCCTTGGTTAACTGCATAAAGCATCCCTACCCCGAGGAGGCCTGTGGCACCAAGAAGCTGGCCAAACGGGGCGTCTTCGTGGCCGATGGGGCAACCTGTCGTGGCTACTTCTATTGCCGAGATCTAGGCTCCGGCGTGCCCGATCCGAACCCCGTCTGGAATCAGTGTCCGGTGGAACATTTCTTCAATGAGGAGATCCAACTCTGTCAAGACCGCAATGCTCGCAAGTGCCCTGAGGATCGTTGTGATGGACGCGATAGTGGCTACGAATTGGCGGAAATTATTGGTTGCCACAATTATATCCAGTGCGAAAATGGCGTAGAGAAAGCTCCATTTACATGCGAAAACAACATGTACTTTGATATGAAAACCCAGACATGCACAACTGAGAAGAGAACCTATGGCGCCTGCAGCCCTTAATACAGACCAGTTTTAATCCCCACACTTTTAGGGATAAATGTCATCACAAATATATTAAAATAAACAAAAATTATTTTCAAACAAATTCCATTTTTAAGTATAGACGGTGAAGTGTGAAGTGAAAATAATAGGACGTAAAGGAAGAAACTGACAAATTAACTATACAATGGCTAACAATTGTAGATTTCGTAGTCGTCTTGCATACGTAATACTTATGAATACGAGTATGAAAATGAATTTGTCGTCAGTGACCAATTTATTTAAAGATATATAGCAATATCAATCAAAATAATATAATATTCAAAGTCATTTCATATCATTTTTAAAGACCCTAACCCCTTAGGGAAAAGTGGGTGGGGTGAAGATCGTATGCTCCTTTCAAAGCTACGGAAATTTACTGCTAAATGATTTTTTTTACTTTATCAATATCTTATTTCGTTTAGAAGACATGATTTTTCCAAAGAGACAAAATGAGCTACTTCACAAATAAGGTTCAATTAGTATTCTATAGTAATTCCATGTGGTAAATGTTAATAATTATTAACTATTTATTTATTAAATATTTACATAAAGATTATTTTTATTCAGTACTTTCGACTAGCGCAGTAACGTAAGAGTTTTAGACTTGTAGAGCTAGAATATGTCAATATATCAAATTAAATTCAGTGCCAGTTTAAATAAAAACTATAAGCTAGTTTAGTTTTAACCAAGTAGGGTTTAGCTGTGCTGTCGTTTGTTTTGAACTTCATTTGGCTTGTATATCCAACTTCAACTACTACAATCAGTATGAACTAAAACATTCATACGATAACATCAAAAAGTTTTCTTATATTTTGGCGATCGAATATTATTATTTTTTTTTTGTGAAAATATGGATAACTTCTCAGTACCGAAAAAGTATAATCGCCACGTGATTGTGGCCGTTTCCGAACTGCAAGAAAAAAACAAATATACAAACTTCGTTGATGTCAACGCTGTCATCCAACAAGTTCGGAAGCAGATGCGTCGCTATGGAGTCGAGAATTTGGAGCGCTACGTACAGCAATCGCTTATAAACCTAACCTATTTGGGCATATTGGTGCGCACAGGGCTTTCGGAATATGCCATGCGTCACGAGCTATTTTTTCCGGGAAATGTTAAAGCAATACCGTCGAAGAAACAACCATTGGTCAGCAGCATAGGTATTATATTCTGAAAGTGTTTAACCAACTATTTTCCTCCCCTATTTAGAAACGTAAGCGCCGGGGGATGGCTGTCCGGTAAACGCTAAGAAGCAGAGGTTGGTGCCGTCACTGCGTTCCAAAGCTGGGGGAAACCGTAAAGGTTGCACAGTCAAGCCGAAGAGCAAGACCAAACCGGGCAAGACGCTCCGCAAGTCGGACTCTACGAGCAAGATGACCACGGCAAGCTGCAATGCTTTACCCAAGAAGATCAAGACGAACAAAAAGGTCTCACCAAAGAAGATCAAGACGAACAAAAAGGTCTTGCCCAAGAGGATCAAGGCGAACAAAAAGGTCTTACCAAGGAAGACCAAGACGAACAAAAAGGTCTTACAAAGGACTAAGAAAGGCAACATATCAACCGTGGCCAAGAAGTCCAAAACGGCTTTTAAGCCAGCCAGACGCACTTTACAGCGGGCTGCAGCAACAAATATGTATACCCGTAATGACTTGATGTGCATGACCTGTCACGAAACGATCCAATCGTTCATCATTCGTTATGAGGACATGCAGTCCAACCTTCCTGGGTCGAGCGGATCCTTAGTCGTCAATGATGTTGTGGCAGAGCCCTCAGGAAATTCATCCTCAGCTGCTGAGGTCATGAATTTTGAACTTGTACCTCCGGGCTGCTGTGATTCCAGTGTAGCTGACCAAAAACCCCGCTTTTATTTTGATGCTCCTTGGCCAATTTGTTCTGCTCCAAAGAAAACTGGAAAAGGTTTTGTCTCGAAGGACTGTCGTTTCGGTTAATTTTATTGTTATCTAAAAAATTATAAATGCAATTTAATGCAAAAATAAAAATGAGTTAGTTTTAAAACACATTCAAAAAAATTTTTATTGGGGAAACGAGGTAATAGAATGAAGCTTGATAAAGGGCGCGTTTTAAGGAGATTTATATTCTAGATATTACTAGTAGTATTATCGGTATTGGAATTTTTCGAAATTTTTCTATAGAGAAGTACTACTCTCTGCTCTTAAGGGAAGTAACTACCGTTTATAGAATTTATTTATTTGATGTTAGATATCTCCTTCTGTATGTAACATACATTGGCATGGATCTAATCCCACCATTTTTACCCATTTTAAGGGTACAGGGAGTATATACCAATAACTATTAGTTTGAAATGACGCGCCCAAGCCGGAAATACTCGAAAAATACTTGCTAACTTAACTTAGTTATGTTATATACCAAAAAGCAGTGTTACTGTTAAAGTTAAGCAGTGTTGCTGTTAAAGTCAAGCAGTGTTACTGTTAAAGTCAAGCAGTTACCGAGGTGGAAGCAGTTTACCTTAGCGGTAAACTTTAACAGCAAGCAGTTTACATACCTCAATGTTGGTTCTGTTAACTTTCAGCTTTTTCACACTTGGCGCGTCATTTTGAATAATTAACATGGACTGCTTACGGAGAGGGATAATGTGATATATATATAAAATAAATAAAGGTGAATGATCTTTATTAAGATATTTATTATTGGATTATGATTTTTTCAAGCTACCGGCCGTCTAGAACAACTATTCTCATGAATTCATAAATATAACATATTGCGTTTCTGTGTCAATATTGGAATATATATTCATGAGTCCGAATTTAATGAATTAAATGCAAGTTGTATGAAAGAACACTGCATTTGTAATTTTTGAGCTGTCACTATATATGTTGTAATCGAATTTGGATTCAATTTTTCAATAATTCAACACATATTTGGTATTTCAGTATTAACTTTTAACTTAAGTTAAGGCAGCTTACAAATTAGCCAACTAATACACACAACCAAACGGGCGTGGCATAGGTCGCCTTAATCAAAAATATACATTTTTAGTAAAGAAACAAATACAAAATAGCACAGCATTTATTCTTACACTGACCCATTGCGTTTTTGGGAATTACGTAAGCCTCTCTCCCCTTCCATTTGAAGTTGACAAAAGCCGGCACTGGATGATGCCATGGCAACCTTATGGGTTTGATACAGTTTGCTGTCAGACGGAAGATGCTCCAACTCCAGCTGCACCAGCGGGTGGTTCAGCTCCCATATCGGAGAGTAAAGTATCCTGCACAAAACTCCACTTTGCAGGGCGCCCGTCGGCTGCAGTCTGCAAAATTTCGCTTTTTCCATGTAGAGACTTTCGCTGTAGTTTTCATTTTAGACTTCGATGCGTCATGGAAAGCAAACCAGAGAGACAAAAACAAAAAGAAAATTAACGTGGGAGTGTGTTAGTAAGGCTAATTGGCTTTGATGCTGCGCCTGGCTAGAACAAATTCAAAAATGGTTGATGATGTGTCCGGTCCTATTCATTTTTTGGCAACCAAATAATCAGTTTTTACAGCTTGCTTGATGCATCGCCAGCTAGCCTTATTTGAGTTAGTAAATACCCATGTTTTCTACGAATAACTTTCAATCGAATATTAGCCAACTTCCCAATCGATTTTAGGGTATTGTTTTATAACAAACTTTTTAATAAAATGGTAAGCATTCGTCACATTTAATTTTCTCTTTTATTATACCATAGCAGAGGGTATTATAATTATGTCTCGAAATGTGTAATGAACTGAAGGAGACGTTTCCGATCCAAAAAAGTATATATATTCTTAATCAGCATGAATAGTCGATATAGCGATGTCCGTCTGTCCGTCTGTTTCTATGCAAACTAGTCTCTCAGTTTTAAAGGAATCGTAATGAAACTTAGTACACACCCTTTTTTTGCTGCAGGCAGTACATATGACGAAACCGGCCGGATCAGACCACTATAACATATAGCTGCCATAGGAATGTTCTGTCGACAAGTATGTTTTTGTATGAAAAACTTTTTTGTTTTTTGTATCGTCTCAAAACTTTCCCAAACAGAGTCAAAATCGAACCACTATATCGCTATATCAATCTTTTTGTTTATACAAATACTTCATGCAAACTAAATTAATTCCTGCTAGGGTATATAGCTTCAGCACTCCGAAGGTAGACGTTCTTTTTTAACGTTTAAGTCTTGAAAATCTCAGAAAAGGCGACCTCCAAAATGGTTACTTGTAATGGCCTCCCTTTGATTCTTGAGAATCGCAGAGAAGGGCGATCTGTCTATCTCTCTCTCACTCTCACTCTCTCTCTCTCTCTACTCTCTCTCACAACCACACACTAAAGTTGATCTCCAAAATAAGCTATTGCTATTGACAAAGTATACCTTCAAAATGATAAATTGTAGTGGACTCCCTTGAATTCTTGAGAATCGCAGAGAAGGGCGATCAAAATTAGAACACGAAAATAGTCAATAGTACTGGACTCCCTTTGATTCTTGAGAATCGCAGAGAAGGGCGATCTGTCTATCTCTCTCTCTCTCTCTCACTCACTTTCTCTTCTCTCTCTCTCTCTCTCTCTCTCTCTCTCTCTCTCTCTCCCTCAATCTCTCTCTCACAACCACACACTAAAGTTTACCTCCCAAATTAGCTAACTGCCGAACGATTAGAAAACTTGTAAGTCTATAAGTTTGGCCTTATAAATGAAAAATAAAACAATGTTTCATACTTATCTAATATTAGGTCTTTGTTTTGAGTTAAGCTTCAAATTTAGTTTGATAATATAGAGTAATTATCAACACGCTGAAGAGACTCAATAAAGTATAGGCTTGTATATATATTTTCGATCACTTTTAATGGTATGTACTGTAAGTTTTGTATACCATAGATCGAGTTTCTTGGGCATATTTGATATATACGAATATACTTACCATAAATAAAAGCAAATCCTTAAGCGACAACTTGTTTTCAGCGAAGTTCCCCCAGGACTTGAGCCATAGCTTGGGGTCAGTTGTTAGTTCTGTTGTCTCAAAGTATGATATTATTGGGGGCACTCAGACAACACCCCGCAAGTTGTCCTCCTTTGAGGGTTGGCATAGCTCCATTCTATCGTCCTGTTCCATTCTATTTCGATAATGACATTAGTGCTTTACTGGCGTTCCGTTACCTTGTTTCATTTTATCATCATTTTCTATATGGCAGTATCAAATATTGTATTTTGAAGGACTATTTCCATGCTGTGGCAAATGTTAGAAAGTTCTAGCACGGCAGCCACCCTCGTTTATGTGGAACTAAGCTCTCTCCCTTGATTTCACTGCCATTGCCAGTGCGTCACGTTCGCCGCATGCCGCTTGCCGCTTGCCACATGCCGCATGCCGCCGTCTGCCATTTTAGCTTTTCCTGCAGGAAGCTTGCATATTTTACGTGCACCATGTTTCTGTTGTTGTTGCTTTTTTTGTGTGTTGTTTTGTCTGTGCGGGCAGTCTGTCTGTCTGTCTGTCGGTTGGTCTGTGCTCTGTGCTGTGTGCTGGTGCCCCAACTCTTCACTTTTATCGATTGAAATGTGTCTCAGGCTGTGAAATACAGGTCATTGATCTGCTTGTGCCTTTTTCACAGCCATGAGGACCAACGAAATCCTTCTCGTTTTGTCTGTGCACTTGCCTGGGAATGGCAATGGGAATGGGAATGGGAATGGGCATGGCAGTCAGGAGTGGCACAAGGACCTACCCATGTCGTGGGTCAGGACGGAGCAGCAGTTGGAGTGCAGTTGCTTGTCAGTGAGTACGACGAGGATGTGAAATATTTGGCTGGCCCCAAACAAACAGTAGAGTTCGCATTAGCTTGGTTATACCAATTTGTACGAGAACTTCCTGAAAAAAGTCTGTTCCGCTTTATACTCTCGAATTCATTTCACAGAATTATGCTGCCTGATGATTTTTGTAGGATATTCTGCTCCAGAAAGTATGCTACAAACAAATTAAGTAAAATATTTAATATTTGTTTTCATTATTAAAAAAGTTTGTATATTTCAATTAAACAAGTTTTGTGCTACCTTTGTTGGCAATTTAATCTAGTTTTTCATCATTTAGTTTCAAGTGAGCTAGAAACACCGCAGAAGAGGTAAAATTTTCATATGTTTTCAAAATAATATAACTAAATTCTCTTGGGAATACGCAAAATCCAAAAATTTTAAAGAAACTTTTACTTTAAAATTTTAAAATATTAAAAATAAAAATTATTGTTATTGATTGAAATGTTGATTGTATTATTAATTAAACTATAAAAAGAAATATAAAAATATTAAAATATATATATATTTTTTAAACAAATTCTCTGCTATTTATCTTAGGCTAGTTGTTATAAAAAATAAAAGTAGGAATCTGTACGGAATTCGAATGACAGTTTTTATTGCATATATTTTACAAAAGAACAGGGGTTAAAATAAATGAAATTGAAATTCTCCAGCATTCTCAGTCTCGCTCGACAACAAAATATGAACCGTAGAATCCACTCAGACAAGAATGCACCCAAACCCAAGCCTAGGCATACTATATATATATTTCTATATATGTATTCTTCAACCACCAATTTCAGGATAAGACCCAACCCAAAAGCTCTGCCCCAGCACCGGCATTGCAGTTGCTGTTGCCGTTGCCGTTGCTGTTGCTGTTGCTGTTGCCTCGCTTCCTAGTCATGGTGATGCCGTGTGATTCCGTGTTGAACAAAGAGACTTCGAGGACGAGGACGTGAGCGAGGCAAGGACGAGGACGCGGACGAGGACGAGGACGAGGACAACAACGCACTGGAAAGTGGCGACGATAACGAAATCGTTTTTAGCTTTGGGGTAGTGGAGCAGCCAGCGAGTGGGGCGCATTTTATGTTGTTGGGCAAACTGTACCAAAAGTGTGCATAGAAATTTTGCCAAGGCAACCCAACAACCCACTAGACCAGGCCAAACCCAGACAGTGGTAGAAAGAGAAACCAACTGCGACTTATGGCCATAGCCCAGGATGTGTTTGCCAAAGTTTAGCTGTCAGCTTTTATTTTGAGGGTTGCACTCCGGCCGGAAAATGGAAATTAAAATAACTAAAAAGAAGGGAAAAATACAACAAAAATGTTGCCAACAGAAAGAAACGCTAAACGCAACGAGGAGACGTCTGTTATTCAGCCCGGTTCAATGACCAACTGCCGCCGATGCTATCATGCTGCATGTGAATGGTCCACACCTTCCCACATTGGGGCAGCGCTTATGTGACTAAGGAAAATTCTCGTGGCCGTGGCCGTGGCCGTAGCCGCGTCCGTGGCCAATGCGCAAACGAGTTGCAAGGTCGATGAACGCTGTTACAGTTGCAGTTGCAGCTATCGAATCTGCAACTAAAGCGCAGTTAATGCCTAACGTTCCGAGCCAAACACGTTTTCGTTTCTTACCCAACCACGCATAATTTGTGGGCAAAATTTTCAATTACCCAACAACGCCGACGATGCCATCCATCACAACAAATCAAATCAAATCAAATCCATTTCAACTATTCGTATCGTAACAATTCTTTTCCTACTTTCTAACTGTTCGAGAAGTAAATGCTATTAGCCTGAGGTCGCTTTACTCATGCTATTTTGCGTGGGCCCACCTGATCTGTCTGTCAAAAGAGAGAATTGCAGTGTTGCCACCTTGCATTGCACTGCCGCATGTGGCAACAATTTACAAATATGTACAGTCAGAAAAATAAATGACTAGACTAAAATATCATGATAAAAGAATGGGTTTAATCATGAACTGGAGAAACCATCAGAAAAATGTTCAATTATATATATACTAGTTGCCTAAGGTCGGCTTTCTCAGGTTTCTTTTCCGTGGGGAGAGAATTGTAATGTTGCCACCTTGCATTGAATTGCGCGTGTGGCAGCACTGAGAAATATCCAACAATTTTCAAGTAGCACTGCCAACTCATTGCTGAGGTGCTGCAAACTTACTGCTGGCGTTGCCAGATGGCTGAAACCTACATTTAAGAATAAAAGGAGAAATATTATTGCAACAAACATGCATTTTATCATGAACTAGAAAGAATGTGAATAAAATTATGTGTATATTTAACTTCAGCATAAAGGAGGCCATCCACTGAAGTACACTCAGAAAAATAAACTGCCTTAAATGCAGAATGATGCCATACTTTTGTAGATAAAAGCAACTAACTTTATCTGTTATTTATTTACTATAAGACTGATCTGAATCTCCCCAGTAAGAGAATCCACTAAAAATGTACATAATATATATATATATATATATATTTATTTTGTTTTTTGTTTTACTCTCCCACACTTATGTTAAATTAGTCTTTAGTTAACATCTACCAATAATTAATTTAAATATGTAGATCCTAGATCATTAAGCCCGATACATGGTTGGGTAAGATCGCAAGGTGCCGATGACAACCACCACACAAATACAAAAAAAAAGGATCTTCTAAATTTAAGAAATATATTTCCTTATCTTAGATATGATTTCTACTAAATAGAAATTATCGCTGGCATTTAACGATAACATCTTTTATAGGGCGATTTTCGGAATTCAATGGCGTTCATTGTTCTCAGTGTAGAAGTAGCGGCTGCCCACCTTTGTTGCATTACGCTATGCAGATATCTGCAGATATCTACCTCCAGTTGGTTGCAGTGCAGTCAAAGCTTCGCGGTCAGCACACGAAGTGCCCAGGGCGCATGCGTCTTCGGGGGAGCTACCTAGACCTAGCATGCGAGTAGACATAGGATAATGGCCTTTCGAGTCGCTCGCTGATGTTATAATCGTTGGCATCGTTGCTGCAGACGAGCCATTTCACATAAGAGGGAGCCCTCGTCGTCGCCTTTGTCTCCCCACTCACTACCGCTTGAATCTCATGGTGCCGCCGCTGGCATTGACACTGACTATGGCTGCCTCTGTGGCAATGGCAATGGCAATGGCAATGGCCATGGCACTCTATATGCTACTCGTATGCTCGCTTTGTGCTACACAGGCCTGCAGCACACGCACACGTGTGTATACCTTGATTGGCATTGCATTCTGCAGCACATGATATACCAGAACAAATACCTGACTAGCGGACACCACGCATTCGCAAAACACAAGCTGTTATCCAATCCCTTTATAACATTTTACTCCCTGTATCAATGAAATGGCTAAAAGGGGTTATTAAATCTGTGCGATGTGTGTAACAGGCAGAAGAAACATCTCTAACATCAAACAGAGAGTTTATCAAATAGTAGTAGATTTTCATCAAACACTATAGTAGGGATCTACAGTCTAAAAAATTTCGAAAAATTCCAATACCGATAATACAGTAACACTAGTAATATCTAGAATGATAAATTTAACCTTAAAATACTGCGATATCGTTTTGAAATTTATTACAAGTTTGGGCGAGCCTTCTTTTTGAAAATATCAAATAAGTAGATTTTTATTTCGTTGGTAATTCCAATAACCGATAATCTAGTTTTCCCAACCTTTGATTCCATTTATCTACCAACAAAAATCATTTGTTGAAAGTATTTCAAACTAAATTATTTTTATTTTTGCACATAGTTGCATTTATAATTTTTTAGATAATCAAACGGAAGAACCGTCCTCCGAAACAGACTCAGTTCCAGTTTGCTTTGGAAAACAACATAGGGGCCAGGGAGCGTCGAAATTAAAGCGCTGGTTTTGTGCAGCTGCACTGGAACCACCTTCAGATGGAGGCTCAACCATTTCAACATCGACCAAGGATCCGCTCGGCACAGGAAGGTCAGACAAATGCGTTTCCTTAAAACGTCCTATAAACGACTGGATGGTTGCATGACAGGTCAAGCACATTAGGTCATTTTGGGGGTACATGTCATTTGCTGCAGCCCGCTGTAAAGTACGCCTGGCTGGCTTAAAAGCCATCCTTGACCTTTGAGCAACGCCTAATGTCTTGCTGATTGTTTTCTTAGTCCTTGGTAAGACCTTTTTGTTCGTCTTGATCCTCCTTGGCAAGACCTTTTTGTTCGTCTTGATCTTCTTTGGTGAGACCTTTCTGGTTCGTCTTTATCTTTGGTGAGACCTTTCTGTTCGTCTTGATCTTCTTGGGTAAAGCATTGCAGCTTGCCGTGGTCATCTTGCTCGTAGAGTCCGACTTGCGAAGCGTCTTGCCCGGTTTGGTCTTGCTCCTTCGGCTTGACTGTGCAACCTTTACGGTTTCCCCCAGCTTTGGAGCGCAGTGACGGCACCAACCTCTGCTTCTTAGCGTTTACCGGACAGCCATCCCCGCGGCGCTTACGTTTCTAAATAGAGCGAAAATAGTTGGTTATACACTTTCAGAATATAATACCTATGCTGCTGACCAATGGTTGTTTCTTCGACGGTATTGCCTTAATATTTCCCGGAAAGAATAACTCGTGACGCATGGCATATTCCGAAAGCCCTGTGCGCACCAATATGCCCAAATAGGTTAGGTTTATAAGCGATTGCTGTACGTAGCGCTCCAAATTCTCGACTCCAAAGCGACGCATCTGCTTCCGAACTTGTTGGATGATTGAATTTACATCGATAAAGTTGGTAAATTTGTTTTTTTCTTGCAGTTCGGAAACGGCCATTATCACGTGGCGATTATACTTTTTCGGTACTGAGAAGTTATCCATATTTTCACTAAAAAAAAAAATAATAATATTCGATTTCCAAAATATAAGAATACTTTTTGATGTTATCGTATGAATGTTTTAGTTTATACTGATTGTAGTAATTGTAGTTGGGAATACAAGCCAGATGAAGTTCAAAACAAACGACAGCATAGCCAAAGAGTACTTGGTTAAAACTAAACTAGTTTTTAGTTTTAATTTAAAATGATACTGAATACTAACTGAACCTTTTTTGTGAAGTTTAACGTCGCCTCTCCCACTAGACTTCCTAGCCTTCCTACATAAATCTAATGATGACAAAGAGGCATTACGAAGATATGTATCCTTGCAGCAATGCTTTCCATACAAAAACTCAATTTTCTTGCGATTGTTGCTATGGTAGCTATATAATTATGTGATCCCATTTTAATAAAACTTTAGGAAACTAGTAAATGAAGTGTAATCAAACTCGCAGCTGTCCCAGAGTTCAAGTTTTTCAAGTCGAAATTCAATTTTTACCCGGATATGTCCTATGACAGCTAAAAGATATAGTAGTTTGCTTGGTGCCAAATTTGGTCAGTCTGTACATAAGATAATGAAACTTAAATTTATTGAGCTTGGTTAAAATATCTTCGTAAGCAAAAAAAGTGTTTTATACAGCTCGATATTAGACCGATTGTTCCTATGGCAGCTATATAATAATCTGGTTCGATTCTTATCAAATTTTGTCAGTTTTCATAAGCAACTTGCTTTGGGTGAGTTTGGTGAGGATATATATATATAAAATATAACAGGAATTTTCCACCGATCGCTCCTGTGGCAACTATATGATATAGTTGTCCAGTTTTGACCAGATTGAGTCAGATTGTATAGTTTCGCCAGAGACTTTGCTTGGGTGAGGTTCGTTAGGATATATTCATAAATAAAAAAGCTTTTCATACAAAATCCTAGTTTTCGAACTAACATTCCTATGGCAGCTATATGTTCTGATGGTCTGATCTGGCTGTTTCCGACATATGTACTGCATGCAGCAAAAAGATGTATCTCTGCCAAGTTTCATCACGATCGGTCATCGCTAAATAGACTCGGCTATTGAGGCTGATCACGAATATATGTATATATATATTGTGGGGTCGGAAATGCCTTCCTCATTGGAATACAAATTCTCGAGCTAATCCTTATGGTCTAAATGCAATCTAAGCCTTTCCTCCGACAGATGCACTGAATATTAAAAAGTGCATCACAATTAAAATGAAAATCAACGAAAAGCGAAAACTTTTACACACTCACACACACATACACATACACATACATATGTTGGTGTGCAGGGATACACACATACACTCGCACAGCCAGGAATAGAACAATAACAGAGTAACCTATTGTAAAGTGGGGAATACATAGCACACACACACATACACACATTTATATATGTGCACACCTATTAGCATATACTTATGGATAAGCACTTGTATGTATGTGCTTATTATGCACACACACACATACATACATATTTACTGTTGTGCTGCCAACAATTTCCAAAATGGCGTCTCAGCTTGACTAACAGCAGAAACGCAAGAGCTATACCCCGTACCCCGTACCCCTTAACTATGCAGGCAGACTACATACATATCCAGAGTATCCAGAGGCTTTGTCTGCTGCACAACTCCAGAGAAAAGCGGAGCTGCGGCAGGCTCCACAGTCGGTGGCATTGTGAGTGCAGAGCGGAGCAGGTCAATGATACCAAAAGTTAACCCATACCAGCAACGTCTGCGTCGCACTTGAGCAATTTTCCACAAAAAAACAAAAAAAACACAAACAAACAACAAAAAACAACAACAACCAGACCAGTGCGGACTGGCAGGCCGCACCCTTCAGGCAAAGCCACCCAAACCCAGACCCACACTCACACACTCACACTCACACCCACAACCCACTCACATTGGCGCAGCCAACTCCAGGGGCAGCGCCAGTGTCAAGTTTACGCCACATTCAAACACACACACACACACACACATACACACACACAACCGCCGACCTGGTCATGAACTCCATTTTCAATGGCAGCCATAGAGCAGTCCTCGCCCGCTCCTCTTGAAGCCCTCCCCGCCCGCACTAAAGCTCTTTTATCTTTCGTACTTATGCTTAATTTGTGCAGTGAAAAGCGAGTCGAGTCGAGTCGAGTCGAGGCGACAGCGAGAAAGAGTAAAAAGCGAATGCGGCACCTATCTAACTAGCAGCCATGCCACCACCACCTACCACTTAGCCTCGCCGCCCCCACTTCCCACCCTGGCTTAGCACTCCCCACCACCCCCACAAGCTGCAACTGCACTGGCAAGCGACGCCTCATGCATCATTTATTGCCGCCAACTCTCGTATCTGTATCTTTTTATACGAGTATGTACGCTGGCGCTGCTTTTTCCTGTGCTGGCGCAGCAAGAAGAACACAAACAACAACAGCAACAGCAACAACAAGAGCATGCCACGCCGCAACTTGAACAACGCGGTGAAGGTCATTGCTACCAAAATTGTGTCTCCCTTTTGTCCTACTCTACTCTCGACTCGACTCGACTCGACACAACACGACTCGACTCGCCTCGCCTCGCATTCGACTCGCATTCATTCTCATTCGCAGTTCTACAGACCAGAGCAAATATATACACACACACACACACACATACAGACTGTCTGTGAGTGTGTGTGTGTGTGTGTATTTGTGTGCATTTCTGCATTTAATCGTTGGCAACGACTACACTCCTAGTGGCATACACCACATCCGCATCCACAACGCGACGCTGGGCCTGTTGTGTAGAGCATGGGTTAAGCCAGCGTTGCCAGATGGCACACAGTGTTGCACCGAAATTGTTTTGGTAATCTATTTTAAATACAATAAATATGATCTGGGGGTTAATTCTGAAATATATAAATAAAAAAAGTAGGGTTCATTTATATCGATCATCATATAGAGGGATCCTTTAGCAAAATTCACATATACTTTTAGCCAAATTAAGAATTATTAAAAATGATAAAAATACTATAGATGGAGACTAACTCTTAAATAAAAATAAAATAAGAAATAGGTTTAGTTTATATCGATCATAATTTAGTTAACCTTTATCACAATTTATACTTTATACTTTTAATCAATTCGAGACATTAAAAATTATAAAAAAAATACTATAACTAAAGGCTAGCTCTAAAATAAAAGTAATAAAATAGGTTTAGTTTATATCGATCATAATTTAGTTAACCTTTATCAAAATTCACCCATCTACTTAATCAAATTGAGAATAATTACAAATACTATATTAATACTACTTATTAATTATGAGTACAGTGACAAAAAACGAACGTTAAGCACTTAAATAAATAATTATAAAACATTGCTGTTAGGGGGAAAATTTGACTGGGGACGCGGGTGACAACATTTATAAATATATCAACAACCTGATAAAATTACTATGAAAATACTTCACAAAAAGAATTATAAATTTATCAGCAACTTGTTATTTAAATCATATAAGTCAAAAACAAAATTTGTATATTTTTGCATCACCAGGAAGATAAATAAATAAAGTAAAATAACCTCAAAGAAAATATATAAGCGTAAGAGGGTTAAAGTAGCGTTGCCAGACTGTCCATATTGAGCAGAATTATGCTCAAAGAGTCTGTAAATGAGACTTATTTACTGACAACGAAGAACGATCAATTGTTATTTGCGAGCTTTGCCAGATTTGAGAATCTATTTTCCAGATAAATATCAATTGGCTTGGAGAACTAATTTATAAGTGACTAACCTAAAGAGGGTAAGAGAAGTAAATATTCCTAAATTGTTCGTAAATTAGCAAGTGACGAGTAGAATATCAGTATTTAAAGATAGGAACATTGCATTATTAAATTACGGGTAAAAGCTGTTATTAAAGTATCAATATAAGTAATACAAACTTATAAAACATACTTATCTATATAAATTGAGGAGTATCTTAACAATTGTTACTCCTGCGTAGATGTGAGCTAAAATTGTTGAGAAATATCCATAATTGATTTATACAAAGGAGAGTGGCATCAATTAACTATCAATAGCTTGGCATCACCATGCTGTCCATCAACAAATGATTAGTGTGGCAACACTTGGTACACTAGTATTACAAAATCTACCAAAGAGAGCGTCTGAAAAACTCGTTCGCCGGCCAACCGTTCCGACCCGTTCCGCTCCCGTGACAAAACCAAACTGTGTCTGTGTCACTCAACCCACTAAACTTGCACACAATGCGATGAAAACGATGATGATGATGATGATGATGATGATGACGACGACGACGACGACGACGACGATGACGAAGTCGTGCTATGGAACCATTCGTGTTGCTCGCTGGCGTCGTTAGCTTCTCCATGTGGGTGTGTGTGTTTGTGTATTGCATGTTGTTCAGTTGCATGCAACATTTTGCAGCGCAACTCTGCTGTTTGTGCTGCTTCTGCTGCCTCTACAGCCACTTCTGTCCCTGTTCCCGGTCTATCCATGCCAGCCACGCTCTCTATCCATGCGCTCTTCCCAGCTTGTTGTTGTCGATGTTGTACTGGGTTCAATGTCTGGTGGTTGACCTACCCGTACCAGATTTTCCACAGGACGTGTTTGGCTGCTTTACTTACATTGCCTGCTGCATTTAGCGCTTGTTTGCGCAATTTCTTGTTGACTCATTTCGTAGCAACTGCCACAGCCCAACCTGCTGCAACTGCTGCCTGCCTGCCTGCCTGCCTGCCTTCCCTACCACTGCCATATTAGAGAGTCGTTGTCACACAGCTGAAACAAGTGAAAACTAAAAGGAAATTCTGCAACGTTCTTGTCTACTCCAAAGTAAAAGTTGTGCAACTGAGTTAGTTGGAGCGGAGCTCTTCTCATCTCCTGCTGCCAACGGAAATTACACAATATTTAAGTCTTTGGCATCTTGCTGACCAGACAATGGCTAATAAACATTTTCAGTTAATAGTGGTTTTGGCTTATCTTGCGACGTTTTGTTGGATGCGTCAAGAGCTCATTACTTGACCCAGGCCATGGCTTTCAGAGGCCACTTCTCATATATATATATGTATGTATATACTGTCAGTATTCTTTCATTCTATTAGAACGCATGTAATCCAACTGGTTTTCCACTTGTAATTTCACTCGCCTAGCCAGTTTCCACACACTGCCTCAGCTGGTGCAAGAAAACCCAACAAACCGCACTCGAAACCATTAGAAGATTCAAGGCTAAGGCTGCATCTCGAAGTCTAAGGTCATTGCCATGCGCCGTCACAGCTTCTATACTCTACAGAATTCAGCTCAGATGGTATATTACTATAGTGTAGAGTTCGAACTTCTAACAAACATGACTACAATGGGTAACTATAGAAAGACATTCGTATAAAACAATGCATTTCTTATGATTAGGAGTAAAATATCAATTTTAGCTTTCCGCTAACTTTAGTGGCAACTTTATCTAGTTTTACATGTAAGGGATAAAGAAAAATTGATCAAATATGATACATATATTGTATAAATGTTAGAAATATATATGAACTAATATCTATTATTTACAATATTTACAAAAATTGATATGATTGAAGGAATCTGGTAGTGAGATCCATTGGATGGCCTTCTGACCTTCTGAGTGCAACCTTTTCACTCCCATTTATTATTTCATTTTAATATTGGATTCTCCGCATATCTTTATAGCTTCTGATTCAGCCAAAAACTCTTCAATTATTTAAACATTCTATGCCGACTAAATCGCATTTATATGTTGCCTTACAACAATTTTATTACTACCTCTAGTTTTCTCACAAAAAGATGAAATATTTCTTAGACAGAACTTTTAAGAAAACAATTACTTTTCATTAGCAACATTTTATAAATCACAAAGGCAAATTTTTTAGTATTTCTTGCTTACAGAGTATTCTAAAGACAACTGCTCCCTCTTGGTGTATCTGTGTGTGCATTTCCCATTTGAATGCAAACTTGGAAAACTAGTTTTTCTCCATTAAGCTGGAAGACAAAAGGCAATTATTTCTTCTTCTTTCTATTTTTTTTTTTGCAGGCAAGGAGACTGGCTTAGCAAGTTGTTGGTTTACATGTTGTTGTAGTATTAGAGAAAGTTCTAGGTGCATGTTGCAATGTTTGTGTTCTTGGGCGATTACATTGGAGAAAGTACTTATAATAGAACAAAGTACAGAAGCTCTGCAACTCTGATGTGTAATGCCAATTGGAACTGGGTAAGGTGAGTCACAATTTTCAGAATTGCAACCCCTAACAGGAGCCGCAAACGGGCTTCACTGGGTGGCTATCCCTCTGATGTTGTTGTTGTTTACCCATGGCCAACAACAGCTTGCAAGTGGCACGAATGACAAATTATCCTGCAGAGCTGACATACACATATATACCAGAGTCCCAGGCGACTCGACCCAGAGCTTCCGGGACTTTTCTGAACACATTTGACATTGGCAGAGATGTCAATGTAAGCACAACAGAATTTGGTGGAATAGAAGCAAACAATTTGGCAATGAAGTGGGGTAAGGTGGCCAAATCTATGTTTCGGAGAAAGACGCTTCCCTCAATGTCATCCTTTTGGTGGCATTTCATCAGAGCTCAAAGGTTACGCAGTATTTATGTTAGCTTAATCAATTGTGGAACAATAACAGCTGTGCACTTTACGCATTTATTATGCATTAGTTCTCATAAATATAACAATTATTGAGCATGTTTTAACTACCCATAAACGCTGCATAAGACACTGCTTTATGATTAGTTATTCATAGCTCAATTTCATGGTTAATTTCGCATAACTTATGCATGTAGCGCATAATAAATGCGTAGACTTTTCACCATGATTAAAACTGATTTTCTCTACGTGATTTTTATATTTTAAAATACCATTTTGGTGACAGAACTGCAGATATTCAAAACTCTGTTAATTTAACATTCGAGGGGTCACCGTCCGCTATTTTCCATGTAACTGCTGTCTTCTTGGAGCTCATACTCGTCAAACTCTTAAACTCTGCTACGCCTGTCGACTGTGGCTGCGCTTTATTACCCCTTAATGGCAACAATAAGCGACGCCAGCAAAATGATATAGATTACAGTTATTTGCCACAGCGCGACGTATGTGCAACCCCATTGCAGCCCTCCTTTCGAGGCCGACATCGTGATAAGCCCCCCACCAACCAACCAGCTGAAAATTGGCAAACAAAGCTAGCAGCAAACAAGCACAGATATCTTTAGGCCAACGATTTTATACCCTTGCAGATATATCAATTAAATAGACAGGTGTACAATATACCTAAGAAGTGTTCCCAAATTCTACCAATTAGTCAAGAGAGATAGATTGACAGCTTGTTTGGCAGCCATCTATCTGCAACAAATCAAAGGAATTCAAATCTCAGTTTTCCATGGATATAGATTAAAGAATATAGAGCACTTTTCTGTGTATGAGATGCGTGCTTCTGCATGACTTAATATTTCTTTATAATACTCGTACCTATCTCAGCGACGAGTCCTGCTCAATAATAAAGGGCCACATATTTTGAAGGGTTCGAAAGTGCCTTTATCAAAACGTTACAAATTGGCTGACAAAATCAAAATATCCACAACAAGGGTATAAAAATCGGTCGCCGTCTGCACTGAGGCAGCCAAACTCTACCGCCCCGCCCCACTTACATGACCAACCCGAACTTTCGCTAATTTTAATGCAATGCCCGGGAGGCACAGGGGGTATTTGTGGGGAGCTACCACAAGGGCTTGCATTTGCCTGCTGAAAATATGACGGTCCTTGCGTGATAACAAAGAACCCAGCATATGATGACGCAATGTGCAGCATGAAGGTCAATAAACCATGAATCGTTGCATAGACAAATGAAGGTTGGGTTGCGTGGTCACGTTGCATGTAATGGAAAGAGTTTTTCAGGGACCTGCAGCTTGCATCATCAATTTATTGTGCAACGAATGAATCTCTGTCAGCAACAGAAATACTATAGAAAAGGTTTCATTTAAAATGAAATGAGATGAGTGGAAAATAAATATTAACACTACTAACCCTATGCTTGTGATAAAGCTGGAAAACTATCGATAACATCGATAGTGCCATCGATATTTAGACATCACTAAAATCAAAATTTTACAGTATATGTTCCTTCTAAACTTTAAACTTCGCTAACTTTGTCAAAAAGTATTGATTTAAATCTGAACCTTTGAATATCAGTCAAGGGCCTTAGACGAGGGTTTTATCTATACATTTTTATGCACAAATTGTGCTTTGTGGTGAATAAATAAAGCCTTGAGGGTTGTGTTTCGCTAAAAACAAAATATGCATAAGTTAAATGTGCCGTGGAGCCAGCTAGGTATTTACTATTTATACTATGTTCCCGAAGGGAAAAATGACATACACACTAAAGTTGAGATTCCTGTCAGATCTGCATCAAAAATTTGGTGACACCCCAGCCCCCTTCCCCCCAAATCGGTACATGCTATCCCCAAAACACGTTTTTCACAGTTGTAGATCTCCTACAGTTTCATAGCTAGATTCACCAAATTTGGCATTCAGACTAATGTTGACCCCCTGGATAAAACTGCATCAAACATTTTTGGAAACCCCCCCACCCCCAACCCCTGTCTAGATTTCTCTACGTGTAACTAATGTGTGCACAGTACAAAACCATCATGAACTTTGAACTTGTGTGTCAATTTTCACCCACATTGACATCAGGTGCAATGGACACACTCTGTCGCTGGCGCCTTCTAAGCCACAGCAGATTACTCATCCATTCACAATGTGAGTGATTCAGAATGTGCGCACCTTTTCTACCTTCATATAAATAAAGCACAATCCAAATACCCCAAACTGAATACTATACAAATTCACCCAAAAGTCAACGTCACTGTGCCTGACTATAAACTTTGGCTCCCAACAGTTCCTAATGAGTCACTGACCGGGCGGTGCCCCTCATTTTATTTGGGAGGGGAGTGCATAAATAAAACAGGCCATCGACTTCAACTCGTAGGCGACTGACTTATGTATAGCATACATTTGGGCTGAGGCGCATTAGCCCCAAAAATCGGTTCAGTGCACGCACATTGACCTAATAATTGGCTTCAATTTAGACCGCTTTAAGGCACTGCCACAACCCAAGCTCCACTGTCTGCTTCATATGATAACGGCCCCATTGGGAGCTTTGTCTATTGCCTCGTAAAAATTGGAGGATAGTGCGAAATTCAAATATCGAAATGTAATGCAAGTCATGACTTGGTCTGGGCTCAAAGAAAAGGCTAATCAGCACGACAATTTAACATATAACACTTTTAGAACTATTAATACCCTGTTTTATACAAATGCTCTTAGATCGATGTGTTACTATAGTCATATAGGGACAAATGTCCCTATAGCGATATAAATATTTTTATCTATCAATCCCTGAGATCTTCATCCTTTAGTTACTTAAGCCTATAATTAAAACATGTCATTGAAATGAAGTAGAAAAGAAGCTTTCTAATCTAAATATGATGATGACATTGGGGATTGACTAGGGATGCTAGCTACGAAGGATCTATTTAGTCTGTCTAAGATTTTTAACAATAATTTAATCTTAATTTATTTATAAATGTTATATTTGCGTTCTTAATGATAATCTTAATGTATAATTATATATCTCTAATAAAAATAATTAAATAATAAATAATATTCTTCTTACTGATTTGGGCATCATAAAAATGGGAAAATTTTAAAAGTATTTCTTCTCCTGTAATGCAACCTTAAAAGCGTAAAGATTAAAACAATTAGCTGTTGAATTTTTAATATACAATTAAAAGCTCTATTGCACAGTGAAATGAGGCTAGGACTGATGAAATGTGAAGGCAAAATAGTTAAACAATTGCCATTGAAATGCGGGAAGGACAAAGGGGTTTCTTGATGGTCAAGCCACAACTAGACAATTGCAATGACAACCCTGAAATTAATCCCGTCTGCCCAGCAGCCAGCAGCACCTCCACCCACTCCCACTCCCAGTCCCAATCCCACCCACACCTAACGCCATCTCAATGTCATTTGCAGCAGGCACAGCTGCAGTAACCGGCACCCGGCTGAGGCAGCGCCCTGTGAACACAGACCTTGGCAATGAGAGTAACAGCATCGGGAGGAGCAGGCAGGAGCGCGAACAGGAGCGGGGTATAATAGCTGGAGAGCTGTGGCAAGTCCCTACTGCACGCCGGCATTGGGGCCTGTCTGTGTATGTGTGTGTGTGTGTGTGTGTGGTGCATACATATGCAATGGTAACTGTGCATGCGGAAATGCGCATGCTTGCGTGTCCTTGCCCTTGGTAGTGAGTCCACAGAAAAGGGGCTGCCCCTGAAAACAGCTAACCTTCGTGCAGCGCTAACGAAGGACCTTTGCAATGTGCAACATACAGCGAAGAACATGCGCGTTGCATTCGCCAGCTCTCGAAAAGAGAGTTGCAGATCCGAGCTGGGAGTTGTGCTGCCACCAAACCTAACCTACAATCCGCACGGGTGTCGTCTGGCTGCCCCTGCCACTGCCTGTATAAATTTCATGGCTCTGTCATTGCCATTGACCATGATATTTAGACAACGTCAGTCAATAGAGACACAAGCCCGATAACCTTACAAATTTAACATTCATTGCAAAAGCCTCGCCTATTATTTTGGAGGTTGCACCTTCAGCGCAAGGATATGTAGGAAGCCAATCTTATGCACAGCATAGGAGAGGAAAGTCAAGTCACATAGCGACCTCCCCAAACAAACAATCATATTTGCACATACTATATATATATATATATAAAACGTGTCCTTAAGGGGAGGAACTTTGTCTACGTAGAAACCTTCACTCAAGATGTTGAAGGCAACGTTTAAAAGTCTTTGCCCGGGGGTTGCAACTCCAGACAGACAATCCATAAGGACGACGTTGACCCACCCACTTTAGATTTTTGCAATTATATATTTGTAATTTCTATGCTATGACAACTCCCGGAATTCTATGCCAAACTTTGCAACCCCAACAAAAAAAGCACACCAAAAGGGGCAGCGCCAGAAACTACAGTTCCAGACGCATCCGAACCCAACAATACAACTAAGAATATGATTGTCAGTAGTGCCGACTAAGCGATACCCTGTGCTGAAAAACAAAAAAACAAAATTATATCATGATATAATTTATGCCGTATTTTGCGGATCTTAACTTTTTTTTTACTAAAATGCACTGATCAAGCATCGGTTTCATTATTTTTAAGCTAGAACAAGTTGGGAATTATAAGGTGCATCCACTGTAAAATTCACTTTGAAGCTGCGCTTTGCAGCCATATCGAGATATTCAGTTCTTATCTGTCTGATCCACTTTAACTATAGTGCACTGATCAAGCATCGGTTTCATTATTTTTAAGCTAGAACAAGTTGGGAATTATAGGGTGCATCCACTGTAAAATACACTTTGAAGCTGCGCTTTGCAGCCATATCGAGATATTCACTTCTCATCTGTCTGATCCACTTTTGACTTAAACTTAAACTAGAATTATGTAAGGCTCTGTTCAACAGCGAAAAGCAGCACTCTTACTCCTTTCACATATTGAAACACGATTTATTCTAGCTCGCAATTTTTTCATGCAATGCTTTTGCGCAACTTGCACGGAAATAGAAACATTTTCTATTCAATAACCGAGCCACATTTGGGATGAGTTTTAAGAAGTGTCTTTGATTTTACGACAGCAACTTTTATATAAAATGTTCACACATGCATGCAATTTTTTAAGGCAAGAAATTAATTGCTCCGTAAGCAGATTACAAGTTAGTTGGCATTCGATTCCATAGTACCTCCGTTTATCCGTAAAATTAAATATTCTAATTTTTGCAATTGATTTTCTCTTTGAGCGTTTCTCCAAATTTAATTAATTTTAACTCCAAAATATTTAAAAATTTGATCAGAATCGGAATTGAGAACAAGTCTACTTCAGTACTCTCACCTGTTCGATATGCTACCCGCTTATCTTATTTTCCAAAGGGTATAATAACAGCGCAAATCTGCAGCCCAACACTTCCGTCCTCGTTGTCGCCGTCGTCGTCATCGTCATCGTTGTCGTTGTCGTCGTTGTTGTTCCCTTGTTCATTGCACCCCCAACGTATTGTACATTGACTTCTCTGGGCTACGCTTTGTTTTCTGCATTCGCCGACGGCAACAGCGGCGTCGCTACAATGCGCTCATTCTTGCTCTCTCTAGCTCTCACGCTCTCGTTCTGAATTATCGCCGTTCCTGGTGAGCGACATTCCCATACCACGACCTACCTTACCCACACCCACAGTGCGCTTTCAGCTTTCTGTTTTGGGCTTTGGCCATTCTTCCGTGCACAACTCCCGCCCAACAGGGCAACGGGTGGCGGGACCTGGCTGAGGTCTGAGGATGATGGCGTGTCTGCTGCTGCCGCTGCCGCTGCCGCCGCCGCAGTCGACGCTGCTGCACAAATTCGCAGTTCGTTTTCATATTGAAAGTAGAATTTTTCACTTTTGCAAATTTCTGTCTCGTTTCAGTCGCGTTAACGACGTCATGTCGCACGTTTGTTCTCCGCTTGGTTCTCTGTTCGTACGCAGCGACGACCAGTTTACAGTTCTCTCAGTCCAATCTCGGCTTCATTTGCGCTCAGAATGTTATTGTTGTTGCCATCATCTAGTCTGACGACGCTATATTAATGTGAGATTAACTTTCATTTGTTCTGTGTTAACTATTAATTGCATATCGGTCGAAGTGTGTGTGTGTGTGTTAATACCGTTGAAAATGCATCTCTCGTATGCTAAAACATAGGTAGACATTTCAATGTGTTGGTGATCTTAAGTGTGCTGCGCTCTATGGGAGGATAGTTGGAATATGTGTGAGGCGAACAATGGATAATGAAAGAAATGGATAAATAATGCAAATTAATTATAACTAAGTATATCATTTAAACTGATAATGGAAGGCTGCAGTTTTTCTGTTACTTCTAATTCATTTAACATTTTTTTAACTGTTTATTTTGTTGTCTTCTTTTGTGACCTTTCACTCTCAGATTCACAGCGCAGACACCTCAATTAAGCTGTGAAGCTGTTGCCCCCCCCCAAAATGACACTAGGGTATTATAAATGTGGTATATACGCACATGGTATGTGTGTAGATCTTCTCATTGGGTTGCCTCGTCCAAAATGTCTGACTCATTCCATGGCCAGCCCACAAAACGGCGCCCAGTTTTGCACAACTTCAAAAACTCCAGACATTGCAACCCTCATTAAGCCCCCCAACCTTCAATGTCTGGCTGAACGGGGCTGCAACTCCAATTACCCGCACAACCCATCCCCAACCATGCCCGGCCCAATATCCCTTTCCGTCTGGGGCTTAACAGTGCGCTGCTCGCTCAACTGTAGCGCCGCTGTAGACGCGCTGTTAAGCGACAGTGGCACACAGTTGAAAAGCGACTGCGACAGCTACAGCGGCAGCGGCTGTTAACCTTGCCTTGGTATTGGTGAACTTGACTAAACACGCGCCAGCAGCTCTTTCAAGCGCTCGCTCTCTTTCTGCTCTGCAGTTGCATTCCCTCTCTCTGTCTCAAACTCTCGTTCGCTGCCTCGCTCTCTCACTCTCTCTCTCTTATTTTTATTGCGCCTCCATTTCAAGTTCTTCTTTACTATGTGGATGTGGAGCGGCGTCGCCAGCAATGAGCATTCAGTGTTAAGGTCAATAGATTTGTTGTTTTGTGTGTTTGTTTGTATTTATTTCCACATGCATGCATCTATGAGGTTGCATTTTGCAATTGTGT
Source organism: Hirtodrosophila histrioides (assembly GCA_037075165.1). Taxonomy (NCBI): domain Eukaryota; kingdom Metazoa; phylum Arthropoda; class Insecta; order Diptera; family Drosophilidae; genus Hirtodrosophila; species Hirtodrosophila histrioides. The sequence goes on from JBAMCL010000491.1 coordinate 578,521, forward strand.
GTTGATTATTTTGCTATTGAATTTTGTCACTGGCGTTTTGTTTATGCACACATACTTGTCATACTTTTATTGCTCATTTGTCGTTACGGTTTTTGTTTGGGGTCAAACTGTGACTGTGACCTGACGTTTACGGAAGCTGTGCAAAGTGTAAACTACAATACAAGGTGTTCTATGTGAATTATGAACTGACTCATGTGTGGTATGCATCATTTGAAACGTGCCTGCTAAGGTATCAACAATGCCAATTGTTTTTAATTGAGAACAGTCGTCTAATTCTACTTTCGGATGAAAGTAAAGCATAATAATGAATCACATGTCCTGGTTCCCATTATGCTGCCCTTAAAAATACGAACCTACCTCAATGCGTAACTCTCTGTCTGTCTGTTAGTATCGCTTCTTACGCACAATGCTCATACGCAATGTTGTTTTTTATTATTTTGGGCGGAAGTTGCCGCCCACTCAAACTCCGTACAGACCTACCCCTATGTGGAAGCCACCACCCAGCTAGATGGGATAAACTCCAGCGTTATTGTGAACCCTACCCATGCCACAATTTGTTAACCCCCCCAAAAGAAACTTGGTGGCTTTCAAGTTTTGTGCGTGTTTCTCGTTCACATGCTTATTCGCGTTTATTTTTGTTTATTTATGTTTTGCTTTTTGTATTCTTTACAGCACTGCTTCCTCGTACGCTAGCGCAAGCTCGTATTCGCTCCCTATCTCCCTCTTGTCTCTCTCTCTGTAGTGCTCGCTCACGCTCTTTGCAGTCATTTATCGGGGCTTCCTCGCTCTCTCGGACGTGCCCACTTTGCAGCACACAACGACAACGAACGGTTTTCACTTTCATTGTGCAGCTTATTCGCCCCCTCACACACACACACACAGTCACAGAAACACACTCACACATACAGACGCTCGCTCTCAGCAGGTTTTATTCGGTTCTGTTCTGTTCTTTTCTCTCTCTCTTTTCTGTTCTATTCTGGCCTGCAAGCTTTTGCGATTTTCAGTTTCAGTCAGAGAAAGTACGGCGCACGCAGCGGTTGCGAATTCAAAGCGCGTCCATCAATCAAGAAGATACAACAAAAAATTCGCCGTCGCTATCAAATTTATAATTAATTAATTGCTGATAATTGAAAGCTGGCAAAATGTGCAACAACTGCAGGTCCATATGAAGGCCGGTTACCCAAAAGAGAAGGCCATATAAACCAAAAGCTGCAATAGTGTGTGTGTTTCGCCTTTAATCCTTGGCCGTGTCCGTGTCCCGCGTCCGCGTCGCGCTGTGTCCTTGTCCTTGTGCAGCGCCCAACGGTCGAGCCAGCCCAGCCGAACAGCTGTTGGTTGGTATTCAAGTCCTCGTCCTCGTCCACGTCCTTGTCCTCGCCCTCGCCCTCGTCCTCGCCGCCATCGCATCACCTTGCTCTTGAACGCTACCAGGCCCTCAATGTCAATGCCAGTGACAGTGTCAGTGCCAGTGTCAGTGCCAGTGCCATCGTTGTCATCTTATTGAGTTTTCGCAAACATTTCGGGCAAATAGTAATTTTCATACATTTCGAGGTATAGCAAGCAGCCCCGCCCCGTTGACAGCACCTCATCCGCTCCCAGCTGTTGCTGGGAAAGCCAATGCACAAATACAAATTTTGCCAAAGGAAAATTAACGAGAATGCTGCACGAAACAGCTGTAGTATTTCTGTAAAAGTATCTTAGAAAAAGCAATGTGTTTTAACAAGTTATACCTGTTAAATAAATGCGTGAACACTTCGCACCATACGAAGGTCAAATGTCAACAAAAATAAGCCCTAAAAATAAGCAAAAATCAAAGAGACCCCAAAATAATATATATATTTAATTAAAAGTGACATAATCATTGTGGGGCCACAAGTTCCTCCCTATAGAGCCAGCAGTACCCAGTGTAAGATATATAAAATCTGCTTCCATTAAGGAAAGAGTGTCAGTAAAGTTCAGCTCACATAAAACCTATTTCAAGATAATAAATAATCACACAACCCTATATATATATGTATATATATATTTTTATAAAGGTGTTTACCAGTACAATTGTACAATAATGTTTCGACTACAAAATATAAATAAATTAATGCTCAGGTGAAAAATACTAAAACAAAACAACAACAAAAAAAAGAAAATATATATAACAAGCAACTTTTGCGTTGTGTTTCATGTGCAAAATATTAATATATATACCTGTAAAACATATATATATATTTTTGGAGAAATATCAATCATATATAAAACATATTATTCATAAAAATTAAAGTTTATACACAAATGGAATGAAACAAATGAAATGAATTTCTATTGAGAATGTTAAAAGCGATGGCAAAATTGTCAAAAGTAACCCACAATATTTAATGTTATCAAACAAACGGCTATACTCGTAATATACAACAACACTCTAATTTTTCGTATACATATATAATTAATAATAATAACTATATAAATAGCAAACAACTTTGCAAGCATTCATCATCAAATAATAATATACTTAAAGTTATATTAAACAATGCCTAAATAAAACAATATTTCTGCATATTATTCAACGATTTTAAACAATCAACCCATCAATCAAGCAAACAAACAATCAGGTGTTTATTTAATATACAAAAGTAAGTGTTCTCATTTTACGCCACCTTATGATATATGATATGAATTGTATGTAATTTCATTCACATATCGAAAAATCAATCAAATCAATCAATTTACGGATGTTCCACATGATCTACCGATCTTACCTAAGATCCTTTCTTCTATCTTCCACAAGATCTACTGAGTTTACAGAAGATCTACTGCCTTCTTACAAGATATACTGACCTTCCACAAGATCTACCGATCTTCCACAAGATCTACCGATCTTCCACAAGGTCTACTGATCTTTCTTCTATCTTCCACAAGATCTACTGAGTTTACAGAAGATCTACTGCTTTCTTACAAGATATACTGACCTTCCACAAGATCTACCGATCTTCCACAAGATCTACCGATCTTCTACAAGGTCTACTGATCTTCCACAAGATCTACCGGCCTCCCACAAAATCTACCAATCTTCCACAAGGTCAACTGATCTTCCACATGATCTACCGATCTTCCCTAAGATCTACTGATCTTTCTTCTATCTTCCACATAATTTACTTAGTTTTCAGAAGATCTACTGATTTTTTACCAGATATACTGACCTTCCCCAAGATCCACCGACCTTCCACAAGGTCTACCGATCTTCCACAAGATCTACTGGTCAACTGATCTTCCACCAAATCCATTGATCTTACATAAGAGCTTACCGCTCTTCCACAAGGTTTACCGATCTTCCATATGATCTAGCGATCTCTCCTAAGATCTACCGATCTTCCTTCTATCTTCCACAAGATCCACTGATCATTTACAAGATATAGTGACCTTCCACAAGATCTACCGATCTTCCTCAAGATCATAAGATCTTTATAAGATCGTCTGATCCTTCTCAAAATCTATAGATCTCCGACAAAGTATTTGAATCTGTTCGAGCGCCCTTCAACAAGATCATGAATGTTCAATGAAATCTCTAGATTTCACTTATAGGTTTTCCTGCGATCTATTCAAAAATGGAATGCATACAATGAACTTTCTAAAGAAACCTATAAATTTGGCTTTATATTTGTATCGATCAAGAAACCAACCTCTTTAATTTCAGATACCTAAAATACCTATAAAATACTCAAAAAGCTGCTGCGGAGACGGAAAGAACCATCAAGTATTATTAGTTATTAAACTTTGAGCTCTCAAACCTCATAAACAAAACAAAGCCTCATTATATTCAGATCCATATTACTCTGGGCAGGTTTAAGGACAACGCTAGCAAAGTAAGAACAAATATTCTAGGATACCACATAGAAGGTAGTAAACGAACTACGAATACATGTTAATGAAAACAACTTTGCAACTTGAAGGCTGATACCATTTTGATAATCCAAAAGCAGACAAAAAACAAAAACAAAAACAAAACAAATAAAATAACTAGTGGATAAATGTATTTGCAACAAGTGTAAAGAAGAAGAGACTGATTTTTACAAGAGAAGAAGAAACAGAAGCAGAAATATTACTTAGAGGCGGATTAAAGAGGCAAAGCAAGTGATTCAGGATCAAATCCAATAAGCGAAACTTTCCAATACAAAGATTTACATACTTACACACAACACGCACATACATTTAAATTGATATAACATATATTTTTGGTGCGACTTTTTTTGTACGAAAGCGAAATTCAACAATTTTTATAACATGCTAAAGAAACTGAAGTGCATGGAGGCGGCAGCCGCTGCCGCCGCCGCCGCCGCAGCAGCAGCGACACCTGCAACAAAGGTAATCAAAACGGAGCCCATAGATTTCGAGATGCTGCATCTGGAGGAGCAGGAGCGCCGCCAGGCGGAGCCCAGCAGCAGTAGCAGCAGTGGGGCGGCAACAGGGGCAAATGCAACAGCGCCACAACGCTACACACACGTACAGGTGCAGACGGTGCCGCCGCGCCAGCCCACTGGCCTGACCACGCCCGGCGGCACCCAAAAAGTGATTTTGACGCCACGCGTCGAGTATGTGCAACAGCGTGCGGCAAGCAGCAACAGCAATGGTAGCAACTTGAGTGGCATCAAGCACATCTACACACAGAATGTGGCTAGCCCCGCCGAGAATGCCTCTGCACCGCAGATCATTATAACGCGCACGCTGCAGTCAACGCAGTCGCATCTATCGCGTCGCCACTCCGCCAGCCCCTCCTCCGCGCACTATCAGCAGCAACAGCAGCAGCAGCAGCGTTTGTCCTCGACTCAGGGGCATTCGCCGCCGCCCTTGCACCACCAGCAGGAGCAGCAACAGGAGCAACAGCAGCAGCAGCAGCAGCAGCGTGCAACAACGCAGCAGCACGTGCGCGTCATACGCGATGGCCGCCTCTATGATGAGTCCTTGTCGGGCAACGTTTGCTCCTCCGGTGCGCGTCGTCATTCCGTTTCGCCGCCGCCGTTACATCATCATTCGCGTTCCGCGCCCGTCTCGCCGGTGATTGCCAGGCGCGCCTATGTGGAGCAGTCGGCCCATGTGCAATATCAGCAGCAACAGCAGCGTCAAACGCCACCGCTGGCCCCACCAACAACAGCTCCGCCACCACCGCCGCCGCCGTTGCCACCAGCCAGCACAGCAGCAGCAACAATTTATTACTGGCACGCCGCCGACAGCTGCCGCTCGCAAATTTGTGGTTAGCACCAGCACGCGTCATGTGAACGTCATTGCCGCGAACCACTTCCAACAGCAACAACAACAACAGCAGCAACATCAGCAGCAACAACAACAGCATCATGTCATTGCCAATGTCAGCTCCAGCAGCGCTGCTTCCGCCTCAGCCTCCGCTTCCTGCCCAGCGACATCCTCGTCATCGCATATCTTTCGCACGCCCATCGTCTCTAGCAGCAGCAGCAGCAGCAGTAGCAGTAATGGATGCCAGCAACAGTTGTCGTCCCACCATCTTCACAGCAACAACCACAGTAACAACAACAACAACAGCGTCAGCGGCAACTCGGCAATGCGCCCACCACCGCCACCGCCGCCGCCCAAGGTGAAGCATGCCACCAGCATGGCCAACAGCAACAACAACAGCAGCAGCGGCAACAGCAATGGCGAAGAGCCGTCCAGCTCGATTCCTGATCTAGGTAAGTGCCCCAAATCACTACTACTACCCGCCCCCCTCAGTTGACCAATACATATACATATATGTATGTATGTAAATGTATGTGCATAGTAACTGTAACCCGTTGACCCTGGATAATACACTAAAGATACTACACACGCAATATATCGTCGATAAATCGACTACTCGACTACTCTGGACTGGTTCTAAAACACTAGGCTACAAAGCGAAATCAATAACTCGTTTGTTCAATTCATTTTTTATACTTATTTATAGATTTAATTGGCTAGTATTCCACATAATAATACTAGGGTTTAATACTTTAAAATCACAAATGTTCGCGAGGTTCGAAACTCAGTCAATTTTTGTATATCTTGATAAATGTTCATGTTTCCATTAAAAATATATTTTGATGCTGTTCTTAGACAATACTTTCAAATTTCCGCAGGATATTAGGGAAGTGAATTTTCCAATTACTTTCCAATTTCCGCAAGATATTAGGGAAGTGCATTGTTCAATTTCACTTCACAAAAGGTTTTGCGGATTGAATTCACTTGCAATTCACTTAATTCACTAGCTTGAGAGCTTAACAGGGCTGTTAAGTATATTAAAATTATTATTTCAATAAGAAATATATTAATAAAGTAGAATTGTCATATTGAATATGATATTAAAGTCATAAAACAATTAAGTAACATACTATTTTGATCAGTGTACTTAGTTACATACAAAACAATATCAACTTGCATAATATATAGTGTATGACATAGAAATTAACGGTTGTTTGTACAGCCAACAAAAGGTCAAATCAAATAATACAGAAATGATTAGTGAACAATCTAAAATATATAATAGATCTAACGTGCACATGCTTCTATATGATATATAAGTATATATACATATTTAGTAGTATGACATGCAATTCTATTCTTGAAATCAATGTGAATGTTTGTTCCAAACGAGAATAAACGGAAGTATTTAGCACTTAATAGTATTACGACTATATATTCAAGGCTAGTCAGTGCAATCTTTTATAGTTGCCTGGATCAAATCAGTTTGATTTAATTTTTGCCCAAAATATGAAATATTACACAAACGATCAGGGAACGAAATGGGTGTCAAATTAGCGCTTAATTTGAATTACATCACGATCGACTTTTGCTGTAGCTGCATATATATATATATATATATTTATATAATTAATTTTAATACTAAGCATTCCAAATGTGCCTGAGCTGCGCCTCGAATTTTATTTATATTTAATTATCAATTTATATTGAAATTGTTCTCAGGGGTCGCCCCTACCCACCCCACCCCGACCCGGCTCACATGCCGACCCATACTTAGGGTCCGACTCGATTTTTGTTCCAATTTTTTTGTTTTTTTTTCTTGATGTTGGGTGTTTTTGTCAAGGCTGCGTGTTTTTTTGTTTGTGTGTTAATTTTGTATATACGATAATTCTTTTGCGTGTCTGTTGTTTTTTATTATTTGTTATTTTTGCTTTTTGTGTTGTTGCTTTGACTGACGCTTTTACCTTGAACTTCAACTGGAATAAACTTGGCGCTCAGCTTTCAATGCTCAGTTCTCAGCACCCAAATCTAAAATAAATAGCCAGAGTACTGGACTTGGAGATGCCCTGTAGAATGCAAAAGAGAAACAATCTGTTCTTAAATAGAAATAAAATGTCAGAGAATAAAAGATATGTAAATAATTCGTTAAAAAAGAAACGATTATTGCACATATCGATTTTTCCAAAACTTAATCGATATTTTTTGATTGATAGGGATGGAAAAATAAATCGATTAATCAATGTTTCATTGATAAAACAATCACAGCAACTCTGAAAACATCGATTAACGTAGGCTTTTCGTAGTAAAAATATTATTTATATATAATCTATTTAATAAATTACATAAATTACATACTAGAGTAAGTATTTGTAAACAATAGTTTCCATATTTAATTTAAGGTATTCGATGCTGCTCAGATACCAAATCTAATATCTCAGTCACTAAAAATCGTAGAAATTATACAGACTGAAATGGTTTTCAGTTCTCAGTACAGGGTATACAAATTCAGCTAACTGATGAAATTGACTGTGATTTTGCTTTGCTATATTGCAATTAGAATATACATAATATAAACAAATTGCGCATAAAATTAAATAAATATACGATATATGCTGATTCTGATTCTGCACTGCTTGCTAAAATTACGTATGTCTATATAGAATAGGTATATATATATAGAACAAACTGTTTCTTTTATCATTTGTTTAATATATTTTTGTTTGTTTGTTTCGAGAAGTGAATACAAAATTTGCATTGGTAATTTTTGTGAGGAATATCCGTTCTGTCTGCGTTGTTGTCTGAATACATGATCTGGGAATCAGGAAAACTCTTAATACAGATACAATTTGAGATATGTGAGCAACGCACAGAAACTCAAAACAAGTAATTTAAATTAAAACCAATATTCTTTTATGTTTAAGATACATTTATTTGAGTTTTGTTTTAAATGAAGCTGGTATCGTATGGATTTTATAATGAATTTGATTCTTATGTTTATGCTTTGTTTGATTTTGATTTTGATTGTGGTGGCAACAATTCCAGCTACTCGGAAACCTGTTCCCCCAATTAACAAAACCCCAGAGAGACCCAGTTAAAAGTGACAGTGACAGTAGTGGACTGTCGACTGGAGTGGAACCGTCATCGGCATTCTAATGATTTCATTTTGTGGTTTTCGCGTTTGCAAATGTCTCGAATATGCTCAGTTATACAATACGCATATATGGACAGTCAGCCAACTGATTTTTTTTATTTATTTATTTTTATATTTTTTTTTACTGTCGCTTGGCTAATAAATAAACAAGTCTGGCGTTGTTGCTGGCCTGGCCTGGCCGCTTATTAAAAGTTAAGTAAATAAAAGTCAAGGCCAACTTGTGTGCTGAGGCGTGCAGAGTGTGCCTTTGATAGATTTATGTGGCTCTTAAATGGGTCGATGGTGTGAAAGTGTTGCCAATATTGAAAAGTCTTGGCTACCTACCTGTTTCCAGAATCGCTACTGTCATCTATTGTTTTTTTTGTCTTGTGCAAGAACCGAAAGGCCCCACAATTTCATCGAAGCGAAACTAATTTTCAATGTCAATGTCACGCACACACTTGGAGCTCGCAATGGGGTCTGGCGGGCACATTGATAGATCTATCTAACATTCGCCTATCAGCTGTCCCTCTCTCTGTTTGTGAATGTTTTATATATAGTACACGCGTATATATATATACTCAATACGTATTTTCTCGGACATTAATTCTGTATAATGTGTGCCTATCAAAAGCATTTTGATTTCATTGTTGTTGTTCGCGCGAATGGCAACAATTGTCAACAAAGTCACATTCGAAGAAGCCCTCTTATTCATAAGCAACAATTTATATATGAATTAATGACATCGATATAGCCAAGCTGTAAACAGTAGCTTAACACTTTCTGAAATTGTTGCCAACTGTATAATTATTACTATGGAACTGTATACAAATCATTCTTAAATGGTAAAAACTGCACTCAATTAAATATGTCAGCCGTAAAAACATAAGCCTTTCACTTTTTATGGCCTTGCAAGATGGTTATGATATATGCATTCTTGATCAGAGTCGATTTTGCCATGTTTATTTTTTATAATTTATAATTGAATTGTCACCAATCAATTACAGTTATTTATAGGAATGCATTTATGCAAGCAGATCTCTCAGTTTGACAAAACTACACTCAGAAAAATAAATGCCCTTAAATGTAGAATATCGCCATACTCTTGTAGTTAAAGGCAGTTAACCTTATTATACCCTAGCAGAGGGTATTATAATTTTGTCTTGAAATGTGTAATAGATTGAAGGAGACCAACCAAGTATATATATACTGAATCAGCATGAATAGTCAATTAGTAGCGTCTGTCCGTCTGTTTCTATGCAAATTAGTCTCTCAGTTTTAAAACTATCGTAATGAAACTTGTTACAGACCCTTCATTTTGCTGCAGGCAGTACATATGTTCGGAACCGGCCGGATCGGACCACTATAACATATAGCTGCCATAGGAATGATCGGTCGACAACTATGTTTTTGTATGAAAAACTTTTTTGTTTATAAATGTATCTCTCCAATCTTTCTCCAACTCTCTCTAGAGCTCTCTACATCTGACTTTGTCTCTCATACAACTACGTCTCTCTCTCTCTCTCTCTCTCTCTCTCTCTCTCTCTCTCTCTCTCTCTCTCTCTCTCTCTCTCTCTCTCTCTCTCTCTCTCTCTCTCTCTCTCTCTCTCTCCCTCTCTCTCTCTCTCTCTCTCTCTCTCTCTCTCCCTCTCTCTCTCTCTCTCTCTCTCTCTCCTCTCTCTCTCTCTCTCTCTCTCTCTCTCTCTCTCTCTCTCTCTCTCTCTCTCTCTCTCTCTCTCACTCTCTCTCTCTCTCTCTCTCTCTCTCTCTCTCTCTCTCTCTCTCTCTCTCCCTCTCTCACTCTCTCTCTCGCTCTCTCTCCCTCTCTCTCTCTCACACTCACACACACACAAACACACAAACAAAAAAACACAACAAAAAAACACACAAACACACACACACTTTAAAGTGGACCTCCAAAATGACAAATTGTAGTGGGGTCCCTTGAATTCTTGAGAATCGCAGAGAAGGGCGCTCTGAATTAAAAATATGTTTTGTATGAATAACTTTGTTGTTTATAAAGATATCCTCACCAAACTCAGCCAAACCGAGTTTTTAAATAGTTTATACAATCTGACCAAATTTGATCAAAATCGGGTCACTATATCATATAGCTGCCATAGGAACGATCGGCTGAAAAATGCAATCTGACCAAATTTGGTCAAAATCGAACCACTATTTCGCTATATCAAACTTTAGTTTGTTTTTTGTTGTGTTGTATTAAACAGACATTTTTTCTGGCTTTTCTGGCGATTTTCTTAATTCAATGGGTAAATTATTTATAATAATAATAAATGAATATATAGTAATATATATGAATATTAAATTATATGCATTATTTTAGAAATCAAAAAATCTTAAATGACCAAATGTATAAATCCGTTTTTTTTTATAATTATTTTTTTATGTGGTGGTTGGGATCGTCACATTGCGATCTTATTTGAGTTTAATAATCCAATCCGATCAAATCAGTTCTAGAATTTTTGTATTTATAATTATAGTAACTAGCGAAAAATATCAAAAAAAAAAAAACAAATAAATAAAAATATGTTGAAATTAGTCGGATTCGGACACTATATCTTATAGCTGTTATTTGAACAATCGGTGGACAAACGTGCTGTAGGAAGAACTTTTTTGTTTTTTAAGATATATTCAATATATCTTAAGATATTTTAACCAAGCTCAACAGTGCTAAGCTAAGATATGCATTCTTAAATGTTAACCAAATTTGTTAAAAATCGGATAAATATTTCAGATAGCTTCCCTATCCTATGTATAATTAATTTCCTGCATGATAAACTTTCCGCAAGGGTATATATCTTTGTCAGCTTTAGCTTATATTCCTACTCCCAATCAATAGTAGTTTTCTATCTATTCCATTTATTCCCCATAAATACTTGACGCCACATAAATTTTCTCCTACTGTCTCCATGTGTGTAATAGTGAACATTCAACAAATAAACAATTAATAAATAAATTTTACACTTTGTAATCTGTCACTTATATACACACACACGCACACACACACACATACTTTCGCATAGAAATATTTCGCGTACTGCGTTCTAATCAACTTTCAATTGAGTCATTAACAACGATTTTTTCCGGCTTGCCCGATCCTCAGCAATAACCTTGCTGATGAAACCCATATATTACATAACTGCCAGACAATCGCATTATATTATAGTTGTTGTAGTAACAGCGTCCTATGTACTTATGTATTATTAATAATCGTGTAATTTATAGGCACATTAACCTAGCATTTACCAAATAGTACAAATAAATTGATTCTGACCTATAATAAGTACTGTGAATATACTTAACTTAGTAATCAAATGGCCTAGTGGCCTTGTAGTTATGCAATCAAAGTGCACTTATTTGCTCTACACCTGTGTTCAAAACATGTCACTTCAGTCCCTAGGGTTGTACTTTGTACACAAAAATCAAGCAAAACTTAAAACCTAATTTAAATAAAACATTTAACTGGTTAGAAATTACATTTAAACTTTGTTGTAAGTGAGCACACTTTATGTAAGGTGTTGATTAATTCGATTAATTCAGTTTGTTTGTTAGACGATCCGTTTTTAGCGCGCTTTATTGTGAATATTCTAGCGTGCAATATTCCATGCAACTTGCACAGGAATGGACACATTTAACAAGTAAGAAATTACATTTAAACTTTGCGATCACTCTTTATGTGAAGAGTTGATTAATTCGATTAATTCTGTTTGTTTGTTAGACGTTTGTTAGACGATCCATTTTTAGCGCTTCATTGTGATATTCTAGCGTGCAATATTCCATGCAACTTGTACGGTAGTGGACACATTAAATCAGTGAGAAATTATATTAAAACTTGGCGAGCACACTTTATGCATGGTGTTGATTAATGTGATTAATTCAGTTTGTCTTTTTCATTAAATTTTAAAACGTTTGTTAGACGTTCCGTTTCTCGCGCGCTTTATTGTGAATATCTAGTGTGCAATATTTCATGCAACTTGCATGGAAATTGGCACATTTAACAAGGGAGAAATTACATTTAAACTTTGTGAGCACTTTTATGCATGCAGCTTATTAACTCGGTCTTCTTCAACACAAAATATAAATATTAAAACGTTTGTTAGACGATCCCTGTCTGGCATGCTTCATTATAAAATTCTAGCGTGCAATATTCCATGCAACTTGCGCAGTAATGGACATATTTAACAAGCAAGAGATGATATTGAAGCTTTGTGAGCACTCTTCATGTAAAGAGTTGATTAATTCGATCGTCTTCAACATTAAATATATATAATAGAACGCTTATTAGACGTTCCGTTTCTGGCACGCTTTGTTGTGAAAATCTAGCGTGCCATATTCTATGCAACCTTGCACAGAAATGAAAGCTTTTGTATTCAGAGCAAGAAATCGAGCAACTTTTTGTACGAGCATTTAAAATTTTTGAAAGTACTGTTTAAGAGTATAATATACATACTACTTATTATATTTGATTTATTTATTTATTTTTAATGTATTTTATTTGTTTATTTTTTTTCTTCATGCTTATATTAAGTCAGTTTTTAGTTAACATCTACCATCATTGTTAATTTGAGGATTATTCATACTATTAATATACAACTATTTCTTATTTTTGATTTATGATTTATGAAGTTAGTTTTTAGTTAACATCTACCAACTTAGTAAATTTAAAGATCCTGATTTATTAAACTCTATACATGGTTGGGTAAGATCACAACTTGCTGATCTTAACCACAACATAAATACAAAAATGAAAAAAGAGTCTGTTTAAAAGCAATTAAATTATTCATCTAATATTTAAATAAATGCCCGCAATGTTTTCACGCAAGAAATGCAATGTCTGGCAAGCTTTTAAGCAACTAAAGTGAAGCAATTTAGAAAATATCTACATAGACAAAGTCACGACAGGCGTCAAGAACAGCAATTTAGTAAGTTGAGCTGCTCCAAGCAGGTTGACAAGTTACTTAGCCATTTTGTTGAGAAACAGTTAGCCAAATGCTAAAAGGTATCTAGCGGATAAACAGCCAGACAGAAACCTGTTTGGCAAGGCAAAAAAAAACATAACAAAAAAAAAAACAAATAATAAATTATATAATGTGCAATGTATAAAAATGCGAATTACAAGTGGGAGCGCGATACAAAACAACAATAAAAAAAAACAAAAGCAGTAATAATAAAAGGAAAAAAAAAACATATATATACAGCAACAAAACGAAGCACAAGGTCATTTGATGTCTGACGCGGCAGCGGCATTAGAAGCGGAAGAGAAATAGAAATACAACAATAATAATAATGCGAATACGAGTAATAATAAAAGCAAAAGGCGGCAGCGCCAACAAAAAAAAAAAACAACAAATGTGACACACTGCGAGCAACTCGAGCACTGAGAGATACAAATGTGCATATATAGATACAAATGTATCTGTAACTGTATTTGTATCTGTTAAATAGCGCAGAGAGAGGGAGAGATAGAGACAGCGCTAGACGACAAGTGCAGGCGTAACGTAAACGTAAAACTAGCACACTTCCTGCATCGCTGAGAGGGAAAGGGGTAGTAAATCTAGTATATGTATATGTACAATTAGCAAAAATCGAATTTGATTACACTTTACAGTTACATGAGAGGCAGTCACATTGTGACGTGATGAACTTGAGATTCTCGCCACCCAACCCTGTTGAGATAACCGTTAGAATCGCCATATTTTGCAGCTTGCAACCAGAGTTACGAATACGTTTTCAATTACCGAGGTTGAGTAACGGGCCTTGCGACTAGGCCACCCAAGCGATGATTACGTGACCGAGGTCTTCTGTAATCCCAGGCGTTATTTCATTTCATGTGATTGAGTTGATATTGTTTTATGATTTGAATAACGGCGATACAGGCCGCCCCCCCATACTATATAGTGTTCTAAAACTTTTATGTCTGCTTTGACAGCATCGCCGCAAGGTCGTCGCTTTCTGAGTCATTGGACAAAAGTTTAAGATTTCTTCAGCCCAATTGAGTCATCGAAAATGTGGGCTCAGCTTGGTTTGTTAGCCTCCAAATGGTCACGCAGCTTTCTATATAACTACTAGAACTTATGAATTTTGAGCAGAGCCAGTTGCATTTGGCTTACAGATAACAGAGAAGGTTGTTCCGACCAGTTAAATGGAACAACAATGAGCTACAACCAAGTATTTAAATTCCTGAGCACATATTTAATTACATACGACACTTTTCTCGAAATATGCATAGAAACATGTAATAAATATAATAAATAAATACATTCGACAGCTGTTCTATATGACTTTTGCTTAATATTGGCACTGTCTATATGAACACAAAGTTTGACAAAACCACTTACAGCGGCTGTCAAATTGTCAGAACAAGAAATATCAATGCAGGCTTCTTGTTTCTGTAGCTGACAAGTTGCGGTTTTGAGGCTACAAACTTACTACTCTTACATAAATATTCATTTCTAAATATATGGGTATTTATATATAGAATCTTACGTATATAATGCCTTGCACAACATTTAATAGCTTTACAAAGTGGGCGAAAATGGGAGTACATTTAATTAATGGTATTTGCTCTTCATTATGAATTCAGATGCTATTTATTTGTAATATCAAATAAGCAACAATGGCAATACTAAATATACCAAAAAAGGAGCGTAGTTCATAACTTTAAATAGATATTCTCTCAAGACAGGCTTAGCAGGACGGTCTTTAAGGTTATGGCAGTCTCTTCCGGTTTCCGATTTAAGGAGAGATTTTGCGGAAATGAATTTTCCTTAAATGTTTAGATTTTTTCAATTGCCGTTGAGCTTGTGAATTGAATTACTTCCAGATTAAATGACCAGACCAAGTTAATGAATTTCACAATAATATCTTGTCAGAAAACGAAATTGGAATCCTTTAAGGCAAATTCACTTCCGCAAGTGGAAACTGGAACAGGTCTGATAGATCAAGCGGAATTCAGGAGGCATATTCTTATTGAAATTAGAGTTTTGTGTGAATTCAAGCGCAAACAACTGGAAATTTTTATACTTTTAAAACATTTCAAAGTATGTTGAATAATGTTATAGAGTTGAAATTATTTATTTATATAGAAACTAAGTAATAATTTTCCAATATGTGTCATTTTTGATAGTTAATTTAATCAAGTTTGCTTACGATTATTGTTGTAAACACAGTGAAAGTTAGTGCATTTATCATTGATTATTCCCGCACCCCAGTTACCCAAATAACACATTTAGGTCATGAACCGGAAACGTCTTAATTACGCGAAGAATAACTGAGGCTCGAAAGTCAAATTGCATACTGAGAACGCAGCAGAAACTGAGACTGAGAATTGCATATAAAACTGGAATCGAGTCGAAATAATTAAGCCGGCCACCAGAGCAGAACAAGGGAGCAGAAGGGCGAATTTTTATATATGGAGTATAAGGCATGGCAAAGAAAGAGCTAAAGAAAACGAAATCAAGGCGCAGAGAATGGGCAGACAAAGGTCTGATGGACTGGACAAAAAAGAAAAGAAAAAGAGAAATACAAAATCAGAATAACAAGTATGAAGAGCTTTCTTCGGATGCCTAAAGATTAAATACCCTTGCAGACAACTATATATCACTTAAACTGCTTATGTAATATGTAAACTGTATAATCAGGGCTGTTCCGGATATCACTTTTGAAGAAAATTCATATTCATATTTATATCTAAACAGTATCCGGATTGAAGGAAACTATCTTAGAAATATAGATTGTCCTAAAAAGAAATGAACGCAGTAGAAACTAAGGGATATTTATCCTGCTCCAAAAAGCATACTACACTTTTTTCGGTGTACTTGATTCAATAGTGGAATTCGGAACAGCCCTAACTATCTCATTTTAATCAAAATAGTAAAATGATAGCAAAGTTATACTCTTATTTAAAAAGAAAATGGTTATTCTTATAATAACTCAGTTTTAGATTAATCATTCCTAAAGCGTCCATACGATAAAGTCATCGGATCCAGACAGCTTGAATTTATTAAATAAAGAAGTTATGAATTACATACAACAAACGCGAAAATAGTATTTAAACTGAGAGAATAGACTGATAACTGATCAGAAATTATAGTATACATACTTTCTTCTGAGGTCACATTTGATGACATAATCATAATACCTGCTACAAGGGTATTAAAAAACAAATTGAAGTGAAATCTGCGCAGACGATGACGATGACGACGAGGACGCCGATGAACTGGGCGACGGAGACCTTGAACTTTGGAAAAACAGCATGCAGAGCAGCCGCAGGGAGGAGATATAGGGGGAGACGGAGGTGGAGTAGATAACATGCACAAGCAATGAGCATAAAATCAAACTGAAGAAGCGTTAAATCAAGCCGCCGTGGCCCCAGTGGCAACTTGAGGTACCCAATCACAATATAGGGCAGGAAGAAAAAAGGGCAGGAGAGGATGTCTGCTTATTAGCTGGATCAGCAAAACAGAACTGGTTGCGAGAGAGACAAATGCAGTGAAAGAGAGAGACAGAATGAGACTCGTTTGCCACAGCCAAGTGCCATTGACCCAGAAGCAAAAGTCGTTGGCTTCTTGTGGCTTGTGGCAAGCATCGCATGGCATGGATCACGGGACGGGATCGCATGGAAGGACTAGGGCGTTGGGGCTGCTCTGCCAGCATAAATGCAAACAAGAAAACAGCGCCAAGACCTTGATATTGTCAACGACTTGGCTGCACAACATTTATAAATACAAATCAGCGAGGAGCCTAGGCCCAAGCCAGCCAAGTCTCAAATATTCATGTAAAAGCCGCTGGCGTCACGCTTGGGCTACGTTTGCCAGTATGAGGAGGCTTAGGGACAGGGACAGGGATAGGGACGGGGACAGGGATAGGGTCTGGGAGTGGGACTGGGACTGGGACTGGGATAGAGGCGCTATTTTTACCTCGTGTTATTTCTGTTTTCCGCCAGGAGCATTTTCGCGCCCAAAAGATACCAGCCGGATGACTATGCTGTACTCCACTGTACTTCGCGGATGATGGGCTATTATGCCCTTGACTTAGGTCAATAACTTGCCAACAGACGGCTCTGGGGGTAATGGCTCCTATGCATTGCTGATCTACTCGTATTTCCTTCCACTGGTTGTAAAATCTATTAAAGTTTTTCATGGCCCACTAACCCAATAGTGTCAATGTTTATGCCCCACCGACGCTCGATTAACTAGCAGAAACTATTTAGTTATTTATGAGCTGGCATCGGTAAAATGTCAAGTGCTTTGGCCCTGACCTGACCTCCAATTTACACAACAGCAGCAATAACAATGCACAAAGTCACATGAAAAATGCCACCCCACACCTGGGGCAGAAACCAACCCCGCCGCTTTCTACCCCTAGCTAGCCCCCTGACTAGCCCCTTACTACTCGGAAGTCTATAAGAAAATTTCATTGCCAACACATTCACGTCCAATGTCAGGTTCATGCGCGTCAACTGAAATGCAAATGACGTTGATGGAGAGGGCCCGGGTGGGCCGGGGAAAACAGTCCAGAGGGGGCCAGTTCGATTCAGTGGACTAGGAAAGTTTGTGCTATTTAGTTTTTGGGGTGTTTGTTTGGTGGGGTTGGGTGGCCTCTGTTGCCATTGTAAGGTCATAGGCACTAGCATGATATTGGGTACTAGTATAGCTGGTTTTAAGAATTGGTTTCCATTTTCATTAGAACTCCAAGCAATTTAGCAACAATCAAACTCGAATGTTGTCAAGAGTCAAAGGATGTAAACAATATTGTACACATTCTAGTGGACTTCTCAGTTAGAGAACCATTCTTAAAAGAACTGAACAGTCTGAAAATGTTCAAATTTTTCCATTAGAACAAGCACCTTAGCAAGAACCTAACTCGAGTGTTAACTCACAGGATATGTAGCTTGAAGGATGGTGAAGGCATTGAATATATTCTAATGTACTTCTTAAAAAGCGTAGTTCATAAGGGAAATCATTCCATACAGTCTGAAAATACTCCAATTGTGGTTACTTTGAGAAGCTTCACACGTTGGTTTTCCAAAACCTACCCTAACCCAAAATTGTAGCACATTTTGAGTCGCTGAGTTCGTTGCTCCCTGAGCAACACTTTCTTGACTATTAATACAATTGGCCAATTGAAGTACATTCATAATTAATTGCTGTTCAAGTTCAAGAACCAACTTTTCGTTGTTATCCTTTGGAGCCAGTAACAGCCCCTGTAGGCCAACGTTTGAGTCCCTGACAACCCCAGACCTTAAAGCATTTGGAAATTTTCATAACACAAAATCAAATTACGTTGTCGGGTCTCTTATGTAACATGCTACAGACAACACAGAGGGCGAAAGAGATTGAGCTTGAGCTTGAGCTTGAGTTTGTGTGGGCTGCGTGCGTATGTTGCCTATAAAGGACCTTCTGAAATTGACAAGTTCTCATTCAGGGCTATGGATGCGGATGCGGCAACAGCAGCAATGACAATGAAATGTGCATGTGTTGACAATGACAACAACAAAAACAACAACTATTGACGACCATGCTAATACCTGGTGCGTCTGTTACAATATTGTATAATCGACAATGAATAGGGCTAAGCACGAAGCAGGTTATAGAAGCAAAAGCATTCGACTGTGGTCCTGCGGATAGGACAGGACAGGACCTGCCGCTGATAAGTTGCGTCAACTTGAAAGCTATAATTGACAGATACCTAGAAATAACCAAACCTCTTGCCGTTGATAACAACGAGCCCTATGCGTTATGCACACTTACAGCGGTGGCCGCGAATTTATCAACATAACATTCTAGTTGACAATGATACAACATTCTGCAATTTAGAATTCAATTCCAAGAAACATTTTTATAAATAAATAAGTTCTAAGTAAATAAATCTATATATATTCCATCATATTAGTCATATTTATTACAAAATTACCTTAAGATTTAGATAGAAAACTTCAAATAAAATACATTTTAATTTAAGGTATTTGGCATCTTGATAATTAATTATCATGTTAATAATTTAAGGATTACTTGTATTAGATTCATGAGCCTCTGTTGCTTCCTTTTAAGTTCTGTCCACTTCATTTTGATTTGTTATTACAAAATATCTTTCTTTCTATTCTTGGAAATACTTTTAATTCAAATTTTTATTTAATTTCCTTATTATTATTTTATTTATTCATTTATTAGTGTAGTCTACAAATTACGTACAAATTTTATTTCATTTCAACTTATTTTGATTTGATTTTAGCGAATGTCTTTCTTTCTATTCTTGAGTATACTTTGAATTAAGTTTTTATTGACTTTTCTTCCTATTATTTTATATTAAACATTTTCACAAATACTAAAGTCTGGGTTAGTCTACAATGAAGTACAAATGTTCTTGCTTTTCATCTAATCTTGGATATGTTATTAGAAAATATCTATCTTTATATTGTTGTTTGTTGATTTCTTAACTTTTTCTATTTACAACATTGCCAGAAATACTAAGATTAGTTTAGTCTACAAATTGAGTACAAATATACTTTCGATTGATTGTTGTTTTTCAATTTGTGTTGAAATAAACAAATTACGCTAACATAAACTGATTTTTACATACGCAAATCATTCTCTGTAAGCAACACTATTATTTTGAACTCAACTGTATATAGGAATCGATTTTTTGGTTTTTAGTTGTCCCTAACTAACCTAATTTGAAGCAACGATTTTCACTCTCGGTTTTTTTACACTTGTGCCACTATTTGGGGCTATTTTTATAACGAGAATTGCTCGACATTTTACAGGGTCAAGCTTAGCCCTGCTTGGGGACAATATCGTTCAGTTTATTATGAAATTTCTATGCCATTGGTGCACAATTATAATTGGTTGGCCACCAGACTTGCCACTTGGCTCACTTCCGCGCATTGGGGCTCTTGGCATGCTGCCCACTGTGCTGCTAGCTGACGTAGCTGCAGCCACTGCCTGTCTCGCCCGCCCAACCGCTTGCCCACCCCCTTCTCAACATCCCCAATGGCCGTATTGACCTCACCCACATTACTTTTTGCACAGTTGTTCGACATTGAAAATGTATTTTTATATATTTTTTCGTACAAGTATGAGAGATCGGGGCAACGGCTACCCGACGAATCGGAAATTTATTGCTTGGCCACGAACACCTCGAATGCTTCCGCATTTGAATAGAATCGTATAATGTAAATCAGCTGCAATTGTTGCACAGGTACCATAATTACAATTGTTAGTATTTATGCACAGTGCAACTTAATTAATGAAATTATAAAAATAATATATTACGACAAACTTGTCGGTTAAAACACACTGATCACTTTTATCCTAAAAGTCGCCTTCAATTTGCACGCTTTTCAAATTTATGTGGTATTAGAAATGTTCAAAAAATATAAACAGGTGTGTTCTAATCGAGAAACATACCCAGCACTTAATACTTTTACTCTTCTGACTTAATTTTAGATTAGTATTTATCTATTAAGTTTAATTCAAGTTGTTTATAAAAGTTGTTTGAAAGAAGAACAAGAAGAATATATACTTGCATATAAAATAAATGTACATGTAAGGAATATATAAAAAATATAAAAAAGTCTGTTTCGAACTCAGTTTCGAAAAATAGTAAGGAAAACCAAACCGATCGGAATTGAGAACAGCAATTCGTAAAACGTTCGGAATTCAATACTTTTCTTTTTCAGATTTAATTAATACAATTAACATTACAATATAGTTATAAGTATTACGTTGTTTTTATTATTATTATTATTATTATTATTATTATTATTATTATTATTATTATTATTATTATTATTATTATTATTATTATTATTAATTGCCAGGATTGTTCATGTTATGGATAAACATTATAAGGAATTCAATCGATTTTGGTTTTTGAAAACGAGTGAAATTGGGAACAGGTCTGAATATAATACTTTTCCTTTTCATCTGTACTTTGGAACATAGTTTCTAAAAACCCTAAGAATTTTTCTTTAATCGATTGCTATAAAAACACTCAGTATATCGTGTTTAAATACACATTTAAAAGTCATAATTCCCAAATATATGTTGCAATCATTTTTGGAATGAGAAAATACCAATAAATCGAAACTAACATGAACTTCATATGATATTTGTACACTTGAGAACTTACATACCAAATTTGCTGACTCCAGCACCTACAGCCAATAGGATCACAGAGGTTAATAGTAGAAACAAATATGGATTCCTTAGTCCAGCCTTTTACACAACATTGTGATAGATACCCCTTTACGTAAACTAAAGGTACAGGGCATGAACAGCTTATTCTCGCATAAGACATTTGGCACGGGGCTTGTATAAGCAGATGGCAGATGGAAAGGGAAATGGGAATGGGAATGGAAATGGAAAGGCACCTACATGCGGGTACGTAATGTGTGTCACTCAGCGCACACAAACAAGCAAACACACAAGCGAGAGAGTGTGGGTAAGAGAGAGAGTGGGAGCGAGCGAGCGAGCGAAAAGTAAAAAGAAAATAAATTGTGATGGTCAAGGTCGTTGGCGTGCGCTTTGCGCAATAGAAATAAACAACAACTACAATAACAGCAACAACAATAGCAACAACAACTGCAAACTGTGCAAAATAAATACTAGATAGATAGATAAACTCAAGACGAAACACTGGGGAAACTTACGTAGCATCGTTCCCTCTACTATATACAGCTATGATAAGTAAAATGTCGCTAGGGTAATACAAATGTCTCTATTTTCTGTTAGTAAACAATTTATTAAATTTAAATATTTACCAAAGGGAACGATTAGAGCTATATAATTTCATTCAGTTTTAATTAAGTTACGTTGCTTTAATTAAACCCCCGAAGCCTTTATCTAACTTCTAACACTTCATTTTTAACTATTTTTCGAGGTTAGCTTTTTATTACAAAATGTAATATTTATAGTATTGTCAAGTTTCAAAATTAAAATTATATATATACAATTTAACTTATATTATATATATGTAAGGTTGGATATGTATTAACCAACACTTTATTATGTCTAATGGTATGATTATTTGCTAAATACAGCGTACAATAATAAGTTTGAATAACTGCTCAGCTTTCGACTGACGACGACCTCCGAATTATCACCAACGAACGAACTGCTGACAATCGACTACTTCTGATGACGATCCACTCCGACTGCTTTTCCAACTGCTTATATCGATATTTCTGCTGATATCGACTTCCACCACCGAACTGATATTCGATAACGTCGCCCTTTCTCATACACCCGTTTACATATATTATATTATATAGTACAACAGCTTGAAACATTGCAAAACTAACGATACTACATTAAACAAAATAAATGCGTTAAAATTCAGAAGGTTGCCACACTTTTGTGGCTAAAGGTAGCTAAGCTTATATTTTTCTGAATTTTAAATAAATATATATATATTTTAAATAGAGATATTATTTCTACTAAAAGAAAATTTATTTATTTTATTTACAAAATTTTAACTTACCAAGAAATTGTCTTATTAGCGAGTACTAATCCAGGTAAATGGAAAATATTCCTAGCCTTAAGAGTGATGCTAATTATAGAGCAATTTTCTGAATTCTATGGCATTTATTTTCATGTGTTATATCGATTAGGTAAAATTTATGTTAGACTTAAATATATCAAATCTTAAGCTATTTTGTTGCTGAATCTATTTCTACTAATTGGAAATTATTTCCAGCTTTTAGGGTGATCATAAATACAGGAGAATTTTTGAATTCTATGGCATTTCATTTTCTGAGCGTAGTATCGATTAGGTACAAGTTATTAAAACTTAAATATATCAAATCTTTTACTGCTGAGTCTATTTCTACTAGGTGGAAATTATTTCTACTAAATGGAAATTATTTCCAGCTTTTAGGGTGTTCTTAATTATAGGAGAATTTTTGAATTCTATGGCATTTGTTTTTCTGAGTGTACTATCAATTAGGTACAAGTTATTAAAACTTAAATACTTATATCAAATCTTCAATTGTTGAGTCTATTTCTACTAGGTGGAAATAATTTCTACTAAATGGAAATTATTTCCAGCTTTTAGGCTAATCTTAATTATAGGAGGGTTTTTGAATTCTTAGGCATTTATTTTTCTGAGTGTACTATCGATTAGGTACAAGTTATTAAGACTCAAGCAGTTTTGTTGCAGAGTCTGTAAGCATGAAGTGGGAAGAAAATTTTATGATTTAATCCCTTAATGGAATACTTAAGACTTGTTTAATTTCAACGTTATTTTTAACTACCAATACTTTTGCAGCAGTTTCTAAGATAGTTTCGCTTGGATAAGAAAGAAAACTCTGCCGATTCTGATTGTTATTGACTGAGTTCGCAGCTGAGCTCAACAACAGCAACAAGCAACATGTAACTAATTAAATATACTCGTACATTGGGCATCTCTCAGTTGCTGGGGCAGGCAATTGAAATTAACTAAGCGCAAGTCACTCAAGTGCTGAGAGTGAAACTTGCTGTAAATGTCACTCAAAGTCAATTAACTAACAATTACTTACGCCTCGTTAGTGTGGCAGGGCCCAGCAATTAGTTGGACTTCAAGTTCAATTTGCCACCATGCAACTGGCATGCAAAAAGTGTCGTTATCCTTGCACGGCAGGACATATGGCTGCAGCGGCTCGTGGCGGCTTAACGAAGGTTACTTACGATCAAGGGCAACTCAATGTCAGTAACGGGGCGACACAGTAAGATCCTTGAAAGTTGGGCGTGCATCGAAGGGGTTGTTGCTGCCCGTGTGTGCTTCCTTCATTTTGATTGTCAAGGTCCTTGTTGTCCTCGCACACTCGCACTGAGCTTTGGCTTTCAACAGCTGTGCGCCTGTTACATGCGGCGTTGAAATTGTTGTTGCTTGCATCTGTTGCGCTTTATGCCAAAGCTGCGACAACTTGTGGCTTGAATTTGCGACAGGTTGCCACAGAAAGCACTGCTTCCGTCTACCTCTACTGCTCTTCTCTCTCTCTCTCTCACTCTCTCTGTCTCAATAGTTGCAACTACAGACCTTAAAAGCTTTCCCAGCAGCTTAACTAACTGCACTACAAGCACAATTGCATGCGAGCTTTGGGTTGTTCCCTCTCTCAGCTTAAGCTTTGCCCTGTAGTTTGTCATGCAACCCAGCTGCCAAAGCTTTTGGCGAGTGCGAAAAGCTTTTCAATGCAGCTTTATTCTAGCACATTTCAAATGCATTTTCGAGTGCATTTCCAAAAGCTTTAATAGTTGTTCGAAACTAAAGAAACTTGGTGCACTTATGGTTACATTACAGACCATGTTAAGGTAGTTTTAACATGCGGAATAAGTAACATAGAACAAATGTTAATTGAGGTTAACTAATGATATGTCTAATGTTAAGTTCAAGAATTTTCCAAAAAGTTCTAAGATTTCTAAGAAACAAATAGGAAAATTCTAATTGAGAGTGTTGGACTTGGATTTGCGCTCCGTACACATTTCATATGATATATGTATAATGTTCAAGAAACTTAATGAATTTTCCCAAAAAAGTTCTAAGATTTCCTATAATAAGAAACAAAAGGGAAAATTCTCATTGAGAGTGTTGAACTTGGTTATACTCTCGTGACATATTTCATACGATATATGTATAGTGTTCAAGAAATTTAATGAATTTTCCCCTAAAGTTCTAAAATATCCTATAATATCAAACAATAAAGAAAATTCTAATTGAGGGTGTTGAACTTGATACACATTTCACGTAATTAATACAACTTTTATGGGGCTGTAATCTAAAATTTATGATTTACAAACACATACGGTATCTCTAGCCCATATAATCTCTCAGCTTGACGTGTTCATTATGACCTTTCTCCACTGCTTACGCCAGAATGCTTTAGATTGTTTGTCCTTAACCTTGAACTAGAGAAGGACCAAAAGGGCCAACCGGCCCATTAATTGTATTGTTGTTTAAACACTTTCCTTTTCTATTTGGCACATTTTTTCCGTTTCCTGACTGTCATTAAATGTTGACCACAGGCCATAAAGTCTGAGCAGCTTAGACAAAGCTGAAATTATATTGCCGTTGAGTTTGGGGGGGGAGGGTTAGTTGGGGGTCTAATGGATGTTCACCCACGCAAACAGCTTTTGACATACATACACACAATACACCTAAACATATATATAAGTATATATATACACATATAACTCTCACACGCTTTAGCACTTTGTCAAGTTTATTTTTTTTGGCTCTCTTCCGTTTTGCTTTCCTCTGCATACCCTGTAGCTAGGGGTTAACAGAGGGTGTCCTTGATCTGTGCATTTCTGAGAATTGTTGCTTATAAGCTATAAGTTTTCCTTAAAACTTACTGAATTACAGGGTATCTGTGAGTCTAGACTGGGGACAACATTGTGCCTAGTGGCGTATGTTGAAATTCATTCGGTTTTTTTTTTGGTATTGGCTTATATTTTGATTGGCTGACCTTGACTTGCAGTAACCTCTCGGTTAATTCTAGTGTTATTAATGGGAAGTCGCACAGAATTCTCGGAATTTGCCATTTCGCTCACAGCATTTCATTTGCTTCATTTTATTGTTGTGTAATTGAATTTGTCAGTCATATTGATAGGACGGACGCATTCTCCGACTCCAACCAACAGTCATCCAACAATCAGATTTAAGCTGCTTAATTATAATAAATGAACTTAACCAACGAAACCTACCTCAAAGGTTGCCAACTTTGCATATTTGGCATAGTGCCTGCCCAACCACCCTCCCAAAAAACCCCACACATCCCCACACAAGTCCTGAATTTCTCCCCATTCAGCCGAAAAACGCAAATCTCAAATTCATGGTCAATGTGTCAAACCCCCCAAAGAGACTTTGTATATAAGGCAGCAACACCATCCCCCAGTTCAAGCTCAATACACGCGCTGTTGTGCTAGGCCTAAACGTATATGTATATGTATTTCTCCCTCTCTCTCCCTCTCTCTGTCTCTCTTTCTTTCTCTCCCCCTGTGGGCGGCCCGGGTGGTTTTTCGAGCTAAAAATATTGAAACGCCAAAGGCAAGCCAAGTCTCCACTTACCAACCAGGCTGCCTGCCCAAGTTTTTCTATCCTTCGTTGTATCGCCCACTTTATTTTATGCGCTCTCTCTCTCTCTGCTTTTCTTCGTCTCTCTCTCTTGTTCCTCTTGTGCCCTCACACATCGATTTGTAACTACGCATTTTGTTCGCACTTTTTTTTACTGTTACACAATTTTTTTTTATTAAGGTAGGTTTTTCTCCCTTTCGAAGGGTTTTAAATGTTGCTTTGCGGAATTTGTAAATTAAATATTTTGGAGTGTGGTAATATTTATGGACTTACTTTATACTTTAATGACCCGTAATCGTTGTTTACGAACTTATTTGAAATGTTTTCTATTATATTTCCGTTCGAATTGCAATACCCATATGGAATTAATTGCCTTTGCTTTATTGTACTTTAGTTTCTATAACGTGTTGCCTTAGACACTTGCGTGAAATCAAACCGAAAGTGAAATTCAGAACAGGTCTGATATAATTATGTAATTAAACTTAAATTAGAATGACAGATGGAATTAGAATAGGATATGGTATGAGAACACCTACGTAGAGGTGTTTTAATAAGGAAACACATACAGAAAACGATTCTAAACGTATTGCCATAAATAATTCTGTGAAATCAAATCGAAAGTGAAATCCAGAACAGGTTTGATACAATTTAGGTACTTAAACTTGTATTAGAATGACATATGTTGAAAAAAAGTATTAGAAAAGGATACGATATGAGAACTCCTACGTAGAGGTGTTTTAATTAGGAAACACTTACAGAAAACGATTCTATTGCCATAAATAATTCTGTGAAATGAAATCGAAAGTGAAATCGAGAACAGGTCTGATACAAATTAGGTACTTAAACTTGAATTAGAGTGAGATATGTGACAAAAGTATGAGAAAAGGATATGATATGAGAACACCTACGTAGAGCTGTTTTAATTAGGAAACATCTGTAACCAGCTGGTCCTACTTTTACCTGATTTCCAGCATTGCCTGACTTCCATAAATGAGCAACAGTTTTAGCTGCCTGAGCTAGCCGAGTTATTTGTTATCTATTGTACACGTAAAGTTTGTCTTCGTTTATCAAGACGACTCCCCCGTACATTCCAAAGAGAAACATGGCGCATGTGTTTATTAACCTCTTAGGGGTATTGGTATTCGTGAAACGTTTGTTTATGCCATTCTCGGTCTGAATAATGCGTATAAGCAAACAAAAACAAAACACATACTACAAAACACAGCCAATTCATAGCAATTCATTATAATAAATATCCCGCCAGGTTGCGAGGGGGAAAGGATAGCAGTTGGGAACTGTTTCAATACTTCCTTTCAAGCTTTTCCGCATAATTCTCCTGTTTCCCCCCTCTCAGCAATAAACAGCCAACTGTCGCACAATGTACACGCGCCGCAACAACAACAATAAGGAAAACTGCTGATTAAATATACACCTAATGCCTCGGCTGTCTTATATACAACAACATGCTCCAAATAAATGGTCCTATCAAACACATCCATATACCTACATATATACAGAACAGTGCCGAATACAGTTGCCGAATTGGCACGAAAAGAGCCGAACCCAAAACCCGAAGCCGAACCGCATTCACAGTCGTCAAATAAATAGGTGAACGACCGTCGATAATACATGACCTTCAAAATAATCTGGGCCAAGTGGAATATCATCATCGTTTGTGCTCTTGTTGCTGTTTTTCGGTGTGTATAGCATTTTTATGTGCCCGCTGTGCTCTGTTCAGCCTACGAGTGGCACTCTCTCTCTCTCTGCTACATACACACACACACACACACACATAGACACTGCTCTCTTTCTCTCTTTCTCATGTTGAGCCTGCCCCCTACCTAAGTGGAGGCGCGCCTTGCCTGGCGAACTATGCGGTTCCTATGTGGGGCAAGCATTTTGTAGCTGTCGCCCAAAATATAATATATATTCTGTATAAGCTCATTTCTCAATTTCTTCTTTTTTTATGATGTGCGTAGAAAGGTTCTTGAGCAGTGAATACTTGGAATGTTCGAATATATCCCATATACAGTCGAGATTCCCTAACTCAAATTACTCATAGAGACTTCAACTTAAAGAAATATATATATATATATAGTAGTTAAGAACTATCATATAAAAAGGTCTTAGCATTACTTTATTCAAATTAAACAAACACTTTGACCTTTCTATTATTAAAGAGTTTTTATAAATTCTGAGTTTAAATTATTAAAATAAAATAATTAATTATTTAAATAAAATACTTTCAATTATCAAAAAATAATATGAGCCGGTTAGAGCTCCATCTGATCAATCTGAGCTTAATCTGATTAACTTCATCAGCCACAAACAAATTTTAATTGACTGGATATTATATTTTAGCTATTCTATCTTATTAATTTTCTATAGGGTTAAATGAAACTAAAGATTAGAATAGGATATGGTATAATAACACCTACGTAGAGGTGTTTTCATTAGGAAACACATACAGAAAACGATTCTAAACGTATTGCCATAAACAATTCTGTGAAATCAAATCGAAAGTGAAATCCAGAACATGTCTGATACAATTTATGTACTTAAACTTGAATAAGAATGAGATATGTGAAGAAAGTATTAGAAAAGGATATGATATGACAATTCAATTATTTTCTACTACAATATATATTTGAATTTATATTATAAAGGGAATTTTAAAAACTTTCACATTTTTTCATCGCATTTCTCCACTATTTGTTAAATCGAGTTAATCAATCTGTGCACTGAGCTCATATAGTGAATTATTAAGCTATTAGTACTGGAAAAGATCAATTGCATTTCAAACTGACAACAATCCATTTGAATTAGCACTTAATCTAATCATATTGATTTGTTTAACCTTAATCACGCTCTCAAATTATAAATCAGTGCTTCCATGGCATCGCCTAGTTATCTATATTAGTAATACCCGCTGCAAAAGCTTTTACTAATCACTGAAAGCGTCTGCGTTAAGCTTTTATGTGCTTTCGAATGTCGATTACATTGAGCCTGAGCCCAAAGTCATTGCACTCTTTTCAGGACAATGACAGGGCAAAAACACGATTGCACACTCAGCTGAGCACACCCTCACCCACACACACCCACACACACACACACACATACACGTTCTTTATATAGGCAGCAAGCACATGGCTGTCATTTGAATTTTATTGCCGTTTTTAATTAAAAAATCCACACTTATTTTATGAGCTCCTAATGCTAACAGAGCCATTATTCGACGCCTTGTATGCTATTTGCATTGCCAGCTCCCAGCAGCGATTGCCCAGCGAGGCAATCAGCCAGCCTGCTGCTTGTGCCTCACACAGTTTTCCCCACAGTTTTCGTCCTTGCCCGATTTTCCGAGTTCAATGCTCGCTGAAGGTTACAATGTCGCTCGGCTACGTCAGAGACAGCCAAAACCACGAACTGTGTGCATGGAAAAATGTTTGGGGCATAAGTAATTAAGACGGAGATACGAGTACATACAGGACAGGTTCATACACATGCTAAATATTCTGAAACAATAAGAATAAAGACAAGCTTTCCAAAGCTAAATATTGGCATTAAGAGTTCGAAATTATATTTATATTTTACAATATTTAACTATAATAGATTACATTAAAGATAAATAAATAAAATAATAATAATTAATTATAAGTTGCGCGAAATAAGTAGATAGGACACCAGTGTCCGTTTTATACAAAATAGAGCTACATTTATCCTTAAAGTTGGTCAAATAATATGTTAACTTTAGTACATATTGGGACAATAAATTAAAACTGCTAGCTATGAAAAAGTAACAAAATATTGTCAAACAAAATAAGTAGCACAAATTATTGAAGTTCCTTTTTCTATATTTTCAAAAGATGTGACTTAAATATAGTTCAAATAGTTAAAATAGAGCATCCATTATTGTTTAACAGTAAAATACGCTTTGGCATTGAATTAACCGATGTTTTAAGCAAAAGATGCTCTAAATTGCTCCATTCGAGGATAATGGCATCTTCAGACTATCGTACTTATATAAGGGAGAGATCCCTAGCAACGAGGAATTCACCTCAAAATTAAATTGAAAGCATTCTACAATTTTATGCAAAGGATGCTCCATTCGAGGATTATAACATCTTTGAATCCTTTAGACTATCGTACTTATATAAGGGAGAGATCTCTGGCATCGAGAAATTCACCTCAATATTAATTTGAGAGCATTCTACAATTTTATGAAATTAAACTAAATTCATTTACATATATGTATGAATTTAATTTCGATATTATAAATCGATATATTATCGATACTTAGAACAGTTGTTTTCCCCAATTGATAATATTTAATCGAACAGTTTTTTTCATCATAAGAAAACTTGTTTGTATCTATTACGTTACTGGAAATATCTTTTGGATTTATAGATGGACCTTCAATTCTTTATTTTTTTTGTGTTATTGTAACCAGACTAATCTGTATCTTCAGATCTCAACTGAGTTGATTAGATATACCTATAATGCCAATAGAATTCTGCAATTCAACTAACAAATCTTCTTTAATCTGTCTATTGTTGTCTGTATTTGCAATTTATTTAAAATACTCCCTATAACGATGACATATTTTGGAACTCTTGGGTAGCCGCATTATCTTTCTTTGTCTGTATGTTCGAAACATGCTTATATCTAGAGTAACTTAAATGGTAACCCCCTTAAAGCTTACCACTCTACAGTCTGGCTTATGATATCAAGAGCCATTTGTATTGAGTACACTTGGCTTAAATGCCATTGTCGCTGGCGCTTAATACGTTTAATGGAGCAGCAAAGCGAACCATCGAACAACCTAAAGAACCGAACAATCTGGCCAGCCCACACCCATACCCACACCTCACACCCCACACCCCACACCCACACACCCACAGCCAGCACGGCAGCCCATGGCAACCAACGGCTGGCTCAAATGCAACTCGTTGCAACTGCGGCTGGCTGCTGACCCTGAACTCGGGCGACGACACAGAAACTGAAACTTGCCACAGCAGGCAGCAGTTAATCGCGGGGGTGGGTGGCAGCAGGCAGCAGCAGGGCTGGGCAGTGGGCGGCACTTGGATCTGGGTCTGACTCTGAGTCTAATTCTGTCTGTGTGTGTGTGTGTGTGTGTGAGTTGCACAGATGAAAAGTTCAAAATCGTACACTGACATTTTGCTGCAGCTCTCAATGTCGCGCTTCTTTCTATTGGCTTGGCAGACTGAGCTGGGCGCTCACATACATACATATGTAGCTCAAGGATTGCTTAGGACTCACACATACACACAAGTCGCATGACACAGATACAGATACAGCCTGGCTTTTGGCGCGATTTTGTTTAAGCTTTCTCACGTCCCGTTCTCGCAGGTTCTCCCCGTTCGCTGTTCGCTATTCGTTGTTCGGTTGTTCGTCATTCGGCCTTGAATAATTCTTCTGTCATTGGCATTTTTACAGTTCATTTAACTTTCGGCGACAGGACAACGTTGTTGGCTCTTGCTGCTAACCGGACAGCCAGTCCATTGGCATTCTTTGAAACGCCTTAATCGATTTTAAACGCTTAGGCGTGTCATTTTCATAGCGATTTGTGTGTAATTTACATTTATTTATTTATTAACATAACATACTACATTTTACATATCATAATATATATCACAATGCTTCATTATCGTTTATGAAAGTATCAAAAGTTTAGATATAATTTGTATTTAACTGTTTTCTTCAACTCTAAGTCTTTTAAGTTGTTGACTATGAGTACTTATTAAATACATAACCTCTTCAAATTTGAATCAACGCGCCACATGGCGAAAAGCTTTTTGAGAAGCTTT
This sequence comes from Hirtodrosophila histrioides, assembly GCA_037075165.1. Taxonomy (NCBI): domain Eukaryota; kingdom Metazoa; phylum Arthropoda; class Insecta; order Diptera; family Drosophilidae; genus Hirtodrosophila; species Hirtodrosophila histrioides. The sequence goes on from JBAMCL010000491.1 coordinate 610,783, forward strand.
GTTAGACAACATTGCCACTTTGAGTATAACAGCTGACGATAACAGTTGCTTAACAGCTATTTGTGCAATAACATGACCAAATGAGCTTAACATTTGGGGCTATCAAACAGCCTGTGTTATGGCACTGTTATGTTGTTTGTGGCTCTGTTATAAGCAGCTGTTAAATTTGAATTGGCGCTTTGTTTGTTGTTTTCTTAATAAACTAGATGCCGACTGGAAGCACTGATTTCAGTTAACTATTATATACAACACAAAGTACCAAATGGCACTTAAAGATATGATATTTTACAATAATTGCAAACCCCTCATTGCCCACTGTTAAAAACTTAACAGCAATGTTAAGTCTCATCGTTGCATGTTAAGGTTCTGTTAGACTCCGTTAGCAAGTGTCAAAATGACCCACTGTAATTTTGTTCTGGCTAGAGGCAGAAAACACAGAAAACAGGCTGTGGCGTAGTGTGTTTGTTTTGTTGTTCCGGTGCTTGGCGCTCAAAAAAACTTTCGGCATTTCAAGCGAAATATATTCTGCAAATTATATAGTACAATTGCCTAATTAATCAAGTGTCATAAATCAAAAGACTCAGACTCGGAGAGAGAAAAACAGAATATAAATAAGCCTTAATTAAATATATAAATTTATGTGTGCGCTCAGCTAAAAGTGAAAATATAATACAGTATAATGTTTAAACAAATTGTTGCATTTATTAGATGAAAATGCATAAAGAATTGTCCAAAAATAAAACCCGTAAAAAATTGTTGTTGCCAAGCCGAGAGTGCAAGTGTTATTTGTGTTATTTTGTGATATTTGTATAAACAATAATTAATTAGTTAATATACCCAACAACGTGAATTCATTAGCCAATATAACGGGTAAACAGAGACTAAAAAAATACTAGTTAGCTAGCGTATTCAATTTTATAGAAATTCTTAAACTAAAAAGGTGCCATAAGAACAAAAGAAGTGATAAAACTTTGCTTATTCATAAATTGTATAGTCTATATAAAAAAATCAAAAATTACCAACAAAAACACACAAATTTTGAAAAGACAATCAGCAGTTAATAACTTAGTATAAAAGGAGCTAACAATCAAAATTTGCATTCATTTAAATAAATTAAATAATTGAAAATGACAGTGGGCAGTCGGGAGGATCTGTTTGCTCAGGCCAAGCATATCGATGATACGGAACGTTTGATTGGACGAGTCCTTGCTGGTGAGTGGGGAATACTTAACTGATTCCTAGAGATCTAACTACTTGGCAGTATATGTTATAAATCATTTGGACTAAGCCTAAGACCTGTAGCAAATAAAGTATCATTATTTGCATTTAGTATCTGCTCCCAATTTTATCATCAATTTACACTCTCTGCGCTCAGTTGCCAAAAAACTAAATGAAATAGAAATACTTTCGCTTTCTATTGCGTATTTTGTGCGCTTCCTCTGCGGTCGTTGAACTCATTAACCTAAATTTCCATCGTGCAAATCAACAAGCCGCAAATGTTATATAGAGAATTCAAACGCGTCAGAGCGATAGCAAACAAATTCTTCTTACTGTGAATACCCTACAGCGAAAGGGTATTTGAGTGAGTTCATACTTCAAATGGCATACAGTTGAAATATATATTTCGTTTGTGTAAGTCTGGCAACGCTAAGACAATAAGTTGGCAGCACCCTATCGACGAGTTGGCAGCGCTCTTTGAAAATGTTGCCACACTGATCTAATCACATTAATTTTAGCCTATACACTGATAAAATAAAAGGTTGTAAAGTTTTTGTCTCAAAACTAAGAATTTTGCTTAAAGAATATGCCAGATTCTTGAAAATAGACATCTTGATTTTAAGAACATTTCAAATTAGACCAATTTCTTATTAAGCAGATCAAAAATTCTTACATTTTCAAGATCAGAAATATAAGTTTAAGATTACTACAATCATTTAGTGATAGGGCGTTTGTACTGCGACCTTATAAGATCTATTGTATCCCCAAGTATGCGATTAAAACTTATTAATATTTAAACCATACATGTTCTTATTTATAGAAATATATGTTTCATAAATTTAGAAATTATTTCTACTACATTTTCTTGCTTTTATTTTTCTGAGTGTGGTGAGGAAATACATTCAAGTTCGATCATAATTCAATTTGAATTATATCTCTTTATTATTAACACTAATAAGTCTTAAAGAAGTTATAAATTTATTGCTTAATGTTAAGTTGTTTTTAACATAGAAATTTTGAAATTCTAGATAGTCAAAATTTATTATATGAGTGAGTAAAACAAGTAATTATTAAGTAGGCCCTTAGTAGTCGGAAATTAGCTGGTTTTTAGCTTAAACCTTTAAAGCTTAACTATCAATATTAATAAATTAGAAATAAAAATAAATTATTAAGTAACTGTTAATATACTAATTTTGACTTATTCTTCTAAATTTTTTATTGATTTAAAAATATTCCTAAATTTATATTAAGATCATTTAAAGTTGATGAAAACAAGTATTATATCAGAGTTAAATCAGGGGCTGCGCTGACGTATACTTAATATAAGCGCAGTGCGCTCTGGCTGCAAATATTAATCATACGCGGCATAATCCAATTTTGTTTGTTAATCAGACAAGTAAATATATATAGTATATATATATATACATATAGCAGCGACAAGTCGGCAAATCTAAACGCAATAGCCGAGCACAGGCACGAAGCAAACGCACGAAAGTAAAAGCAGCAACGACAACTACAACTACAACGATATCAACGGTTTTGTTGTAAAATCTAGGCCATGGACTCGTGCGGTCGTTGAACTTGGCGAACGCCGTCAACGGCTGAGAGATAGGCACTAGAAAAGGGGGAAAGGGAGCAAGACGAGCAAAAAATTCGCTTTCAATTGATAGCGCGCGAATTCTGGAGAGAGAGAGGGAGGCAGAGCGCGGGAGTAGGCGCTAGTTCTCAAATATTGCTCATACGCCCCCGAACAAAGCAAATCGTCCAATGTTTTAGTGGTTCAGTGGTTCAGTGGTGCAGTGGTTATTTTTTATAGCCCCAACTGGTTCCGTTCACCATATTTTCATGCATTGTGTCACACACGTGGCACACACAGAGCGCTCTAGCTTAAAGTATTTGGGGCATTTGTTGACATTTGTGGCATTCATATATATGTATGTATATTTATTTACTTTTTGTGGCTTTTATTTTTTGCCATTTAGATTTGTGGCCATTCATTTATATTTATTTTGGCCCACTGACAAACGTTTGAGAGGTTCTTTGTATTTATTGTGGCTTGTGGGAAGAACATACATAGTTGTAAACTATATGATATATAGCCAACCCTAAAAGTTCAAACCAATATTCGCATTGTCAGTTTCTAAACGTTTCCAATGCCTGTTTGTAAAGAAAAACAAAGTTTTTGCTACACGATCTAAAAGTTCGTTTAACAAGAAGTACCTTTTTTAGGGCATACATATTATTTACAAGGTTTACCCCCTGAAGAAGGTGTAAGGAGGAGAGTTTTGATAAAGAATGTGACATTGTTTTTATTAAAATTAACTACAACAGCCTTATTAACTCGAAACACAAAATAATTTACCACATTTTTCCCATCCGTGCCTCTGGATATTTTGTAAAGGTTATAAGGAACTTAGAAACCGATCTAACAAAAATCTTCATATCATATCACACATTAAACCTAAGGCCTATTTCCCGTCCGTGGGCATGGGTGGGAGTAAATTTTTCAAGTTTCATACAACAGTTTTCTGCCCGAGGGGTTAGAAATTTCCCAAAGTCCCGGTATGTTATTGACACGAAAAATTTGATTCTTTGTAAGGCGAGAGTGGGATGAAAGCTATTTGCCAGATCGACAGGATGTGTATGCCTTAGCCTCCTTGTTGCCCTAAGGCCATTTATTCTCCTCGCTCTTAGTAATCATCTCGCCATACAAAAAGTACCCAGTTTCAGCTTATGTCAAAATAGAAAACATTTGATATGCGTGATTCTTTCACCCAAGTCTTGGAACTATACATTGGCGATAAGATAAGTTAGCGACATGATATAGATATAGAACGTTACCCACTTGAAACTACTGAAAGTTTAGCTGAGAGGCCTCTGCTCACTCTCAAATCCCCCAACCAACAATTGGCGCTCTCAGCTGGCACTTTTCGCATAGTTCAATGCGATTCATTTACCCTCAACTTATATACACAATGCTCCCGCACCTTTGCGCCCCCACTATCCCTATCCCCACTACTTATGCTCTCCCACCAGCTAAAGCTCTCTCATTTTGGGGTTCTATGCGCCGTGGCTTTGGCCTTGGAATTGCTTTGAATAGCTGCCTCGTTCATTGACCTGAGACTCGATTCTGTTTTTTCGCTCATATCTGTGCCTCTGTATCTGTGTGTGTGTGTGTGTTTTAGTGTTTTAGTGCGTGTGTGTGTGATTGTGTTTATTTCTATTATCACCATAGTCGATGTACGGGGCGATATGAATACCCATGCTACGCCAATCCGCCCGTCTCATGACCTAATAAAATTTGCCTGCTGTTAGCGCTGCCTACGCGACTAAGGCGTTCCAGGGGGGCTGGGGAAAGCGGGGCTGCGCTATCAATTGAGGCAGCAGCCATAGATTTGTTCAGATACCTACAGGGCGTATACAATATATATATATTTACTATATAGACGTCTAATTGCTTGCCATTTGTTGAGTTGCTTTGAATTTGAATTAATAGTTTGGCGACAAATAAGTGCTGGCACTTACACACATTACACATACGCAGCGTGCACCACAGCAAGGAAGGGGGAGAGAGAAAGGGAGAGATTGTGGGTCAGGGTATGCCCCGACTGCAGTTGCTGTGTTAAATGCATCATCAACTAGGGCCAATGCACGACCTTCAATTCGTTTTGCCGCTGCTCGCCATTTGATCAACTCTGTGTTGCCTCTGCTATGCCCCGCCAAGTGTTGACCCCGATTTTGCGGGCATTTTTTTGCCTGCAGCCCAAAAGCTACATAAATGTTGTTCTATCACAGTTAAGAGCACTTAGATAAGACTACAGAATTATTAGATAGATAAACTATTTCCTGTGTATAATGAGTCTTCGAAAATTCACTTTGAATATTACCTATGTCATGCTCATATAAATGGGGATTTATTTGTAATAAATATATGTAAAATTAAAATTAATATAAATAAAACTAATTAAAATTCATATATAAATAAAAGATTAATTTAAAATGTAATAATTTCAAAAAAATATATAATAAATGAATTAAATGAATAAAAATATAAATAAAAAATATAAAATATAAAATAAAACATATGCAGCTAATAATAATTATAAATACATAAACAATATCAATTCCAATTAAAATTTAAATAAAAATATGAAAATTTATAATTAAATATATATAATATAATAATAATAATAATAATAATAATAATAATAATAATAATAATAATAATAATAATAATAATAATAATAATAATAATAATCAATATTATCGATACTTTTAAATTTTTGGAAATTGATTAAACTTGTAGACCGTAGAATTTACAAGCAAGATTTTAATACAAGTTGTAATGTGAAGCATTTAATTTTTGCCAAAGATGGGAAAGTTCCGATACTAATGATATTTTAAAATTGGAAACATGTCAATAGTACACTCAGAAAAATAAATTATATAGATTTCAGAAAATTAGCCTACAATAAAGATCACCCTAAAGTCCAGAATCAGTTTTCAATTAATGAAAATTAATACAATTTAGTAGAAATTATTTTTATTAAATATAACAAATATTTTAATTTATTTAGAAATAAGAAATTTACTATTTAATTTGAAATAATTTACTTAGAAATAATTTTCTAAATTTGTGAAATTATATTTCTAAAATTTAGAAAATAAGTGATTTTTTTTTTTTTAATTTTTTTTTTTTATGAGTATAGAAAATAAATAAGGCTAGCTGCCTTTGGTTAAAAAAGTATGGTGACTTTCTTGTTTTTATGCCATTCATTTTTCTGAGTGTAGGAATATAGATATTTTTATGGCATTTATTTTCCATGTGCGTATATCGATATTCTTACTATTATTTTTTTTTTAATAATACAAATTTGCATATTTACTTAACTTGTTAATACTGCTACCTTTTTGGCAGCTTGAACAAGTTGTAAATATATTTTAAGTCTACTTATGTACAGACTGGTAATATAATATTAAAGCTAAGAAAACAAATTAAGGTTTATTCATAAAAATAATAATTTCTTTTAAGTCTTTGCTGCATTTCTAATTAGTTCTCACCTTAATTTCTTTACAGGTGAGTTACTCAAGACACTTCTGATTACAAGAGCATTTGGCAACTCATTTAAGCGTAAGTTAGACAAATTGAATTGACAGAAATCCGAGCACACAAGCTCGGCTCAAACTAACGAACAAACGAATGCACGGCGAATGTCATTAGAGGTTTTTCACCTGTGGCAGCTGTGGCAACCTTGCAAAGCAATGCAATGAACAAAAAAAAAAAACAACTAAAACTGAGTCAAATAACTCATAAAAATAAATGTCTACTTATTAATGCACTCGGGCTATGTGTGTGCCCGCTCCCCCTCTGTTGTCCCCCCCTTCTGCTGCTCCGGCCTACACGATTTGCATTTTGCAATTGAAATCAAGTGAACACAGCGAGAGAAGAGAATGCAACATTCGCTTTGTTTGTTCGTTGCTTCTATGCAATAAATAAATTCAACATAATTTTTCTTAATGTCATTTTTTTCTCTCTCTATTTTTTGTTATTTTTTTTTTTGCATTTGTCGTCGTCTAAGCAAACGGCAAAACTCAGTCGAGAGTTGAATGCACGGGCAGCATTGTAAAGCAATAACCTCGATCTAAATTTACACACAGATACGCCAGTACACACACACACACAAACACACACGTGTGTATATGTGTTGGTGCAGCTGCAACAAAGTGTTTTATAGTTTGTGCTGTCCGTGTCTGTGTTGAACTTGCACTCAATTTGTATACTCGAAAAACACACACACATATATATATACAGAGTATATATGGTGCCGAACCATTGAGAGAGACATTCGGCATTTTGTTCGGAGCTTTTGAAAGCTTTTAGCGCGGCACGTTTTTATCTGCTCGTTTGGCACGAACGGAAATGACAACGGTGCTTACGAGCGCTAATGAGGGGCGGCCATTGGAGTCCTCAGTTATTGTGCTAGCTTTGTATTATCATGTTCATCTATGCGACCTATTATTTCTTGAATTAAGTATATAAACTTCTTTTAAATATCCAATTATATTAGACAATCATATTTTGATTACCTTTGGAAGTAAGTTTATTAAGAAAAGATCGTACTTATGTATATACATACAATATGAGTAGCCATCAAATTATGATTCTGTTTTAAAAAGGAGACAAAACCCTTCAAAAATTAGAAAAGAATATGAATTTTTAAAAAATATATATTCATTTTAATTTGACATTTTTAAAAGGAGAAAAACTCTTAAAAAATTAGAAAAGAATAAGCATTTTTTAAAATATATATATTAATTTTAATTTGACATTTTAAACTTAACAAGTCATAAAAAAACCAATCTCCTTTTGAACTATCAAAGTTGTCTAATATTTTTTATTTTATATTTTTATTTTTCTTGGCAGTTAGGTTTTTTATTTTATTCTTTATTTTTTTAAATATGTGGTAGCTATGGGCAGTAAGCAAGTAAAAAGGATAAGCATAGTATTCTTTAAAATATATATTTATTTTAGTTTGACACTTTAAACTTGACAAGTTTTATGCAAAAAAAGACAATTTATTAGAATTATCAAGGTTGTCTAATCATTATTTTCTGCATATTTAGCAGTTATTTAAAAAGGATAAGCATTGTATTCTTTAAAATATATATATTTATTTTAGTTTGACAATTTAAACTTACAAAAAATTAAAAAGACAATTTCTTTTAGAATTACAAAGGTTGTCTAATCATAAAGGAGTAGTATTCTTAAAAATATATATTTATATTATTAGTTTGACAACTTAAACTTGACAAGTTTTATGGATAAAAAAGACAATTTCTTTTAGTATTATCAACGTTGTCTAATCATTATTTTCTGCATATTTGGCAGTTATTTAAAAAGGATAAACAAAGTATTTTATTTTTCAAAAATATATATCCTAATGTGACATTTTAAACATGAAAATTTCGCTTAATTCAGTTCTTTGACATAAATTCAAATAAGAGTAAACTAAACATAAACAAAAATGGTATTTTTACGAGTAAATGAAATTACCACATTAAAAATGGTACAGTTTCTACAAGCAGGAGCACTTAACACTGAAATTTATAGGTTATCAATTCAGCATTATGTTGCGGCATTAATAATTTCAATGGCCAAAAGGAAAATGAAATGTGAATCCAACAAATCCGTTTTGGCAAACCAACCCAAGCAAATTTGAATGCACATTCTCTCTGTAGTAGAAGCAAGCTCACACAATAATAATGCAAATGTGGAATACAAATTTTTAGAGGTTATTTCGAAGCGGGTCAATTCAGTTCGTTCGCCCGCCTTCGTTGAGCGCCATATTGCAAACTGCACGTGACCTCGTTGCGGGCAGGCAGGCCTGTTTGTTGTTGTTGCTGTTGCTGTTGCTGCTGCTGATTCTGGCGGCGGCGTCAAATGCATTTGTAACATACTTGTATACGAGTACTTGTGTATGTGTATGTGTGTGTAGTTTATGCACATTTTTCTAGTCGCAGAGAGCAAATTGAAGTCGACAAACGTTCATGAACTCAATTCGGGTTTTCCTTCAAATGCACACACACACACACATCTATGTGTGTATGTGTGTGCAATGACGTCAAAGAGCAACTGTAAATTTTATATGCTTTACTGTGCTTGCACAGAGCTTTTAGCACTATAGCTTATAGGCAAAAAGTTTCTTAATTTGTTTTGACATATTTTAATTACAATTTATAAGTGAATTTATTAGATTTTTTAACGCATTTTTACAACCAAATTTTACTACATTTATTAGTGAATTTATTAGATTTTCTTATGTATTTTAATTGAACAATTTATAATTTAATTCTATAAATTAAGAATGGCCTTTAGGCGCTACACCGAAAGAAAACAGTTGAATATCATAGAATAATGTAGCATACTTTTGAGCATAAATGTAATTCGTTTTATATCCATATGTCGACAGTGGCGCTCTCTATGGCAAACGAACGCAACTGCTTTTCAAACTGTTGAGGCATTAAAAAAACAATAGCTGGCATTTCAATCTAATACTTTTCTTTCAATTGCCTTTTTAAAATATCGTATTCAAGTTAACTATATTTAATAATACCCCATTTGTACACATTTTATGTGTACAGGGAGTAAAAATTCACTTGAAGCGCACAACATAGCCACAGCGCCATCTAGCGGCAGCTGACAGCAATCAGCTTTGTAAGTCCAAAGCGTTTGGCAAGAGCTGCGCAAAACGGCCGCTAGAGGCGTCGTTGTTGAGCTCTGTGCATGGCAAACTAAGCACGTTAAGCTTTGGTTGTGCGGGAAAATTTAATTCAAATTTAAACAAAATGTTCGTTATTATTATTAGTTTAGTTATTGCAGAGCTCTTATAAAAATATTGAAAAATCTAGCAGCCAGTAGTAAAAATTAATGGAATTTACATGCTTTTTGGAGTAGCATCGAAGCGATCAAAATTAACGCTACCAAAGGTCCTTCCTCTAAACTAAAAGAGAACAAAATGGACCCTTTTAACTAAACGAGCGAACTATTTACATAGTTTATATAGTAATTTGATCTTTTGCATCCTTGAGTTCCATAGTCCTTTGTTCTGTTCGATTGATTCCGAATATAATCGAAAATTTGTTTTGCTGTTCATTAAAGTCAATAGGACTTAAATCTGCAATATTAAACCTATTTACAAGCTTTATTGGTGCTTGTTTAAATTAGCTAATAAATTAGTTTATAAGAATCTTTAGATCTTATAAATTGCGATCAATTTCCAACTTAACAGACACATGCTACCACTAATAAAATTTGGGACCTTTAGGCTATGAACCGTCATGCATATTAATGTACTGCATAAATAGAGCAGAAGCAGGCAATTCTTTGGCTATTGCGCATTGGGTTTTCGAGCTAGGGCCCTACGCCCTGAAGAATCTCCATTGGCACCCTGCGGCTCATCTACAATTGAGATTGCCCTTTGAATTTGATAATCAAAATAATTAAAACACTCAACAAGTTTATGCGCATTACAATTTGGGTTGGCCCTTCTCAATACGCTCAACGTCTCTTCCTGCAGTCGCTCTTTCTCTCGCTCTCTACCTCTCGGTTCTCCTACCTTCTGTTCTTTTGCTTGGTAGCTTTTCTCCTCTGACTGCTTTCAAGGTTGTTCGGACATTGACATTTTCATTATTTTTTGGGCAAAACAGCACAAAAAAAAAAAAACAAAAAAGTTTGCTTTTTGTTGGGTCGCTTTTTTTCTCTTTTTTGGTGCGTATGTGTGCGTTTCTCCATCTTCGCTCTTTGATTTTGTATGGTTTTTGTGTTTTTTTTTTCTTTCTTTCCTTTATAATGTTGCCCGCATAAAATTTAACTAAAAGATGTTAAGCGTCAGGGTACTGAAAAGTTGTTTCATTGCCTTGCCTTGCCTCGCCTCGCCTCGCCTTTCATTTCTCTTTCTTTTGCTTCCCCGGTGGCTCTGGGGCTCCCAAAATGGCGCCGACATGCCGCGTGCCACGTAATCGCCTCCCCCACAACGATATCTAGGTAAATAAGCAATCAAAATGTCTAACACGTTCCATCAGCCCAACGGGTAGCCCTTGGCTTTGAACAGTTTCTGCGGTTAGCTTCCTCCTTGGTGAAGTTCAAGTTCATATTACGCATTTTGAATGCCGATTCCATTGTGCATATCATTATACCCTATTTCCTACATACTGGATAAAGAGGGTATCTTAAAGTTGTGCAAACGAACTTGACAGCCAACGAGAGGTATGTTCGACCCTAGATAAAACAAATTTTGATATGTGGTTCTCCAATTCTAGCGCAGATTCAAATGCTTGATATCTTCTTCCGCTTTTACCTAGTCGAAAAACAATAATTGCAATACCATTTTTCAATTGATTTTAACATGTCATCTTTGTATCCTAAATTTCATAACGATCGGTTAATAAAAACCAGAGTTATTCAAGTATCTATTGTCAGTAGGGAGTATAAGTGTTTTAAGGTACTTCAGAGCTGGATACAAGGTGTTTCCTAGACGAACAAAGCACTCTTGCTTAAATTCTTGTTGCTTTTTTTTTGGCAACGCAATTGTAATTGAAACTTCTGAATTCGTGGCACGGCTTAGGCACAGAAATGCCCATAAGAGAACTTCGAACCTAGGCCAGATATATAGTGCTGCTTACCATCTAGGTAGGCCGCTTGACAACTGAGCCGTGACATGGCCAAAAGTTACTTGAACTTGTCTAATAACGCCGCCTGGCAACACAATTAGTGACTTGCAAAAACAAATTAAGCCAGTTTGCAAAAGCCAATAGAAAGAACGACCAGAGGATACCCTGTCGCAATATTCAGTACTTTAAGTATTCCCAGACAGCAAGAGAGCTACAACTAAAATTTAGACTGTGCGGAAATAAATGAGTGCCGAAAGTACCAAGTCTATAATCCACACAACCTTTCAGAAGCCCTAATTGCAGGGTATAAAAGCACAAACTGAACATACTTGCTTACATTGTTTTCAGTGGCTCGTTTAATAGGCTTTGGCACTAGAACTTTAACTTCAAGCCGCCAATGACATCAGCAGCCTTGTCTGAGCCTACAGCAATTTAATTGTTAATAACATTAATCATGAGTCTCTTAAAACTAACAACTGCCATCATTATTATTAGCATAATCGCAACCTTTAAGCATTATCTAAGAACTTGGATCACAGGCATGTACTTTACGAGCATAGAAGATTCTAATGTAGATTTCTTCTCTGCTGAGAATAGACAGTATTTTCATAGTGAAAGAAGTCTTTGAAACATCATATACTTTAAATTTGCCTTTAAGTATTACCATATCCGAGTCAGTATACCGATAAATAGAATTTCGATTACCATGACTTGCCGTTTTCAGCATTCCCAATAAAATAAAGAATAAGAACAACAGTCGGATGGTTCGAAAACGCATTTCAGTCGAATCTCCATGCTGCCATTAACCCATTTCCAAAAGAGCTGGCCAAAAGCAGGCCATGGTCACAGCACAAGAGTTACATAAAGTCTAGCAGCCGGTTAAGGAAAACAAAAAGCGAAAGAAAGCAGCGCAAGCAGCACAAAAAGAAAGCACTGCACAAAAGAAAGTAGCAGAGAGAACAGCCAAAGAGAACAGCGGGTCACTTACAGCAGCTACTTTTGATTTCAGAATCAACAGAGGAGCAACGAGAATGACGAGAATACAATATTATAAGGTATTGCTTCTGTGATATTATACTCGGTGCCCATGGGATTGATTTTGTGCTACATTTTAAGACTAGACTAACCAAATTTGGGATGTGAATTATTAGTGAGCTCCTTGAACGATTGGATCAAAGATATTTTGGTCCCGCTTCACCCCCGCACTGAAAAAGGGCAAAACCTAAAAGGTTACTAAAGGTAATTTATAACTATATCCCTCAAAATTTCATTAAGAATGAGCTGAGTGGAACATTGGAAGCTTTCGACTGTAACATCCTTACTAGTTATTTAGCTCTTTTCTTTTGAAATTTTATTAAGTATATATCATTTGTTAGTTTAAAGATTGTGTCTGCTTCTTCTAAGTAATTTTTTCCTTTTTTTAATCAAAGTTGCTCAATTTATTGTATTTTCATTTCAATTTCGTTTCGCATTTGATGTGTATAATCTTCAGTTAAACTGTTCGCACATTCTAAACACTATAATTTACGGATCCCAATGCATATATCCATACATCCAATTAAAATTGCTGACCTTCGATGCGTGCTTTGACCCACGGCTCTGAGTTTTAGCCATTGTTTTGATTAAATATTATTGTCTCACAACACAGATTGTATTAGGTGTTTGAACAAGTTTTTCAACAGTTTCGCTTAGAATGGCCAATTTTTTTTATTTTTGTTGTATATATATTTATATTTTGTTAAATAATGAAAGCCAAATAGTGAACCGGTTAGCTTCGACATAAGATCATCAAATATAAACAGTGTAGGTCTGAGCTCAGAGTCTATAAATGTATCTAAACAAAAGGAAAATCTCCCAGCACGCATTATATTTTTAAATGATGTTTGATATTTCACACCCGCACCAAAAACAAAACTATTATAAGCTAATGCCACGGCCTATCCCGAGCTCATTAGAATGTATTTTTGTAAAGTTTTTTCTTTATATTCCTGCTTTCTGTATCTTTATATTCTTTTTTTTTTTTTTGCGTTCTACTGTGGTCCCCGACCGAGCGACCGAAAGACCAAGCGACTCATAGACACAAAGCCGCTCAGCTCAATTCAAATTCGTTCTAGTTTCATTAAAAATGTATCTGAGCAGAGCGAGAAAGACGCCAAGGGACAGAGAGAGAGAGGGAGATTGCTCGTGTATTTATGTATCTCACATTTGTATCTCCATCTGCGGCCGAATGTTTACCCGGCTGCCTCGGATCGCTGCGTGTGCGTCGCGTCGCCGTCGCCGTGGCCGTTGCCGATGCTTCCATTGTGCGTGTGCGTAGCAAGTTTACTGACCTTGAACTTCGAAATAATTTTTGTTGCTGTGTGTACCCCGAAAATGCGAGCTACGAGCAGCACATACATAAATTTCAAATAGAGAAACACCAACAGGCGACAGATACAGATACAGATACAAATACAGAATATGAATATGTGCACTCGTTTTGTACTTATGTACTTGTTTTATATAGATCATTTGCCTTAGGCCCTGCCCCCTGACCACAATTCAGCTATTTATTAGGCCTGCACTCAGAAAAACCAAAAAAAATAATAATAAAATAATAAAAGATCACCCTAAAAAACAGAAATAGTTTCTGTTTAGCAGAAATCATCTCTAAACTAAAATAAATAAATATTTCATCACAAAAATTAGGCGACTTTCTGCATTGTAGTATATTTATTTTTTCGAGTGTGCCCAATATTATTTTAGTCAAAATTAAATAATGGATATATCGTACTCATAAATTGCTTCCCCGCCGCACAATGTCTGGCAGTTCAACATAGTTCGATTTGGATATAACCTTCGCTGCTCGCATAGATAAAGGGGGGCCTATAGCTAATATTGAGTGTCATACTTGGTATAAATTGTTTGGCGTTCAGTTCACGTGCGTTTCAATGATAAGATACGCGAAACAGAGCATTTACCTGGGCCCTTGGTGCTGAACTCTAACAAGGGCTTTTTGCGCATTTGGCGCGTGTGTAACCAAGATCAAAAACCTACCTTCGATTTAGAGATAAATATATACAATACTGTATGTATATAAAGGCAGTACCCTACCACGCTTTGCCGTGGCATAAAAAAACTTACCAGTCTATTCCCTCCCGTGCCTTATAATCTTACGATATCTCCCACACATTTGACCTTAAGCCCATTTCCCGTCCGTGGTAACGGGTAGAAGTTGATTTTTCAAGTTTCATACAACAGTTTTGCGCCCGTGGGTGTAGATTTTAGATTCACTAAAACCGAACGAACGTTTTTATATATTAAGTTTATGTACATTCACCATTTGAAACTTACTATCAATCAAATAAGAATACATATAATTTTCTGTCTTTTTCACTCACCGTTCTACATTTTCCATTCCAAATATGTGTATCTTTTGTGCCCTTCTCTATAACACTTCCTCTGTCTGCCCTGTTTTAAAACAGGTACCATAAAACAGGGCTATAAACACAACAAGCTGACAGTTCATTCATCAGGCGACCCTTTCTTCCTCTGATCGCTCTCTAGAACATTCGTAAACAGGCCAACACCACAGCCACAACCACAACCAAAGAACCAGAACCAGAACCATAACCTAACACACAAGACATACCACCGGACAGTCCAATCCAATTGGAATGGAAATAGAACAAGAATCCGAGGCGGGTACCTGTAGTATTCATGAATCTATTCAAGCTCTTGCGAGTACTAAAAAAACAAACACTAAATGATTTTCTTAATTTTAAATTACGCTTACGTCAACCGTAATCTTCATCATCATCAGCATAATATCATAATGACTCACCTAAACGGCAAAGGGGCAAGCGGAGAGAACAAGAATTTATTACGAAGTACATATGTAAGCCGTAAAAAAAAGTAATAAAATATAAAACTTTTGCTAATTTATTTCATTTACAAACACTTCCGCACAAATCTTTTATTGTCTTTATAATGATACTCCCTATTTTGTGTTCGATTTTAAATACCCAAATAAAGGAACCAGCCTTGAAGAACTATATAACTTGAAAAGAGACCGATTAGACTTTAATATACTCTGCCATAATTAAACATAATACGCAGAAAGTGAGAATTTAAGAAGGTTACTTACTTTCTAAACTAAAGTACATTCGTTTTAACAAATCTTTTTTAAAAATAAAACCATATTCAACCTTCAAAACTGTAGCGGTGTGGAATGTCCAAACTTAGAATAATTATGATCTCAGATAGATCTATAGATCTATACAGTAACACACTTGAATTTAATGTTTCTAGTTCTACAAAGTCGCTGATATCGTCGTGTTCATACAGCCGGGTAAAGATATATAGGTACTTGGCTAAATTCATTCGGCTGATCAAGATTATATATACTTTACATGGTCAGAGATGCTTCCTTATGCCTCTTACGTACTGTTAGATACGTGTTGATGTCGTTATTAGATTCAAATGTAATTTCGTGCCTCTAAAAATTGTGTACATAAAAATATGTATAAAATTATACTTTTTGATTTGAGGCAGCACCCTTTTGCGTCGTAAATAAATAAATAAATAAATAAAAAATTAATAAAAACATTTGTATATACCCAGGATCGTAACAATTATAATATATTAATATAAAAATTAGGTATTGAAAATTATTAATTGATTTGTTTCATTTAAATGGACAAATAAGCCTCATTTTTTACCTAAAATTAATAATTACGAAATAATAATTTAATTTTAATTTTTCACATTAATTTGTTCATTCCCATAACTTTTCATTTGTGATGCCATCTCATTAGCTAATGGTTTCTTAGTAAAAATAAGAAGAGGCAATTCGTTTGCATATATATGTTCAATTACATCCGGGTTAAACTAACTTAAGCTGTGTTTATGTATGAAGAGGAACCTATTAATCATACAGTGCTCTACCGGGCAGAATATCCAAAACTGATACGCAGTTGTATCGAAATGTGTGCTCTTAAGTGAGTAGTGGTCAGGTCCGAGTCTAAGTGCAAGAGTTCTCGACCAGGCAGACCAAATCATACGACAAAGTGTCATTCACTCTGTGGCAAGAAAAACAACCGTTCAAAAAAATGCCAAAAAGAAAATGGCCGTTCAACGTTGAATACGAAAAGAAAAAGTCTTGCCAAAAAACACTCACAAACAAAAATGAAGTCAAAAGGGAACTCATAAAATAGTAAGAATATATATATATATAAAAACATTGGAACAATAATAAAGGTAGAACGGGGGAGGGTGGAGTAGCAGTGTTGTGGTACTGCTCGTTTGCCGTGTCGACGCCACGAATCTAGGTTATTACGCCGAAAATAATTAAAAATACAACGCCGCCCGAGGGCTCAACTCGCAAATTATGCAAATACATACATATACATATACACATGCACACACTCCACCACACCACACCACTCCCTTTCTGGTAGCACAATGGAGAGATCTTACAAAATTTACTTAACTAAAAGCGCGGCCAAAGTTTCTTACCTCAGCAGCTGCCTTGTCCCCCCCCTTACCACCATCATAACTCATCCATTGCGTTAACTAGCGTATCTTGGCCAGAATGTGGCGCGGACTTATTCATATGCCTCACGCGTGTTTCAAGTTCATTGCCAAACACATGCATATATCTTTTTACGCCTTTAAAAGACAGCAAGCTCAGTGATCGAATACATGCTACCCTAGAATTAGCTTGAGTTGAGTTAATGTTTTAATAAGTGAACAGTTTTGGGACCTAGAATAAATTAATATGAATAATCATCTCCCTATACTATACTATACTATACTATACTATACTATACTATACTATACTATACTATACTATACTATACTATACTATACTATACTATACTATACTATACTATACTATACTATACTATACTATAGACAATAAGTTAGGAGAATTTTATGGGAACACTCAAATGCAGAAGGTTTCTGATCTTTCATAGTCAAGAGCAGCTATCCTGATTGTATTCTGAATTTAAGAAATATATTTCTTCCATTTAGAGATTTCATCTACTAAATATAAGTTAATTCCTGGTTTAAGGGTAACCCTTATTATAGGGAGATTTTCTGGTTTAAGGGTAACCCTTATTATAGGGAGATTTTCTGGTTTAAGGGTAACCCTTATTATAGGGAGATTTTCTGGTTTAAGGGTAACCCTTATTATAGGGAGATTTTCTGGTTTAAGGGTAACCCTTATTATAGGGAGATTTTCTGCAATTTTGGGCACTTATTTATCTGACTGTACACTTTAAAGCTAAAGTATATATGTACATTCCATAAAATTTAAGATCAGGGTTTCAAAATAGATGATATATGCAATAAATTCGTAGTTTTTGAGTGGTTAATGATGGTTTTTATACACTTTAACCATAAAAGTCATCCCTTCACTCTGTCTCAAAGCTAAACTCACCAAATTTTGGTACTCGTTTACCATTGATCATTTTGAAAGATTTCTGCTTTACTTATAGTTTCTCTTTATGCAGGGTATCTTCTAGTTGAGTCGTCTAGCATTTATTTATTTTTGGTTTTCGCTTTTTTGGCATTTTATTTGGACTTTTCGTGGTTTGCTTTGTGCCATGTAATTTGGCTTTGGCTGTTTTGACCAAAAGATCTTAAGCTGGAAAGTTCTGAACCTGTTCGAAGCCAGACTTGGACTGCCTGACTGACTGACCGAGCTACAAAGTTAACAGATTGTTGATTATGCAGAATATGATGTAAATTTTGGAAAGTGTTTGCATTGATCGTAGGTTGTACACATGTATACATGTTCTTTGAGTAGACAAGAATCACTGAAAACAAAGATTTCTCTTGTGAATTTGTATGTGATTAAGTTGCAGTATTAAAAGTGTACTTAAATTGGTTTCCTTTCTTTAAATTTCATCTATTTTACTAAACGTGATCACCGGGGCAACGAAGCATAGCCAACAATTCACATGCAACAGCACCCCCGCCGCCACTTCAGCTCTCCTCATGCTATGCGCGATCTGCAATTGTCTCTGCAGCCTCGTCGCGATCATTGCACTTTGCGTCCCGATCTCGAACTCGAACTCGATCTCGGTTGCAAATTGTTTGCCTAAACCAGTTTCACACGAAACGCGCCGAGGAGAGCCGAGAGCAGCACGGCGATCGTGCTGCGTGGCGTCTGTTGCAAGTTGCAAGTTGCATGCCCACATCGATCGATCGTCGCTTGCTCTGCGGCTTCTCTCTGGTCGGTCAATGGTTCTCTGGTTCATTGCCATCGCGCTGGGGGTAACTAACCCAGCAACCGGCCAGCCAGCCAACCAGCCAGCCAGCTGAGTCAAAATCCGAATCGGAGGAAATGCCACACAAACGACAACTTTGCAGCGTCATTGTAGTTGTTGTTGTTGTTGCAGTTGTTGCTGGTTTAGCTTGTTGTTAACTGAAGCAAGGACGTCGTCGTGTGTTGTGCGAGTTGTTGTCAGTGTGCACAACAACAACAAAAAACCAGCCTATAGATTAATGATAAATGCTTCATAGTTGGTTTGTCCGCTTGGTTCGTTGACTTACAAATGGTTTGGCGCTGCGAAAAACTGTTGTGGCTGCGGGGTTTATGGCTTTTGCGACAGACGAGCAGGGCATTTTTTTTTTAGCTAATATACTGATCTATATTTCGATATATACCAGGCAACATAACGATTATAATTTTGAATATAAAAATTATGAATTAAAAATTATCTCATCATTTTATTCATTAAATTGAAAAATAAACACAAAATGAAAAATTATGATAAAATAATTAAGTCTCAATTTTTATATACAAATAGCAAAAAAAAACTTTTATTTTTAGTTTAGTTTTTAGTTTTAGTTTTTTTTAGTTTATTTTCAGCTCTCATAATAATAACTATGTATTATATACAGAGAAATAGTTCCAATTACATGCATTGTACTACATTATTCTATATTAATCTCATTATTAACTGAGCAAGCTAATTTTTAGCCCATGATTTACTAAATTTGGAGTAACTTTTGCAAAGGATGAGATGAATAAATATCGCGATAAAGCTGGCATTATATATTATACTATTACTATTTATATATGTTGCTAGTTAAATTAAGCATATTATCTTATATTAAACCTCATTCAATTCATCGGAATATAGATATCATTAAACACCACATTATTACTTTCGCTATCTGTAAAAAAAAATATACTTAATTCAATATATTTTAATACAATTTTAAGGAATTTCTAGTACGTTTCAAGAAGACAGTTCTTGTTTTTAATAAAATAACCATTAGATGCGGAACAATATATAGGATAGGGAGAAAATTAATGTCTAGTTGGATAGGTCAGCTTGAAGAAGATGCAAGGCAAGTTTTAATGAAAGCGAACTCCATTGAAAATATTACTAAGATACTTCCTGACAAGGCTTGCTTTACTTCCAATACATGACTCAATTAATATATATCAAGCATTTCGAAACAATTTGCGCTGAATTTTTTGGCAATCGTCAGAGTTTCGTCAGCATTAAAAACAACAACAAACACGAAGAGAATCAGAGCAGATTTCATATATACATAGTATATATATATATTTCAACTGCAATTCGAGGGCAATTCAATTCTCATACTCATTCTGTCGCGTCACGATTGTATAATCGTGCCAATATACAAACATGCTAACTTATGTCGTAGTATGTGTGTGTAATGCATAAAGTATCTTTCGGATGCATTCGTCAGCGTTTCACACACTCTACAAAAAAAAAAAAGACAACAAGAAACAAACAATCACTGACAAATGAAATTTCACAAACACAAACACAAACAGAAGACTCGAGAGGCAATTGACCGCTTGGCAAATACAAATCCTGATGACATTCACCCCGTTACGAGCTCCGAGCAACCGTCAACAACAACAACAACAACAACAGCAACAGCAACATGTGCAAAAATATCACAGAGAGAGAGAGACAGAGAGAAAGAGAGAGATTGCAGAGAGTGCAATACAACAATAACCATGCAACTCTGCAGTGACCCAATATAAAAGGGGCTCTGAATGGCAAGAGTGATCAGAAATTGCAGGAAATATCAGGAAAACCTACTTAAGTAAAGGAAAACTCAAAAGTAAAGTAGGGCTTGAAAAAGTTATCGAAGAATTGCTATCAGAAATTGACGGAAATATCAGGAAAAATTTCTTAAGAAAACTTAATTTTCAGGAAATTACTTATGAAAACTTCCCTTTTTTGAAATCATTAGAATTTATTGATTTACTTTTCATATCACTTCAATTCCTGCTCGAAACTGTTAACTACAATTTGAAAAGTAAAGGTAGGTCTTGAAAAAGTTATTGACTTGTGTTGTCGAAGAAATGCTATCAGAAATTGCCGGAAATATTAGGAAAAATAACTTAAGAAAACTTAATTTTCAGGAAAAGATTTAGTAAAAGTTTCCGTTTGTGAAATCGGAAACCTTTTTTCAGAAACTGCAGCTACTATCGGGAAAACTGACTTAAGAAAACTTATATTTCAGGATTTAGGATTTAGGTAATCTTCGCTTTTTTGAAATCACAAGCATTTTTCAATTTACTTTTCAAATCACCACAATTCTCTCTTGAAACTTTTAACTACAATTTCAAAAGTATAGGGACTGTGGGTCTGTTAAAAGTTGTTAACTTCTGTTATCAAAGATTATATATAGGGAATAATAAAAATTTTCCTTAAAAATTAAATTCAAATCTGAGCTTACCCCTTTTCCTACGCCACTGCTCCCCCTATATGTCACTATATGCATGTCTGCAACTCTTCGTCTTACTCACTCATTACATTTCGTCACTCTTTTGTGAAAATTTTTCAAATACTCGTAATGTTGTCACAACAACAATATCGAGCACTCTTTTTATTGCTGTTTATTTCAGTTAATAAACTGGAAAACGCGTTAGTGAAACGCTTTCCGTATTGTTTTCAGAGCTAAAATAAAGAAAAAACATAAAACAAGAAAGAACCAAGAAGATCTTTAGGGTTCCGAAGATTAAATACACTTGATGAATACAGTTTGACAAAGTTTCACCAAATAGAAATGTATTTTTACCCAATTTTACATACTTAACCTAAAAATAATGATATAATAAAAACAATTCGATCATTTACAAAAAAAATCTTGTAATCTTAGAGTTTTGTTAACAATAAGTATGTATCTAAAGATATCTCTATAAAAGTTCTTCATCGTTACTATATGTTATAGTAATCAGATCTGAAAATCCTATAGGTTAGGTTAGGTTATCAATACGTGGCACATTTCATGACCAAATTAAGATACCCTCTCCAGAGGGTATAAAGTATCTTTTGAACTTGTTGCTGCTGTGGATGCAGCCGCAAGGAAGCGATAATTTGGCACTTGGTTCTGGGGGTACAAGATACTTATATACTTGCAAGACTGTGTGTGTGTGTGTGTGTGTACTTTAAGTATTTGGTATGTGTGCCGATTCCTGGCCTGATTGTTGCGCTGCAGTTGTTGTTGTTGTGACTCTTATGTGTGTTTGAGACGCTTCTTTTGGGCCACACGCGCCTTTAATTGAACGTATTTCAGATAGCATCACAATTCGAATTTCATCTGCTGTTCAAGCTGTCCTTTTGAGATTGTCGAACAGTTTGGATGAGCCTGAAATCGAAGGATAAAAAGAAAATTAACCATGGTTAATCATAGTTATATATGAAGTTTATTTGCCTGATATTTTTGAAGATTTTCATAGAAATACAGGATATTGCCAGACGAGCATACTCGATTGTGACATTCTTATGAGTTATTTTTTGCACATTTTCTGTTTTTCTCCACAATTCCTTAAGCTGCTTGAGCTAAATACCGTTAATTGACAGTGGCTAAGAGTTTCTAGTGCGCTGTTGGCCAAATTCGCTTTGTTTACAAAAAACTAATCGACCGTCCAAAAAAAAAATTACCAAACAACGCATTACATAAGCCCCAGCTTGAGCCCCATGCTCCAAGCCCCCAACCCCGCCCTCTGCCAGCTTTCTTCCGCTCTTAGAACCACAAAAAGGCAGGCAAATACATAAAAAAAAAAAAGTAGAAAGTCATTAAACAAGCCAGAGTCGCAAAAATGAGACAGAAGAACCCAAAAAGCCGAAATAAACAATAAAAAAAACAAAAATCAAAAGTTGTAAACAAATATGAGCGTAAAGGAAAATGAAAATCAAAAGGCTGGTATTACAGCAGTAGACGGGAAAAGAGGAGAACAGAAAGTCAGACCGACTGTCAAAGCGTCATCAGATCTTACCGTACATTCTATAGAATGTTTTCGACTTTGTGCTGCCAGTGAACTTGTCCCAAATAAACAAAATTCCAACGGCCAAAGTCAGTTAGGTAATGTTTTCTTTCTTTCTTTCATTCTTGTTTCTTGTTTCTTATTTCTCATTTCTTATATCTTTCTCCTCTTCTTCTCTTGTTTCAACACTTGCCGCCATTTTCTTGGCTCTGGTTTGTTATTGTTAGCTATTATTACGCTTCATTTTTTTATTTTTTTTTGTTTATATGCTTTATAAGGTGTTGGGGATTTATTTTTCTTGAACTTATGATTTTTCCCAGAATTTGAAGTCTAAACAGTGCTTGAACTAGATTGAGTCTTTTGCTTTGACAATTTCAACAGCGAATCTCATGTTTAGCGTTAGAAATGGCCGAGGAAAAGAATTTTATATTATAGTCTCCCAATTTCCGAATAGATTGTATATTTTCTGATTACATCCATTCTGTAAATCTTTTTCTAAATACTCCGCATATTCCGATATCACGCCTGAAATTTGTATCACATGAAGTTTTCCTTGCTTCTTCCCCCGTCATTTTTGGTTTAAAGTGTGACCAAATTTAATTATATTATATTGTAGTTCCCCAATTCAATTTTACTTCCCATATTTCCCCAAATCATTCCCAAATTTTGTATTATGTGAACACTTCCTGCCTTCTTTCCCCGCAAAAATTTGGTTTTAAAATGTGACCAAGTTTAATTATATTATATTCTACTTCCCCATTTTATAGTTTATTTCAGATTCCACACATCTGTGGTTTTTTAACAAATTTGTATCCCATGAAGATTTCCTTCCTTTTTTACCCATTATTTTTGTTTTAAAGTGTGCCCATGTTTAATTATATTATATTCTAGTTCCCCAATTCAATTTAACTTTCCGTTTTTCTCAAAATCACGCCTGAAATTGTTATCCCATGAAGATTTCCTTCCTTCTTTCGGCATTATTTTTGGTTTTAAGGTGTGACCAAGTTTAATTATCGTAAAAGCAAGTTTCAAGATGCAGTTTTAAAGCAGTATTCGTAATTTTTTCGGAATTCCTATTCCCGTTTTTGAATGGATATTATATATTGAGGGATCATCACCAAATGGCAATATAAATCGCAATCTTTGATTAGTACAGTAAACTCAAATACAAATATATATATTTAAAATGATAAATTAAAGGATTGACTGGGATTCGAACTCGTAGCTTTGTATATAATTAGCTAGCATTCCAACCTTAATACATAATATTAATTGAAAAGGAGTCTCCCTTAAATCGAATTAGGTAGAACGTGATCCTTAATAGTAACAACTAAATTTCACCTATTTTCCTTTAATTTCACTAAGCTGCCAATTGGGAACGGAACCTAACTTACTTTCCTAGCCATCTTCATATTCTTCATCCTCCTTCCCACGTTGGGAAATCAACTCGTTTTTCTTTTTTGGTACTTTCACTGCCACCCACAGCATTTGCATGACCTCCAAAAAAAAAGTATTCGCTACAGCAAAGTAACTCTCCAATCAAATGGCAATAGTTGCTTTCCAGTCGTTGCACTCGCTCTATAAAGTTAATAAACTATAAATTACACTGAAAAATGCTGCCGAAAAAAAACTTTCACAACACACAACGGCAACAACAACAACAGCAACAACAAGACAAGACAAGCAAATGATTGGCCAAATTGTTGTTGTTGTTGTAGTTGTTGCGCCAATTTTCCCATTGGCTTTTGTGCAACACGTGGAAATTCCCAATTCCCGAGCCGAAGAAAATCGTCGATTTGGCATCGACTTTGAGACGGCCAACAATTTCACTTTGCCTGGGTTAAAGTCCTGGCAACTGGGTGTCAGTCAACTTTCATAGTTGTTGCTGTTGTTGCTGTTGTTGTTGCTAGTATCACTAGCATAGTTGCCCACCAAAAACTCACTCGAATGCTCCACTGAATACAACTGCGCTACGAGAGTGCAGCGACCTGCGATCAACACACACGCTGCATACTGAATCATGGCCCAGGCAGTCCCTGGCCCCTCCGCTACCCTCAGCCCACTACTAACACGACCCTCTCGCCTCTCGCCCTGCTCCCGAACCATTTGGCAGCGTGGCAGCGTCATCAGCTGTTGTTGCTGTAGCTGCTGCACTCTACGCTGTTGCAGTTGCATACCAGTTTCGTGTGTGTTGTGTGTGTTTGTTATTTTCTTTTTTTTGCGCTATTTTGCATGCCGCAGCCCAGGCCACATGTGGTAGAAAGTGCCAATGGTTGCCTTGTTGCCTGGGTTGAGGTAGTAATGACCTCTTTGCACGGGGTGCTTGACTTATGTATGAGACGGCTGGGCGATCGTCTGAAGCGCCTCGGATTTCGGTTGAAAGTGCATGCCAGATAGTCTAAAGTTTCGCTCTTCTGCTGAAAATGAAACGATCTGAAGGGACTAGGAAAGATCAAAGAAAGAATCTAGGCAAATGATCTGTTACTCTCAGGAAAAGAACAGGATGTTATATCAGAATTAAAATATATTAAATCTTGCCTACTCTTTTCATAGATTCTAGAATTTTCAGAGCTCAAGTTATTTGTTTAAGTTTCATCTTCAATATACTCTGCTCTTGATTAAGACTAAGGAATATCAAGGAAAGAGTCTAGGCAAATGATGTGACTTTCAGGAAAAGAACAAAACTAATATCCTTGACTTAAATGAAAGATCTCTCCCCATCCCTTACCATAAACTCTAGAATTTTCATAGCCTTCAGTTCTCAAACTTAAATTCAAGCCCAAATAAAACTCTTATTAGAGTAAATAAAGAATACCTAAGAGTAAATAAAATATTTGATTTTGAAATGAAGAATTCTTACCGTAAGCAACAGAGATTCTTCTTAATGATTATCTGTTCTTGTTAATCCATCAATAGATCATAATCAAATGCGCTGTTTATCTGATATTATCTGTAAACACTTATTCGATCTTGACAAGCTATTAATCATCTAGCTTCCCTATGTTTGCCTTGCTCATGAAAACTCTTCCTGTTTCGCAAAATTGTGCGATTATAGTGAGGTCTCACGTCATCAGTGGCACAACACCCGCCCCCCTGAACCACATACAGAGATCCGACCTAGAGGCAATCAACGCGGTTAGTATCAACACCTGTCTCCTTCGATCAGTGCTACCCGGTTACCCGGCTACCCGACTACCCGCCTACCATCCCCTGTTGGCCAGCCTGTTTGGCTTTTGGCCCACACGTTCTACGGCGTACATTAAACCCAGGCACTTCCTAGTGAGGAGGGCACTGGCGCTACGTTTAGATCGCATTCATAAATTATGGCAGTGGCAGCAAACATTATACAAAATATTATGCTAAGCGCGTACAAAGTTTGCTGGTTAAATTGCTGTTGTTGTTTCTGTTGTTGTTGCTGCTGCTGCTGGTGTATTTCAAACAGGTTTCAAATTCCTGGCCAGTTGGTCGCGACTTTGCTCACCTGACGACTCTCAACCGAGGGCCATAGAACAAAGCCAAAGCCAGCGAACCAATAAAAAGAAATACTACATTTCGGGCTCCGAAGCTCGGGTCTGAGCCCAGTTTTGGGCTTACTAATTATTATGCTAAGCTTGATATGAGGCAGCGAGAAAGGGTTCATGCGAATTCAAAGAGAGAGAGAGAGAGAGACACGTCGTCGAGGCAAACGCATGTTACGCTCCTCTTTCTACAGAAGAAGAGGCCCGGGGTCTGACTCTGGAGCTGCGACTGGGGCTGGGTCTTTGTTCTGGGGTTCTCTGTCTCAATCCCCAGTCTCAGTCCTCAGTCTTCAGTCTCGGTCGCTTAATGGCGGTTAATGGAGGTCATTCACTTTCGCACGAATTGTAATTTTTGTGCTTTAAGTCAATTCAAGTTGCCAAGTCAGCATTGAGTTTCATGCTGCTCCTCATCTTCATCCTCCCGGTTTGCTTTGCTCTGGCCATTTATATAGTATATAGTATATATATATCGCATAATCTTATTATGCTGCCAAATTTCTGTGGCCTGGCTTTTGATCTTGGCTTTCGTTGTTTATTTTTGTTATTTTTATGGCTTTCTACACTTATTATGCCGTTGATATAAATCTTTCGGCCAACTTCGGCAGCTGTCCACAATTGCACATTGGCATTGATCGCTGCTCAGTTTTATGACCTGTCTTCAAGTGGCGAAAGTTGTTACCCTAAGAACAGCAGATAGAACTCTTCAAACATTGGGTATTTGAGGGAAGAGAGAGATCACTAGGGTTTGATAATGTAAATCGTTAAATTTGTGTCGATTTTGATCATTAACAATATATCGATTAATGCTTGATATATTTTCAACAAAATGTGATATATCGAGAGGTCGAAGTATCGATAGTATCGATGATTCAGTAGCTTAGAGACTATCAAGATTACATAAGTACTATCACATCTATCTACGGGGTAGTATTGTATATAGAGAGTATACTTCCTTTGACATGTCTAATGACTCTGAAATCCTTTGGAATGTATTATTATCATATCAAGCAATATCATATCGGTTCGGAGCGATAATTCACATTCAGAATCAGCTCTCAGTCAAAGCTAAGAACAATAGATAGAACTCTTAAAAACTTGATTATTGTGGGAAGGAAGGATCAATCGCTAACTTTATTTCGATATCAATACACCGATTTATACTTGATATATTTTCAACAAAACGAGAGGTCAAAGTATCGATAGTATCGATAACAATTGTTAAATAACTTAAAAACTATCAAGTTTTCATAAGAACTATCAAAACTATCTATTGACAGCTCTATAGAGAGTATACTTAATGTGGCATGTGTTATGTATCTAAAATCTATTGGAATATATTGATATCATATCAAGCTCGCAGTGAAACCATGTTGACCTATAATTAGTTAACATTGAGCTTGCTTCCGCTTTTGTTAATAGATATATTACCCGGTTCTGAGAGTCATAAATCATTAACAAATAGCTTTGCCCCTACGGAGAGTTCATAGACTCCATTAACATTGGGCAATCAACTACCGTTTGAATCTATTAAATGCAAAGGCTACATATACTATAATTTCAACACATGTCTCCTCTCAGCCTGGCCAAGTGCTGATTACAAGTTTACGGTCAAACCAAGTGCAAATTAACAGCCAACTTTCCCAGTTGCCAGTTGCCAGTTGCAAGTTGCCAGTTTCCAGATAGTAGACAGTTTGGACAGGGCGTCTAAATACAGCCTTTCAGCAAGCCTGTCTCTAGGCTTGAACCTCTGACTTGTGGACTCCCTCTCTCTCTATCTCTCTCTCTGTTCGCTCACTGTTGCACGTTGCCTGTTGCATGGCGTAATCATAGAAAGCACGTGCGGCAATTTCCAATTTCTTTGGCCAAGTGCATTCAACTTGGCCAACTGTGCACATGCGTGGCCAACAGCGACCAACTGACAAGTCAATAAACTCATTGCCAAGCTCTATACCCCCTCCTCACCCTACCGCTGGCTTATCAGGCAAACTAAGCACGATCAGCGATCATTGGCACCTACCAACAACCAACTACCAACTACCAACAACTAGCAGAACCTACTCGGACTCAAAACTCAAACTGAAGCTCAAACTCAAACTTGGACTTAGACGCCGTGTGGCAGGCAGCTCGGGGAGTCGAACTGCAACTGCAAATAGCCCTCAATAACAGTTACAAAACTGTTGTTGTATGCAGTCGGCAGTCGGCAGTCGTAAAATGAGGCAGCCACACCGAGAGTGCAACGTACCGGGCGTCAATGTACTACGCTGGCAACTAGGCCTAGGCAAAAGTCATACATAGATACGAACCACGATGGCGAATGGAGAAGAATGTGCAAGAAGAAAATTGCACACAGACAGCGAAGACACGAGAGGTGGCGGTGGTGGGGTGGGGTGGGGCACGAACTGAAGTTAAGTGGAATGAAGTTTTGTGGCCGTCGTCGCCGTCGTCGTCAACAGAGTGCATTGCACTGCGAAAGGGTTAAAGACCCTCAACGATCGCAGCACAGCACAGCGCAGCGCAGCGCAGTGAAATGTGTGTGAAGAAATGTGAGTGGAAAAATCCAAAGCGCCGCTGCAGATGCAGATGCAGATGCAAAGATGCAGATACAAAACAAATCTCAGCAGCGGAAAAGCAAAAGTGCAGCCAGCCCCATTAGAAACGAAGACAGACCGAACCTACATCAACATCCCCACATACAAACATACATACATACATCCCACTGTATGTACATTAACTCATCGGAGCGTTAACGATAGTACTTAGTGTTATGAGAGAGAGAGAGAGAGAGGGCAGGCGTTAATCGCTTGGTCTAGAGACGGGTTTATATCACTTTAAGTTTGAAAGGGAAAAAATGCAGTAATACTAACTAAAACTGGACTTATTTTCATCAGCTTAAACTGCTTACCAACACTGGTCTAATTTGAATTAATTTTTATTTTATTTGATTTAATTTTGTATATTTATTTAACTGGTGCACTACTATCTTTTAGGTAACCTTTTTTAATTTTAATCAATGTGGAAAGTAAATATATTAAAAAAGAATTTTATTTATTTACTTATTTGTATCATCTTATGTATAAGATGTTCCCTACTAATTAAATTAAATGTCATCAAAGAAATATATTTTTAATTATATAAATATTCATAAAGTATGAATTTAATTTAAAAATAGATATTTACACTCTTTGTACACTCATAATTGAGACAGATATTAACATTCCTCACTGTTCTTTCTACTTGTCTAAATACCTGGTTAAGTTTAACTAAACTTCCCAATTCTGTTGATTATAATCAATACTTTGATGATAATATCAAAATATATACCAAGGATAATTTTTAAAAATATTACCATGCAAATAAGTTCCTAAAAGGCAATCTATTTTTTCATATTTTTTTTAGGCTATATTTAGGATAATTTTCAAAAAAATAGTAGAGATTATTATATTATTTCAAGTGGACATTTTTCAAATAAGAATACTAGACATTCTTATATTATTTAAAGTGAAGATATTTGTCAAATAGTAATACCAGACATTCTTAGATTATTTAAAGTACATTTCCTTAGCTCATTTTTCCTTTATAAGTGTTAGGTTATGTTGAGTTGCCCAAACACCCGATCTTTCCACCCGAACACATCGTGTTGACTCGTGCACCTTCGTGTCACGACAGACTCTCAGCTCTAGCTGGATTGTTGCTCGACTGCGACTGCGAGTGCGAGTGCAGTGGCTTTGAACTTCACACAGTTTACAGCAGCGTTCGCTCAGCAATCTCTCTTGACATTTTCTTCTTTCTCTGCCTCTCTCTCTCTCTCTCTTTCGCTCTGTCGGTCTGGTTTTCTTTCTCTCCGCTGATAATTGTGGTGATCGCATTGCTTTTGTTGTTTTTCAATGTCGAGTTCACTTTTCAAAACGGGGCATGTGCAAGATGCTATTGGGATAGATCATTGAACGTTCAATGCGCCACACTAGTTGGAAACACAATGAGACTAGCTGTGTCTGTGTGTGTGTGTGTGTGTGTCTCAATTCCACTCAAGTGGAGGCGTCTGCTGCACTTTTGATTAATTTTCACTGCAGCCAGGCCAAGCATTTTCCACTGATAAGCGCTCGAACGCGGCTCCATTGTATTGCATTAAAATGTGTTGCGCTTCCTGCCCTTGCATGTCCACTGATAATAACAATAGAGCAAGCAAGAAACCAACCAACCAACCAACAATAGCATAGAGGGTATTACCGCCTGCATCAATTTGATAAACGATCATCCTCTCACTCTTGTAATTATACTTGGGCGAAGAAATTTTTCATTTGGACAGCGGAAAACGGGTTCAAGTACATGGACGTTGCCTATCAATGCCAGAATACATAAGTAGTTCTCAAAGATGCACAGAGAAACAGAGAAAGAAAGAGAGAGAGAGCGAGCCAACAGCAATAGAAATTCGAGAGAAAAGTTGAAAATTTGCTTAAGTTTTTCTTGGAGATACAGAATTTGATAAGCTGCTGAAAGAAGAGTCGAGAATGTTCCTTTTGAAGAAATGTAAGTTGCTTAAAGAAAATAATGAAGTTTCTTTCAAATGCACATAAATATATCCTGAACTTGACACTGGGACACACTACACTGGCCACTCTACTTAATGTTTCTACAACAACACACAAATTTATTACAAAAGCACCAATAAAAATTCGAAAATAAAAACTAGAAAAACCCAAAAAGCAGTTCTAAAATTTAAGATGTGGCCAGGGTCACAACGCACCCAGGGTATAGAACCCCCAATAAGTACATTGGACTTTTGTTTGCCTTAGAATTTAGCATTCCATGGAAATAAAAAATAATAATAATAATAAATATCACGAACGTATGAGCAAATTTCACCGACCTTGGGTAATAAAGCTCCCGACGCGTTTCCTAAGCTTTTCAACGTTGGAAAAAGCAGAAAACACCACTGAGAATATCACTATCTCGCTCACTCTGTGTGAGATATTGTATAATATAAGAAATATGAATCGCACGCGCTTCTTTATTAGTTTGTGTTGGGGACCTTGAAAATTCTTATCGAATTTTCACCTTTTGCGCGAAAACTACAAAAAAGCGTCTGTTGATAACAAAACTAAACAGGTTAGAGCCTCCATAAAGCTGATCGACACTTAAATGCCCTATAGGAGAAGTCTTACAACCTTATTGTCAAATAATATGTTATCTTTGGGGTATCTTTCCCTAATTTATCAGTGTTCCTAAGTAGCTATAGCTTATATGCCGTTTTGAGCTTTGCTACAGGGTATTAGAAGTGACAGATCAATCTGAGATCGCACTGAAACCGAATGCGGAATAAATAGACCCAAAACCTGCCCACAGTTCCCGACTATTTCCAGCTATATTTATCAGAGTGACGCGTTTCGCGTTTGTATTTGTGGGTATAATAGATAAGCGACCATCAGGAATTTGTTCTGGTGACCTTCATTTTTCGCTGCTGTCCGCTGATAACACCGATAACCGATAAGCCTTTCGTACATATATGGGCGTGTGTGTGAATGTTTGTTATTATGTATTAGTTGATATAGTTACGTTTATAAGGCGCTTGTTGTTTTTCCAATCGGCATTACGACACATTATAAACATGGCCAACGATTACATAGTGAAATTTATATTTAAGTTCTGTAATAAAACAAAAGAACTATAATACTCCATATCTAATATATTACATATTAAGCGATAACATTGCACTTGTAGGCTTAAGAAACGAAGTTTTCTGTAACTATTTCTTAGTATCAGTTAGTTACATATGTTTATGGAAGATTATCAGTTGCTATCACTTTCAGAATTTCCAATTAATACTTTTTAGCCTCAAGCACTACATTTGATTCTTCCAATCTTTCTTCGCTTAACAGCATGACATCATGAGATCTCTGGACAGCCAGAAAAAAATTATGCGTAATCACCAACCCTGCAAAAAAGCACACTTAACGTCAAAATCTGGCAACATAAAAAAGCCACGCAAAAATAAATTGCTCGAGTACATCAAAAAAAAAGAATAACACGGAGGGGAATCATGCCAACTTTTTGATACCCTATTAAGTAGAAAGTTCATAAAGCTAGCACAAGTTATCAAATGATATCAAGGGGGAATAATGTTGATATATTTTAATAGGTTTTAGATAGAAAGAGTTAGGGAGAGTGTTTAAAAAAGAGAAACAGACAGATAGACAGCATAGTTCAATACATATTCATATTTTTACAAGCCATATGGTCAATTTCTGTCATACTTCAAGTTCAAAAAGCTAGCCAAGTTATTAAATGATATCAAGGGGGAATAATGTTGATATATTTTTACAGGTTTTAGATAGAAAAAGTTAGAGAGAGTGTTTAAAAAAGAGAAAGGGACAGATAGACAGCATAGTTTATTACATATTAGTATCTGTACAAGCAATATGGCAATTTCTGTCATACTTATAGGTTTTAAGGGCGATAAAGTGATTCAAGGGAGAGATTTTTTACTAACTAATTTTAAACCTTCACGTTGTTTAGCAGCAGCTGGTGAATACTGAGATCTTAGTACAATATTCAAATGCAGTTTTCTCATACTTCCGTATATATTTTTAACAAATTTTTCCAGAGTGCCCACTTACGGTATAATAGTAAGGTACTGTTATAATTTCAGGCTTCTAATTCTAACCGTTTGGGCTGCCCAAGAGTCTCCAATCAGTCAGTCAGAGTACATACTGTTATTACTATTATTTTTTGCGGTATTTTTTGGCACTTTTCTATCCAAGTTAAAAAATATATATATTATATTGCTAACGATTCCAAGAGCTATATTACCTTTATCGTATAGGGAAAATACTAAGCAATATACTAAAAATCACCAATTGAAAAAATCCCAACTTTAATCGGTTGCTTTTTGATCAATAAGTATATTAACCATAGTGGTGATATTTTCTTCTTCCCAGCTGTATACATTTATGTACGATCAAAGTGGTTGACAATGCCTATGATACCTTTTGTTATAGGGTAGAACAACGAACCCAAGCCGACACAAAACATTTTTTTTTATGCGTACGTCGCAAAATTGTTGGCCTTCAAATTGACCGAGTTCATGAACACCAACAAACGCGGCAGCAGAGACAGCCAAATGGGCGGGACGGACGGACGGACGGTCGGACGGAACACGCACCTTCTCATTGTGCGTTAATTATACTCATATATAGTGAGAGCGAGAGATACAGATACAGCGCAGATAGATAAAACAAATAATCTAACACATAGATCGGATGGCATATGCCATATGCTAGAGGCCCACAAATTCGAACCAGCAGGCTGGCAAGTTCAAAAGTTGCGCAATCGCCAAAAAGAAAAAAAAAACAGGTTTCCAGTTCTAAACTCAACAAAATTACTTGCCCAAATTGTTAACAAGTTATCAAGGAAGTTTATTTTGTCTCTCAATCGCACTGTTTTTGCACATTAAACAACAACAGCTTCGAAACTACCAAGGAAAAAGTCATCAAGAGTCGTTCAACTTACGCGGGAGAATCACCAAACGCGTGTCAGAGAGAACTGTGTATGTGAGATGGTGCGAGAGAGATAGACAGACAAAGAGAGTGGGAGAGAGAAAGACGGGGACTGTAAAGAGGAAGGTCGCTCTGATTAAGCCACGAATAAATTGACGCTGACGGACGGACAGACGGACGGAGGGACGGCATAGCCGATTAACAAGTTGGGGGTGATATGATTTACAATCAATTTTATGTCATAGTCGTATATAAGATACTATATCTATGTGTATCGGATTAGAATGGAACAGTTAAAACAGCACTTACTATAAAACATCATTATATATCATCATTATCAATAATTTTCAAAACCTAATTAGCGGTAATGATTTCCGACTATCTAGCATTTTCACCTATTATAAAATTTTTTGGTTGTTTCAACATTTCTCCCACTCCCACTCCCCCTCTCTCTCTCTCTCTCTTTCGTTATCTGTATTTGTATGCCAATCTCGCAATTATCGGTCAACTGTTCCGTAGTTGAAGGCAATCGTTAATAGCCCTGGACTTAAGGCCCCTGTGAGGACTATAATTTGCAGTCATGACTAAATATATCCCGAGGCTAGCTGATAACCAAATTTACAACAAAATGAAAGCAATTGATTATTAAGACAAAAGTCCGGCCTATATGGAATATCCAACCATCCAAACCGAACCGAACCGTACCGAGAAGCCAATGACATTTGCCAGGGGTACATTCGCCTCTTTCAGCGGATCTGATCTGATCTGATCGGATCAGTTCGGAACAGTTCGGTTCGGTTCGGATTGGATGGTTGCGAATGCATTGTCATGACGCAGCCAAAAGTTGTATGCGCTGCTCTGATCATCATCGTCATCATCATGATGATGACGTTGCGAATCGGGGAGTCAACTGAAATTGGCGGTTGTTGTATATAAAAAGTGATTCACATAATGATCGAGCATGATTGTGATCATCAAATTTAAATGCTCAGCTTATGGCTCTTGAAAGCCATCGACATCAGCTACCTAATTTCTTTTGCACATTTTCGAGCGCCCATTGAACTTGACCTCCACTTGAACTGTACCATGGAGCTTGGACGTCTTTTTGGACGTTTTTTTTCCTCCGACGTATTGACGAGTTCTTCCCCCTGAGGATATCTTTTGTGTATGGCACTTTCGTTTTGTCCGCTCATTTATTTTTAAACGAAGTTGTTATTATTGAAATTGCATTAATAAGGAAGTTCAATGTTTATTTTTGTTCAGTCTGATGTTGTCTGGCCAGTAAGAATTTTAGTTGAGCTTGTGTTTTCTGATCTGGTTTCTTGTTGACGACAGTAAACTGCGGGACTCTGGCATACATATGTGTACATATGTGGAACACAGTGTTACACAGTCGGGTTTATCACATTACTTGAATTCATTATAGAAATTTGATGATTTTTGTATAAGAAACAAAGGCAATTCAAATAGCTAAGTGTCATTTCTAAACAGATCAGATGGTGCTGAAAATCAATCTTTTCTAACAAGCAATGTGTCAATGCATTTACTTTTCTTTGGAAACATATTAGACCATTAATTTGTTGAAAAAAACACACCCACAATTCTTATAAAACAACACACACAGACACACACACATCGAGTTCTTATTGTTTATAAAACATGTCGTATTAAAAATGCCATAAAACATAGACGCTAGGAAAAACAACCCCCCAAAATACCAGTTTTAACAGACAAATGTGCTGAAAAGCCAAAAATATGTCGGGGGAAAATAACTCGGGACAATGATATTTTGTATGTAGGAATTTTCGTCTGCACGATCTCAAACGACACCCACATAAATGTTGAGAGTGGAGCAATGTGGCAAACGAGAGAGAGAACGCAGAGAGCCTGTCTAGCCTTGGGGAGAGAGGAATAGACCGCAGAGAGCCTGCTTAGCCTTGGGGAGAGAGGAATAGACCGCAGAGAGCCTGTCTAGCCTTCGGGAGAGAGGAATAGACCGCAGAGATCAAGCAGAAGAAGAAGCACGATCTATGACCACACGTGGCATTCTGTTGCTCGCTACAGGAAACGATTTCAACATTGACCTAGGCGGGCCCAACGGGTTGATCGTCTCCCCAAAACAAGTGTAAATATTTATTTACATTTTTTTTTTTGGCGTTTTCAAATGTCAACGACACAATGTCAATGCACCTTGCCTGAGGCCTGGGGACTGGGGACTGCATTGTGTTGTGATATAATTTTAATTATACACGCAACAAGTAGTAATTAAATAAATTGCAGCATTTCACTTTGAGCGCGTGAACTTTAGTGAAGTTTTATTGAACTTTTCGAATGTCGCGCCATGAACCAACAAAATATAACACCCAACATGATTACTGATGTTGGCAATGGAGAATAAAATCATTGCTAAAATAGAGTACAATAACCGCAGACGGCGCTTACCTTGGAGCGTTCGGCTCTCGGATGACATGTGTTTCACTCGGGGAGAGAGAGGTTAGCTGGTTAGCTAGAGACGGCGGCTGTTGCCAGGGTGGGTTAACGGCTGGCCTGGCTAACAAATTGGGTTCTGGGGTGGCTAATGTTGGCTATACGAGCACAAGAATCTACAAGCAACACCCTCTACTACACATGCTACACACATTTGTTGTATTTGGATCTCTCTCACTCATACATACTCACCCAACTTAAGCGCTCGTACGCTCTTGTTGATGTTTGGGTCTCAGTCAGTGTTGCCAATTTAGCTATTTCCCCGATAGATCTAGCGGGTTGCAGTTGGCAAATGCGGGATAAATTCTAAACTAGCGGCTAGCGGGAATTATAGCTATTTTTAATATATGAATATTATGTGCCAAGAAGGCGGATATTGTGCACATTCTCGAGCACTTCAAGGTGGAATCAGCCAAAATTGAAGAGATTCTGTTCTAATACGCCAACGTCCACCTTATAAATGGGGTAAATTTACAGGATACCACAAGCTTTTGGGCCGAAGTGTCCAACTACGTGAATGCAGCAGTAAATAAAAGATTTTCGGCACTGGCATCATTTGCGCTAAGTCTTTTATCGCTGCCATGGTCGAACGCAGAGGTGGAAAGACTATTTAGTCAAATGAACAATGTCAAAACTAAGCTGAGAAATATAAGGGCCGTGCAGACAGTAAACTCAATTTTACACATAAGGTATTTTATCTGTTCAACTTATATTTTTTAATCTTAGTAACATTTAATTTCATATTTGTAGATACGGACTACGCCGCGAAAACAAATGCTGTCATGACTATGAAATGCCAGCAGTTTGTTTAAATAAGATAGGGACCAATCATAATACATAAGTTCAGCTGCAGAAAAGGATATGTTGGACGAAATTTAAAAAAATGCTGACTTGATTCAATAAAAATATCGTTTCACTACACTAGCGGTTTTTTTTTAGCTACAAAAAAAAATCTGGCTATTTCTAGCTTTTTTCGAAGGCTAATTTAGCTTTTTTATGAGCCGAAGAGTTGGCAACACTGGTCTCAGTTCGCCGCCACATGTTTCATTATTTTCAAGAGCAAGCACAACGCTCTCTCGCACACACT
Source organism: Hirtodrosophila histrioides (assembly GCA_037075165.1). Lineage (NCBI taxonomy): Eukaryota > Metazoa > Arthropoda > Insecta > Diptera > Drosophilidae > Hirtodrosophila > Hirtodrosophila histrioides. The sequence continues at coordinate 648,007 of JBAMCL010000491.1, forward strand.
CTCTCACTCTCATACACACACACACGCTCGTTTGTGCGCTCTCAGGGTCGAGCACTCGACGACTGGCCGAAAACTGAACAAGATCCAATGCGAATGTTGATTTTCCTTTCATTCAACGCTGAAACATCGCAACGAGCAGATCGTCGTTACTCCGTCGTCGCTTCGTTCGTTTTCGTTTTCGTCGTGGTTCGTGTACAATTCGTGTTGCCCGTTGCGCGTATCGGTTAAGTTTTGAAAATTATTTAAGCAAGTGACTACAAAAGTTATTGAAAAGCAATATCTGCAAAAAGGATATATGCCCACTGTGTGTTGTGAATCTATATATATATATATATACATACAAATACAGATATATGTATTATTTTGGCAAGCGCCAGTTTCCCAACAAGTGCACAAACAACAATGCCCGTTTAGGCCGCATTCGATCTAAATAATCCAGCCAGAAAGTGTGAAGTGTCTTCCCGTATTGACCAAAAAATACAAAATGCTAATGTCCGCGGACAGTTCCGATTGTCAGCCCAGCAGCAGCGCCATGGAATCAACCATGGAGGCGACAGGCGCCAAGACCTCGGTTATATGCCTGGGACAAGCCGCCCAACAGGTGGTGCCCTCGAGCACCACCAGCAATGCACAGCTAATGGTGGCAGGTCGCTCCCATCTGGAGAATGCCCTCAAGCTGCCACCCAACACAAGCGTCTCCACATACTATCAGCACAGCAAGCTGATTGTTGGACAGCAGCCACAGCAGCCCAGCGGTAGTGCTGTCATCTTTCAGACGGAATACCATCAGCGCCAGGTCGCACCTGTCACAGAAATGGATACTGTGCCGCCCGCAGGTGTGCCCATGGCGAGCAAAATGCCCCACAGCAATGTCATCTATGTGAACAAGTCCAGCTCGAGCGTTGTGGTTAGCACCAGTGAGGCGCCACATCTGCCACATCAGTCGCACTTTGAGCATGCCCCCACGGGGCATCCCCATGCGCAGCACATGGCTGCCATGTATCATCATCATCACCAACAGCATCATCATCATCATCAACAGGCAGCAGACGCAGCTAGTCCACATGGCTATCAAAATCATCATTTGGTTGCGGTGTCTGCTGGCCAGCCCAGTGGAGCTATCGTCGTTATGCCCGCCGATTCGCGTCCACAGACGCCGGAGTATATTAAATCCTACCCAGTTATGGATACAACTGTGGCCAGCTCGGTCAAAGGTGAACCTGAGCTCAATATTGGTGAGTCCATCAAGCTACGATCTCCCGAACTGATGACTTTACTAATGTGGCCCATTCATGTTACATCTAAATCACGCTCAAGCATTGATCGCGATCATAATCGACGTGAATGGGCGTCATAACAGAAACATTGCAAAAATACGAAAGACACATAAAAAATGGCATAAATTTGATACAAGCTCTTGTCTATAGACATTGATTGACCCAGAGCAACGCTTCCGATCTAAAAGCCTTGGACTCTAACTGAACATAGGCCTATGCTACTACGGATCGATGTTGCTTGGCATTAAGCGCGGAAGCGTTTTTGGGGGCTAAGGCTAAGACTGGGGGCCTAATGGGTGTATTGACTTTTTGACGTCATGTGTTAATTAGCCATCCAAATAACGCTTCCGAATTGCAGTCAGTCAGTCGTTCACTCACTCATTTACTCAGTTTTACTTAGTCAACTTGCGGCGGCAACAAACAAGGTCGTTCCGCATACAATAAAAAAACAAAAACAAAAATCGTCTGAAAATAATACTTATGCCCAGCGCGGAGTTCGGGCGAGTTCAATTAACTCGTTTTATTGTCAACGACAATTTTTTAAAAATAACTGTACCAATGTCAGACTTCATTGGTTACTCTGGTTTTTCACATTTAATGACGAAAGGAAGTTAATGCACTTTAAGTCGGCTACACACGAGTTATCAAAGTAACCGGTTGAGTGTCGTTTATAAATCATTGATGATGAGCGCCAGTTCAAGCGATGAGTCAAGGTAACCCCCCCAATGACGCAGGGGTTAAGAGCATTGTGGGAAGTACTTACACGTATTTGTGAATTCAGTTAACGTTCAATTAGTTTCTTTGTATCAGACTAATTCCATATATGGCATGTCCATTGAAGATCAAGGCTTTGTTGAACTGTTTCTTTTCTACCAACTTCTGACCTATATATAATGATCAAGACAAAACCCTTTAGCTTCTTTTATGAGGACTCCAACTTAGAAGATTTCAATGCTTTGTATCCTTGTTAGCTAGTATCGTTTATCGAATCTCTCCTGTTGGGAAAATGTACTTATCCATCAATCTAGGTTTTCTGCTAGTACAAAATATATATCATTTATAAGATGTAGTTCCAAGTCTTATCGTTTAACTAATCTCTCATGTTGGGAAAATGTACTTATCCATCAATCTAGGTTTTCTGCTAGTACAAAATATATATATCATTTATGAGCTGTAGTTCCAACTTTTGACATACATCCCAACTAACTATCTTAAGACAATCTTTGGACGTCATTTTAATAGAAGATTCAATACGAAGATCTGAAGATCTGTAGCTTAGCTCTAGTTGTCATTTATCAAGCCTTAAATCCGCACTCCCCAACTAACTATCTATCCATTAATCTACATTTTCATTCACTATCGTATTTATTTCACGCCTTGTCAACGAAAGTGAAATTTTTTGCACAAATAATGTTTATATATGTCGTCTATTATGTGTTTTTATTTTTTCTTTAGTAGTATATCTCCTAACGAACTTTTATTTATTTATGTGTCTGTTGGCGTTGCATTTCTCCAAACAAAAACTGGGCGACCGAGTGCAATTGATACGAACGAGCCAAGTTCATTGCTACCCTGTGTAGAGCTATCTATACACATTTGTTTGTATCTATATATATACACATAGATATATATATACACTGTTTGTTTGTTTGTTTCAAGAGTTGGCTCTGGGCGCTTGGCATTTGTAAATGCATCCGTTTGCCAAGTTTTTAATTTCAATTGCGAAAACGAAAGTGAAAAGCAACAAAAGCGACGAATGCAACTGCAGAAATTCACTTTTAGTTTTCACTGCGCATGCGCAGTCAATTTATGGCCAAAACGCAGTCAACTCAACTCCTCTTGAGAGGAGGTGTTCCCACTCTCCCCTCCCCCTTTCCCCTTTTTAGCCACCCGCTTGCCACACACTCATGCCACCACGCTTAATTTAAATTTGCTGTCAAATTGTCTTTGACATTTTTACTTTGGCAACGGCAATGACTCGTCCGTCCGGTCTGGTCCGGTCCGGTACGGCCCGGCCCGGCTCGGCTCGGGTCCCGGTCCCTGGTACGAACTCCCAGTCCGTACCGCCGCTTGTTGAACCGTTTGCCTTTTGTTGAATGTCGGTGAAAGTCACTGCAACATTGCCGCGCTACAATTGTGCAAAAGAAAAGTTATTTGCTTTGCAGTTTTTCGTTTTTTTTTTCGTTTTTTTTTTTTGATTTTCGTTTTTCGTAGGCGGCGTTTGAACTTTTGCTTGGAAAGTTTTTCTTTAGCGCCAGTCGTCGTGTTTATTTTTATTGGCACAATTATTTGTGCATTTTAGAAATTTATTAAACGGTCAAAGACCCAACTGCGATCCGGTCTCTAATTCTCTATACAGGGCGCAGACATTTGTAAAAGTGAAAACTGCCCGATTGAAAGTAAAACTCTTTTTTTTATTATTTTGTAACTACGATACGTATCGTATTTTTGATGTGCTAGACAAAGACTTTTACCTTGTACTTGAGGCTATTAGAGATATATTGTAGACAGAGAAACGTGGGAGACACGATCGATATGTTATTGTAGTGATCGTTTGTGTTTTTGCTAATTGATTTGTTTCTTAAGACCCTGTAGTAATAATTGGAACCTTCTTATTGGGTTTCTGGGACTACCTAAGTTTTAAAGTACCTCTGATTAATATACCATACATAACTAATAGAGGATCGTAGAACAGAAGATCACTTATTACTGTGATCAGTTGTCGTAAGTCAAGGAGTCTTAATTCAGAGGTTCTAGCGGTAGTTCGTTTATCCCTAGACCTTGTATCCTTAGGTACTGTCACGCATTTCTGTGATCCCGCAAACTTCTAAAGGTTCTCCGTTGACATGTGCACCCTTTAGGTTATTCTTTCTTACCAGGCCTTCCCCTTTAAAACTGCTTTCCTTAAATGATTCAAACCGATCTTTCTTGATCTCCCAACCTTTGCGACCCTGCGGCATGCCCTCGATATTCCCACGCTCGATCAGTGCGTTCGTCAACCTCCACAGCTGCTCCACAAAGTGCAAGGCACCTAAAAAGCAAAGTCAATGCACGCATTTTGTGGATCGGTCGTTTGCCGGTCATTAATTTGAATTAAATTAATACAAGTGATTGCATAACCGATGCCCAGAAGTCAACAGACTGCCAAAAACAAATATGATGAACCGTACCGCAGCGCAGCGAACTGAACCCCATTCACGTGCACGATATTTAATTCAATGAACTACCGGCTAAGTGGGCGGCCATCCACGCCCACTTTACAAGGCATCGCATTTAAATTCGCGTGACCTCAGCTGCGTTTTTTGAACTCAATGAAAATCAAAAATGAAAAAAAAAATTAACTTTTTTGAATTTTATTGCACGATACGTTGAACTGCCTGCTGGCTCCGAAACCTGTACGAACATTTCCGCATTGAGGCGCTGCGAGAGCGACAGAGAGAGCGGAGAGAGAGAGAGAACAGTTCACACTCTTTTCGCATTCTACACGCGCTTAACATTTATTTATTGATTTAGATTGGTGCGAGCGAGAGAGCACGCAACACGTAGCAAAAAAAAAGGTATATATATAAAAATTTCAATGTCAAATTTTAATTTAGTAGAGTTTTTGACTCAGAACATTACCAATATGGCAGGCACACACCTCTCCCTTCCTATCAAGCGCTCTCTGCATGTCTGTGTGTGTGTGTGTGTGTGTGAGTGTGTGTATTTCATATCAAGCGAGTGAGCCGAAAATTTTCGTCGAGCTGTCGGAATTAATTTGTTTGTATTGCATATGCATAAGTATATGCGGTGTGTGTATATGACATACATGTGTGTGTGTGGTGTGTGTGTGCGTGTGTGTGTGTGTGTATGTTTTTGGGGCTGCCATTTGTTTGTTTGTTGTTCTTTGGCGTATTTCTAGCTGATAGTGCCGCCTTCCCCATCTGAGTCCCTGCCTACTACCTCTCCGATCAGGGTGTTTGTGTGAAGTGAATGAAACTTTCAAGGTCGCCTCTTCTGTATGTGTGTATGTGTTGTCCATGTAGTGTGCGTATTAGATAATACTCATAGATTTTGACTAGAGATTCGCTTACTGGTTAGCCAAAATGCTAACAGCGTCCTTGGCTATAGATTTGCGTAGGTTAACTACGGCCAAATCTAACATTGCCCAGAGCCAAACAACTCAAGGAACGAACCGGTTGCTCAGCTTAGAAACTAGCTCTACTTTGAGACCAAACAATCAGTTAATATTTGTAAAAACATATCTATACTCTGATAATATTGATTTTATGATCAGTTTATCAATTTTTGTAACTATTGCATCATGTTAATCATTTGTGGTGACTCGAAAACGAGAACTGAATAATTTTAGAACATAAAATAATAATAACAATAAATCAAACATTTCGTATTTATTATTTTAACTATCTACAGTTATCTTTTGTTGAATTTTATTATAATACTAGAACTATAAACAGTCGATGAACACTATTAATAGTTTTCGAGGTTTTTTCCACTATCGAAATAACTTCCTGTATTTAAAATAACCCAATTTCCACTCATTATATTGATATTATATCGATGGTATCGATAGTTTAAGTTATTGCTATCGGAACTATCGAATATCGACAGCTTCCAGCTCTCATAAGTTGCCAATTTTTATCCTATCCTAAAAACACGCGTTTGAACTTGATATATATACAAAATTCGTACATAAATACCTGCAAAAATTTCTATCAGAATATTTTTTTTTTTTTCTAAATTCTTTTATTGTTGCCAAAAACACAGACAAACAAATTTTGAACGCGTTTTTTTTTTTTTTTTGCGTGGCACATATATTTAAAAATAATTGAATGTGGGCGCCTAACCTTGCCCCTGGCCCAACACATTCTGGCGGGGTGGGGTGGGCGCAGCAGCTTACGTCATTTGAGCATGCCACAAACAACAAGCAGACGCATATACATATATATTTTTGGAAAAACTTGCTTTGTAATAGATTCACAAGCGATTCTAGTATAAACAAAGCAACCAAAAAAAAACGACAAGGTCGATTCTCTTCCCTCTATGCTATAGAAGGCCAAAGAGGTTCAAAACAAATTGTTGGCATTCGCTAATCGGCGACACGTGTAACGGCCTGATAATGGTGTAATATATTTTTATTAATATCGACTGAGAGCCCTGATAGAGCACCCAGAACCTGCTGCCCGAGTAGACATACACTAAACTTATCAATTAGCTACATTTGAATGATGTTTTCCATTAGTCATCCGCTTAAAGGGCGGACAATGCGTCAGCTTGAGCCTACAACTATGTATTACAGATTATAAATGGATGTGTAATACTGGTACTTTCCTTCGTTTATTAAGTTCTTTTTTCATTTTGTTGCTTCAGAAGCAATACCTTTCCAATCTCATCTCCTCTCCTATCATCCTCAACCTCAACCTATCCTATCAATCCTCTCAGAGTCTCGATTCTAGAACCTTAGATCTTAACAGCATAAGATGACTATTTCGATTTGAGTTCATTTGATCGGCATCGAAAATGGCAACAGGTCCTGATGATGAAAATTAATTTGATCAGCTGATGAATTAAGCTGAAAATACTTTTCATCCTTACAACATTTATTATTAATCCTATTGAAATATATTTATATTTATTGAAATTATTTGGGATTAGTGTCCTGCAACCTTAGAAGCAACCTAATCTAATCAGAACTTATAATATTATAATGGATTTGGGTCGAGAGGGTACAGAGGAATAATATGGTAAAGCTAATTTTAGGGGAGGTTTGCAGGATATTATAACGTTCTTATGGGAGTTTGGTATTTCCTGCGTATTTAAATATGTAGACATAAACTACATGTTTAAATCTGTAGACATAAACAACATTTCATAAATTCAACCTATACACAAAACAAGTCTATGACTTTAACGTCATTTTAGGAAATTCGGAGGCGCAGCCAACTTAGCTCCGTACGTTTAATGAGTATTTTAAATGAGTGGCAACTCTGTGTAGTTAATTTTTATTAAATTGGTTAATTTTCGAATTTACGAAAAGAAAAACTTGTAAATCTCATATCATTATCGCATAAGTAGAAAATTTAAAACTCATATTATTAAAACTCGACAGTTTAGAGGTTAAATTTGTCGTGTCGATCGGCAAAGATTTCACACGCACTCTCAGACGCACACTCACACACACACACACACAGACAGAGGCAAGATCGGGTTGGTATTGAGGTTGTTGCAGCAAAAGTGCAACGATCTGCAAAGCAAAATGTCAGTGAACTTGTCGAGACGACAACAAACAACGACAACAACAACCACAACCAACTGCAGAGACAGACGCGAAGCGTGTCTGGCACAGAGACAACACACAAGAGCTCCTCGATCACGCCGGTTTCCATAATAATGATAATGATAATGATGGTAATGATAATGATAATGATGGCCATGGCAGCGTGAAGATCATGAGAGCATGCAAACATTTTGCAATTGTTTTTGTTAAACACGATTGTTTACAAGGCGTGGAATGCCTTTCGGGTCTCTCTGCCAGTCATTTATGTTGCGCCTCTCTATGCGGTATGATCTCAATTATTGTTTGTTTATCAATAACAATTGAATTGTTTTATGGTATTTTCACACGCTAGTTAGAGTGAGAGAGAGCCAGAGCGAGAGCGTAAACACGTTTTGGCCAAAGAAAGTCTTTCACCAGAGCGCTCAGCTTCTTCAAAGTCGTTTAACTGGTCCTCTCTTCATCTCTTGTGCTCTCTCTCTCTGTTTCTGGTTCTGTACGAGATTCTTGTTCTGCTTGTGTTTACTTTCTTCTTGTTTGAATTCATGCTTTCTTTTCCGCTGTGCGGTGAAAGTTACGTAACACTTGCTGCCTGCAATTGTCTCTACCTTTTCTCTCTCTCTCTCTCTCTCTTAGTGTCTGTGGGTTCCTCTGTGTTTAGCCAGAACGAGCTCAAGTTCAACAAGTTGCCCATTTTGCTTTGCTGCTTTCTTCGTATTTTCGTTGTCAGCATTGACATTGGCATTGGCCACGATCGTCGGATCTTCGTGCTTGGCCATCTGTAAAGAAAGTATTACGTCTCCGTGTTTACTTTCTTCGACATTGTCTGTTGTTGTCGCCGAGAGTAAAAGTTGTGAATGCTTCAAGCTTATGTTATGTGATAATGACTTAACTTTAAGTGAAGCATCAGGGGTTCTATTTATGAGCAGAATTCTTCAAACAGGATTTTCATCCTTAAGCATAAGGTCCTAATGTTCTCTATCAAACGGGGTTAGTAGACTCTAGATATTCGGGAAAACTTTCATCCTTAACCACTAGGTCCTTTCGTTTACATTTAACTTTAAGTGAAGATCAGAGATTGTATTCATGCGGAGACTTCTTCAAACTGGATTTTCATCCTTACGATTGAGGTCCTAATGTTCTCTATCAAACGGGATTAGTAGACTCTAGATTTTCCGGTGAACTTTCATCCTTAACCATTAGTTCCTTGCGTCCTGATTTACATTCTAAGCCATTAGGTCTTACGTCCTCTTATTTCATCCTTAACCATTAGGACCTTACATCCCTAACGTAGTTATTTCTTGACTGATTCTTTTTACTAATTGACATACTTTCGTTGTTTCTTCTTGCAGAATTCGATGGCACCACCGTGCTTTGTCGCGTCTGCGGAGATAAGGCCTCCGGCTTCCATTACGGCGTGCATTCCTGCGAGGGCTGCAAGGTAAGTTAACGTTGCTCTTTCAAACGGGAGTGGGGGTGATGTTGGGTAGGCCTTTCGCGTGTGCCCGCCACGTGTGTTCTGTCTGGCTTTCTACGCTGCTGCAGCAACCACCATTGACTGCTGATGTCTCGGGGCTGACATTGAACTCGTTTGACCTCGCCCATAGAACAGGGAAGGGTAACAAACGCACTTGGGGGTTGTTACAAGCGGCAACAGGCGGGCAGGGGCCGGGGCCGGGGGGGGGCAAGAGTACCGGATTGCCCTTGCCCTTGCATTTGGCAATTGCGCTGCAGACATGAAACCTGCCGCTCACCCGCTGCCAAGCAGCGCTGCTCTCCATTGTCCTTGCATAAATTGCGTCGCAATAAAATAAATCAAAAGTATCCTGAACCCACCACCACCACCATCAGCACCACTAGAGCTTCGACTCTGGCCCTTTGTCTGTGACATTGAAAATGCCGCAAGTTCATTCGCCCCTGCCCCTGCTTCTGTCCCTGTCCCTGTCCCTGACGCGTCTGCGTATCTCCTCGCTTAAGTCCAAGCTAAAGTCCAACGCCGATCGTGCCCGATCCAGCCCGTACCCCCCGCTCCGCTCCACCACTCCGTTCTTAATCAGTCTTCTTTCTCGCTCGCTGCATAACCTTGGCAAAGTAGTTTGCCCTATTCCCTTATATTCAACGTCGCATTGCCGACGCAGTCGGGAATAATGTCTCAATGACGTCCTTGAATTAGGTTAACAGCCAGTTCCAGTTCTATCTTGCTCATACCCTCTCTCTCTCTCTCTCTCTCCCTTCCACCCTTTCTCTATCCCTCTCGCTCTGACGCGCGATCCTTGTTCGTTGTATTTAGTTTTATTTGTATAGCATTGGTTTCTTGTGGGCTCCCGACGTCTGCGCGTCTGAAATTTCAAACTTTCAAGACTTTAGCCCGCTTCTTTTTGTACTTCCAATTTTTTGCACACTTTTTTTTTGATTTTTTCTTTTTTTTTTGCTGCTTTTTGGCGAATATCTTTGGGCTTTTGGCAGAGTTCATTGACTCTGGCTCTTGACCAAGCCGTCCACTCTTTGAGCTTTGGGTTTCTCGGCACATTTTTGGTGCGGTTAGGTTGGTTTTTTCGGTGTATATATATGTATATATATATGTCTGTATATAATGATATTAAGTAGCATGGCAGCGTTACCCTTTTGTCAATGTGCCACTCGCACACATGCGCTAATTTAAATATACACACACTCGTGTTGCATGTACTAGGTATATACATATGTAGGTATGTAGGTATGTGTATCAGAGCTGGCAGGTAGGCCTATTAACAAGCTGCTTACGCGCTTTTTGAAGTTCAAGGTTAAGCAAAGGTACAGGGTCCCAGAGCCGCTCTAGCTCGCACAAAACCTGTCCTGCCTGCAGCTCCCCTCTGTTTTTTGCTTTTGTTTTTCTCTTTTTTTTGGCACGCAGTTTTTGAGCGCTACGCATGCGCATATCCCTCCCTCTCTTACCCTTCCCTTTCACTCCAGAGTCTAGACTAGAAGTAGGAAGCAAGTTTCAGCGGCTTTTGCCATTTATGTATTGCTCATACGCCGCATTGACGTCGTCATCGTTGTCTTCTCGTTCTTCTTCTTTAACTCGTTGTTCTCGGTTCTCGGTCTCGGTCTCGTTCTCGTTGTTGTCATGTAGCTGATACTTCCGCCCAGGCCAAGTCTTTACGGTCTGGCTTTGCTTTTTGGATACGTACCTGGCCACAACAAACCAACCTTCATTTTGTCTATTGACCTCTATTTTTGAAAATATATACAACATATGATTTAGATCTCGTTTTTTGCGTTCTTTTGCCAGTTGCTGATGAATGATTTCAAGCCCACACTCTTTTTTAGCCGAGCCAAGTCATTAAGCCAAAATGGTAGCCGCTAGGCCAGAAAATATTCTAAGTAGTTCTCTCGAACAGTTGGCTGGCAAATGAGATACCTTGTTAGTGTAACTACCTTGAGGAGTTAGAAGGTATTTAGAAATTCAGTATTATCTAAGGATTGTCATTACTTATTTCTTCATCCTCTATATAGGGAGGTTTCTGACCTATGAAATAACTAAAGATTTAGTTTTGAAGAAGGATACTTCCCATTCATTTAGGGGTTTTAAGGTAATTACAAGCTCAGTATTATCTAAGGATTGTCATTACTTATTGCTTTAGCGTCTATATAGGGAGGTTTCTGACCTATGAAATAACTATAGATTCAGTTTCATAGAAGGATAGTTACTTCCCATTTATTTAGGAGTTATGAGGTAATTACAAATTCAGTATTATCTAAGGATTGTCATTACTTATTTCTTCATCGTCTATATAGGGAGGTTTCTGACCTATGAAACAACTATAGATTCAGTTTCATAGAAGGATAGTTACTTCCCATTTATTTAGGGGTTATCAGGTAATTACAAATTCAGTACTATCTATAAGGAAAGTCATTTGTTATTTCTTTATCCCCTATGTTTGACCTATGAAGTAACTATAATATTCAGATCTTAAACCCTTCTTTTACTTCCCTTAACTCAACTCCCGATAGGGAGACCTTGCCTATAAAGTAACTATAAATTCAGTATTAAGCCCTTATTCTACTTCCCATAACTTAACCCCCCATGGGGACACCTTACCACCTTACCTCGATTAGTTTCCCATAGTTTACCTATTAGATTCACTTGGCCGCCTTCGTTGGGTTCTTAACACTTTTTTTCCTATGCCTAATGACCCAATTGTTGTGCGAGCCCAAGTTTTAGGAATTCGGATGGTTCGGTCTCAAGATAGTTCCTCCAAATTTAAGCATAAAAACAAAACGTCGAATAAGCAAACAGAGGGTGAAAAATAATGAAGAAGAAGGAGGCAGCATATGTAGATAGGTAAATATGTATATGTATGTATGTAGATGTTGACTTAATGTGTGAATTCTGTTATGGTTCCCCTGTCCCCTACCTCTTACGTCTCTTCCTCTGTCAGCGATCCATCGGCGTTGGTCTGCTTTCTTTGCTCCACTCGGCTGCTTGCTCTTCGGCTATTATACAACATGTTTTGATTCTTTCACATTATTTAGCATTTTTATTTATTTATATTTGTTGTTATTCTTTTCCTTTCCACGCACGCACACACACACACACACATGCACGCACCCATCAACTTTTTACTACTTTGTTGTTGCGTTTTTGCTGTGTCTCTTTTCATTTCGCTGCCCGGGCAGTTGTTGTTTTTATGCTTCGTGTAGTTTTCGTGATTGAGTGAGTAACAGTGTGTGTGAATGTGTGTGTGTGCGTGTGTGTGTGTGTGAAAATGTGAATGAACTCGTTCAATGTCAGCAGCGAAGCAGTGTACGCAGCATGGGCCACAAGCAGCAGGCAGCAACAGCAGCAGCAGCTACAGCAACAACAACAGCGCAGAGCATAAGCTGCGAGAGCCAACAGTGTGTCGCTCTCTTTGCTTATACGCTCGCTCTCTTGCTTATTCTCTGCTGCTACGACTGCACCAGTTGTGTGCTCTGAAAGTATCTTGTTGTTGTTGTTGTTCTTTTATTTCATTTTGCCTTTCACACAGCGGCATAAATCACAATCGAATGGGGAGAATGGGGAATATAGAAGGTGTATTGACGATATATTCTACTCCTAGACATTCTCTATTCACATTTTCGGCTCTCTGGAAAGTTCTATCTCGAAATGCCCCCACAGTCCTAACCTGCATCAATTTGAAAGCGCACACATAACCTGATAATGACGTTGCACTAATACAAAGACACACACGCACACACACATACACAATGAAAATGCACTTGATAATCAGTTTGAGTATGAGGGGAGGAAAAACCGAAAATAAATAGAAAATGCGTTGAGTAAATATAGAAACAAGATGAAAACGAGAAAACAACAGGCACAAACACGAACAGTTCTAGAAATACCAAATAAACAAATATAAATATAAGAAGAACACAAATAAATTACACTTTGCTTATCTTTGAATCCAAATTGGAATTTGAGGTTAGTAAAAATTATGATTGGGGTTTGTGTTGAGCCGGAGACTCGATCAGGTATATCAGATTAAGGAGAGACTTGTGTTTGTTTATCCGCAAGCAGCTCTCAAATCTCCGCTTATTTACTTAAGTACAATTCATCAAATGTGGGCAACTCGGAAAGTTTTTCCGATTAGTCGATTGAAGGAAAGCATTTTCTACTTCATTTCCTTCATTTCACTTGATTTCTTCTCATTTCTATTGCCACGCTTTTCTGTTTGCAATCAGAATTTCCACTTGCATGGACTTCAAGTTGGAAAAAGTGTAGGAAAAGCGGGAACAGTCGTAGAGAAAGATAGCGAGAGAGAGAGAGAGCGAGCCAGCGACCCACTGAATGAGAGCGGCTCACAAGAGAGAGAGAGGGAGCCTGTGCTTGTATTGGTGTTGTGCTAGGACCCAAATAGAGTCACACACACACACACACACATGCACATGCATATATAATCAGAGGTTAACGCTCTGACATGCACTTGAACGACTGACTGCAGGCGCTGTGTGTGGGAGTGGAGGAAAACTCAGATACGTATGTATGTTTATATGTGTGTTTGTATGTATGTGTGTAGGCATTTGTATGGGTGAGTGGGACGCCAGAATGTGCTGGAAATATGTACTTCAATTATTCTATAAAGGAAACTTTTGTGAAAAAGGAGCATTTAAGTCTAGATACTTTGGAAAATCAGATAATTTGAATTGACATGCGGGTTGACTTCAGTCTAAACACATTTTTTTTTACGGAACTACTTAAAAAGTGCTTTTTAGAATTTTCAAAATTGTTTCTTTAATATTATTATTATAATTTTAATATAATAATTTATAATTTTAATATAATAATAATATTAAAGAGACAATTTTAAATATTATAAAAAGAACTGATGTATGTTAAGCTAGATCTAGAATAACCAGAAAGTCTATGGACATTGATTCAATAATAAATAATAATAATAATAATATAACGAATGTACTGAAGAAGGCAGACATGAATTATTATTATGAAACCCCCTTAAACACAATTGAAACGAATATACTGAAGAAAGCAGCTATGAAATATTATTATAAAACACTTAAAAGTTGTTAGATAGTTGTATATAGATAGCTCTAGCGCGAGGAATATAGTGTTGAGAAACTTTTAAAGTTAGTTGTTAGCTGGAAAGTTGTAGTATTTTTAAACCCAAAGTGGGAATGCATTCCGCAACAGTACAAGAAAAGTTATCCTTAAACAAACCCTTCCGCAACCGTACAAGAAAAGTTATCCTCAAACAAACCCCTCCGCAATCGTACAAGAAAAGTTCTCCTTAAACAAACCCTTCCGCAACCGTACAACAAAAGTTCTCCTTAAACTAAACCCTTCCGAAATGTTTTCCTACGAACTGTCGCCCTTCTGTCTGCTGGAAGATAAGAAAGCGAATGCTGCGCTTATCGCATTCTTATCTTCCGCGATAATCTCTACAACTACGAGACACAATTACAGCAACAGTTTTGTTTGCATCTGTGTGACTGCAATTTCGCACACCAGTGCAAATAGTATATCTCAATGAATGCTGCTTACACTCACTTTTTGCTCATTCTCCCACGTGCTCACACACACTCACACACACACACACACACACACTGCAGTGGCTGCTCCGCATTTTGCCTACAATCAGTTCAATGCACTTTGCAATTTGGGTCAACAACCTCAGCGTTTTTAGGTTACGTCTAGCAAAGCGCAGCATGCACTGTAAATTATGCTTAAAATAGCAAACAAATATTAATTAGCAACTAATTAAGTATAGATGTACTTATTAATCTAATCAGCTCTAACAAATTTCGCTTTTGTTTTGTCGAGGTAGCAGGAACACAGCAATTACAGCTTAAACTGTTCTTATTGCCCTTCTTCAACAACTAAAACAACCATTTTTATGTTATTTTTAATCATCTTACGAGACTTTTAGCTTAATTTGTTTATTAAAAAAACCACAAAACTTAAATTTTTGCTGCTTTAACAGCGCCTTAACAGCTATCAGCGCTGTTGCTGTTAAGTGTAAGCAGCGCTGTTAGGCGCACACGCCATGCGCCCTCTAGCGTACTGTTAATGTTTAAGCAAGCCCGCGCAAAAGTAGGCAACACAAAGCGTAAGCAACTTTTGCACGCAGCAGGCAGCTTTTGAGAGCGCACACTTTACAGCGCGCGCTTTTTAAATGTTAAAAAGCAGCAAAAACTTGAAATTAAAACTAGTTTTAAGTTTATTTGCTGCTTTAAATAAAACAATAAATTAATAAATAAAGTCATTTTCTTTAAATATGCAAACTTTAGCATAAATAAGCTATAGTTCTTGTTTAGATTATGCTACAATTTTGCAATAACAATCGCAAAACATTTACGACTGTGTTTGTTCCCAAGGCCAACATGCACATAATACATGCCATAAAATCAAGTAATTTTTGTTTTAATGAATAATTAGTGCTGCAATCAGCAGAAACAACAACAACAACAACAACAGCAGCAGCAAAAATGATCAAATTAAAGTCTCGCATTTACGCCCACCAACAAAGCGAAACAACAAAACGGGCTTATCTAACAAATAAGTTGCTTTTTTTTGTTTTGTGTTCGCTTGCAACTTGCGACTGGCAAAGAGAACGTGCAGCTGCAACACAGCAACAGCAGCAACAACAACAGCAACATTCGAGTACTATGAGCTACGTAACTGGGGCGAGGGCATAGTGCAATGAACTGACGCTGGCTAGTCAGCAGCAGCAGCAGCAGCAGCAGCAGCAGCAGCAGTTGCAATTTTATTTGCTGCCTGCCACACACACACACACACACATGCACAGAAAACTACGAGTGATAGTAAAACGTGTACTGGAGTGTGTGTGTGTGTTTGTGCCACCCCCTTAAAGGCTGCCTTTTGGGGCAACATTGAAGGGGGTTGCTTGGCAGAGACTGCTGGCAGCGGGGTGGCGGGGGGGTAGCTGCCACTTTTGCTGACCCAGTTAAATGTCATTCGCAGGCTGTGCCACGTGCTGAGCTGAGGCCAAACGCATTTTTGGGTTTGCTTTCATTCGAGGTTACTTACCCCTTGCTGGGGGGCAGGCTTGCTTAAGGAGTGGGGGGTTGGGGGTGGTGTGTGCTCGCTGCTGTTTGCCTTGTGGCCATAAATTTGGATCGCTTTTGCTGTTGACTTAAAACCTAATTAGCTTTTGTTATTAATTTTGTTTGAATTCTCAATACAAATTGTATTTCATATATATTGCGGCAACATGTTGCTAAGCTTATAAGTGTTGCTCAACATGCTGTGTCACAAGCTGTATGCTTTCTCTTTCTCTGCAACTTTTTTTTATTATTGCATTGCGCGCGACATTCTAGAAAATGCTCAAAGCGAATAACAGCAAAAGAAACAACAACAACAACAGCAGCAGCGCAGCAGCAGCAGCAGCTGAGAAACGTCAACGAACTCGCAAAGCTCACTGCAAAATAGTTGAAGCGCTGCGCTGGCGTCGCTGCTGGCGTCGCTGTTAAGCAATGAAAGTACCGCAACAAAACTGCAAACAAACACACAAACACACACACATGCAGGCATAGACAACTGGACAGAGAGAGAGAGAGAGAGCGCGCGCGAGAGAGCAGGCAAAACAAAGTGCATTGACTTTGCTTTGCTTTCTTTGCTGCTGCTAATGTTGCATGTTGTTGTTGTTGCTGTTGCATGTTGCCTGTGGCTTGTTGCCATCGCTGAGCTGAGTTGAATGCACTTTGCATGCAAAATGACTCTTCACATTGTGCCTAGATGTTGCACAGAAGCAACTGGTTGTATTTGTTGTTGCCATTGTTGTTGTTGCTGTTGTTGCTTTGTACTTTTGTCTGATGTCATAAGTCAAAAAATTGTTTGGCATTTGTTGACAGTTTAATGTTGCTGCAGCTGCTGCCAGCCTGCAACTTTGGCCAGCCCAATAATTTATTTGATAAATTGCTAATAGAGCGCCCCGCTGAGCGCGAGGTGTGGCAACTCTCAGCAAAGGTAATCCTATAGAGCAAAAGTCTGCCTAGATGATATTTGCACAGGTGGCAACGCCAAACAGCTAGAAGAAGCATCGAATTAAGAATGAAATTGTTGTTTTTAATTGATTATAATCGCAGCTGTTCCAAATTCCGCTGTCGAATTAATTCCACTGAAAAAAGTGTAGCATACTTTTTGGAGCAGGATAGAATAGGAAACCTTAGTTTTATTTGAAGTTCACTTAATTCGTAGACTATCCTTATAACTTTATTTTAAAGAGATGATAAAAAAAGAATAAATATTAAATAAAGAACTCTCATATAGATATCTATATATCACACCTATCCTGATCAGTCTGTTAACAATAAAAAATAACGATCTTAAAGTTGAGCTTTACATATTTCTGTGAAATTAGAACGACGATCAAAAAGATTAAATATTAAATAAAGAAATATCATATAGATATCTACTCTAACTGACTCTACAATATTTTGTCATTTTAATGGCCATGTTTTCCAATTCAGGAATTTTTTTTAAGTACATAGATATTATAACTCTTGATATAGAAATCAGTTAGGTTTTTGACTAGGATATTTCTTCCTTATAATAAAATAATTCGTTTATTTTATTCCTACATATTGAAAATTAGTATGCACATTATCTAAACAAGATATTTGCTAACGTATTTAGAAATTTCCTAAACAGAGTTCAGAGAAACGTTCGATATAGTGAGGATGAAAAGTGTGTTTTTTAACCCTAACTATATTCTTTATAAATAAAACTCAAAGGTCGTCTTACTAATAGACTTATCTTAGTGCTCCAGTCAATAATGTTCACAGGTTATCATCCCAGGCGATATTTTTGATGTTCAGAGTGAATTGATAGTTTCTAAAAACCACCCAAAAATCATAATAAATTTCCAGAGAATTCTGAGCAATTATATAATTTGATTTTCAAGTTGCGCTATATATTTATATATATCTGTTTAATTTGCAGATATAACAGACACCGTATTAGTTGTTTTTTTATCAACAAGACTGCTCAATTATTATAACAATCCGCGTTGTAATCAAATAAAATGCCACTGCATTTGAGGCAGTTGGGCCTGCCTGCCTGCCCCTAACTAATTGATTTATGTTGCTTGGGCTGTGCATTTGACGTGCGATAAGCAACACGAAATACGCCCAAGAGGCACAACAGCAACAACAGCAACAATCGCAGCGGCTAACAACAACGGGGCAACAACAATAATATAAACTACAGTAACAAGCACGCGAATCGAATGCGAATGCGAATGGGATTGGGACTGGGAATGGGAAATGCTTCGTTTTGCTTCGCTTCGAATTTTCTTTGCTTGTTGCTGAGGTAGCCAAAAAAAAACAAAGATTTTTCCAGCTCGCAAGTGGCCGACGGGCGTTTAACTGATTTTTTTGATATTTTTGTTTCGCTTTGCGGCAGCAACCTCAACTAACCTCAGACAATGAACGCCAAGTTGGGGCACTGCCCGGGGGCAGCTACCTAAGCCTCCTGCCTAACGGTTTGGCTGCAGTCAAAGACCGTTCACATATGTGGCACTTAGCAGCACACCACACCACACCGCACCAGCCCCAACGACTGTAACTGGAGCTTGGCTGCAACTGGTAGCCCCAACAGTAGTCGGTGACTTTTGTAGCCTTGTTGACTTCACTTTGTTTTGGCCTGGCCAACTGCAGTCCAGTACAGTTCTCTGTATTTTTGGTAGTTGCCCCTCAGCCCCCCCCACTCTTATTGCAATGTACGTTCCATGGGTTGCCACAGCGAGCTTACACATTTTACTATTTAAGTTCGATCTGTTGTCAGACTCAATCTTGCTTAATCTGCCTGTCATGCTTACTGATAAATAGTTGATAGCTAATACGACAGTGTTGCCACTTTGCAAGGCATTGTTTGACGTTTACAAATAACTTTTACAATACTTCGAGCCGCGCTGCAAACTTGTCGTTGTGGTACTGCCAACTTCTACAATTGCATTATCGATAACATTCTTATTGTAACACTACATAAGCTTATTGCTATGAAACGGTTATGCTAGTACAGTACAGTACGATACTGTTAACTAACAGAACTATGTAAATACCAATAGCTAGCAATAATGTTAAACATACAAAATGGCTGTATTTAAGAGCAGTACCTCGAAAAGAAGGGGAATATTAAATTTTGAAGCTGCTTATCTGTTTTTAGTCATCCTAGCACTTTGTAAGTTCATTGCACTCCTCTATGTTAGCTGATAGAACGTCTTGTTTAGCCCTCGCTTTGAATTGTGCGTGAAATGCGTGGCCTCTCTATGCTAACTATTTCTGGTTGATTCGGCCGGCTAACTCTGTGGCCTGCAGGCGTTAACCAACAAAACGTTGGCCACAAATCGTCGTCGGATTTACTTAGCTCGTTTGTTGTGCATGTCGCATGTTGCATGATAATTATGCAAGCGGCAAAGTCAAATGCACGCCAGAGTCAGAGTTAGAGCCGGAGCTGGAGCTGGAGCTGGAGCCGGTATTAGGCCCTGGCCTGGCTATTACTGATTTTGGTAGGCGCTGCACGCGCTTTCATTGCGTCCCTCTAAATCTATCTCTGTCTCTCTCGCTCGCTTGCACTGCGTCCATTTATGGTTGGGGCATGGCAAACGGCACTAACTCATTTCCGTCACAAATTCTATGAATGTACGTACTCCCCCAACCCTGCCTAGTTTCGAGGCGTGCAATTTTTGTTATGCCTATTTTTATGGTAATTAATGTGGGCCAGGCCAGGCGAGCTGACCATGTGTGTATGCGGTGCGTATGAGTAATATATTTACTATGCCCGGTCCTCGCGCATTGCTCGTGACACAAGTCGGCGCAAAATGTTGCATAAATTAGACACCCTGCCCCTTTGGTAAGTGCCGTTAATTGCCAAAGTGAAATGCAGTCGCAGTCGCAGGAAATCATAGAATTATAATATATAACTATACGATTACCACTCGATTGGGTCAGCAGTTTCCATTGTCTTGGCGACTTTTGGCATTTTCAAGTAGTGTAGTTTTTTGGGACCCTACGGTGCCTTAATGGCGTCGCTGTCGTGTCAGCTCTTAACTGTTGTCATAACCTCAAACTGGCAGCATGCAACAAACGAAACGTTGACAGCTCCGTTTGCCAACGAAAATGTCAGCATATACTATATAGCTGGTAGCCGATCTCTGAGCTGATCTCTCTCTCTGTCTCTGTGTGTGAAAATTAAGCGGCATGTAATTTATGTTGACTCTGAAAATCGAATGTAACTCAATTTGAAATAGATTTTTGTTTGCTGTTTGTATGTTTTTTGTTGTTTTTGTTGTTTTCGCCAGTTGCCAGCTAAACTCGTTCTACAGCCTTCAGAAACTGCACGTACTTGTTAACCAGTACAATCACCTCTCGATGTTGCCTCGTTTCGCGCCTCCCATCTGGCGCCCCTCAGTGCTCTAGGTTCTCGGATCTCGGATCTCTATTGGACTAGACCAAAAAACGTGACTCGACCGCAGCGCGGCCCAAGTCAAGTAGATGGAATTGCATTTAATGGGCGCAGAGCCGAAAACCAATTCTCTGCCCAGGCATTAAAGTTGTTCAAGTTGTTCGAGTTGTTCAGATTGTTGATGTTGTTCTTGTTGTTTTGTTGTTGTTGTTTCTGTTGCTGTTGCTGTTGCAGCGACCGCAGCCTTTACAATTCAAATTCACAATTCGCAATTGATTTTGATTTTTATTTTTTTTCTTGTAGTTTTTGTTATGTGGGCGCCTTTGTTTGGAATCACTGTTACGTTGGTATTTGAATTTTAGCTGCTGGCACCAATCCATAGACATTAACCAAACAAGCAGCAAATTTGTTTTATTTCTTTATTGAGAATCGACAAGAATTGTCAATGCGTAGTACTAAAAATCAGATCAACAGAGCCGACATGTCATTCAACCCAGCTAGAACTCAAAGAAACTTCAAGTCCTTCAAGACATATGGCTTAACTTCAAAGTGATCTGATTCGGAGGCATTTCAATTCACCAAATAAGTCATCCTTTCTTATTTCTACATATATTTCGTATTTAGGTTGATTTAACTTGAATGGAAATTCAATTCACCAGAGACTTCATCTATTTTTATTTCGAAATAATACATCATCACAAGTCACCTTTTCTTATTTCTTTATATTAGTTCCTTAGTTATATAACCAAAGAATTCATCTATTTATATTTCGAAATGGGATTTTCAATTCACCAAAGCATTTATCTTTTCTTAGTTTTCAAGTTATATAAGTCAGAAAGCAAATGTTCTAATTTCCACATAATACATCATCACAAGTCATCTTTTCTTATTTCTTCATACTAGTTCCTTAGTTATATAACTCAGGGAAATTCAATTCACTCAAAGAATTCATCTATTTTTATTTCGAAATGGGAATTTCAATTCACCAAAGCGACTTATCTGTTGTTAGTTTTAAAGTTATCTAATCCAGAAGAACGTCAATACACCAAAGGTCTTAAAAGTTCTTATTTACATATAATACATCATCACAAGTCATCTTTTCTTATTTCTTCATATATTTAGATCATTTGTTATATAACAAAAGGGTAACTTTAATTCACCAAAGAACTCATCAATTTCCTATTTCTAAACAGGAACTTGAATTCACCAAAAAACTTATCTATCCTTATTTCTACACACGTTTAGCTTTAAGGTGTTATAACTCAGAAGAACTGCAATTAACCAAAGAACTTATCTATGCTTTTGTCTACATAATACAGAACTGGTTGCATTTTGCAAGTTCCTCAAAGTTTCAGCTTCTTAAAGAGATTAGATATACTAGAGGAACTAGGAATTAAAGTACTACCCACACAACAAACTCATGCAACTGTGCTTGTAGCTAAGATATTCTAATTTTTATTCTTGGCTCTCTAAGATCCTCTCTTTGTGAACTGAGAACTGGTTTCATTTATTATCTGTTAGCCTGTTAGCTGCCCAGACAATCCCAAAAATGTTTAACCCATTTTCTAGACCAAAAATAAGTGTGTAATTTGTCGCTCTTTTAGAAAAAAATTAAGAAAAAAATCAGAATTTCTGTCGCATGCATTGAACACACTTTTCATTTGTTCGCATTTCTTTATTTTTTTTTTGTTTTTCCAACATAAATTTTCTAATAATAAAAGGCGACGCTTTTCACATGCCTTAAATTTAAATTTTGTGTTTCCGTCAGAACTGTCAAGAACCAAATAAAAAGAAAATTTTAGAAACTGAAACTAAAGCTAAAACTCAACTGACGGCGACTGTCAGGAATTCACTTGAGAGGCGAAGCTATTTTTAATTGCTTTTAATTAACAGAACCTACAAAATTTTACGTGACAAGCATAATTTTCTTCTTTTTTTTTTTCATTTTTTTTCATTCTTAGTGTGTTGTCATTAATGCAATTTATTTAGACACAGACCGCAAACTGTGCCAAAAAATTGCAATATGTGTTGGGGCGCAACAGGGGGGCTGACTGGCTGGCTGGGGCTCATCGGGATGTAAAGTCGGGGCAAAGATTTACGTAGGGGGTATAAAAGTTGTGGGTCATTGTTTGGACAGCGGCTCAGAAAGAGGAAAAACCACACACAAAAAATAACTAAAATGAGCAGCACAAAGTAAAAGGCAGCCACAAATCGTGCCAAAAGATAGCTCAAAAAAGAAAGAGAGAGAGCGACAGAGAGAGAGAGAGAGCAGTAGAGGTTGAGATTAATGCAAAATATGCCGCTACACGAAGTGCATTGAACTCTGAGAAACGAGCAAGTCAAGCAAGTTCTAGTTGAGGCAGTCGCGCAGTCCAGAGAACCCGAGAGTCGGGAACTGAGAACTGCACGAGAACCAAGAACTAAGCAAGACTAACAGCATGCATGTCATTATGTCAGCTATATGTATGTGTGCGTGTGTGTGTGTGTGTGTGTTGCTTGTATTTGTATGCAAGTCAAAGGCGTTGCGTATGCGCCATGTTGCACGCCGCAGCGCTGATTAGGCATGAGATTTACAGCTAATCTATATTTTAGCATGCGAGTGTATGCATACTGCTCGTATGTACTGTAGGTAGACTAAGGCCTGACCCCCCACCCCCACCTCCACCTCCACCCCTTTCCTGTTTGTGCCTGGTGCGTGCCTTCCAGAAATTGACGATTGCCATTCATCGTCGCCGCACCGCGCTTGCGCTTCGTCTCGCTGCGCTTCGTCTCGTTGTTCGTTGTCGTTGTTCGTTTTTCGTTAGTGCTCGTCTCGCTGTTCGTCGTCTCGTTCGTTCGTTCGTTCGTTCTTTCGTTCGTGTCGTTGTCATCGTCAGCGCTGCTTGGGTTATTGAACCCGACGCGTTGGCTCTGAATTGGGTTAGCGTAGGTTAGGTTAGGTTAGGTTAGTTACTTGCGACTCGACTAGACCTGACGCCTGCTGCGTTTGCTGACTTGTTGTTGTTCTGGTTGTGTGCGTGTGTGTGTGTGTGTGTGTGTGTGTGTTGTGAAATGCGATAAGCTCTTAAAACTAACGATGGCAACTGCAACTGCTGGCCAACATGTGAGGAGTTGGGCTTTTGATTCAGCTTAATTGCTTGCCGGCTCTTACCCAAAACTCTTGGGCATGGGCAACAAACTGTTATAGCCAAGAAATTGGATTGAGAACTCCCTACTCTCTACCTCCCTCCACCCAGTTGCAGGTGCAACCAAACTGAAGTACTCCCAACTGAAGTTGGCTTGTTGGAGGGTCTAGTTATGCTTTCATGGGTTCGTTATGGGCTCTAAGTAGAAGTGATGGCTTCTTGTTCAATGTGATAAGGGGTTGAGTGCCTTTCGACAGGTTGGAGATTGCTTTCTGGGCCACACAAACACACAAACACACAAACACACCAACCAGCCAGCCTAGGGTTTAAATGCATTTGTCACTCTGTTTAGACAACACATTGAGGCCACTGAGAAATTCTAAGCAATAAGAAATTGTTTAATCTATGGCATCAAATTGCTCTAATCTTGTGTATAATAGGCACAAGCATAACACACAAGAGAGTACTGAGTTAGGTAGAATATTTAATTGAACGCTCTGACATTAGTTATTTGGGAGTGTTCACGACCACTGGCTTAATGGATTAACTGATTAAAACATTAATATTTAACCTGAGCTGGCTCTAAGGATTTTGATTGATCTTTGTTCAAACATTTTGTTTGTAGATGCAATTTATTTATCAGTTTTAATCAGTTAATCAGTTAACCCGTTAAGCCAATTAACGTGAGCATACCATTTAGGTAATTATTATTTTATTATATTATATTCCTTATAATTCACAAGTATTGTATTAGGGTTTATTTGTAATGAATAACAAATTTTTGATTAATCAGTTAACCTGTTAAGCCAATTAACGTGAGCATACCAATTAGATATTAATTATTATTTTATTATATTGTATCCCTTATATTTCACAAGTATTGTATTGGGGATTGTTTGTAATGAATGAATAATGAATTTTGTTTAATCAGTTAATCCATTAAGCCAATTAACGTGAGCATACCAATTAGGTTTTTGTTGATTATTATTATTTTTTTTATAATATCCCTTATATTTCACAAGTATTCGGTTTTTTATCAGCTTTAATCAGTTAACCCGTTAAGCCAATTAACGTGAGCATACCAATTATGTTTTATTTATCATTACTATACACAAATCTATTATTTCAAATTTGAGTTGAACTAATTATTTGTTCTATTCTTCTATTTTCAGGTATGTTTCCCCTTAGTGCTCCATATAAGCCATTCAAATGTCCCACCAATTCCCTCCCCTCTCACAAAAACCCCGAACATTTAAACGCTGAGTAAGTCATTGCAATTGAATGCCATAGAATGCGTTAGGCCATAGAACCGGGCCAGGCCCATTCTACACCCTACACCCGTGTGTCCCTCCGCCAAAAGCAGCGCTGCCCAATTACCAAACAAGCAGAGGGAGGGGGCGAGCAGCAGCAGCGAGAGGGGGGCCGACAGACGATTAGTGCGAGGCGGCAGCGTTGCCAAGTGCCTCAGAGCCCGAGGCTACAAACGCACACACATACGCACGCTAGACATGCCACATGAGTGTGGCATAGTTGTTGTTGTTGCTGCAATTGCGTAGCTCAACTCAACGCTCGAGGTTATTGAACGGCAGCGACCTCACTTTGCATGAGGCACAGCAACAACTGCAACTGCAACAACAACAATTACAGTCAGAGATTGCTGTATAATTTACTCGTTGCTCTTGTCAAGCGATGTAATTTTAAAATTAATAAAATAAATTATTATTAGACAGCGTTTGAGTGCGCGCTGTCAACATTTGATAAAGACTCGCCAGTTTATAAACATTTTCTATATGTTGTGCAACATTTGTGCTGTCTGCGTGTGTGTGTGTGTGTGAGGGAGGGAGGGGGTAGCAGAATGCCTGCTCCAAAACACAGCACACACTTAACACACTTTTGTCCAAATGCAAACATGCAACGAGCCCAACGAACTCATTCGAGTGCCCCCGAAACAACTGGAAATCTTTAGAATGCCTCGAAAAAATCAAACAGTTTTTTTATTACTTTGGAAATTTCTCGAATCAAATCAGAAGTGAATGCATTTTTTTTTAAATTTTCAAGCGTTTTAGATAATTGGAACAGATTTTTCTAGATAAAGTAACAAAAATAAATAAATAATAAATAAATTATTATTATTATTATTTAAAAAGTATGTCAATGATAAAAACTAATACTAATCATTTGAATTATTGAATAAAAAGTATGTGAATGATAAGCACTAAAAATAAAAAAAATAAAAAATAATAATAATAATTTGAATAATTAAATTAAAAATATGCGAATGATAAGAACTATAAATACTAAAAATAATAATTATTTTTTTATCTAGAAAAATCTTTTTGTTGTTAACATTTAATTAGAATAGCGAACATATTCCACAAAGACATTATCCGCTCGCAATACTAATATTAATTTAAGTTTAAATATATATTTATGTATATATGTCTGTTTGTTAGTAATTGTATAATTATTCTTAAGATCCTCATACATATATAGTTTAAGCAAGTATATGATATATATTTATATCACTCAATTTGACATTTTGTCATATATCGGACGTATCCGAGGTTGGAATATACAATATCCTCAAATTCTTAAAAACGGCAAATTGGTTTAAGGGGGAACAAAATGTTTAAAAGACGTCATGTGATATGACAAGGGGCCAATTCTTGGCCCAAGTGTGGAGTAGGCTAACGATTCTTCCCTCTTCTGCTCCAGCCACTGTAACCTAACCTAACCTAATGATAAGATTTAAGATTAATGTGAAATGTTCGAAAGATCATATTCAAATTGATATTGATATTTAAGATTAATGTGAAATGTTCGAAAGATCATATTTAAATTAATATTGAAAATTTTTTCTTCTGTGTATGTGAGATTTTGAATTTTAGAGATGAGTTTTCCTTAACAATAGTTCGTATAGTTTTTATTCTAAATTTTAGTAAGTACAGTCTAACGAGCGCGCACTGTATAAGTTGCAAATTAGGTAGTCTGGAATTCGAACCATAATGTGCTTTTCATATTATTATAACTATTTCTCTTTAAGAGTAATATTTGTTATTTTAGATAAGTTAAAGTCACAAACTATAAACACAACTTTATTTTAAATCAGAACATGCATACACTTGCCTGGGTTTCGAACCTGAAACCTCGCTCTGCAATTGCTTTAATGACTGGTTAGCCTGGAAAATTTAACTACTAAGGTGTCAGTTTTTTATAGAATAACATATATTACTTAAAAAATACACAAAATGTTTGACAAATTTCTAGAGTTTTGAACTCTGAGCCCAAATTAGTGCAAACAGCATAGAGACTTATGTATAACGTGGCACGCCCACTTCCTGCCTGCCCCCGTGGCCAATTGTAGATCTTACATATGTAATTTTTGGTTCGCCTTATGACTCAATATTGAAAATAATTTGCCGCGACTTTTGTCATAAATAAAAGCGAGCGTCATAAAGCAACCAAATGCAACTGCAGTTGCATAATTGGACAAACTGCATCGCTGCAGCTGCAGCCCCATTTAGCCCCAAATGCTGTCCGTGGGCGCCCACTTACAAAGGAGTGAGTTCTCATGCGTTTCAGCAGCAGCAGCAGCAGCAACAACAACAACAGCGAGTTTAAAAATCAAATTAAACAAATAAGAATGCTGCAGTATGCACGACTAGAAGATACCCTCTACAAAGCTTTAGTCAGATAGGATGATATATGATAAATATGCTATATGGGAATGTGGTCGACTGGATGTGCCAGTCTCTACACAGATCTAGGATATCTTAACACACATACTTCAGGTTTCTTTTTTGATATAATTCACCATTTTTCAACAATTTGATCCTTATCTTCAGATGTTATCATACTAGTTATCTTTATTCATCTCGTTGTTATTAATATAAACCTTTAGGAAGGATTTGTGTACTTATATTCATCCGTAAGGACATACTTATGTGTGTATCCCTCTTATAAGCTTTGCAGGATATAATATCTTAAATAACTTTGATGTTTATAAAGCGATTCTTATGAAATTTTCAGAATAGATATAATCAGTGCTAAACTATATAACATCCAAATTTCAATATTATAGTAATTAGATTATGGTTTTAATTTGTTTTTTACTATTCAACTGTTTGATAGTGCAGGGTAAATCCAAAATTTCGAAGTATAATCAGCAAAATGTTGGTAGAATACCCTATTTTGAAACATTTGATTAAATACAGAGTATTGATATAAAAATACAAGCCGCCCATATAAAGACA
Organism: Hirtodrosophila histrioides; assembly: GCA_037075165.1. NCBI lineage: Eukaryota > Metazoa > Arthropoda > Insecta > Diptera > Drosophilidae > Hirtodrosophila > Hirtodrosophila histrioides. Next base: position 675,843 of record JBAMCL010000491.1, read on the forward strand.
TTGCCGGCGGCACGTGAGCTGGATTTTGAACTGTGGGTTCCGCTGGCCGGGAAAAATGATTCGATGGGTGAGTCATTAAAAGCGCCGCCGCAACGCCAACAATTTATATGACAGTTTTTTTTGGTTTCTTAAAATTTATTTTCTTATTTATCTGTAGTTCTTATGTCAGTCGAGGCGTCATTAAGAGTTCGGTTGACCAAAAAAGGCAAATTCAACATTGATTGAAATTACTTTAATGGTGGGTGAGCTATGTTTCGAAGTTTTGGGTGCGTGGTTCGGGGTTCGGGGGCTTGAAGTTGGTTCTGTATTTTTTTTTTGCTTGGCTTGTTGCCCCAAAGTTCAGTGCACTCCAACGTCACCTGCCTGCCTGCACTCGCGCTCTCCTTTTACTACTACTCTCAACCAGTCTGGGTCTCTCTCTCTCTCTCTCTATTTCGCTGCTTCTCTGTTTCTCACTGTGAGCTCGTCAAATGCCATGCCAACGACCTGCGCAGAACTGCAGTTAGGTTTGTTGTAGTTGCATTTGCACGCAAAAGACCTTGCGTCTCTTCTGTGTACTGGCCACATTGCACTATGGGGCACATTCATTTATTTTGTTGTTGCTGTTATTGTTGTTGTTGTCTCTGGTGGAAACTCGTTTCTCGTTTTTGTTAACCCAAAACGGTTTCAATATTTGCGTCAAGCCGTGACGCCAATGGCCCAACTTGGATTAGATTTTCTGTTTACCTATAGATACTACCAGCATTCTGTTTATTTGGCCAGTCGACAAAGGCAAAGGCAACCGTGCCCAAACAACAATCAGCATATAATAGCTCATAATTGTACTCCACACACAGAAACACACAACAAACAAACAGGCGCCTGTTTTCAGTTGCTATGTAGCATTACTCTATTTGGGTAGGGGTATAACCACTAATTGATCATTTTTGTGATAGATCATAAAATACCTGAAAACTTAGATTATTAATAAGGACTGTTCTTGATTCCTCCTCCTATAAGACTTTGGAGTAGTGAATTTCCACTAAATGTTCCCAATTTCACTACTGACATGATTTTGCGGATTGAATTCACCTGTTTTTAGGTTAGCATTCCCTTTACTTTCAGTAAATTTGTATCCGTTTAAGCAAAATTTATTTTCTTTAATATTCAATCAAAGAAACTTCATTTCGATAAAAGAAAATCCAATAATTCTCCTTATATTATTCATAAGGAGTGTTCTCGTTTCCATCTCTGATGGAACTTTGGAGTAGTGAATTTCCACTAAATGTTCCCAATTTCACTACTGACATGATTTTGCGGATTGAATTCACCTGTTTTTAGGTTAGCATTCCCTTTACTTTCAGTAATTTTATATCCATTTAAGCAAAACTTATTTTCTTTAAACTTCATTTCGATAACAAAAACCCCAATAATTGCTTCGGGACTTATCCTTCGCTTCTTCTTCTAGCGTTTGAGTGGAGTATTTGAAATTCGACTTGTGGTTTAGCATTAATTTCCCTTGTGGCTTAGCAGTTTTGGGCCCACTGAGAGGTCGCACCACAGACATCTATTGAAAAGACATAAACTGAAAGAAGATAATCGCAAAATAATTGCGTGGAGTTCAATGAACTGACGACAAACACAAGGGGAACTAAAAACGACAAAACAAAAAAAAAGTACAAAATAAATAAAAACTACAAAAAAATATGAACACAAATTATTTGTTACGCACTTACACACGCACACACACGCAGATGGAGAACGAGACATGTGTAGATAAAAATATGCAGATATATATACATATATATACGTATATATAAATATGAACAGAGAAAAAAGTGGAACACACTCGGCTCTACGGCGAAATGTATTTGATTTTTGGTTTGCTTCGAGCCGCAAACAATTGCCCAATGTTCGCCTGGTGACCAGCTCTTAATTATTGGTCTCTATCTTAATTGACCGGCCGAGAACAAAAGCTGTCCAATTGGTAACACCACACACAACACTACGACTGTGATTATCTACTCTACCCGGCCACTTCCGCCCACCCCCCTCACACACTCTGTCATGGCTTTCCTGTTAGCCCCAAATTGCAAATTGCATTTCGCTGGCGTTATCCTTCAACTTTGTCGAGCTGCGGTCATTGCTCCAGCTACACAGCCCACACGAGCAGAGGCAGCAGTCAGCAATTTTTAAGGTTAACGTTGCAGCGCCACCTAGCGGGTGGGCAAAACACTTTCCTTCTACATACATACATACAAACGTGGCACATGGCACGTAACCCCTAAAATGTTGTACATAGCACACAGCCCACCCAGTCGAAACAACCCCCAACCCATCCCCGCAAGCCAAACACAAGACTTGAGCTCTCATCCGGCCGCAGCAAAAGTTCAACGGACGCAAACTGGGTCAAAGCAAAGTGGACAACCCTCTGCCACCCCCTGAAGCAACAGCAGCAGCAAAAGTGAAACGTTTTCTGGGGAGGTGGGCGGCTCTTTCGGTTCTTTCCTCCTTTTGTTTGACATGGCACAGGTGTCTTCCATTGCGCGCCAGCGCGCCAATTTTAGCACCACGAACTACGCCTGCCTGGGTGACAGTTTTCAGCTCGGCACGCTTCGAGTTCATTGGACTGGTTAAAGGACGGTTCTCTTATGAATTTTTGGCAGTATGGTGGAAGACTAAGGTGATGTAATGGATGGAGAATAAAGGAGATTAATATAATAGATGGAAAGCATCCTATAAGCCAAGGAAGGAAAAAAGAAGAGGGTAGAGATCAGCAAAAGGGTGTTAGGAACTTCTATAAAATGTAGTACCAGGAAGATCCTCATAAGTTTTCGGGAGCAAAACTGAGTTCTTATAGTGATATGATAAAGGGGACAGCAGAAGAGATCAGTAGTAGTATTTGGGGACCGGATAATCGATAGGAAGAAAATGAGAAGGTGTTTCTTAGAGGAATTAATGCATCATATGCTTCCCACTTTGGAAACTAGGGATCCCTCTTACCGAAGGTACATGGGAATATTTAAATAGTTGAGTAACTCAGAAAACAAATGAACCAAATATTCCCCTATGGGAATGTTATGATTAATCCCATAAATCAACTAACAAAGTACAGTATAAATCATTTGGGGATTTTGAAACAGGCATTTGTAAAATATGAGTAGTTTGTTGATAATAGTAAAGTAAGTACCGAAATGGTCTTGGAGGAAATCATTTGTCCGATTGTGTACTTGTGCCTTCCACAATGGAACAACAACAACAATGATGGCCATATTTTACACACATTTTGGCCAATTAAATGCATTTCATTTCCTTCCTGAGGTCATTTCCTCTGCCTAGCTGCAGCTGGTCGGCTCGGGCTTTCTAACTGTGCATAATCATGACACACTCGCCAATTCCTAGGCACACAGTTCGACTGTTGCCCCCGCCACCGCCACCGCCAACCGCCCCCACATCCTCGTCAACCTTTCACGCGTGTGCTTATGCAAAAAAATTCTTTGAAGCAAGCAGAGTTTGCTGTGCGCCAAGTCAGCGGAGAGAGAACGAGGGCCGCTCTCTTGTTCTCTCTCGTTCTTGCTCTCTCTCCTCTCTCTCTCTCGCTTTGTTTGTGATACCGATTCTGACTCTGATTCAGCCTGTGCTGCTTCTTCTAAGGTTATTGTAGTGCAATGTCCCCAATCGTCGGTCTCCTTGGCTCGACTTGTTGTTGTTGTTCTTGTAACTTTTGGGCGCTCAGATGCTGCGCTGTCCCTGGCAGGATAATTTCCGTCTCTTTTTTTTTTATTGGTTGCCCTTCGCAGCTTTTTGCTTGTGAGAAATGTGAAAGGTATTTCCGTTTGGCTTACGGTCGAGCTCAATATGTTTCTTCTTTTTGGCTCACATCTTCATGCTCGTCATATATGGACGTGTGATCTCTCAATATGTGTCATTGTAATGTTTTGCTTACAATATACGATCCGTTATAAAGTGGAGTACAACCTTGGGAAGTCATTAAACTGAAATGTTATAGGATATTTTTGGATAACTATATATATAGGTGGGTTACCCACCCTAACCCACATAGCACTATCCTAGGTTTTGCATTCTGAATTTCGTTCTTCTACCACGATCAGAGAACCTATATATTGAGAAGTTAGAAAGGTCTTAGATACCAAAACCTTGTTTACCCAGATGACTCATCTACCAATACCGGAGAACTTCGAAAGGTTCAATGAATCAACTACTTGACAAGCTAGGAAGGTCTTAATTTAAGCTTTATAAAGTAGGCAGGTTAGGAAGGTCTTAGATATCAAAACCTTGTTAACCCAGATGACCCATCTATCTATCTTCGGCGAGCTTCGAAAAGTTCAATGGAAGGTCTAGGAAGGTCTTTGTTTAGGCTTTATAAAGTAGGCATTAGGTAACACCCTTTATTGAGAAGTTAGAAAGGTCTTAGATATCAAACACAAGACTTTTATTACCCATAAGACTCATCCAACAATATCAAAGAACTTCGAAAAGTTCCAGGAATTAGTTTATTGAGCAGCTAGGAAGGTCTTTGTTTAGGCTTCATAAACTAGGCATTAGATAACACGCTCAACTATTTATTTATCAATTATCAATTTATTGATAAACTATTAGCAATTTAGGTGTTTTCAGTTTACCTACAAATTGATAACTAGATAATTTCATTTGCTCAAGACTCGATGAAACCCAAAACGACCCAAACAAACCCACCCCCGCAACCTGCCCCTACCACAACACATTCGAGAACTACACGAATGCAAGGCGACCATGAGGCAGAGAGTTGAACGAACTCAGCAGAGACAGCAGCGACTGCAAAAGTGACGTCAATAAGCGCGAGGCCAAAGGGAATCACTTTGTGTGGGGCGTTGGGTTGAATATTGTGGTGGGGTTGTGGTGGGGTTGGGGCTGCCTGGTTGCTTTTCCTACGTGCGGCTGACCTCGTGTTGCTTTTACTACGACGCTGGCGATTACGAGGCGCATATGGAGGTGTCGAGCGCGGTCGGAGGTTGGGGGTTGGGGGTTGGAGGACACTCAGTGGTTGGCCAGGCGAACCAAATATCCTTGCACGGTACGCGCGCACAGAGGGCGTTGAACTGTGACCCAAATGCGTTACCAGAGCTGGCTGGTGCTGCTCGAGTTGTAATTTAAACATCATTTATTTATTGTACATATTTTCGTCAACTAATTGCTGGCCAGCTGGGTCTCGGTCCCGGTCCCGTTCCCGGTCCCGGGTATGCTCTGCTCTAATGGCTCTTGGCCTGCTCTCCCACCGGACAGTCACTTAGAGTCGAGCTTTGAATTACGAGCCGGGGGTTTGGCCTATTACCAATTCGAATTCTTGCCAGCTTACCGCCGGCATAACTCATGTTCGGGCCCGTCATATAAACTCAAGAGCTGAGCATGACGAACGTCGAGTGAACTGTAAAGCGCCATAAAGTTCCGGGACTTTGTCTGTGCCCCGTGCCCCGTGCCCCCGTCGGACATTCGTTTAGGCACGTGCTAATTGCTTACGCATCTGACGAGGCAAACAACAACAAAAAAAAAGACAATAAACAAATCCTACAGTTACGGAGAAGCTTAAGAACAAGCGATCAAAATTATGATGATGTGTGGGCGCGCTTTCAAAGACGATGGAAGAGAAAAGAAAGAAAGAAATTAGGAGAGTTTTATAGGTAAAAGACTGAACTAGTCGGGGTTTTTTAAAGAACCTGGTTCGAGCGAAGATGAAAGAACATAAAGAAAGATATTCGGTGAGTTTTATGGGTAAATAAAATGAACTATTCGGGGTTGTTTTAAAGAACCTGATTCGAACTATCGATGATGTTTTATAGCAGAGATAGAAGTAGAACAGTGGGAATTTTATGGAAAACTGTGCAGGTGATGATCAGAAGATATAAGAACTATTCTAGGATGTTTTGAAGATCACGTGTTAGTGGTGGAAATGTCATCAAATGATGTAGGAACTATTCTAGAATGTTTTCAAGATCATGTGTCATCAAAAGATATAGGAACTATTCTAGGATGTTTTCAAGATCATGTGTACGTGGTGCAAATCTCTTCGAAAGACATTATGATGGTTCTAGATTCTTCTTTAAGCATACTATATACGAGTTCATATAATATCATACCTTTAAGAGCTGCTGACAGAGTTAGATTAATGAATTCAATATTCATCTTTAGCAAGCCGTAGAAAACCCATCAAGAACTCTTCAGCTTAACATTTCTCCCATCATATTGATGTCAAGTTGTGACAGTAGCCCAAGAAGTGACTTCAACGTACAGCAGCCCACATAAGATGCAGGTCAAGTATTCAATTGTTCAACTGATCAACCGATCAGTTCAACAGGTAGACGATGTCAGCTTCTTTCCCGAGGGCATGTTTTGGTTTTCATTCATGACTTTTCGCTGGCTATTTAAAAAAAAAAACATATTTGACTGATCCCAAATGATCAGCATAGAAATTTCTTTTCACCTCCTACAAAAATAACTTAACAAACAAACAAACAATGAATTTCAATACTCTGTAATGCCTATGGGTTGAGCGATGAATGACGTTGCCGGATCATTCAAATTGGAGACGGGGTGGGGGGTAACGCTTTGCTGCTTTGTGGGTGAACGCTACGTTGCCCAACAAACGCATACAAACACACACACAATACATACACAGCAAGCCAGCTAGACGAATGTGTGTGTGTTGTGTAACGTGAAATGCTCTCACTTTCCTTTGAAACTTGTTATTCGCATTGCAGCTGCCAGCAGAGTTCATTCACATTGTCAGCCAGGCCGAGCGATAGAAAGAGAGAGAGCGAGAGAGAGAGCGCGCGAGCCCGTGCAGGTGATAGAGCAGAGAGAGAGAGCACAGTCGCCAGCTGTTCCCGCAAGTTCTTCATCGCTGGTTGCAAAAAGAAAAGCTCGACTTGTATCGAAGTTCGCATTGCGGGGGCTGAGCGCAATTGAAATGAGTGCAAATTGTCGTCTCGCTGAGTGCATTGAACCCAGCTCAGTGGCTGAGGCTTGAGGCTTTTTTGTTGTTGTTTTTGCTAAATTAGTATTTATAGTTTTCAATTATATAATGAGTGAGACTGGTCGCATGCTGGCTGAATGGCTGATGTAACTTAGCGAGCCTATCCCAAAAGCGCTCGTCAAAAATTGCCAAACATTTCCTTGAACGCATTTTAGCCATGTAGTCGCCGTTGCAATTGCCGCTACCGCTCCCGCTGTTCGCCTCCCCCCTCCTCGGCCAAGCCCACTAAACATGCAGTCGGCCGCCTGAGGTTTCTGTGTCGTTGACCGACCGCCAGCTCAAATGAACTCCAAACCAAAAAGCTAAAGCAAAGGCTTGCAAACTGCAGCAGCGACGAACAACAACAAATTCGCATGCAAATGCACTGAGAGAGAGAGAGAGAGCGCCGCGCGTCAAGCAATTGAGAGCGCAGCGACAATGCACGAATAATGTTCGGTTGCTCGGTCAATCGGTCTCTCGCTCGTGGTCGTGCTTGCTCGCTCGTTTGGCGTTCGTCTCTGGCGCGCTCAGCAGCTCCACATTTGAAGGTATTTGACCGAAAAGTGGGTCACGACAATGGCGGGGTTCGTTGAACTGAACTGCCAGTCAGCCAACCTCTGCTGACGTCGTCGTATTATGTTGACGTCGTCGTCGTCGTTGTCGTCGTTTTGGCTTTTTGGTTACGTAGCCTTCCAGCATGTGTCGTTGTGCACAAGTGAGAAAGAGAGGGAGATATACAATGGGGGGCTCTGCTTTTGTGTGTTGCCTTTACGTTTTGTGTGGCCTCAAAAACAGCTCGCAACGAAATATTATTTAATATTAATAACGAGGCGTTAAATTGTTTGACTATTATGTTATCGATTGTTATCGATAACGAAGCCAAAGTCGATAGTTTAATAGGTTATGTAAATAGAAATAAATCCCAAAATAGTCGACACTCTCTAGAAACTTCCTCAAATTTCTAATCTACGCAGAGAGCCCCAAAAAATAACATGTTAAGAGTCTTGCCACATCTGAGATCCTCTTATGCCTGTCATATTTATTGATAGCGCTGCCCCCAACACAACAGCCCCCATTCAATATCAATTAATCTTATTTGTCACTCATTTTTCAAAACAAGCACACACACACAAATGTGCGACCCCTCACACCCGCCCCCGCATCAAACAGACCTCAGCCACCTACATAAGTGTATGTGTGTGTGCGTGTGTTTGTGTATTGTTGTTGCTGCTGTTATCAAACAAAGCTGATCAGTCAGGTGGCAGTAGCAGAGGCTACCTAAAATCTGCGTCGCGTAGGTGTTCCAAGAATTGTTTACAATGAAATGCGCCCCCACCAGCAGCTACAGCAGCAGCAGCAACAGCAGCAGCGCCAGCGGCGTCTATTGTTAGCTGCTCGCGTTGACGTCGCCGTCGCCGTCACCGTCGACGCCAACGTCAGCGACGACAGCGTTGGAGTGAATGTCCTCAGTTGCTACACAGAAAACAAAAACAATATGTGGCGCGAGGTTGGCAGCGCCAACTGAGCGAGAGCGACCAACAAAATAGTGTGTGCGAGAGCGCGAGCGTTAGCCGAAGCATGCCGAGCTTGAGCCGAAGCACAGCGAGCAGGCAAGAGTTGTTGGAGCTGTTGGCGCTGCTTTCATTCGCAAATTGCTCGTCGTTGGCAGCGGTTGTGCAGAGCAATAAAAGCGCGCGTAAACACACAAAAAACCAAAACTCAAACTAAAAACGGCAAACAAACAACAGCAATAGTTGCAATTAATCAAATATCAACAACAACAACATATATATATATATTATTTTTATGGGTGCCAGTGAAGTGTGACAAAAGCCAGATATAAAGAGAGCGAGAGAGATCGTTTAAAAGACTACAATCAGTGTGCCCCCGCGCCAAGCGCCACGCGCCTGCCCCTGAAAGTGCCACAAAAAGAAAGAAATTTTTGGCGCTCAAATTGTTGTTGGTGTAGTGCAATTCTGAAGTTCAGTTTTCTAGTTGAAATCAAAAGAAACGCAATGTTCCTTAAAAGCAAATTTTAGAGCGCAATCAACAGCAGCCCAAGGGAAGAGGGGAGAGTGGAGAGAGAGGAGAGAGTTCAAGTGTCATTTGTGGTACCAAAAAAAAGCAAAGTTTAATAACAAAAATGGTTTGTGCAATGGAACAGCAGCAGCAACAGCAGCAACAGTTGCCACAACAGTTGCAACAACAGTTGCCACAACAGGGCACAACAATTGTGCTGCTGACAGCCGGCAACAGCAACATGCACATTGTCAGTGCAACGCAGCAGCAGCAGCAACAGCAGCCGCAGCAGCAACATCAGCAGCAGCAGCAGATGAAAAGTCAGCAGCTGAAGCAGCAGCACTCGGCATTGGTGAAGCTGTTGGAGTCAGCGCCGCTGAGTAAGCAGCAGCAGCAGCAGCAGCCGAGGCAAATAGTTTACCTGCAGCAACAGCAACATCAACAACAGCAACAACAGCAACGCAAAAGACTGAAAAACGAAGCAGAGCAGCAAACAGCAAGCAACTGCAACACTAGTAAAGACTACCACCAATCAGACAACAACAGCAACAACAACAAATAGTATTAGTCAGCAGCAGCAGCAGATAGTATTGCTGCTGCAGCAGCCAACAGCAATTGCTGCCCCAGCAGCAGCAGCAGCAACACCAAAGCCATGTGCCGCCGATCTGTGCGCCAAAAATGATAGCGAATCGGGCATTGATGAAGATTTGGCCAATAGCGATGATGATATGCCGGCCAAGGGACATATTGTTGCTGCTGCTGCTGCTGGCGCCGCAGCAACAGTTGCTGCCGTCGATTATGAGCAATATCAATGCCCCTGGAAGAAAATACGGTATGCGCGTGAGCTCAAACAGCGCGAGCTGGAACAAACCAAGCAAAATGAAGACAAAAGCAACACAGCAACAGTTGCTGCTGCCAGTGCAACGGCAACGGCAACAGCAACAACTGCAACAAGACCCACCAGCAACAGCAACAACAAGCTCAATCAACTGCATTGTGATAGTCCTTTTTCCGCGCAAACACACAAAGAAATTGCCAACTTATTGTTGCAGCAAACACAGCAGCAACATCAACAGCAACAACAACACCACCAACAGCAGCAGCTGCAGCAGCAGCAGCAACAACAGCAGCAGCAACAACAACAGCGACGCGATAGCTCCGACAGCAACTGCTCGCTGCTGAGCGACTCGAGCACGCAGTCGCTGACAAACGGCATTGGCAATTGTTGCACCTGCAACAGCAGCAGCAGCAGCGATGAGGAGCTGCTACAGCAGCAGCTCGAGGACATGGACGCCCAGGACTCGGGCTGCGACGATGAGCTCTGCGAGCAGCATCATCAGCGTCTGGACAGCTCACAGCTCAACTATTTGTGTCAGAAGTTTGATGAGAAGCTCGACACGGCATTGAGCAACAGCAGCAACAACAACAGCAACAACAGCAGCAACACAGGTGCAGCCAAAATGACAACAGCCATCGAGGATGCCAGCGCCGATGTAGGTCCCAAATGTCTCTAGTTATAAGGAAATACTATAAACCAATCTTAGGACTGAGTTTTTGTTATAAATTCTGCTTTTTAATAAACCTTATGCGACTACAAAAAGAAGAGTTTACTATAGTTCTAATAATTATACTTAAAATATCCTTTATTAAACCTTCCCAAGTTCGAATTCCCTCTTTATAATGAGGCTTACCTCCACAAAAAGCATAAAAAGGTTGTAGTTATAATTGTTATCAATATTAAAATAACAATCATAATTGACAAGATCTATAATTATTATTATAACTTCCTAAGTTCGAAATTCTGTCTTTTTCATAAGAAAAAGCGAATATTTACCATAGTTCTAGCTATAATTGATTAGATATCAATTATTAGAGCTTCCTAAGTTCGAATTCCGTCTTTAAAATGAGTATTACTTCCACAAAAACTAAAAAATATATGAGTTGTAGTTATAATTGTTAAGGTAACTATCAGTATTGAAAATAGGGATAGAATAAGGATAGTTCTTATAACTTCCTAAGTTCGAATACTGTCTTTTCCATCAGGGCTATGCCAACACATAAAATAGAATATTTACCATAGTTTTTAGCTATAATTGTTAACAATATTTAAATAGTTATTTATATATTTTATATTTGTTACAATACTACCTCAAAAAATATGAGATAATGAGGAATAAGCTAGTATTTTTTATTATACCTTCAGATGTTCGAATTATTTCAACACAAAAATAGCATAACATAACCTATAATTGTTATTATTATTATTATTAAATCAGATTTTATACCATCTTGCGTTAGATGAACAAACATTTTCAAATAAATTTCATATCCCAACAAAGCGGAAGCATATTAAAACAATTTATCCTAAAATGCGGATGAAATTTCTAACAGAATTCAGCGTTTTTAACAAGAAAATAACTTTGTTTTGACTGTTATAAACTATTATTTACTCACTCTGCTGCCTTTTGAAGCTTTGATTTAACATTTGTCATTTGTGTTTTGTATCCTTGCAGGGCTTCTTCCGTCGCTCCATCCAGCAGAAGATCCAGTATCGTCCTTGCACCAAGAACCAACAATGCAGCATTCTGCGCATCAATCGCAATCGCTGTCAATATTGTCGCCTGAAAAAGTGCATTGCCGTTGGCATGAGTCGAGATGGTAAGTCGAGAGTAACTGTTAATCATAAGCCTAATCAGAGAGGTCCTTTCGCGCGTAGTTCGTATATCCTTTAACGAAACGAACGAACGAAATGAACGAACGAAACGAACGATGAACGAAGATTAACGAGCGACGAGTTCATTGACCAGCCATGAACGAAATTTGTGTGCCTCTGTATGTGTGTGTGTGTGTGTGTGTTGCAACATTTGTATAGAGCGCGCGATTTCACGGCAAAGTAAAAGTTGTTAGCGGGGCACACAAAACAACAACAACAACAACAAGCAATCGTATGCAATACATACAAACATGTGTATGTAAATTTTGTTTAAACAAATTTCCAACACCCGCATGATAAATGGGAGCAACAGTAACAGCAACAACAACAACAACAACAACAACTGTGCGCCATTTCGAAATTGTGTTAAAAGTTGAACGAACGCACTTAACCTAAATTCATAAAGTCAGCGAGCGAGGCCAGTCTGCCCCGTCGCTCCCTCTCTCCCTCTCCCGCTCTCTCACATTTGACTTTATTAAATTTTGTAATAATTTGTTTAAATTCAACGCCAGAGCAGAGCCCGGAACATTTTACAGGAAATGCCTCGGCGTTCATATCGATTATGAAAGCGGGCAATAAAAATGCACAAACACACACACACACACTCGTACACACACATACACACACACACGCTCATCGTTCATTGACTTTTGGCTGTCGCTGTGGCTCTCTGCTTCTTGCGCTTGCCGCCCCGCTTCTTCTTCTTTCCATCATGGCGGCCATGTTGCTGTCGAAAACGAAAGTGGTTCATGCTGCGTATGGAAAGAAAGAGAAAGAGCAAACGCAAGACAGCAACAGCGCCAGAGAGAGCGAGAGCGAGAGAGAGAGCTGTTCAGTTGGTTTCTTGGCTGCCTTGTAATAATATTGTTATTGTTATTGCTATTGTTGTTGCTGTTATTGTTGTTGTTGTTGTAACATGTGTATGTTGTAATTGATGGATGAGATTTTTGGATTTTTTTTTTAGTTTTTTTTGGGGCGCGTGCTTGTCAATTGGAAGCAGCCAGAAAAGAAAAGTCCCGAAGAAATATTAAATGTTGTTTGTGTTGTGTATTAGTTAAGCTTAGTAAGATTTATAAATGTTTATAGAAATATATACATATATATATGTACATATGTATGTATGTATTTGTGTAGGTGGGAATATTTAAGCAAGCTTCAGGAATATCAACAAAATAATAGATAAAGTTGATAAATTATAGTGAAAAGAAGCAGGAATATGAAAAAATATTAGATAAATAGTAAAAAGAAGAATCAGAAATATAAATAATAGATAGATTTGATCCATTATAAGGAAAAGAGTTAGGAATATGAAAAATATTAGGTCAATTTAATCGGAAATATAAATAAACATTAAATAAATTTGATAAATTATAAGAAAAATAATCAGAAATATAAATAAATATTAGCTAAATTTGATAAATTATAAAGAAAAGCATCAGGAATATAAAGAAATATTAGCTAAATTTGATAAATTATAAAGGAAAATAATCGAAAATATAAATAAATTATTAGATAAATTTGATAAATTATAAAAACAGAATCAGGAATATAAAATTTAGATACATTTATAATAATAGAGAAAAAAGCAGGAATAAGAAAAACATTAGATAAATTGATAAATTAAAAAATTGAATATAATCAAATATTAGATAAACTATATATAGAAAAGAATCAGGAATATAAATAAATATTAGATAAATTCGATAAATTATAAAGAAAGGAATCAGGAATATAAATAAATATTAGATAAATTTGTTAATTATAAAGAAAAGAAGAAGGAATAAAAATAAATATTAGATATATTTGATAAATTATAAAGAAAAGAGTTAGGATTATAAAGAAATATTAGATAAATTATAAAAAAAGAGCCAGGAATATAAATAAAATAAATATTAGATAAATTTGTTAAATATAATGGAAAAGTTTCTTATAAATTTCTAAATTTGTTTAAAACCAAATACATTAGTCATATTTAGTGCCATTTTTAGCTCAGTTTATAGTAAAAGTTGCTTAAAAATGTATATATTTAGGGTTTGAAGAACCCAACATATATGAAATAGCACTGAAAATGTCATTTCCTTGAACTAGTTCTACATGCAACATACAACTAATGCCAAAATTCAGCAATGAGAACCCAAAAATCTCAATAATATCAACAACAAAAAAAAGAAAAAACAATAAAAAAAAACACGATACGATAAAACATTAAAATAAACTAAAGCAGCGAACTCGAACTCGGCAACAGCCACAACAACAACAAGAGAGAAAAAACATTCGAATTGTTTATAATAAAAATGACCGTGTGCTATTTAAGCGCAGTCGCTGCTGCAGTCGCAGTCGCTGCTGCAGTCGGCGTTGACTGTGACAGCGCTGCTGTGCGCGCTTGCCTTATCTTTCAAGGAAAATTTAATTTATACACACTGACACACACACACACATGCACACAATAGTATATTGTATGTGGGCTGTTGTCGAAATATTTACTGTTACGTTTTAAACAAAAACAGCGCTGACCTAGAAAATTTGTAGTTGTTGTCGAAAATTGTGAATTTATTTCATGATGTCGCCATGTACATATGTATGTATGTTTGTATGTATGTATGTAATATGCTTAACACTTTCACTTTCCCTTTGGGGCATTTCGAAAGACTTTCTTTTGGCGCGGCTTTCATAATTTCTTTGCAGTGTGTAGTAATATTAATAGGCGCCATTTTGGTTTTCGTGCTTGCTTGCCTATTGCAAAGATACGAAAATAAACGCAAGACGCGCACCGTCAAAATGAAAACGAAACCGAAATTTAGCGCACACACACACACACAAACAGATACTCCTCGGCACCCCCCTCTAACTGCCCGCGCCCAACTTCCCACAAACAAGCAACGGCAACAAACAAATACGCGCCAGGCGACAGCCTCTCTCTATATTCCTCTCTCTCTCTATCTCTCTCCTCGCCCTCGCTGCACCCCACAAAACATTCAGCCTCGACAGCAGCGTTCAGTTCATTGACCGACGAAACTGGGTCACCCATAGCAGCGCTGTAGCAGCGCAGCGACGCAGCAACAGTGAAGGTGCTTGTGTGTGTGAGTGTGTGTGTAAGTGAGCTTGATAGTAAACAAGCTTTTTTACTCATTTTATTTGCTATCGTCTGCCCCCCACCCACCGCTCTGCTCATTTTGCATTTGCTTTTTTTATATTTTGAATTGTTTAAATTTTTAGTTGTCGCCAGGCATAGAAATGTTTGCAGTTATATATTATTTTTATTTGATTTTTATTAGTTTTCACATGGAGCATGTTTATTTTAATTGAAATGAACTTAAATTAGCGCGAGGTTAGGCGAATTGAAAGTAAATATGCATGCAAAGCAAACGCAAGGAGAAGGAGAGCCGCAAACAGAAGCAGCAACATAAGGAGCAGGGCAGATAAGAAGAAGAGAAGAAACAAAGAGAACTCTTAAGTTACAGTTATGATTAATGTTGTTTCAAACACAAAAATCTACTACAAGTTCTTGTAAAAATAGAACAGAAAATGAAGAAGTTAGGTAAGAAGTAAATATGTAGAAGATAAATGTATAAGGGAAATAAATAGATTAGTTAAACGACAAGTTACACAACATATTTTTTGAAAGTTTTCTTATGTTCATAAGAAAAACAAAAATAAAAATATATTTATGTATAAAAAAAATAATCAAAAAACAAATAATATTTCTTTATTATATTAATCATCAAAGAGTTAAAAAAAGGGAAATGAGAAAAATGTAGAAGGAAAAGAAAGAAAATATTGTTAATTCTAAATATAAAATAGATTGGCAATACTTAATAATAAAGTAAGGATTGCTAGGAAATAATAAAAATATACTTTAAAATTATTACTGAACTGAAAAGAAAGCAACCCAAGATTTGGTTTTATATTTTAAAAATTCAAAATTATGTGTATAAATATATTAATTCACATTATTTCTAAATTTAAAGTGAATTGGATTGAATAGAAATGAAAAGTTTAGATTAAAAGATTAGAAAAGTTAGACAATGAAAAGTAAAATAAATATACACATGTACATAAATAGTTGAGAAATAGTGGTAAATCGGGAAGTGAAACCCAAGTTATTGGTTTGATAATTATACAAATATACATAGAAACATTTTAAGTACATATATGTACATATGTATGTGTTAAACAGCTAGGAGTTCAGAAAAAGTTAACCAAAAGCTTACAAATATTTTTATAGAAAAGTCTAGAAAATCAGAAAGCTAGTTTTATTTTTTTGATTATTATTTTATTTATTTATTTTATTTAGTTTCATATTTCTTTTTTAATTTCTTTTAACTTTTACAAACAGTTGAAATATTGAACAAGCAAAAGATCTTTATAAATATTTTGAGTATCCAAAAAAAAGCAACTTTCCACTAACAGCAACAACAAATGTTTAACAATTATCGCTGAAAGCACATTAAAAAAAAGCAAAAAAAAAAAAAAAGTAATAATAATCAGACAATTGTCAATTATCGGAGGCGCAACTATTTAGTTTTTTGTGTGTGAGTGTTTGTGTGTGAGTGTTTGTGTGTAAGCAACAACTACAAACAGTAGCGAGCAGTGTGACGTTGTTGTTGTTGTTGCTGCTGCTGTTGTTATTGTTGTCGCAATCATTATTATTTTGAGGCTACACACACACACAAGCACACACACAGACAGCGGCAGCTTGCATGTATGTATGTATGTAGATTTCGCCTTCGTCGTCGTTGCGAGTGTTTTGAACTTTATTCAGGTCAATTACAAATACATTAAAATGCCAGTGTTATACACACACACACACACACACACACACATGAGGTGTTGACTAAAATAATATTGGAGGCTACTACACAACTACAACTACAACAACAACAACAGCTATTTGAATTTTTTGGGTTTGGCCTGCTGGGGTCAGCTTAAGGAGCTTTGGCGGGGGCGGGGGGTCAAAGCTTCAAGTACAACGCGCTAATGATGATGATGATTAAGATGATGATGATGATGTTTGAGCGTATGCAATGTGGGAGAGGCTCGTTCGCAATGCAATTCTAAGGCGTGAGAGTGAGAAGGTTAAGCAAACATATTCATTTTGAGGTTATTTACATGGTTTGAATTTTATTTAATATGTATGTATGTATGTATGTATGTATGTATGTATATTCAAAGGTATTATAGATAACAAATATCGCACTTGTTTTCGTGCTTATTATACAATTAGCTTTTGTTGCTACTTTTTTAGTGAAATCATTTAACGCGTGACACGCATCATCAACGACAAGTTTGGTTACCCTACCCCCTACCCCTCCCCCTTTTCCTAACTTTGCCTCTGCCGCTGTTACATAAAGTCTGTGCGTTGTGTGCGCTTCACCTGCCATACAAAATACATAAAGTATTTGTTGCTTTTTGGCTTAACGGTGAAATTGCAAAGAAAAGAGCGCGAAACAAAGCAGAGAAAAGCAACAACAGTCAGCAGTAGCAGCAGCAGCAGCAGCCGCAGCAGCAGCAACAACGTAACAAACTTGTTTTACACAGCAAAGCTGACGCTAACGCTAACGTCGAAGTCGACGCCAACGTCAACGCCAACGTCGGCTACTACGCAAGTTGAACCTTCAAAAGGTTCATTTACCTCAACGCACGACGCGGCGTCGAAAAACGAACGCCAAAAACAAAAAAGACGAACAGCGAATGGCAGCGGCACGAGCAAATACGAAGCGTGCGACGCAACGAGCAGCAGAAAAAATGTACTTTCGCTTTTTCAATGCCTCGGCAGCAAACTAGTTTCAAGCTTCAAGTGGAGCCGAGCCGAGCCACAGCCAACATTGCTGCAATATGCCTGTGACGTTGGCGTCGGCGTTGACGTCGTTTGGGGCACAGTTAAACGACCGACACATGGCGAGTTCAACGACTCTTGTAAAATTTCTCGAAGGTTTCGCATTGCAACATCAGCGACGACGGCGTCGCAACTTGTTCGACTGCAGCAGCAGCCGCACTGCATTTGCATAGTGCGCTCTCCCACTCGCTTGTGCGCTCTCTCACACGCACACACAAGCGCTCATGCATGTGTTATATGCGCTCGCTCTCTTGTGTGCTGAATGCTGTTCATTGCACTCGGCCTCATTTTGACTGCGCGCTGCGCTTTTTCTTGCTGCAATTTTTGTTTTTGCACGACGATGTTGAGTGAGCAACAGAGCGACGAGAGAGAGAGAGAGAAGCTGAGCTGCGCGAGCGAGCGAGCGAGCAGTCATATGTCGCCTTTGTTGGCGAGTGCAGCGACTTCTATTTGGGTCAGGCACGGTCATTCGCCTCAGTCGCAGCGCTGCGTTTGAGTTCGCGTTGCATTTGCAATTGCAATTGCAATTGACGGTTGCCTTGGCGCGCATTTATTTGAAAATAATTATGAACAACGAAAAAACATCAAGCGAGAGATAAACAAAATGCGAGGTCCGCTCGCTGCTTATTTGGCATTCCCTTGGCGCGCGTTCGTTGTGTTTAATTTATGAGTGCAGGCCGCTCTGTCCTAGAGGTGTCACATATCGATTGTGCCAGCATCGATAGGTTTTTTATCGGAGGTCGCTGTCCTAGAGGTGTCACTTCAATGATTGTGGCCGCATCGATTGTTTTTATCGCTCGATCGATTGATTAACGAGCGATCGATCAGTAAATATTCAGCAGCTCCTAAACTGATAGTCGATAATTTATCGAGTGCTATCGATACTTTGACAGGAAAGTTTGTATTAGAGCTGGAATTCAAGCGATGCCATTATCGACTAAAAATGGCCATCGATTGATTTTTCAACTATCGATAGTTTTTACTGAATTTGAATTTCTCAAATATAGACTGACATACATATATAATTCTAATGTTATGTGAAATAATTGAATAGTTCAAGAAAATACCCAATTTTCAAGCTGTTAAAGTAACATTTTAAAAACCTATCCAAAACACCTTAAGACTATCGATAGTATCGATAGCTTAACCTATTTCTATTGAGCTGTTAAAGTAACATTTGAAAAACCTATCCAAAAAACACCTTTAAATTATCGATATTATCGACAGCTTAACCTATTTCTATTGAGCTGTTAAAGTAACATTTTAAACACCTAACAACTATCGTAAATCTATCGAGATTTTGGGCTCCCCATCTCTAGTTTGAAGTACATTTAAATGTTGTATTTTTGACTAGCACTTCAGATACATGTATGTACTTGTATTTATTTTTGGCATTGTTGTAGCCCCAACTAAACTGTCCGCCCATTTCCACACTCCGCGCTGGCCCAGTTGACGTATACATTTCCATACATATTGAACAAATTACGTAGCCGACGCGTTGCACAAAAATAAATATATAATTATAAAAAAACAAAAACAAAACAAGAAATACGAAAAAATGCGAATTGAGGCTTTTGTTTGACTTTGCCTTTGTTTCAGCATTTTTTTTTATTATTGTTGTTGTTGTTGTTTCCTTCGGTTTATTGATGAAAATATAAGAATACGTATGTATATATGTATGTATCTCTGTGTATAAGTATTTATGAGCATGACCTTTTTATGTGATGTGAAATTAATAATTGTAATATGGCACAGGGTCCCCCCTGTACTGTACTGAACTGAGCTGAACGAATGGTTTTGTTATTGAGCAACGTCGCCCTTGCCGCGCTGCCTTCGCTGTCTGACCTCTCCGGCGTCCTTCCTTGGGAGTTCTCGTGACCCACAAAAAGAAATATTTATAATATATGTATATGTCTTAAATATGCGTAGAGGGGCCTTCTTCGATCTTGCCACACAGTGCTTTCTTTTGTCACAAGTTGTGCGATTCCCAGAAACTGGCCGAAACTTCAAAACAAACTTATTATGTCTTCATTTCAGTTGCTTATTTGTATCTTCTTTTCTGCTCTTTCCTTTCCTTTTTGGCTGTTGTGTGTGTGGTGCTTTTTATTACATTTTCTTACACAAAACATTTCGTTTGATTGCCTTCTTCTTCTTCTTATTCGGCTTTAACGCTCGCCAGCTTTTTTGGGGCTCTCTTTTGTGTCTTTCCGCACTTTCCGATCATATTGTAAACAACTTACGCAACAACAACAGCAACAACAATTGTGTCGCTTATGTGATTTTACGTAAAGCTGTGAATCACCCCACTAACAACCGAAAGTAGGCCTAACCCTCCGAATGCCCCTACCCAAACTTCTTCCTCATCCGAGTGCATTGAACTCTTCGCGGCGCCTGGCTCATAAAGCGAAGAGAAAACATCAACAAATGTGTGTGTGTGTGTGTGTGTGTGTTTGCTCAACAACTTGCCTCGCAATTAGCGCCCCGACTCGCATATATAGTTCCCCTCCGTAATTCAGGAAGCCCGAGTCCCGGACCATAACACCCTAATAATGACAAATAACAATTGTAATAACAATGCTAACAATTGCTATTCAATTTTCAATGCCTGCCCACTGAACACAATTCGCTAGAGAAAGCAAAGAGTGGGAAGGTAACTAACTCTCAAGCTCTCAAACTGTCGAACTGTCATTGCTCTGACAGCGCAAATTGAGGTTAGAGTCGAGTAGAGTCGCGTAGCGTCGAGTGAAAGTGAAATGTTGCTGAAGACTTGTTAATTGGCTTTTAATTGTTCAATATATTGTTGTTCGCAGCATATGATGAGGCAATTATTATGGAACATTTTTGACTGGTTTATGTTCGTGCAATTTGCTTGAAAAGGTAACAGTGAAAACGGTGCGATAACTCAACAAATTTATAGGGTTTTTGATCTATATTGGTGTTAGCTCAGGATATTGATATCGATAGCTTTACCTAGACAGAACTGGATCTACAGATCTTAACTGGTTAGGTTTCCTTATTAAAATCTTTAATCTTGAATACACATATCTTCCTTAGGGATGTCTGATAAGTCTTTAACCAGACCAAATCCAGCTGGAATTCAAATATCTTCTTACCGTTGGAAGTTCAGATCTTAACTGAGTAGATTTCCTTAATTAAATCTTAGGAACATCCTTAGGGATGACGGATAAGTCTTTAAATTCTGCTGGTATACACATGTAATCTGAGTATTGGAAGTAGGTTTATCAGGAGATGCAGTTTAACACAGACACATCGATGCGGGACGATCTTTCCCTATTTAAATGTTAGGGACATCCTTAGGGATGTCTGATAGGTCTTTAACCAGACTAAATCCAGCTAGAATTCAAATATCTTCTTAGAGTTGGAAGTTCAGAACTTAACTGGTTAGATATCTTTATTTAAATCTTAAATCTAAGTTCATTGAATATACAAATTACTTCCTTAGGGATGAGGGATAAGTTTTTAAACCAGACTAAATTCAGCTGGAATACACATGTAATCTTAGTATTGGAAGTAGGTTTATCAATAGGAAGGCAATTTATCACAGACACTAACATATCGCTTCGGGACGATCTTTACATTCAATTATCGATAATTATCGATATGATATATGGCTGGCAAACATGAGCTTTTTAAGGCCCCAAAATCTTGCTCGATGATTCCAGTTTGAGTCGTGTATCTCAGTTATGCAATCTTCTGGTCTTTCTCCTCATCCACCAACAAGTTTATAGGCCTACTAGGCCGGGCTGGCTGGCCTGGCCAAGTTTCCACGACACGCACGAACATTTCTACCCAAAATGCGAGGCAACTTTCACTTTTACTTTCGTAGCGCGCAATATGCGTAGCAATGTGAGGCAATGACGTTGAAACAATAATAATAACAACTCGCTTAAACATATTATTATTAAATTTGTTTTTTATTTATTTTGTGTTTTATTGTTTCTCTCTCTCTCTCTCTGTTGGCTTTGCGTCTTCGTCATTGTCTGCTTTTGGCCTCATTTAGTGCGTGGGGTTCAACGACCGTCGCGTCGCGTCGTCTGTTGTTCAGTTTGTGGCTCCTTCAAGTGGTTTCTTTATAACGTGCGAAATGCGTTGACAGTTTGAAGTTTGAAGTGCGCTGGTTTCTTCCGCGGCATTAGTTTGCATACAATTTGAATAATCGTATCGTATCGTATCGCATGAGTCAAATATATGTCTGACTCAGTGTGACCTCAATGTTTTGTAATATTTTGATTTGTTGCACGCTCGCATTGAATGATCTGCGGGTGGGGCATTTGAAAATGTCCTTGACACCGCCTCAGACTTGCGAGGGGGCGAGACGGGGTCAGCGTTGTCATAAATAAAACATGCGTTAAATCGTAAATGACAAAAATGTATTTTAACGACCTGTTTAACAAATCTCATTACAATGCTCCATGCAAATGGGATATAACCTGTGGCGAGGGCCGCAGCCTCCAGACCCCAGCCCCCAGGCCCCAGACTCCCCCCACAGCCCCTAAAATGCCGCCGTACCACTTGGCGTATGCGTGATCCGCTGCTTGTCGCTTACAAAACGCTGCAATATGTTTGTAAAAAAGCTCCTCAAAAGCTTTCGGCTCTCTTAAGTTGCGTCGAATTCAACACAGCGCGCGCTTTGGTGTGTTGAAAAGCTCAACGCATTAAGAGCTTGCAAGAGAGCATGCGCCAAAGAGCGCAAAGTTTTGAATGTGCTCTTAATGTATACACTTGAGCTTGTTGTTTGCATTTGGCGCCACGAGCATTGAACTTTCGTTGTGGTATGTAGATACAGATATAATGATAAAGATAAAGCTTGTTGCAAGCTTATCAACGAGTTGAGCTTATCAGTGCTTGAACTTGCTGCCTATGAGCAATGATGCTAATTATATTATATTATATTTTAGATATTTTATCATGCCTTTAAAAATAATAATTAATAAATAAATATATTAATTATTAATTATAAATAATAATAATTACATTTATAGCCCTATGACTAACTAACTTGCCCCGCGCTCTTATCACATTTCAATCAAAGACCACAAACGCTTCGCTTGTTGGTTTGTTGGCCCCTCCGCTGAGAGCTTTGACTGCTGAGAGCAGTACGTTCGCTCTCTCACTCGCTCTCGCTCTCTTTCTTGCGCTCTTTGGAACTTTGCGTTGGTCGTTGGCTCTACCGCTTTTTGTGGCGGCTTTTTATTCAGTTTCTGTTTCTGTTTCGGTTTCTGTTGTTGCTCGACTGCTCAGGCCGCTTTAGTCTCAGTCTCGGTCTCAGTCGCGCTGCTACCTTTGGGTATAATCGTAACGTGCTTTGCTTTTTACAGTTAGTCGCGTTCGAGACCTTGTCGAGTTTTGTCATGTTAGCGAATTATTTCCAAAAAACAATTTCAAAAGTACACAGTATCACGTTATATGTACTTCAACGTTGTTCTTAACGCTTATAACAACTATAACTAACTACATTTAATTCAAATACAACGCGCTATAAACAAATATTATAAAAAATACATATATAAGGAAATCGGGAAAATGCAACTCTGTTAATGTGAAGAAAAGTCGACCAGTCTCAAAAATCTCAAGTTCCAGTTCCAGAAACCCCGCACACGTCTCTTGGATTACGCGGTAAAAAACAAAAAATATTATAAAGCAAGCAGTTAAACCCAAAAATATATGAATAATATTTGTTGCAAGCAATTCCAAAAATTATAATATTTACAACAAATTTTAAAGTTAAATTAAAAAAACAAAAAGCAAACAAAGTTCCTGCATTGATAACAACAAAAATTACATACATATTATATAGAAAAGTTTAAGTGCAAATATTTAAACAAAATTTTACAAAACATACAGAAATATATAGATAGATATATATGTGGAGTACCTGAGTTACAAGTTGAATATAAATATATATTTCATAAAATACAAAGAAAATACTTAACCAAAGTTGAATATTGTGTGTGCCAAAAGTAACCAAAAGGAAGTTTAATGAATATTCCAAACGGAAATTAAATGCGCCCCGTGTGCACCAAAATCGAGAATCTTAACTGAATCTCTCAGTGTGTGTATGTGTGTGTGTGTGATAACTCTGTGAATGCTACGAACCTAGAGTAAACCAAAAACACAATTCAAACACAAACACAAATTATTTAAAATGGGCGAAGAACTACCAATATTGAAAGGCATACTCAAAGGCAACGTGAACTATCACAATGCGCGTAAGTTGATAAAAATGAAGAGCGAAGAATAAACGATCAAAAGAACAATGATCAACGTGAATGGGCCGCCTGGGCTTAAGCGCCAGCTTAAAACTCTCTCAAACAATACCAGAACTTCAATTTCTTGCTGGGCTTTTAAGCACCCAGCAGCATCCCAATGCATGCCAAAAGCACTGCGCGCATAGAACAACTAGGCGAAGTTTTGATGTGACTTTGATTTGATTTTGTCGTTTTGTTTACCTTTTTGTTGTTTTCTTTTGTCAAACAACAACAACAGCAGCAGCAGCAACAAGCGCTCTGAGCGCCATTGAAGTGTTGACCTCGTTTATAAACGCACACAATAATTTTATTTTATTTCATTTCAATTTGTTGCTGTTGTTGTTGTTCTTGGTTAGCGGCCGCGGAAGAGCTTTAAACTTGAAATGAAACTTTGACAGTCAACGTCTCAGTCTCTGTCTCCGTCTCAGTCGCAGTCGCAGTCGACCACTTGTACTGCTTTTGCTATTTTCTAAAAAGCAACAACTACGACTACGAAACCAAAGCAAAGCAAACCAAACCAAACGAAAGCTGTGCTGCCTGCCTCTCTGCATGTTTGACCAACTTTGTGGCGTCGAAAGTTGGCGCAGGCGTCGCTGTCTCTGTCGCTGCTAGCTGCTTTGCTGCCTGCTGCTTGCTCGCTCTAATTTCTACGCGCAGTCGCAGCTGCGTTCATTTTCCATTTCGTTTGACCTGAATTTCGCTCGCTGGCAAGTGGGTCATTCCGTCAGTTTGCCAGTTTGTCAGTTAGGCGATTTCTCGCATGCTGTGGAAAAAGTAGTGAAAAATCTGTTGCTGTTTCACTTTTCTTACTGATTTTGTTTAGTTTTGTGCCAGTTTTGTGCCGCCACTGAGTGAAAATTGTAGAAATTTCATTGCATTGACATTGAAAAGTTGGCCAACATTTGTTTTGGGCGATACACCAAACGTGACTGAAATGATTTTCTTAAATGATTTTGGTCTAACTTGATAAATGCTTAGCAGCAGGCTTGTCACAATTTTGGGTCTAATGGGTTTCAATGGACGTAGTCAATAGCTTAACTTTCTAGCAAGATTATCAGGCAATGCAATTTCCTGGGCTCAGCCCAGTTTAACCCACTTCAAACAACTAAACACTTCACTCAATTAGCGCCTACAACACCTTTGACAACTTTGGCCTAGTCTGTAGCGAGGTTTGATCGACAAAACGTGACCAGAAACGTGTCGCATCGGCAAATCTGGTGCTAGTTCCTCTGGCGCTGACTTGGCGAAATGTGAAAGTTCACCCACATACAAATTCGTTAGTGCAAATTAAAATCTACAAACAAAATATAAAAGGAGAAAGTGTAGCAAGCAAAGAAGAACGAGTCCAAAAAAAAGAGTTGAACGACAGCTGAGAGCTGCACAGAGACGTAGACGGAGACTGAGACAGCGAACGAGACTGCGACTGAGACTGCGACAGAGTCAGGCAATGACCCACTTTATAGGGCTGGCTGTCTTCTCCGGTTGCGAACTTGCGTCAGGGCGTTGCAATAAATTACAGCGCTCTCTGGGGTCCTGTACAGGTATGACGACTTCCTGCGTGACAAACAGAACAACAGCTGTCGCTTACAAGTCCTTGCACCTGCTCCCTCAAGTGTGTAATTTAGCAGGGCACCCTCCTTAATGCCCCCGAACTACCAGCATATTACAATGTTGCAAGGTCTAATCCATTCTTCTCCCTCTTTCTTAACATTTGCAGCTGTGCGCTTTGGACGCGTGCCGAAGCGGGAGAAGGCGCGCATTTTGGCCGCCATGCAGCAGAGCACACAAAATCGCGGCCAACAGCGCGCCCTGGCCACAGAGCTCGATGATCAGCCCCGCCTACTGGCCGCCGTTCTCCGCGCCCATCTCGAGACATGCGAGTTCACAAAGGAGAAGGTCTCGGCGATGCGACAGCGCGCCCGGGAATGTCCATCGTACTCAATGCCAACCTTGCTGGTAAGTTTCAATTCCATCTACAACTTCAACACCCTTTGAAATCTTTAAATTGATTTAAATCGGAGGTCTACTTAGTTGGGGTTAGGTTATGTTTAGGGGTTGATCCCTCGGAGATTCAACTCCTTCTGAGTTCTAGGCAGTTAGCTTTATGATAGGGAAAGGTTGTGTTAACTCCATCTCTAAACCATATCTTCAATCCGCAACGCTTTCTGAGATCTGAGTTAGTTAAGGTTGCTCCAACTTCAACTTCTTCTTCGATCTCCATTTGAGATCTGCGTGGTTGGGCAAAAGGTTGCCGCGTAGGCGAATGTCAAGCACATTTCCGGGGCACATTTATTGACATGCATAGATCAACAACAACAACAACAGCAATAACAACAACAACAAACTAGTTACTGTCGTATTACTCATGCGCCAAGGTGAACCTGTTTGCATGAGATTCTAAACCAGGAAATCAACGGCATCGCACGTATACTCGTCTACAGCGCTCTGTCTTTTCTGTTCTGTTATGCGGAGAGACCTCCGGACATGGTCAGAGATAGCCATATAGCCATAGACCGGGGCATTGAAGCGTGTCGCGCTTTTGGGGTCAAGTTCTTGATGGCCCTAAGACACTTTTCTGTGACTGTGACTGTGACTTTGGCCAAATGTAGTCAATGTCACTGTGACGTTGACAGACTGACAAACAAATGATAAATGGCCTGTAAATTCTGTGACTGACTCAATGTTGATCAATGTACGTTTTGTTTGTGCTTCTGGTTACAATTGACGTCATTGTTCAGGTGCTACGGGGTCACGAATAGTATGATTTGACAATAGAGAGCTATACGAAACTATAGGGTCTATCCATTAGCAGTTAGTGATCTATATATTGATCTATTAGATATATCGCTTTAGTTCGATCAATGCAAGTCATAATTCAATTAGAAATGCTGATAGAGACATCCTTAGAATACACCCCGGCGGGGTATAGTCACAACTTGTCAGTTTCAATGAATTAAAACCCAAAGTATTATCAAACTGAATGATAAGGAAACTGAAACCTACGTTAAGCCATGCGCAAAACGTGTCCGACAACAACGAAATACAAATTTCTAAAGCTCAAGGTCAAGCGTAGCGTCATTAATAATGAAAATAAAAATTAAAATAAATAAAAAGCACACACATACTATAGAAAGAGGGGGGAAGAGCGTGCAATAAGGATGATTAACGTCGAGCAGAAGGGGTCGCAAGGGGATAGACGACAACAGACCCAAGTGGCGGCTGTTTAAATAAATTAGAATTAAACATTTAAAGCAACAAAATCAAATGACAATGATGATTCAAGGGAGCAGGGGGAGGGTGTCTAGATTTCTTATTTTTTTTTTCCTATTCTGCCTTTCGACTAATTATCAAGCAGTTGAGTTAATAAGTGTGCGATAAGCTGTACGACTGGAGAGACGCGATAGTCAACAATGGGTGTCCATTGTCAAAGTCAAGTGCAAGGCTGAGGGGGCCGGGCAAGTCAAGAGACAGGTTTGATATCAGCTTATATGGTACCCATTTGGCAACAGCATAAGCATGATCGTCGTGAATGGGCCACACAACGAGTCTTCCAAAAACGATCAGTGGCCCAGCAGCAGCCGAACGAAGAGAGCACAAGAAAGAGAGCGTTCCACGCTTAGCCGTGAGTGGGCAGCGGCGTCGCTGAAAGAATAATAATTTGCACATGTCTGCAGCGTAGAATCAACACACATACACACACACATATACTTAGAAGGCTCGCATGCGAGTAGTCGCCAGACGACCTTGTGGCGAGTTATTTTTTAACCTTGGAATGAATGAAATGACTGCGCATGTGTGTATGTGTGTGTGTATAGCTTTTTGCGCATATATTTGATACCGAGTATTATATATAGAACTTATGCATGTACAATATGAGTAAACAATAATACATAATAAAAATAACAACAATTACAGAAATATGCAATAGAAGTGAGCGTGCGGGGCGGGTTGGGGCGAAGTTGCCGCCGCCCACTCGTGCGCGCTCGTAAATGTCATCAGTATGAGGAAGCAAAAGCAAAACCAGACAACAACAACAACAACACGAACAAGAACAGGCAACGGCACTTTTACGACAAGCGCCGTCGAAGAGAGAGCAAAACAAATGGCAATTACAACAGCGATCAAGCGATTCGCAATGCGCAGCGCCTGAGAGAGCGGGAGGCTGCTGCGGCAAAAAGAGAGCGTATGCCAGAGAGAGAGGGAGATAGATGCTTAGTAGTCAGGTGGTTATTCTGAGATGCATATAAGGAAGCGCCATTCGCGCATTCTATGCAAAATTCTATTGAGTTATGAGCTAGTTACATACATGCATACATCACACACATGTATGTATGTACATATGTATGTATGTATGTATGTACGTCACATGCAAGGCGGAAGCACAAGTGCAAGGTGAACATAGTGAGAGGGTTAGGGAGAGCTGTGTAAAGGCAACAAGATCTATAAAAACTGTTTATAAACTTGGCACTTGAATTAATTTATAGTTAGAAAACAATATTCATATTATAAATGTACATTCTTTGCTTGTGATTAGACCTAAGATTGTTTTCGGCTCTATCAGCTGCAAGAATTCTGGGAAACATTTTTGGCAGCCAACAAATTCAAGCTGAAGGTCTTCTGATACGCAACGTATACAGTGGGAGAGGGGGTAGGGGGTAGCATACAAAAATACATCAACATCAATAGAATTTCCCACACACACACACACCCATTTAGTATTTGTGCAAAAACTATTTCCGCTTTTGCGCAAATGAAACGCAAAAACAAATACATATACAACAAATACATATACATATACTATTATTATAAAACGATTCCAACGAGTACCGAGAAGCGAAACAAATCCTCCTTCGACGTCGACGGCGACGACGACGTCAAAGCGCCGGCAAAAGGTGTAGAAATAGAAAGAAATTTGTTATCGTTGTTGTTGTTGTTGTAGTGCCGGTTGCCGGCATATTGTTGTTGCTTTTGCTTGCACTTGACGAAGGCCAAACCGAGGCGAAGAGCAAGAGAGAAAGACAGCGAGAGTGAAAGAGAGAGAGAGAGACAATTCGGAGGAGGAAGAAGACCAACGACGGGCCGGCATTCTGGGGCGCAAGATTTTTCAAGGTTATCATACAGAAAACAAAAAAAAAATCAGCCGAAGACTTCAACGTGTGCTTGCTGAATCAGAACGAATACAAACATGAAATAAAACATAATTTTATAAAATTAACAAAGCGCACAAGGGATAAGTGGTACACGGGGGCGGGGTGGGGTGGTGTGGGCAGTGTAGTTGGCACGTTCGCGCTTGTCTGGCGCGTGCATGTAACTCAAAACCCGGAAAGCGAAATGGCAAAATAACATGAACAATGCTTGGAAATAGACAAAACAACACAGCGGCAATAGGGTTCAAAATCGGAGAGCTTACCCGCTCTACCCCGCTCCAGTGCCCGCTACCCGCTATTAGCCAAAGCGACAATCTAAAAACCCCTAACGGCACACGCGCAGGAAAAAAAGCAACAACAACCCGGAACCTTGAACTCTGGTTCGTCGACCTTGGTGTTAATGTCAGCGACAGGCGACGAAAGCACAAAAGCAATAGAAATGAAAAAAAAACAACAACTGTCGTTCTATAAGTGAGAGCGAGAGAGGTAGACATAGAGAGAGGGAGAGTGAGAGGGAGAAAACCGCCCCTAGAAACTAAAAACTAACCAGCGAGCTGACGTCGACGTCAGCAGAGCTTTTTGCGGTGTAGTTGTATTAAAAAAGCTTCCAGCGGGCGTATGAGGAAATGCGACAATTGAGCAAGAGAGGAGCAAAATTATGAGAGGGTAGAGGGTAGGGTAACACAAGTGTGTGAGTGTGTGAGTCTGTGGGGCGTGCGGAAGTACAAATAGTTATGACTATTGATTGCCATAGAGGGAGGTTGAGCCCGGAGGTGATGGGGGGCGCTAGCGAAGGCGGTTCGGTGACCTTCGCGTGAGCAGAGCGTATAAATGCTGATGACATTAGGGTTGGGGATAATGCAACAGTTAAACAATTAGCCAGTCAGTCAGGCCATCTATCAAACTATCAAGCCTTGCGTTTCCTCCAAGGGTTAGGGAGGGAAGCAACAGCAATAGGGAAGTTAGACCCTCTCGTAATCTATAAACGCTTAACAATTAGCCAGTCAGTAAGGCTATCTATCAAACTATCAAACCTAGGTTTCCTCCAAAGGTTAGGCGGGAGAGGTTTCCTCACAGGGTTAGGAGGAGAATAAGGAAGTCCGACCCTCTCTTAATCTATCCACAACACTTCCTGAAGTCAAACCTAGGCTAACCCGCGCATTTCCTCCATTCTATCGTTGCAGGCCTGTCCGCTGAATCCCGCGCCCGAGCTCCAGTCCGAGCAGGAGTTCTCACAGCGTTTTGCGCACGTTATACGCGGCGTGATCGACTTTGCGGGCATGATACCCGGCTTCCAGCTGCTCACCCAGGATGACAAGTTCACGCTGCTCAAGGCCGGCCTCTTCGACGCGCTGTTCGTGCGCCTCATTTGCATGTTCGACTCGTCGATCAACTCGATCATTTGCCTGAACGGCCAGGTGATGCGACGCGACGCCATACAGAACGGTGCGAATGCGCGCTTCTTGGTCGACTCGACCTTTAACTTTGCGGAGCGCATGAACTCGATGAATCTGACGGATGCCGAGATCGGTCTGTTCTGCGCCATCGTGCTGATCACGCCCGATCGCCCCGGCCTGCGTAATCTGGAGCTGATCGAGAAGATGTACAGCCGCCTGAAGGGCTGCCTGCAGTGTATTGTCTCCCAGAACCGACCCGATCAGCCGGACTTTCTGGCCAAGCTGCTCGACACCATGCCCGATCTGCGCACCCTTAGCACCCTGCACACAGAGAAGCTTGTGGTATTCCGCACCGAGCACAAGGAGCTGCTGCGCCAGCAGATGTGGAGCATAGAGGAAGGCGATTCCGCCAGCAAAAGCCCAGCCGCTAGCTGGGATGCCATGGATGTTGAGGCGGCCAAGAGCCCCCTGGGCTCCGTCTCCAGCACAGAGTCGGCCGATCTGGACTATGGTGCGCCCAGCAGCACCCAGCTGCAGCAGCAGGTTGCAACGCCCCCACAGACCCATACACATCATGGTGCGCCCTCGGCGCTGGCCAGCTCAGCGCCACTGCTGGCTGCCACACTCTCCGGCGGCTGTCCGCTGCGCAATCGCGCCAATTCGGGCTCCAGCGGCGACTCCGGCGCCGCCGACATGGACATTGTGGGCTCCCACGCGCATCTCACCCAGAACGGCCTCACAATCACGCCCATTGTGCGCCACCATCAGCAGCAGCAGCACCAGCAACAGCAGCAGCAGCAACTCCAGCAGCAGCAGCAACATCAGCAGCAGCAGGTGAGCCACCATCAGCAGCATCCGCAGCTGCATCATCATCTGACCTCGGGCGCCACACGCTACCGCAAGCTGGACTCGCCCACAGACTCGGGCATTGAGTCGGGCAACGAGAAGAACGAGTGCAAGGCGGTCAGCTCCGGCGGCAGCAGCTCCTGCTCCAGTCCCCGCTCCAGCGTCGATGATGCGCTCGATTGCAGCGACGCAGCCGTCGGCCAGGCCGCCTCAGTTGCCGGCGTTGTCGCCCAGCTGAGCGTGTCCGTGTCGCCCGTGCGCTCCCCTCAGCCCTCCAGCAGCGCCAACGCCAACCTGAAGCGTCAGATTGTCGAGGATATGCCGGTGCTGAAGCGCGTGCTGCAGGCGCCGCCGCTCTACGATACCAATTCGCTGATGGACGAGGCCTACAAGCCGCACAAGAAGTTCCGGGCGCTGCGTCATCGCGAGTTCGAGTCCGCCGAGGCGGATGCCAGCAGCTCGACAAGCATGCCGGCCCACAGTCCGCGCCAGAGCCCCACACCACACACGGCCCACATCAGCGTGGTGCAGACGCCCCCACCAGCAACATCAGCATCATCAGCCGCAGCGGCAGCAGCAGCCACCAGCCAGCTGCACATGCATCTCACGCGCAGCAGTCCCAGCCAACAGCAGCAGCAGCTGGGCTCCATGGCCAGCACCCACTCGGTCCTGGCCAAGTCCCTGATGGCCGAGCCGCGCATGACGCCCGAGCAGATCAAGCGCTCGGACATTATACAGAACTACTTGATGCGCGAGCCGGCGACGGCGGCCAGCAGCACCACCGGTGGCGGACGCAGTCCCAGCAGCCATTGCCCCTCGCCCTCGACTAGCTCCCCGCCGCCGCCAGCACAGCAGCAACAGTTGCAGCTGCAGCTGCAGCAGCAACAGCAGCAGCAGGCGCGCTGGGCCACCACCAGCTGCCAGCAGCGGCAGCAGTCCGTCTCGCCGCACAGCAACGGCAGCAGCTCAAGCTCCAGCTCCAGCTCCTCCTCCAGCTCGTCCTCCAGCAACAGCAACAGCAGCAGCAGCAGTTGTCAGTATTTCCAGTCACCGCACTCCACCAGCAGCAGCAGCAACGGCAGCGGCAACGGCTGCAACTCCGCCACCTCATCGACGGCCACCTCGACGTGCATAGTGACGCCGCCGCCGCGCCCCTCGCCCATGTTGGAGCTGCAGGTGGAGATTGCGGATCCTGTGCAGCCGCTCAATCTGTCCAAGAAGTCGCCGACTCCGCCGCCAAGCAAGCTGCATGCGCTGGTCGCTGCCGCCAATGCTGTGCAGCGTTTTCCAACACTGTCCGCCGATGTGACCGTCACCGCCGCCAGCAGCGCCGCCGTTTCCGCGGCCACGCCCAGCGGCACGCCGCCCACCAGTAGCAGCAGCAGCAGCAGCGGCCCCAGCGGCAGCAGCAGCAGCACGCCCGCCGGCCTGCCGGCTGTGCACAAGGTCATGTTGGAGGCGTAAGCCGTTCCTGAGCTGAGAGACTGAAAGGGGTGGGAATAACGGGGGTACGTAGAGCGGGGGTGTGCGTGGTAAACACTTTCCTTAACACACACACACACAGCAAGCAGCCGCGCCGCCCCCGCGGGGCAGGAAAACACACAAAAAACAAAACAAATTATATGAAATTTGATGCGGCACAGAAAAACCCAACAAAATAAGAAGAAAGCCAGCAAATGAAATAAAAATTTAATTAAATTATTTTAACTTTAAAGAAAATCACAAAAAGAAAAGAAGAAAAAACAAAACAAAAACAATGAGCAAGTGTACAAAGTTTCAAAATGCATGCAATTTAAATATTTAAACTACAAGTTATTAATTAAACAAAACAAACAACAACAAAAAATGGAAACAGATATAAAAAATTGGACGCAGCCGCGTCTTTGAGGTATTAAAAGTGGGCAAGGCAACAAATGCATATAAACCATATATTTTAGCAATTAAACTGAATACAAAACAACACACACACATACACAAAAAACAAATAAATAAATTATTAACTTCCTTATAATTATTTTTCGATAGAGTTTTGCCAAATCTTATTTCCAACATTGATTGTCCCATGTTTTTATTCTGTTCGAGCTCTTCTATATATATTTTCCAGTTTTCGAAGCTTCTTTTGATTGTTTTTTAAGTTTTAAGCAATTGTTGTACATACTATTACGCTAACATTTAAATTTTAATTAATTATTAATTATACATACATACATATATTATGTAGGCAAGCAAAGCGTTCAACTACTTGCTTTTGAAATGTTTTTTGAAAAAACTGGAAATTTTTTATTAATGTTTTTCTCTAATTCTTTAAAGTCCCCCCTGAAGAATAAAAAAAAAAAAAAAAAATTGTGTAAACTTTTTTTTTTATTTTTTTTTATTTTTTTGCGATCTCCGTTAAGTGAAATATATAAAGAAAAAAAATGCTGTTTCTAAACATTGAGAACAGGCGGAAAAAATTTAACTACATTTAAGTTGAAGATTCAGTTTTTATGAATTACAAAAAAAGGTATGAAATCATAAGCGTTTAACATTATTGTTTTCTAATTTTAAAAAAACACAACCACAACACTAAAAAAAAAACAAAAAAAATAAAAATACAAAAAACAAAAAGTACATATACTTATACATATATGAAAAATGAAATCAAACAAAAATGCTTAAGAGTTTTAGCAGCAAAAAAACCCAACGTTAAAAATTATTTGTTGTGTATATAGTTAAATGTTAAATTAAAGGTAAACCAACGTATTTAAAAAATATGAAAAATATGCTTAAACAAATTTAAATGTTTAATTGGCGTCAAAAAATACAACAACTTAGCAGCTGAGCCCAAAATTCAGCAGAAAAAAAAAATGAAAAATGATTAAAAAAAAAAACAACAAACACACAAAAAATTATTATATAAATATTATTTAAAAGTATAATAATATAAACTTGCGGTAGCAAAAAACTATTACATTAATTATATTATAATTATGCAGTACTATTATGATTATTATAATTCTTATGATTAATTAAATTACTATTTCTTGTGGTAAGCAAAAACAACAACAAAAAACAAAGAGAAACAAAAAACCGGCGCAGAAATTTGTATGTCAAATCAATAAAAGAAAATTGTTTAAAAAATATGAGAAAATCTTCAGTTCTTTTTATTTCAATTTATTCTTTCAGTTCTTTTTAATTTTTCAGTTATTTTTTTTCTTCATAATTTCGAGCTCCGAGGAACGGTAAGCTTTAAAGTTTTGGAAAATAATTTTGAAATTAAAGTTTCAATATTTAATTTGATTAAAAAACTACCGCGTTGAAAACTATATAATATTTTCAAAAGTTTTTCATATTGTAAGTATGTACCTATATATATATATATATATATATATGTATATCAAATTGAAAAACAAAAATTGAACATTGACAAAATGAATACAATAAGCATAAATAATGAAATCTAAAATACATACATACATACATATACATACATATTATAAATATATTCTTTTAAAATTTATGCAAGCGTGCAGACAAAAATACAAATACAAAAAAAAAAAAGAAAAAACGAAAAAGATGCATCGTCAAATATTATGAACAGAGAAGGGTTATAACAAAAACCACACATGAAATATCACACTTCAATAATTATATATACACATGCATACATATGTACATACATACATACATACATACATATATGTATATGTAATGTATGTACAACTTTTTTGTGTGTGTGTAAAAATTGTCCGTAATTTTTAGCAAAGCATGTAAAAGGCAAACAAATATTGTATTTAAACTGAATATTTTATGTAAAAATACTTTGAATCGTAGTGCGATAGCAGCCAGCCTATGTCTGGGTATCCATAATTAGGGATGGGATTTTGAGGAGAAGAAACTTAGGGAGAAGAAGAAGAAGCAGCGACAACTGAAACAATGAAATTGCGACAATTAAGCATATAGTTTACAAACCGTAAATGTTAAACATAATAACAGCTAGCATTACCTAGCTGAGCTCCAACTGAACACTGAACAGGCATATATATAATACGATTCTTTGAGGAACGGGTATACATACCTACAATATAGATACGAAGCGAGTATATATGTACATACAGACATACATATATTTTCATCAGTCACAATTTGTGAATTGAAGCAACAACAGTTTTTAAAGACGAAGGTCAAAGTACACACATATATGCTGCGAAATCAGCGGGATTATATATATATATATATATATATATATATATATAAATATAAATAGAAGTGTATCTGGAATTTGGCAACATGATACCAACAAAAAACTCCACACAAAAGAACGACATTTGTATTTGTGAAATAAAATAATAATAATGCAGTTTGTTTTAAAACCAGAATGGAATATGTGAATAAAATATGAATATAAGTATTTAAAATATATCAACAAAAATTACAAAAAACAACAAAAAAAATGTGTGTTTTATTTGAAATTCTTTTATTGCCAATTTTAGCAAGGTATAATAAATATATATATTGAGAATAGACCCATAAATTAACCTATAACATGGCTAAAAACGCTATAATAAATTTTGCTAAAGAAAGGCATCTCGGATCCTAACAAGCATCAATACCTTTGAAGATTCGGCCAGTTCTCAAAGATTATAGGAAGTGAAGACCCAAAATGGAAAATTCATAACTCTGAAACGCATTTTTAAGGATACGGAATGGATTTATGGTAAAGTTTTACTTTATAGGAGTCGCTCTTCTATGTTGCGGACGTGACATATCAGAGCAAATCTTATGATCCTCCTAATGAAATACTTCGAACACCATCCTGACATTCGGAAAGTCGGCTTGTGTTTAGGGTATCGGCTAGTCGAGTATTCGCGAAATTTTAAAAAGATGGCTTGGATTTTTGGCATAGTTTTACTTTATGGATGTATCTCTCCTGCGTTGCGGACGTGACATTTCGGAGAACATCTTTTAATCCCCCCAATGAAATACTTTGAAGTAACCTGGCATTCTTAAAGTCGGTTTGTCTTTAGGGTATCTGTTAGTCGAGAATGCGCGAGTTGATAATTCTAACTTGTTATTTCTGAATGTGTCATATTGTGTGGGATATCTTCTTCTTTGTAGTCGTTGTCGTATGCCAGGCGATAATTTTCAATGTCGCCGCCTGTGTGTGCTTTGGAATTTTGCCCGTGACCTTGAGCGATAAGTGTCGCGAAATGAATTTGCCGAAATAATCAAATAAGCGTTGTCTCGCTGGGCGTGGGAGGCGCGGTGCGGGACGGGGCGGAGCGGACGCTTGCCGGGTGTGAGTACCGCGTGTAGATAACAGGCAGTCAGATAGCGCCAGGCGCGGCTGGATAGCGGGACGGGGGCGGCAAGGAGAGCGCCCCCAAACAGCGTCGCAGTCGCATATTTCACTTGCAATATATTCTTATTTTATGTAAAGAGGAGAAGAGAGAGAGAGCGAAAGAGAGGTACAAACTCGAATTGGTTATCTTCAAAGTCAATGTCAAAGCTAAAGCAGACAGAGACGGAGATAGGTGTAGAGCGAGAGACAAATAGATAAGGTAAAAGACAAACGATGATAAACATTGACAAACTGTACAGTGTGGCGTATGAGTATAAATGGCAAGCAGGAAATTAAGAACATAATGAAAGAAGATTCGATAGACTGCCAATCGATAACTGGCAATCGATTGTAATCTTGAGGTGTTTATTAGAATTTCTTCGTTTGAAATTTCACTGCGATAAATATTTGTTTTTCGGCAGATTCTTATGTACTATATTGTTTTTTGCGTATTTCACCTTGAAATCAAACAAGCCTCAAATAAATTAATACACACAACGCGCGCAAATTCCGCGACAACAAATAAAATACAAATACAACAGCAACAACAAATTATACAATACGTTTGTATGTGTGTTTGTATGTATATGGAAACAAGAACAAATACCGGGAACAAAAAAAACACAATATTTCAAGGTTAACTGATTAGACGAAATTAGCAAAGTTCTAGCAGATGATTGAACGAGCCACCAGAACAAGCAGGGAGTACGGAGCGGGTACGGAGACCGGAGACCGGGTGATGAGAGCACGCGCTATAAAAAAAGGCCCACGCAACGCGTTCGCTGACGGTGCGTGTGCGTGCCTCGGTTAGCCGAAGCATACCCGAAGCTAGCGCCAGAGCGAGCCGAAGCTGTACGAACTCTTGCACACGCATAAAAAGCAACTCCCCCTGCCGCATCCCCATTCTGCGGAGGGGCCCCCACCGGAATCATTGTCGTCAGCACTAGCATAATCGTAGGCAGGCGTGTTATTACGCACTTGCTGTTGTTGGGCTCGATATAATTGCAAAAACATTCTTCTGCTAGGGGAGAACTAAGAAGTAATTCGGACTTAACCCTATTTTTTTCATGTTTGTTCATTCTTTTATCAACAGCAATGAAAAAATTCATCAAAATCTTACATTTTAAGTTCTAA
The DNA here is from genome assembly GCA_037075165.1 of Hirtodrosophila histrioides. Taxonomy (NCBI): domain Eukaryota; kingdom Metazoa; phylum Arthropoda; class Insecta; order Diptera; family Drosophilidae; genus Hirtodrosophila; species Hirtodrosophila histrioides. Next base: position 713,512 of record JBAMCL010000491.1, read on the forward strand.
ATTGGTTTCTACACTATAGACTTCCATAACTTGTGAAAACTCACTTTATTGGTATCTATATTTTATTCATTTAACCCTTTTAAGGTCTTAGGGAGAGGTAGTTGTATTTTTTTAGGGTATCTCAACTAATTTAACCGATTTCAATTTATATAGTGCTGTCTACTACACTACATATAATAATTTATATTATAGCCTAAGCAATAATAATTACAGATAAATATTTTATTTCAAACTTATAAATTGCAACTTTGACTTTTGATAGCTTGTATAAATTCTATTAAAGTCGGAATACTTCATCATTAACTATCTTTGGAGCAATTTAATTTATAGGTTCCAAGGTTACTCAATCTTTGTCATCAATATACATACATATGTACATACATATGTACGTGTATAGTTTATTTTAAAATAACATTTTGTCAAATTTCATTCAGTTAGTTCAACAAAATTTGAGTTAAAAAGTTTCTAGGCTGTAATAAATGGCTTTCCATTCGAAAAGTCTTTTCTTAGCATAATTATATGCTTGCAAGAATATATGTATGTATGTAATTTTACTAGGGTTAAAATTTTAGTGACGTTGATTTGTACTTACAACAACAAACAAATATAAAAGTGCGGGCGCGACGACCGAATTCAGCACAACGGAATAGAAACAAAACGAAGCCGCGATCAAAACACCAACAACACCACTGTTGAGAGACAGTGAGCTCTCTCAATCGTACCAACAACACAATGTAAGCGCGGGAGAGAGACTTAATGAGAGCGCGTAAAGAAACAGAAAGAGGCAAAGAGTCAAAATGCAAAAACAACATATTAGGCAAAATGCAACTGTAAAAAGTATGCTTGGGCCGCAGTTTGTTGTTGCATTTAGACACAATTAATGGGAAAACAAAGAAAAACACTGCACAAATTAGCACAATTATATTTATCACGATGTATTAACATTAACACAACACTAAAACACAAGAAAAATACAAGTAATCGCTTTAAAATCGAGTAAAAAAAAACAATTACGCGGCGCAAGAAAAAAAACACGTCCGTTGGCGAATGCAAGCGAGAGCGAATGCATGCGAGAGCGAATGAATCTAAAGGCAATCTATGGATAAATGAAGATTAAAGCAGAATCCTTCTTACAATGGGTTCTGTTCACGATTAATAGACAGTAGATTATGCCATGCGTATGTCCGTTAGTCGCCGTTATTCGGCGACCAAACGTGTGACGTCACAAGTCATGAAATTCAGCGCGCGCTTTTGAACTTGTACGAAAATAACTGACTTTCTTTAGTATATCGGCTCGTGTGGCGGTATATCCAGTCCGATTTTGAAAATCTTGCCAGCATATTGTAGGGAACTTCATACCGCGTCGATTGATAGGCTCTGGTGCTCTGTAGGTGCCATACATTTTAAATAAAACGTAGTTAAAGTTAGAAAATTATGCCAGCCCGTCTGTTTACATACTAACTTATCGCTCAATCTTAAAGCTATGGTTATGAAACTTGGCACAAGTCTTTATTTTCAATGCAGGCAGTATATGATATGAAAACCAGCCGGATCAAACTACTATATCATATAGCTCCCATAGAAATAATAGGTTGACAACTATGTGCTTGTATGAAAAACTTTTTTCTATACATATATCTACCATAGATCGGTGAACAACTACGTTTTTGTATGAACAACTTTTTTGTTTATTAAGGTATCAGGTCGAATGCCAGAGTTTTCCACCGATTTTTCGACCATATCGAATTGAAAATGAATTTGAAGGTGATCGGACTAAAATTAGACTTTCGCCCATACAGCCTTGAGAAAAATGGGGAATATGGGGAATTTTCCGCCCATGGGAGTTGATTTGCCAAAATCGGTGAAATATGTGTCAAATGAAATTTTGTGTAGATCTTTGAAAATTAGTTTGAAGCCGATTGGATGATAAACAAAAAAGTTTTATACAACAGTTTTCCGCGATTTTCCACGCTTGTGGGTGGAATTTTCCAAAATCCCATCTTAGTGTGCACTTTTATCCTAGATGAAACCTACTGTTAAAATTTCAGCATCCTAGCTCTTATGGTTTGGGCTGTGCGATGATTGCCAATCAATCAGTCAGTCAGTCAGTCATTCAATCAGTCAGTCAGTCAGCACAAACTCTTTTATATATATTGATTTCTAATACGGAAAATAAATTAAAGATAAACATTTGATATTTAAATTTAGGCGTTAGGCAGAAAATGAAAATTGGCAAGGCAGCAACAAAGTACGATAAAGAGCAAATCGTGCTATAAACAAAAAAGTTGTACATCTTTGGAATAAGGTAAATATCATATAATATAGACGTAAGAATGTGTACGTGTGTGTATGTGTGTGCATGTGGGCAATAAAGCCCCAACACAAACACAAACAAAAACAAAGCAAAATGCGCTTGACATTGAACTTGAACTGCAGTGCAGTCGATGACGACGACGTCTACGTCGACGCAGACGTCGCTGATAGCAGAATCAGCGACGACAGCAACAGAGACAGAGACAGCAGCTGTTGTTATTTCAGTTATTGTTGTTGCTGTTGCTGCTGTCGCTGGCGATGATGAGGCAGCTGCTCTGATGAGCAACTGAAATGGTACAAACTAAAGTAAATATGTGAGAAAGCAATCACAACAACAACAACAACAACAAAAGCAACAAGCGCGGGGGAACAACGTGCAAACAATAATTGAATTTCCAAAAGCCCAAAGCAAAGAGTGTAGCTGGAAAACAGCTAAGAATAGTCTAGTCGAGGGTAGGAGTAAGAGATACCCTTTAGTTGGTTAACAACCGCAGAGCATTCTGTGCTTTGCACTTCTTGCTGTATAAAGAGTATTGAAATCTGTTCAATTATGAGTAAATTAGGTAAGAAAATATAGGGAATATAGCAGCATTCGTATATGCCGTAAGATGGGATAAATACGCTGATCAACTTTTGTTTTCTTTCTTTTTTGGTTACACTAATTAACTTAGTTAGGTTAGGTTAGGTAAGGATAGGTTAGGTTAGGTTAAGACGGCAGTTCACCCTCCACAGGGTGACCTCACATAGACCATCCGGTTCCTAGTGGTACCATATATTAGAACCTTACGATGTCTATGTTTCTTTTAAAAATAATTTTCTGAAGTTTAAGAGGTTCTTCAGCCGTATCCTTAATTATATAAGCTCTAATAAATAAGCTTAAATTTTGATAAAATGCTTAAGTAAAACTAGATTAAGCTACAACCAGTTAAATAAATATGCAAATTTAAGAAAAAAATTAAATAAGTAAATAATTTAAATGATCGAGTTCACAGCATTTAGAAACGGTTAATACTGAATGAAGTTGGCTGCAATTAAATCTAGTGCTGAACAATGCGAGAAAGACAGGGTTGTCACACATTTACTATAAAACATGGAACTTTACAGACCGGCTAGATTTCAGCATCAAGTAAAGAACAAATAGAGTTGCCAGTCTTTGCGCCACTTTTGCACCTAAAATTTTCTTCTTTACTTGATGATCTCAGTGATTATAAGAAGTGAAGACCCTAAATGGAAAATTCATAACTCTGAAACGCATTTTTAAGGAATTTGCCTAGATTTCAAGGTGGTCTCTTTCCTCTTTTACAGTCATGAGGCTCCGAAAACCCAACTTCTGCCTGTTTAAGCATTAACCCAACTTTGTTATACCTTTTTCTTTAACCATTATGCTCAGTTGCTTACCTGTAAAACTCAGCGCCAGGCAAAATCTAAACAACCAATGCCAACCGCTTGGAAAATGAAAAAGAATAATGCAGTCTAATGGAAATTATAGTTGCAGCTGCTTCTGAACAGCCATATGTGGCGTATGAGTAATATTTGTCGTAGAACTCATTGGGGCGCCAAGTTGCACAGAAAACCCTGAGTCACATACTATGTATGCATGTAGCTAGTTAGCAGATGACCATGGGCAAGGGACTTTTTTCTAAAGACTGCAGTCATTGAGGGTGTTCTAAATTTAAAACGGGGAAAAAAGGGAACAAGTAATTGATGTAATTATTTATAAATAGGCACAAGTTGATTAACGTAATGAAACATTTTCTGTATAATTTTGAAGTTTGTTTGGCTGCAACTTGACAGCTAATCTGTATGCTTGAACTTTTGTGATAAGTAGTTATATACGGTAAAATAAACTTAACCCTTTACTGGCCCCAAAGGACAAGCCAATAAACGGCCAACATGTTGTCAGTTTGATGAGCCGTAAAACGCCAAAGTAGCTGGTGAAAACGACAAGCACACAAAGGATTAAAGTTGTGGTTTGGTTAGACGAATCTTAAATACACTTATTTCATTGGAAGTGTGCTTGGTATCAAGCTAAAGTTATTACTCGTGCTCGTACTTTGGTGTTAAAAGAGGGAAAGATATAATAATTTATTTAAGCTAGACCAATAAATTTGTTAGTGGCCTGGTGAGTACAAGGCGAAGATGTTATTGGGAGCTTCCTATCTTCAAATTGATTTCTGATTTTGCAATTACACTTAATGATTACTTTGATGTAAATACATAGGGAAAAAGAGAATGCTGTCTGTTTTTAGAATGACACCTAATCAATACTTTGATGTATTTTAAATGCTCATAAAAATGCAGCTTCAGATCTAATTAATTAATTAATCTAATTAAAAATATCTAATAATAATTGTATTTACCTATAATCTAATAATAATAGATATGTGTAATAATTGTATTTACCTGTAAACTAAGAATAATCGATATGTGTAATAATTTTTTAAGTAATGAAATATATAAATTATAAAAATGTAAAAATAAATAAATCCTTGATGAGTCCAAAAGTGTAAAACACCTCTCTAAAAATTTTGTATAACTATAGCGGACTAACTAATAATAATTATTGTAATTATCTATCTATCTATATATCTATCTATATATCTATCTTTATATCTACCTATCTATCTATCTATCTATCTATCTATATATCTTTATATCTATATATCTATCTACCCATCTAACTATCTATCTATCTACCTATCTATCTATCTTTCTATCTATCTAGCTATCTATCTATCTATCTATCTATCTATCTATCTATCTATCTATCTATCTATCTATCTATCTATCTATCTATCTATCTATCTATCTATCTATCTATCTATCTAACTATCTATCTATCTATCTATCTACCTATCTATCTATCTTTCTATCTTTCTATCTATCTAGCTATCTATCTATCTATCTATCTATCTATCTATCTATCTATCTATCTATCTATCTATCTATCTATCTATCTATCTATCTGTCTTTCTATCTCTCTATCTATTTATCTATCTATCTATCTATCTATCTGTCTATCTATCTACCTATCTATCTATCTATCTATCTATCTATCTATCTATCTATCTATCTATCTATCTATCTATCTACCTATCTCCCACTCGAATCCAATACAAACTAATAAGTTTTGGTTTCCTTTTAACAATCAATTTAACAATAAATAAATAACTAACTATAGAGTATTGACAAGTCGGTGTAGATGATGAACTCATACGTAAATGTGCGAAGCTCGCAACGCCTAAAAATATGCTAAGAGCGCAAATTACGTGCGTTGGCGACGCGCAGGAGTCAGGATGGTCGGGATGGGTGGATGGGTGGGTGTCTGCTGGCATTGGCAGCCACCAAGGTCACATTGACAAGTGTTGCACGCGCCTGCGATTGACGAGATGTATCGGGGCAGGGGTAGGTAGGGAGTGTGTGCGGCTTGGGTGCGTGGAGTGATGCGTGAGCTCTGCGTTTGGCACTTGCCATTTGTATTGCTCTCGTTCTTGTTTGCGTTTACCTTCTTGCTTTTGCTTTTCACTTGATTAGTGACACGCGCCTGACACACACGCAAGTACACACACACACACACACACACACACACCAACATACACACAGATACAATCAGATGACAAGGAAACGGAGTCTGTTTGTTTTTGTGAAGAGTCGTCAAAGTGATTTTAGGTTTTTAACAGATTTATTTTCTTAAATTTCTCGATTTCTTTGTTTACTTTGTCAACAGCAGTAAAGCAAAAGAATTTTAGAAATCTGCATGAAAATGTTTTCAAATTTCACCTTAATTAACTGTTATTTCTGAATTCTGTATTTAAATATTGACTTAAGTCCATAATTATTCAAACTTCGCTTAACAAATTTCTATACAGTTAAATTTTAAGTACATACTTTACACCTGATAAATCTGATATATCAATCTAGGACGAGATTACAGAAGAAAAGTTATTAATATTATTTATATATATTATAAATATTTTTTTTTTTAAAATTGTTTTCCAATATTCCATTTAAAGATCTATAAATTGATAGCTCTCGTTGACAAAAAGGGAGATCAAAATATTATATACTTAAACAATATTCAGATTCTGTAGCTTTCCCTGTCCTATCTGCAATCTATTTGCTTTATCCACTGCAACTTTCACATTTTGGCCTAAACAAACTTTTGTTTGGCCAACAAGTAGCACAAATTTCGCAGTTCAAAAAATCTCCTTCAGAAAGGTCAAAAGCTAGCCGTGACAGCATCCAGAGGGCTGTAAGGACAACAAGGAGATGTTGATAAAGGGCGTGTATTGCGTTGTATTGAAATGTCCTTGACAATAACACTGCGTGCCTTCAGTTGCTATACGACCCGAGTGGGCGGGTGGTTGGCAGGGTCGTTGGGTCGGTGTCCCAATGGTGTGCGTGGAAATCTACCTTTTGCTAAGAAAAGCGGGGGTTCGAGTTCTGTGAATGTGCCTATCCCAACCATGCTCGAATGCCTTTAAGCACGTGGCACACATTCGGGAATACTTTTGTATTCTGCTGCTGACGTTTTTTAGCTGCTTTTTAGTCCTAAATGTGACTGCTCACATTGTTGCATTAAGACACCCGCTTCTGGGGAAATAGGGATAGGTTTACAGACACTTTTGGCTAATTGAGTTTTGACTGGGCCCCCCCCACCTGCTTATGCAGCTGATGACTGAGCTGCCAACTATAATTTTACAAATATTATACAAAATGTGGGTGCAGCGTACATCCCCGTCAGCCCTTAGAAACTCCTCCTACTTTCGTTTTTGGCTCGCTTGGATGCCAAGACAAACAACCACAAAAAATACACGCGCTAACCCCCGACAAGCCAATAACCTAGAGCCATTTTGCTATTTACACAATTACAACAACAAAATATTTACCCTGGTCTTCCCTCCGAGCCCCTGTCCCCGTCCCCGTCCCCGTGGCCGCAACGAAATTGCGTCGAAAATGTTTTGGGCGAACATTTGGCAAGGAGCTGGCGGCGGTGTAGAGGGAATTGGTAGGCAGAAAACTTTTACGAAAATTGTATTGTATTTCCCTCCCACGCTCTCGACCACCCCCTAAATCGTTCTGCTTCTTCTCCTCATTATTTTGGTTAGCATTCAAGGTCAAAGTTGAGCGCTGTTCGTAAAAATAATATCACAGAGCTTAGGCATTCTATATAAACAACATTTTCATACCCTTTACTACAGAAAACGCTGGCATTGTGAACATGAAGTTGTATTTATTATTATTGTTAGTAGTGGAAGCTTTCAAGTGATTGTTAAAACCCTCCTAGAAGCAGAGAACCTAGCCTAAAGCCTTGTGAGACTCTATCATGATACTGTTTAACTGAAATTAATCTAGCGCGCAATTTATCAAGCAATTTTCTTGCGCAACTTGCACAGAAATATAAATGGTTTAAGGTTTCGTTATAATATTTGGAATAAAGCGTTGATGTCGCCGGAGAAGATAGTAGGTATGGTAAATGGACCTGATCTACTCCTTCTCAGCTAACTTTCGGTGATCTTGTAAATAGAAATCAACTTATCAAAGCTAAGGTACACTCAATCAATTCAATTTACTTCACTAGATGACATTACAGTGTTTTGTGAATAGAATTTGTGTTAAATATTAAGAGTATAGGCTAGATACAGGACCTTTTCTACTTAGATATCAATCCTCATTGTTAGAGTATGGCCAAGGAGACTTAACCAGTGCGCCGAATCGGCTGGCATTGGCATTGCTCTGTGGTGCCTGGGAGGGCCACCTTCATAATTCAGAATCCACCCCGAACTCTGTTGAGGCCTACGCATAAATTTTTGTTTCAAATTTTTTGGGCTGTCACTTGACCCAAATCAAAAAAGTGCCATACAATAATATCAAAGCAGGACGTTTTGTTTAATTGTCTAATTAAAATCAGTAACATCTACCAAACGAAACCTTTCCAGAGGCCTGTTACTGACAAGGGATAACTCTTGCGGAAGTGGGTTGCCAAAGTTGGCTATGATTTACATGTGTTTATCCTATACTAGCTGGTAAAATGCCAGCGTTGCCCGGCGATATAATTAGATTAAAATGCAATCGTAATCTCATGTCTAACCATATTTATACATATTTCATGAAAATAACAACTCTGGGCCATACTTGTAGGATCAGATGCTAATTTTAGGATCTCTCACTTACAGGACATTACCTTTACCCCAATTTTTTAGACCGTTCCCACTTATTGTATAACAGGAAGGTACTGTTAAAATGCCAGGCTTCTAGCTTCTACAGTCAGTCAGTCAATCAGTCAGGTTGCACTCTTATATATATATGTAGATAGCACGTACTTAATCATAACCTAATGCTCAATCCTTTACAGACAAGAGCTGGCATCGATTGGCAGCTTCTGCTGCTGACAAGGACCTCTCCATGGATGGCATAAGCCGAGTACTAAAAGCGCCTTAAGCGTACTTCCAAGAACCAGTCTGGGCTGGCTGGGACCTGAGTAGTTGACTATTTGAATGTCTAAGCGTCTTGGGTTTCAACAAAGTCAGCAAATAAGGCAGACGATGATGAGACTCGTCCGACAGTCGAACTGTCCATCTGTCCAACTGTTCGCCATTTGCATATGTGGCCTGACATTGAGTCTACGCATTGCTGACAATGAAAATGGAGCAGAAAACTTGGTAATATACAATTTGAATGCCACGCAAATTGTGGCGAGACTGAAGGCAATCGATAATTCGTTGTTGTGTGCTAGAGATGAGTGCGTGTCTTGCTTTATGTGTGACACATAACCACAGGACTCAACAGGATAAGTCAGCATAAAAACGACTAACAGATTAACCAATCGAATAGAAAATACAGAAATTTATTGAGGGAGATAAGTATTAAAGTCCAGATAGAGTACTGCTCCGCCTTAACCATTAATAGAAGAATTTTCCAATCAAGACAATCCTACAAATGCTATTTGCTAACCCTAATTAAGAAAATATGTGTACTATTTTAAAATTCCTAAGAAAAATTGTACATATACAACGATATTTAAACCAACAAAACTCATCAAGCAATCCAATATATATGTATATATCCTATAGCTCACTCATCAGCCCTATTTCCTGCATGAATGCAAGGATCTTGGTCGGATCTAGAGTACCTATATCTCTATATATATTTATATACAACAATTTAAAAATGTATATAAATACTAATTAGAATTATTAACCCTAGATTTAAGTATCTAATAAAATGTTATCCAGCTGAAGGACCTGACAGCCATTGCCGATGCACACTTATCACAAGGTTTTAACTATATAAAAATTATCTAGGATTAGTTAAGAAATTAATAAATAAATGCTAGTCTAAATTTTATAAAAAAGGACAGTTCAGTTCCCGATTCCTAACCCCATCAAATCACTCGGAATTGGTTAAAAATTCTGTTTGAAAAGCTTTGCCATTGGAAGAATAACTATTCGAACATAGCTTCAAACTGAAAAAAAGTATCCTATTTCAATCAAAATTTGTATTAAAAAAATCTCTTACTTTTTCTTTAAATCAAACTGATCTAGGTACTTATATCTCAACTGATAGATTTCTTTATTTATTTCGGCGTTCTTATTATAAAAGGATAAGAATTTAAAAAAAATTAAAATTAATCAGAAATGGAAACAGGCCTCAGTTTCTCATTCCCAAATTTTTAATGTTTGTAGTAAAAATGAATATATAATGTTAAAAAATAAATAAATACTTCAGCCGAAGAACTCGTCCCTAATGCTCCCTCCTTATAATTAATTGTAATACTATTTTTGTTATTTTAAGAAAATGTATTATAGTTAATGTTTGTAAATAAATAAATAAATATAATAAAAACTCGTGCGTCTTTGTTCTATGCTTGAACCTATTCTATACTATTCTAGTCACCCATCTCTAAAAAATCTGTTGTGATTTTCATTACAGCACATAGTCCAAAATAAAATTATAGTTTTATAATCGGTCAGCCATTGCGACAACGACCATCGATCGGTTGGCATATGTAAAATAAATCAAATTACGCATAAACTCTGAGTGGGTAATTTAATTTTATAAACAGAGGAGAATTAAAGTAGAACGTTCGTCAGACATAAGCTCGGGAATTACGTTTCATAAATATTTAAATTCGTGCTCGATATTTTTAGCGACCGAGGGCTCTTATTACGACTCGGCGTCAAGAACAAATGCTGATGATGTCGATCGAAGGCAACGGGCAATGGGAATCAGAATGATTCGTGGAGGCGGATTATTGTTTACCATATTCGCCTTACAAATCAGATGTATTATTGACGCGATTTTAAATACTATCAAGGTTACTTGTAGAACTCGACGCATGAAATGAAGAATCTGCGAAAAGTTTGCTCTACAGAAGCATAACTAAATAGTGTAAAGTTTCAAAGGTTCATAGTGTTCAGTTAGAGCCCATCTTGAGTGCTTGAATCGAAAGTCCTTGAGGCGTATAACGACATCGCCTGTTCTCTTTTATGGCATCCATGTGCGTGTCTGGCGGCAATGGCAATGGCAACCAACTGTTGCCATCGATAAATAGCTGAGGCATGCCGCACGGTGGCGAAGGGGAGGGCTGGAGCCCAGGGAGGTCGGTCAAATGGCGGCGCCGCCTGTCTCCAGTCGCCGCCTGTCAAGGACACCGCTCATATTACAGCCCTTAACGAAATGCGCATAAAATTTTCTGAGACGGGGGGCCTCATTTCTTAAACTTCTTTATTTGTTGCTGTTGTTGTTGTTGCATGTTTGAACGCGTTTAGCATTGCAAACTATGGCAAACATTTTGCGGCCTCAATGTCAAGATGGTTCTCCTAAAAAAACCGTCGGATTCAGGAAGTGCTGCTCAATATGCCAAACTTCTGCCTGCCGTGCGGGTGCATAAAATGAATAATTTTTTGATCGAGCTCTTGATCAGCACTTGATGTCTGGAGAATGGGAGTTGCGATCCCCATGTGTGCGATAGGGGTGGGGAAACGGCGATCAGGGGTATGTTTAATTCGATTCAGTTTGGGGACAGGAAGCAGCACGAGAGTCGAGTTTAATGTATGCCCCAAATGGCAGCCATGAAAATAGTGGAATATTATGAATATATCTTTACATTTACTTGGTTTTTTTATTTTTATTATAAGCAATAACCTTGAGGCTTCTTAAGATGAGTGTGTGCAGGGGAAAGGAGAAAATAGATAAAGCGGATGGAACCGGATAGATAAGTGTCAAGAAAGGTGTGCAAACCAGATGACTTTATAGTTGAAAAGTGAACGTGAATAATCCCTATAAATGTAGTTTATATTTTAAGTCAACTTATTTCTTGCATAAGATCTTCGAGCTGGTCTTTTGGTAACTTATGTATGTATATATGTATATTCTTATTACTATTAAGAAAAGGGCCTATCTTTCTATCTCTCTCTCTCTCATACTCAGACTCTCTGACTCTCTCACTCTCTCTCTCTCACTCTCTCTCTCTCTCTCTCTCTCGCTCTCGCTCTCTCTCTCTCTCTCTCTCTCCTCTCTCTCTCTCTCACTCTCACTCTCTCTCTCTCTCTCTCTCTCTCTCTCTCTCTCTCTCTCTCTCTCTCTCTCTCTCTCTCTCTCTCTCTCTCTCTCTCTCTCTCTCTCTCTCTCTCTCTCTCTCTCTCTCTCTCTCTCTCTCTCTCTCTCTCTCTCTCTCTCTCTCTCTCTTACTCTCTCTCTCACACACTCTCTCCCTCTCTCTGACTCTCTCTCTCTCGCTCTCTCACACACACACATAAACACACACACACACACACAAAAACACACACACAAACAAACACACAAACAAAAACAAAAACACACACACAAACAAAAAAAAACACACTAAAGTGGACCTCCAAAATGATAAATTGTAGAGGGGTCCCTTGAATTCATGAGAATCGCAGAGAAGGGCGATCAAAATTAAAAAACTGTTTTGTATGAATAACTTTGTTGTTTATGAAGATATCCTCACCAAACTCACCCAAACCGAGTTTTTTGAGGGTTTATACAATCTGACCAAATTTGATCAAAATCGGGTGACTATATCATATAGCTGCCATAGGAACGATCGGCTGAAAAATGCAATTGACCAAATTTGGTCAAAATCGAAGCACTATTTCGTTATATTATGCCCGCAATTTATGCACTTTCATCAAAATCGGACTACATGGCTCCCATACAGAATCAGACAAAAATTAAGTTTTCTTAAAAATGTTAAAAATTATAAAATAAAAATAATGTTTAAATTTGTATTAAAAAATCATAGCATAACTATTATTTTCCACTTTCATTATTCAAATTTATATCTAAGTCATCAATCTATGACTTATTATTATGATTACACATATTTTATATTTTATGTTCCACATAAATTTGATGTTTCCGAAATATTTCAAAGTCGAACATTAATTTTATTAATTTATTTATTATTTTTTCATCAATAACTGAAAAATGTTGTTTCAGTAATCTAAGCATAAGCAAACATGCTCCTTAAAAATATAACATTCTAAAATAAATCATGAACAATAAATTCAGTCGTGTTTCTCAGTTATTGAAACAATATTTCAAAATATATGTATATATTTTTTTGGCTAGAAAGGACATCGCTTTCAAAGTTAAAGCAAGTGACAAATGTTTATGGCAGTGATATATTATTACTGTGCCAGATATTATTCTAGCCATATCGGGATACTTCTTCCCCCTCTCTGTTATCCGTGGTGGCCTCAATTCACGCATGAAATCTGCAATCAAATGTAAATAGAAAGCTCATAAGCTCAATTTTATGGGCACATAAAGCAGAGCTTTACAAAATTGAGGCCAACTCGCAGGATGTCGACAGTTTATGAGAGTTAGTAGAGACAACTTCACACAGTTGGTTGGCTTTGGGTTCATAATATTTTTGGCATCAAATCGGTGCCAAGGATGCGCGGCACGTTAAGGAGCTCGTCACGTATACGCCGCATACGCCAGCAATTATGTACATATGAATGTTGGGCGCCCCAATGGGGAGTGGGTTGCACCAAAGTTTCATCAAGTTAACCAAAAATAAGCCGAAGGTTATTTTATGATAATACGCAGCGCAACAACAAAATGAGTCCCGGCTAAGCAATTCAATCAGTTGGGCCTAAACAGAACCTAGGCCGACTTTTATGTTTATGTTCGGGTCATAAAACACGAGTATGCCTAATGACAGGCAAATGAAAACGTTAAGACCTGTGCGTATACCTCATCAATCAGCATAGACCATAAACTCTTTGATCCTTCCTGCTCATACTACCTACTCCCTTACTCCCTCTATGGCAACATCTGGCTGCCTCGTTCCCTCACTTCATGGCTGTATTTATCCTGTTTCAACAGCCGCTGATTAGCCAAATAAAAATATTGCCTGGGCTGTGTCTTTTGGGCTCCTTTGCTAACTGCGTCACAGTCAGACAAAAGCATAAATAAATAATAATAAAGAAGCACATTTTGTCGGGTCAATTTTCTGTGTAACCTGCCCCGCTCATCCCCGCTCAACAACCAAATTGATAAACTGATATCACGTAATTAGTATTTAGTGTAGGCGTTCACAATATTTACAACGCACTAGCCTTGTTGTTGTTGTTCGCATTGCCGTCATTATGAAGTTTCATAAAAATTCATCAAATTTCCTGGAACCCAATGGTCGCTTTTGTGTCTTTAAGCTGGAAGTGAACCCTGCCCTTTAAAAGCTGCTCCATAATTATATTTGGGCGCGACTAAAGGCCAACAATTGAAGTCTTGAGGTACATCATGCAAAGTATCTAGAATGTCAACAGTTTTCCTTAGACATTAACTGGTTAAATGAGAATTGTATATTGAAAGGCGGGAGAGTGAAGAAAGTTGACTGGTGTTTTCGCTTGCTCACAATTAGCTAGAGTGCTAAACTCGTCTCTTGATACACCCACGGGTTCGAATCCCAGTTACTACCTACATTTTATAATTTATTTTTATATTTACCATCATTGTATAATCAATAATGCGATTTATGTGTACAATTGGAGTTAATCGCCTAATAAATTATATGCAAAACCTAATAAATATGCTCATATTTATATTTTTTCAATGATAATATAAGAAGGGGCTAACTCCGAATGACTGATTGATAGGGGATGAGCTATTTATATATATTATACTGTTTAACTTGACTGATTGACTGACTGACTATATCCTACTATTTCGATTAGTGGCACTCTGAAGTAAGTAGTAACCGTAAGTGGAAAATTGTATGAAAATCTCGGTATGTACTCTGAAGTAAGTAGTAACCGAAAGTGGAAAATTGTATGAAAATCTCGATATGCATACATAATATTATGTTGATAGCAGAGAAAGCTAAATAGGAGTCAAATAAATTAGATGGCATGTGATTTTTATTTATTATGGACAGTTGAATTTCTTATTTTTCGACATTTTATTAACGGATTTTTAGCTAGTGCCTGCAGATAGCTTCCTGAACAGAGCTATTGTAGTTTGTGGATATGTTTGTTGCGAATATAATGATAATAGTCTACATCGAATATTAATACGTTAAGTAGCACGTTTTGCTGAATACGCATATTAAAATACAATATAATTTCACTTTTAGTTGGCCATACTCATTATCAGCCACTAACAACTGCAATAATAAATAAACAACAAAGGCAACAAGCCAGCAATTTGTTACAAACTACAACAAATGCGGCAAAAGCCAAAGAGGGGGCCACTGAGTGACCCAATTTTGAAATTCACTTTCTTTGCTTTGATATTTCGAAAATTTCTCTCTTTTGTGTTTTACAGTTCAGTCAACTCACTTTGGGGGTCTCTAATAATTAAATGCTCAAAATCAAATAATTGACACTCGTGTTTTTTTTTGTGTTTTTTGGGCACCGATTGCAGCTCCCCATCATTTCCATAGAGTAGGAGAGGAGGCGAGAGGTAGGGGCTGCTGCCGAAAAAGAAACAGGGGGCAACACGAAACGATACAAGAAACACTTTCCACGCACACTTTTCGTTGACCCAGAAAGCGGACTGAAAAACCCGTTTCAGGCGCTGACGGGTTAAAGAAATGCAACAAAACTACAAGAAAGATTGAAAGAAAGAGAAAAAAAACTTTAAATTTAAAATAAATGGAGTACACTTTCGCTTATGAAAACGAAAGTCAACGGACTTTTGCAACAACAGCAGCAGCAACAGCAACAGCAACAACAAACAAAACACCACAGAAATGCGACGCGTCGGTGAAATGGCGGAGAAATTTGTCAGCCCCAATGGGGGCCAAAAGCAAAGTAGGCTGTGCAGCGGGCCAAATCGACATTAAAAATAAAATATCAAAAAATATAAAAAAGAAACAATGAACAATACACACAAATACTTACAATAATGTTAAATACGAGCACAAAATCGCGCAAAGTTCAAAGCTGCAAGCGACCAAAGTCGCGCGCGTTTTCGAGGCGACACCGAGGCGTTTTATTTACGCCCCTGAAAATCGCAGCGAGCACGCGACTTTTGCAAGTGACCCAATTTTAATACCGCAAACATTGAAAACGATATAAAAAATAAAATAAAAAATAAAATAAATAAAAATAAAAATAAACAGCCTGCCAGCCCAGACGACAATAAATTATTTGGAGGTTCCACAACATTCAATCTGCCATTTTTAGTTTTTGCAACGGAAAAAATTAAATTAAATAATAACAAAACTAACTGAACTGAACGCCTTTTGTTTTGTGGGGCAACCTTTAACCAAGGTAATGTTTAAACAAATACTACAATGCGATTTCTATATTACTTTTAATGTCAAACAAATTTGCTATGATCACAAAACAATCATTGATATAGAAATTGGCTAGCAAAGTTCTTGATAAGTAATCAATATGCCTATCTATTATTACACAAATTGTTTTAAATAATCGAAGAAAATAGATAACTGTTTTATGATTTTATTTACACTTAAAAATGCGTTATTTTATCTAAAATTTATTTACCTTTTTGAATCACTTTAAATGTTATCATTAACTAGACTTAATATTTGCTTTTTGATTAAGTAGTTCTTTTGAATATATTTTAAGTTTAATTTAAGTTGTTTAAATAACAGAAAGGTTTAAATGAGACTTAAATTTGTTCAACTTTCTTTTAAAAAGTATTATAAGATAAATAAAATACTATATTTCATCCCACACTACTAGGCTTAAGGCCCCGATGCTATTGCTTAGTTAATTCCCAATTACCTTATAGTTTTAATTTTAAGGTAATATTATAAAAATAATAAATAAAATAATAATAAAATAATAAGTAAATCTATCATTGATAAAATAATAAATAAAATATTAATAAAATAATAAATAAAATATATAATTTCAATTGCACTTATTAAATAGGCTTAATATTTTAATACAATACCATCTTCCCTTTAAATTTCCAAAAGTTTTCCAACTCTTAGTGAATTAATATAATATATACTAAGAAAATTTGTTAACTAAGAGGAGAGAGTACTTAAAAATACAAATTTAGTGCAATCTCTTTAGACCAAAAAATAAATAATAAAATATAAGAACCAATATGATATTGAGGATTCAGTTTCAATCTACCTTATTTTTGTATTTTTGTATTTTTTATTTTAATTTGCTTTTTATTTTTACCACTCTAAAGTACAATGTTTTATTTAAAGCTAAATTATAATTTGTAGTATTTTTCGGAGTTTTAGCGATTGCTTTTCAACAGTAACATTTCTTTAGTTTACTTAATGAATTTGCTATGTTTTAAAAATTTTTAATATGGATTACAAAGGAAAATCGGGTAATCTACCTTATATTATTGTAAATTCACCAACTGCATTAACCACTATATCATTTTAGTGATCGAATATTGTTAGTAAATAACTAAACATTTAAGTTATTTGGTGTTCAACTTTCTATTCATCTTACTGTCAAGTATTTGACATGAAATATCTACAGTGTTGCCACTTTGCATAAACCCATAGAGCTGCCAACTCGCTGATGAAGAGCTGCCAACTTATGGACGTGGCGTTGCCATAATTTCACACAATTATCAAAATGCGTTGAAAAATTATGGAAAATGAATACGCTATTAAGCTTAACGTCAACTACTTAGCTTAATTTTTGGCATGAACATGAAAAAAGGGGCCCTAGTTGGCTAATGTTGAATGTAAATGTTTTTTTTATACATTTTGATCGCCCAGCATATTAATGGGCTGCCTCACGTGAGTTGGCCAAACCAAAACGATGTCAATAACCCAGCTATGGCACTTCAAGTGTGTGTGTAGTATACAAAATGCACATACACACATGTATGTGTGTCTGTGTCTTATATATAAAAATTTCACTTGGCTGGCTGCGCCGGCGCAGCTGTCGACAGCGAAAGTGAAACTCGAAAAGGTTTTTGAACTCAACACAAGTGGCCGCCACCGTCAGACGGCAGCTGGCAAAGGGCGGGGTGCGAGAGGCTACTGCTGCAGACAGCGGGGAGGGGGCAAGGGGAGGAGGCTGGGCGGGCAATTCATAGTCACGACAACAGCAACTGGCCTCGACGTGAATAACTGGAGCGGAACCAAAGGCAGCGGCAACAAAAATTTACAATTTTACAATTTTACTTTCTTTTCCACATGCAACTGAAGCAATCCGAGAGTCTGCAGCCGCAGGTTGGGGTCGGCTCGGGTTGCGGGGGTAGCTTGAGGGTTGGTACTGTAACCAGAGTCAAATGCTCCAAATGTCAATGAACCAAAAAAACAAAAAAAAAATGACGAAGTCGAAATGAAAGCGCCAGCGTATAACCCAATTAAAACCCAACTTGGTTGCGGTCTCAAAAACTGGACTTGAAATTGGATTTGTAGTTGGGACTTGGGCTTCGGTTTTTTGATTTTATTGTTGGTATTCAATTTTCAGTTTTCGGTATTTAGTTTGGGCTAGTTGCTGATTTTATGCGCTTGGCGTGCACGACGACCAAAAAGCCTCGCCACTGAAATATGCCAAAAAAGGTCAGAGACAATTAGCAAGTGTCGTTTTTTTATTTTTTATTATTATTTTCGTGGCAAACACCCGCACCTGTGCCCCGCCATGAGCCAAGCTCAATGTTGTAGTAGCTGTAGTATAACAACAATAACAACAATAACAACAATAACAACAACAACTACTATAAAACGGCAGCAGAGGAGGCCGACAACGCACAAATAACCTCATAATTGCCGTTGAGGGTCTTTGCAATGAATTATGCGAATTAACCTCAAACATTGAAACGTTTTTCATGAACATGCAACAATTTTTGGACAAGTTTAACAAACCTTAGGCTCTGATGGGTTTACTTAAGGAAGTATTGATAGATGGGCACACGGAATTCTTTATGTACTTTACTTTATTATGCTTATTTATTGTCACACATCTTGGTAAATATGTTGCAACTTAGCAGCTTATAAATAACATTCAGTTTATAGATGTATCTTTGGTGGAATGTGGCCCTGAAGATTGTTAGCTGGACTGGTTGAGTATTTCCGGGTAGGCCTGTATTAGTTCTCAACTGGGATATAGAAATAATAACTTATCAAGAAAGGAAAGAAATTAAAACTGGATGATATGAAAGCCAGTATGATTGGGATACTGAGATACAGTAATAATAACATATTAAGAAGGGTAAAGAAATTAAAACTAAATAATATGGAAGCCTATATAATTTGGTTACTGAAATCCAGGAATAATAACATACTAAGAATTTGAAAGAAAGCCTGTATGATTGGGATACTGAGATACAATTATAATAACATATTAGGAAGGGGAAGAAATTAATACTAGATAATATGGAAGCCTATATGATTTGGTTACTGAGATACAATTATAATATCATATTAAGAAGGGTAAAGAAATGAAACTAGATAATATGGAAGCCTATATGATTTGGATACTGAGATATAGGAATAATAACATATTAAGAAGGGTAAAGGGTTAACTAGATAATATGGAAACCACAATGTATTATAGTATATCAGGATGGGTTTATGTTATAAAGCAATGCAATACATTAATGTTTCATATATTTCTAATGTACTTGCCGTCAAAAGTTCGTTAATTTGAATAACTTTAAGAATCGACTTCATTTGCAATTTTCCCATAGTACATTGGAAGAACTGCGAAAGATTGAATAGTTATATATTCTAAAGTAAAGATTAAAGGTTTCAGACTTTTATATGCTGGTACATTAAATTAGAAAATAGACCTTTAAATGCTTGTTTGAAATATGCACAGTGTGAAAATGATAACTTATACGAGCCCTAACCACATTTAACACTTACGTCAAGTGTTTTTTATAATAAAAATTTCAATGGCTTCTATTTCTGTCTAAGTGATACTTGAACATACAAAATTATACTTTTTGAAAAGGTTTTTTAACTGCCTTTAATTTGGTATTAGAACATGTACACACTTTATATAAAAATAGCTGAAAATATACTATTTAAGTAATATTTAAATTCTTTATATTTTACAATTTAATTAATAATACAAACAATATTGCAATATTTTTATAAGTATGAAATGTATTTTGATATACATTATTAATAGTTATGGCAACGATATTCAATACAAGAAAAGATTGAAGGTAAAGTTGATCTATTAAAGACTAGATAAGTTAGAGAGCACCAAGATATATAGTATAGGCATGAACTTTCTTTAATGTCTGCAAACGGTTCCCCGCGAAAAGTTCAATGCCCCAACGAGCGTTGGAGCTGCAAATTGCATGAAATGAGCCACAAACAGCGCCATAAACGTCAATTACCCGTCAACACAATTCCATATTCCGTGGCGCTACCATCCAATCCCGTTCCGAGTTACGAGCTCGTGCCGCGCATGCGCAACCGTCCCCGGAGAGTAAGAGCAGCAGCGGACGGGCAACGTGCCAAGGGGCAAGGGGAAACGGGCCACGGCTAAGCACATTTGAAATGAAATTGAAATTGAAAGCAAAAGCGAAAGTGTATTTCTTTCTAGCTTGTTTTTTTCTTTCTTTTTCTTTTCTTTAATATATTTTTATTATTATTTCTTTCTTTTTGCTTTTGTATTGCCAACAATTCTTCAAATTTCTTTTGCTATTCAATTTCGTTTTGTCAACGTTTTCACTTTTTACTATAATAGTATTTTGTTTCTTGTTTCTTGTTTTTGTTTTTGTTTTTCTTCTGCTCATTTATTTCACTTCTGTTGACCAGAAGTTCAGTTTAGGCCAAGAGCCAGACAGAAAGAAATGCTTCTCTATTATCTGGCCAGCATTACATATTTACATCTCATTTAGACAATTACAAAAGGCAGCAACGAAAGCCCAACTCAAGCCAAATAATGAGAGTGAAATTTCAAAACTTTGTTGTGACATGGCGTTGACCTCGTTTCAAAATCCCAGTCAAGATCTGGCCAGCAAAGAGTTCAAAAGATTAGGGGAAAAGTAACAGCATTGAAAATGTAGCTGAGCTAGAGAAAGGAGAATGTGTTTTGGGCATAGAATTACTCTAGCAACAATCATAGAAATTCCAGTAAAAATTGAAGTTTGATGATATTCATATAAGTAGCTGATGCCATGAGGAAGTGCCAGTAAATTTATAAAGACATAAGAGTTCAGTGAGGCTCACTGGTCGATCACTGATGATCAAGTTCATAGCAATAATAAATGATATTAACACTGTAGATTTGTATGTAAATTTTATGCCACAGCAGGCATATAAAACATTGCACCTTGTGGCTCGACTTTCACTGCCGCCGCCGCTGTTGACCCAGAAACTCCAATGACACATCAACCTGGCCAAGTGAAGTATTTAAAAACAGTTTTATGCAAGCGCATAAAAAATGCAACTGCTGTTGTCTTCCAGTTACCAGTTACCAGTTGCCAGTTGCCAGTCGTTGTCATTGTCAGGCGACTTTTGGCAAAGGGATCGTCCATAAAAACGGCAGACATTACGGAAATGAAGACGTCGACATCCTGTGGCCCTCAAGCCCGGCATTGTCCTCGATTGTTGCAGCCGGCAACTTTCTTAATGGCCTTCGGCTTTCGGCTCTAAACTGCCGGCTTAAAGCTTAAAGTTCGCTGGATCAGTCGGTCAAAGTAAATAGTGGGTACTAAAAATATTTAAGATGACATTTATATTTGAGACGGCTCGGCTGTGGTCGTCTGGTCAGTTGGTTGATTAAACTGTCTGTTAACTGTTTTTATGCGGTATAAATTTAGTTGTGGTTGCCGCACGGCAGCAGCCAGCATCTGTTTTGTTGCCCATTTGCCACACCGCAATTCAATATCCACCAATACCCCAAAAAAAAACTAACCTCATCAAAATCGAATAGAAAATTTTCTGCGCTTTCGTTTTTGTACACACCCCGAAAACAAATATCTGTTGATCTACAGCACTTTTCCCATTAAAAGCAATTTAATGTACGCTACAATAAATACAAATTTCAAAATTGAGACATAGACAGCTAACGGCAGGCCACGAAAGTTCAACACTTTCTTTTCGAGTGAAGTTCAACTCTTTCCTTTGGGTAGGTGGGCATCAATTACCCTACTCAAAAAAATAACTATAACATGCGTCCCACCGAACCGAACCGAACCAAACTGAACTGAACTGAACCGAGCTAATTTGAACAGGCCGAAAGAGACATTTGAAAAGCAATCGGAAAAGAAAGTGAAAAATCCACAGCTGAGAATCCAATGAACTTTTATACACTGCACAAAATGGTTAAGACCTAATTAATCCTATGAAATCTATCTATCTTCGATCAGCCTGTATAGACGAGTTGAGATACCATCTTTCGGAATTGTTTTGCTAGAATAATATTAATATTATTTTGTAAGTTGATATTAAAATCTATTTATTATTTCAATAAGTAAGCAGTCAAAGTACACATTTTTACTGCTTATAACCATTCTAAGGAGCAGGGCTTTAAACCATTCCCAGTTTCTAATCAAATACTAACATTTTGAAATCTCTGTAACCATTTTCAGATTAATATCTCTTTTAGAAGTATTTTTGGCCGCTTGTTCCATACAAGTTCGACCACTGTGCCGTGGTTCAAATCAGTATCCTAAAACATTAGGAAAACATTTTTCAAATAGTAAATATATAAAAATCCAGTAAAAACTCTCTATCACTCAAAGGTAGAAGAGGTTAATTGAATTTTAAGCTTGAATTCAGGATTTATTCTTGATGAGAGTTTTAGTTTACAGAATTTGTAGTCGGTTAAGAGGATTCATCTTTCCTGAAAATAGAATATCGATCGGATAGTTAATTCTTGTTAAGAGCTCTAGATTATAGAATTTGCACTTGGTGAAGATAAATACGTTGTTGAATAATTGAATAATCTAATAATTCGTTGAAAATATAACAACGAATTCTATTGAATTAAGAACTGAGTGCTAATAATCTAATAATTCGTTGAAAATATAACAACGATTTCTATTGAATTTAAGAACTGGGTGTAGGGTATGTTATGGTACAGCATTCTTACTGGCTGATGTGATGAACAGTGATGTACAAGCTGACAACAGTTGTCAGACTGAAATTCATACTCATAATTTTGGCGATTGGGGACCATCGACCATAGCAAGGGCCCGGGACATAACATCTCGGGTGTCATTGCTCCGAATTGAGTTCAGGCGGGTTTGTTGAACCCCACCCGAAAAATGCCTGAATTGGAATTATTTTCTCCGCGAACGAAAGACGAACCCCCGAAGCAAGCCGAGGGAGCCCTCAGCAATCGGCAAAAGTGAGAGTTGAGCGCGGAGCAAAAGATTTGAATGTTGTTTGGCTATTGAGGTCACCCAGAGTTGAAGCTGAAGTTTTGTGTTGGAGTTGAGCTTTAATGATCGTTATAGAGCGTTTGCTTTGCTGATCATGACGTACGTATATAAATGTATAATTTCCTATGAAAGACTTTTCACAGTTTCAACTGTTTTGGGCATGACGCATGCGACCAGCAACTTTCTTTGGGTGCTGCTTTTAAAAGGGGTCAGTGAACGAAAGCAGACTCTCAGATGAATGTGGATACACACAAGCACACACAGACAATGCAAAATTTGATAAGGGCATAGCAGCATATCAAATGTCATCTGGTCAGTGAAGCGTTCGAAGTGGCAACAGCTGCTCCAAAAGTGCCACACAGAGCAGCAAGGATTGGGACTTGATCGAAGGAAGTCTCTTTCGCAGGAGTTACCGTTAGCCTAACCGTTAAATCTTTTCCAAGTGAAGTTTTAAGACTAAAGTGGACGTTAACTTACCAAATCGAATTGAAAAGAGACATATCGCTAACAAAATTAATAGAATCGCATGAGTTCCTGAAAAGAGAACCCTCCGAGGTTACGAAGAGTTGAAAACAAACAGCAGGGCTTAAGAAATGTTACACAACCGACACAAGTTCCCAGAAAGGCACACTATTTGTTTAATTCTAATTAGTTCAAACAGAAGAATTTCCATAAATTAAGAAAAGTACCTAGATCACACAAGAACGCAAATGGATGGGGGAGATTAGGAACTGTTAGATAGGATTAGGGACTGTACTTACCGCTAAAGCAGTTTTCAAACTATTAAACAGATGAAGTTTAAATGAAATTATAACAAAAATTAATCCAATTGCCTGCAGGTTATTATACATTAAACAAACTCAATACAATTACCATAATTTTCTTTGCCCAAGGTACGGGTATGTGCCCTAATTACAGGGTACCACAAAAGTACAAACACGACACAAACGACGATTGAAATTTCAATGTCAACCTATGATAAAAAAAATAAACAACACCCCTGAGACCCATACACTTGGGACCGAAAGGTCAGGGTGAACAAACGATGTGACAAATTTCCAATTCATTTATAGGGTGCCTAGAAATAATCGTTGATAAATATTTACAGAAAGTGCTGACGTCGAGGGCAGTGGTATGAAAATGGAAATCGAAATGGGTGTGGTGCAGCGCGGTGCGGGGTGACCGCGCAATCAATGACCGCATATCTTCCTCTCTCTCCCCCCACAATTTGAATTGTGTTAAGAGCCGCGTTTCTGTTGCCCCCCTCTTCCGGTAC
Source organism: Hirtodrosophila histrioides (assembly GCA_037075165.1). Taxonomy (NCBI): domain Eukaryota; kingdom Metazoa; phylum Arthropoda; class Insecta; order Diptera; family Drosophilidae; genus Hirtodrosophila; species Hirtodrosophila histrioides. Next base: position 737,879 of record JBAMCL010000491.1, read on the forward strand.
CAGCGGGCCCGCGGGTCATTCACGCTACCCGTGAATACCTAGTGCGGGTCTCAGCAGTTTTAAGTGCGTCATCAACGGCGCAATTGTCTCCATGACTTCGGACTAGCGGACATTGGTCATTGGCCGAACCCCCAACCTCCGCCCCATCGACCGCCCCTCAGGGTACCCAGAAATTCGCTGAACTTGAAACGTTGTCATGCAATGAAAGCGTGAAAATTGTGGGCTATTTTTCATACTAGTTCTGTTTACATTTTGGCTGGGGCCGGTTCCAGGAAACAACAACGACACCGAAACCCGTTGATGTTGGCACTTTTGAGTGGCCAAAAGCGACAGACAGCGCCAGGGAGGGGAAAATCTCATAAAATATTGAATAATTGCTGAAACCTTGAAATTGGCACAAGCAACTGAAGTCAACAAACGCTGACATTAAAATTACATAAACAAGATAATACTGAAACGAAGTTTGCGACCAAAATTCTTGCTTAAGAAGCGCACAAAACTGCAATAGGACAGAAATTTTGTAAATTATAATAAACATTTTGTTTGTTGTTTTTGTTGTAGCATGTGGCGCATGTGTGGCGATATTCTGAGAATTCTGTATTATGTTTGGGTTCAACTAGAAGCTCCGAGTGGGTCTTTATCGCTATGTGAAGCGTGAGAAATCTATGCTGGTCATGTCTGTGGTCAAAATGGGTCACTGGATTTTGATTTCAATAGAATTTGCTGTAACAAAGAGAGGGAAACCGCAAGAAAGTTGTACAAGTTTTCAAAAAGGGAATCTGAGATTACTGCGTGCATAGAGTTGGACCTAGAAAAGTGAACTAAATTACAGTGGATTATTATATAAACCTTTCTTACTACTAAATTAAGATAGGAAAGGTGTGTTTAAGATTTCCACTCCCATAGGCAATTAACACAATTAAGTTTCTTACTAAAGTAAAGCATATGAGTATGAACCTAGCAGACCAGGTTCTTCAATCTCCCGGAGGAGTCCTTTTATTATACGTATTCACATAGGTATTCAAAATGTCATGACCTAATCATATTTTTCCAGGAACTGTGGTAAAGGTCACAAAGGAATGCCCACATAAATGATTTACTTATCCAAACAGAATATAATTTGAATAAAGTGAATTTGTTGGAAACTACGCACCACAGAGCACTAAGGCTAAGGAAAACAATTGACGTCCCATCCAAGATTCAAATACTAATCCATCAATTTAATGGCAATAATAAAAGCAAGTAAGAATACTTTAAGCAAGAGTCATCGACTAGAAGATACCCTATATCCAGTTCTCCAGCAAAAGGACTGTAGCTTCATTCAGTTCAAACCTGAAAAACCTTTTTGAAAAGGTTCTATCTTCAGATTATCCCTCTTCATAAATATCAGAACATAAAAATCATTAAGTCCTTATCCATTTTTATCCTAATTGAATTCTGAGCATTCTCTTTAATTAATAAATAAATAAACTTTGATCTACATACGGGAACTCATAACTGAGTTTTGGCTCTACCCTTTAAAGGTCGAGGGATTTGACTAGATCTACATAGTTTGCAGCTTATGCTGATCGTAGGGTCGAAGGTGCCTCCTTCTGCGAGTTACACAATCTTTTACGTCTTAAAATACCTCATATATACATTTTTATTAGGTACATGGCATAAAAACCATATTAAATGTATGGCAAAGCGGGAAAAAGTAATCGTAATCATCAGCGAAAAATTGTGGGAGCAGTAAGAGCAATGCGAGCCCCAGAACGGAAGTGGGGGCAGCCAAGACATTGACCTCGAACATATCACGCAGGCAGCGGACTGTCGTACAATGAACCTTGATATAGTATGTATATAGGAGAGCTGGGACAGGGTCCTGGGATGGGCAAGATTTATAGCCGCAGCGAGTTTAACGAACTCGCGAAGCGTGACCGCCCACAAAGCACTTTGCTTATAGTAGGTTAGCTTGGACTAGCTAGGATTACATAATGCACATAGTGTCGGTAGAAACAATATGGCGTCCTCCTAGATTAGTTTGGGTTTGTTATGCCCGCGCAAGCTGGCCAATGTTGCGCAAGGGAGGCAAGTGGCAACCGGAAGTTAACCTTGAAGTTTGCGAGCGACGACAGCGGCAACAACATTAACAACAATAACAATAACAACAACAACAAAACGCAAAGCTCCGGAGTCATCGAGAGGATGGCGACCAACTGCGCATCCAATTGAGCATCCGAGCCAATGCCCCGGCCAGGCTGGGGCCCAATCCCAACCGGGCCATTCCATGCCACACCACCGGTCCAGACACGTGTTGGAAGTGAGTTGTGGGGTTTTTGGGTAAATGGAGGGGTGGAAGAGTAGAACCATAAAGAGCCAGGGGTTGCGTTTGCCTGCCGGAAGCTTTCGCATTCTGTTTTCGGAGCCGGAAGCTGGGAAGCAAATTCAAACGAAATGGCTCCCCAAGTATGTTTCAAGGGTGACTTTTTGCTCTGCTCAGAAAATAAGGAGACATCAGGAAATTGGTTAGCAGTGGAATGAGTCAGGCATAAGTTCAGGGCAAACACTTGACATTGAATCGATAATAAGTTCAAATTTCCAAAAATAGTACTTGTATAATGTGCACAACTTTGCTTGGTGGTTACATCTCACAAAATGATGAGGTACATAGGTGAACAAGGGTTAAGTGATTGTCTTATGTAAGTGCAAAAACTTTAAATTGATGATAATGCTACTTAAGTACGGCACAATATCCTTTTATGTGAAGGGTATAGCTTATAACGATGATAAGATGACAATGATATGGTTAACAAGTTTAAAAATAGAACCTTAAGGCGCTTTTTATAAAGGGAACAGAAGAAGGCAAGCCAAAGTTTAGAAGTATTATTGAGCCGTGAACGAAGCTTAGAAGTTCCTTCTATCCTTTTCAATATGATTTGCGATTGTCAAACTTAATTGGGGTAACAAGTTTCTAGCTAATTAAGGAAACCTCTCATACTTGTTACTCCTTATTTCACTTCAATCTTAAAGGTTATGCGTGGTCAAGGGTTTCCGCTGTTCGTCGACATTTTTTTGTGGGGGTAATAATTAAAACTTTCCAGCACGGCAATAAACAAACTAGCTAAGGAGCAATTCAAGGACAACTTTATGGAATGGCTGTCAGAATGACCATAAATAGCAACGCTCCATAAACAAGCTTCAACTTGTGGCTAACTCTGACCTACGCTGTGTAGAGTTTATTAGCCAAGTTGCCGCAGGGTGCAAGGACGGCCAAGGAAGAAAGTTCTCGTTCCTCCCCAGTGACTTACACAACATTTTTTACGCTGAGTAAACGAGCTTTGAACTTCATTCACAAAAGTGCCGTACCGAAAAGCATTTACTTTCCTTTAACCGCAAGGAAGGACTGGAAAATGTTCACGAGGCGGCCAACAAATTGCGCGTTAAGAACCCCTGGGGTAAGAAGTATGATGGTGGTGGTGGTGTGACAAGGGTTCACGTATGAGCACGTGCGTATGCAACGTGTATGCCACATGTTGTGCCCAGTGAAACAGCAATCTCGAATGCCCAGCCTCATGCCAATAAGTGTGCTATAGAAAAAGAAATGCCCGCGCCTTCTAGTTTTATGGTTTTACGGATTTCCTGGAAAATTGCTCACGTTATTTGAAATGCAAATTGAATTTGCGTGGCGCGTGTAAGTAGTATGAGGTGGAGTGGGGGTGGGAGATGGGGATGGGGATGGGGCAGGAAAGTGATAGCGACAACAATAGAGATGACGCACTTGGGTTTGGTATTAATGTAAGAGGCGCCTTAGCAATAGCCCCAAAATGCCAAATTAAATGCGCAACAGAGAGAAAAGCTTTCCGGCCAAAATGTCAAAAAACTTGCGGCTTGTGTGGCCTTCCCAGAGAGCGCAAAGCTTCAAGAGCGCAAAGTTGAAGCGCGTACAATGCCAAGGCAAAAGTTCGAGCAATGTCACAGAAGTACAGTCAACCTAGCGTTGGGCATAAAGCTTTCGCCAAAAGCCAACAAGACACTCCCCTATAAGGCAAAAGCTTTGCGAGAGAGAGGGCCAACACGAACGCCAAGCTTTCAGGGGTACTTACCCCAAGGCCTTACAAAATGCCGTTATTATTTAGCGTCAATTAACGTTAAATGCCCTTCAACTTTTGTTGCGCGAGCGAGACAGCGCATGCAGGCAAAAATTTCCATAGCCACGGCGTAGGCGCACACATTCAAGGACTCGGCCACTACAGATACAACGAAGGTTAACGTGAAAGCACAGAGCAAGAGAGACGGCACGATAGGCAGCGGCAGCTGTGGCAGCTTTCTGCCATCCCCGTGGTGCCTTAGCAACGATGAAGTTCAAGGTTAAAGCTGAAGGATTTCTGGCTTTGACATTGCCAATGGCAGGCGCACACCCCCTAGACCCCATACAACGACGCACACGTGGACATTATGTGTGACTGAGGCAGGAGTTTTCTCTCTTTTCCATTTTTCCTTGCATGCTCGGCGGCGCATGGAGCTGCTTATTGTTTGACTGGACCAGGACCTTTTTTACACACCTGCAGCCTTGTAACCTTGAGCTTGCCACATGCCTGCTGCTTTGACAACCTCTCCCCCCTCAATACACGAACTGACTGTTGATTATATTGCGGCGCGTGACTTTGATTTGATTTTTAAATGATTCTTTAGCCGCTTTCCAGAGACTTTTTGGCATCGTTTCTCGTGCTCCCTAGTCCATTGAAACTGTAGGCTGACATCCCACGCACAGGATTGCCGAATGGTACATTCGTTAAAGGTCAACAAAAGGACGATACTTTGAGGTCGCTTGTTATCACCCAAGTGAAGAAGGCACCACAGTTGCATTTAGCCACGTGTCGTCCTCGTTGAAGTTTGTTTTATTAACTTATCTTGTTGTAGGCGAGATAGATGAGGAGGGAGAGCAAGTGGCTCTTAGGTTTATGAGCTTTTTAGCTTTAGTAAGCTTGTGAGACTTGTGCCGAAGGATTCCGCTTATACTTAGCTCTACCTCCCTAGTAAAACGTGTCAGGACTGTTTAAGAGACAAACTTTTCCACTCAGCGTATAGAAAGACTCTTGTACCTGATGCTTAGATTCTCTATAACTCAGGCGCTCTTTCTCATGTTTCTGTTGAAGCTCATGTTAGCTAAAATTAAGATAAATTTAACCTAATATAATTAACTTTCATAAGAAGAGCTGGTTTTGATGATGGCTGCCACACATGCAAGGCATTGTAAGGTGGAACCACTACAGTTATAAGGTTTTGTCCAAATTTACCATGTATTTCAACTGGGAGGTAAACATATTAAACAATATCAAGTTTGGGTTTTTAAAATGGCTGTTAACTTTGACAGGAACATGAGAAAAAGGGATTAAGAATGTTGGCTAATATAACCTCGGGTGTGTGGGTTTACTTTAACTATAATAAGCTCGTACACGATTAACCACTTGGTTATACAACCGTTCAACCCACTACCTCCTTTAGCTATGTTTAGCCACTACTTTGACGCAATTCAACTAAAAACAGACTCAAATTTCAATTAGTGGGAAAGAAATTGCTAAAGTTCAGCGAGTGACGTTTGGACAGGACTCTATAAATAGACAGCTCAAACTATGGAAACATCCAAAACGTCCATTGGCTGAACACCCGGCCGGCCGGCACAAGCCAAGAGCCACGATAAACTCAGTTAGATGGACTCAAGAGCCGGGCATGGCCTTTGGCCTGTAGCTCGGGCACACCCACACTGAGACTACGGCCACGGCCAGGGTCAGTGCGTCAATGCTGGCAGTGGGTGGTGCCGGGTGGCCTAAGGATAAGTGCAATAAGGCCAATGCCGGGCGCGCACAAGCTGCTGCTCGGGTGCAATGGCAACCCTTGCACTTGAACTTGCGCACGCGGCAGTTGCATGTGCCTCATTGGATGCCGCTAACGCTGGTGCCACTGGGTGGGTTTTTGACCTTCAGCATGAGCTTTTCACAAAGCTTATTTATAGTAACGCATTGGGGCGGGGGATGGCCACATAGTTGAGCGCTGCATTGAAAGGTCATTCCTAGAAGTGTCTGTGTGCGGGTTTTGCCCAGCTTCGTTCAAGGTCATTGCTGCAGTCGCAACGGTTGAGGCAACAGCAGTATACGTATTTACAACAAAATTCTCAGTAATTACCTAACCCTGCCTCAGGGGTTGCTCACCCATTTGGGTGTCGCATTGACATTGACGCAAATTGTTGAGGGTCAAGTGCATAGTCATGGCTTTGACGCCGCCATAAAAGTGAATCAAATTAGTTGGGCGGACAATCGCGACCCACACGTTCACCCTAAATTGGCCAAGACATCGATTTGGCATTTGAATGAACTTAACAGTTTGACCGAAGTAAGAATGATATGCTGTTGAGTCACTTAATAAGTGTATCTATGACAATAAGTTGTAGAACTCTTATCTGAATACCCACTGAAGGGGAGACCTTATTATTCCCGGAATAACTACAGCAGCTCCAGAACAATGGCCCAACTTTGCGCATTCGCCGCCGTTTAATCATCACGTAAATGCAAAAGTGCACAAATTAATCAACATTGCACAAAAGCCAGAAGGAATGATTTTAATACCCTTACAGGAGTAGTGCAAACGCATTGATGAACACATTTCCGATCCCATAAAGTATATTCGAGCATGTGAGTTCAGGATTTTACTATTTAGGATGACAAGTTGACTTCATAACGCCTTGACCATTCGTCAGTCTTCAATTTCAATGATGAAACGTGATGGAACTGGTTTAGTATCAGGTAGTACATATTTATATCAAAACGGGAGAGATCAGCTTACTATATTATATACTCGTAGCTAGCCTAGAAACGTGCGATTGTTGTATAAGAACCTTTAGTGATTCTGACTATATAGGCAGTTTCATATCACCTTAAACACTTTGATCTATATTGGAATATCAAATAGCTGACCTAGGTACGATCGGGAAGGAACTGAACTGTTCTAAAAGAGTTAACCATGATATGCTTTAAAAAGTTATTGGCTTGTATGAGTTACTATTATACTAATGTTGCTGCAAGAGTATTAAATCCTCGGTAACCTAAAAAATAGATGTTCTATCTTATTAATATACGAGCTTGTATACGGATTCCGAGCTCCATTGTACGCCATATGCCAGTGGGCATAATATACTCGTATTTATTTATGTGTATACATATGTATGTACTTATTTAATATCAAATTATATGCGGCGCACAATTAAAAACGTTGACGCGCGTGGCAGGCCATAGACCGGACGATCAGCCATTGGCTGGGCATTGTACTTACTTTAGGGGTTCCGAGGGGTTGACGACGCGACGCCGACATCGATGATGACTGACGCATACAAAGCGGTACGGCGACCATGTCGGAAAGAAGTGCTTACACGCCCTAATTAAGCGGTCAATGTATGGTTCAAGGGTGCAGAGAAGCCCGGGTCCTTGTGCGCTTAATGCATTAGGAGCATTATGCAGACCACAGCGATACAAAGCCATGGAGAGCTACAGGAGGAGTAGGCGAGTCAGGGAAGAAATGCGTTTAATCATTGGTTCAGTCGCACAATTCAAGGCAAACACAGAGGCAACTGCAAAACTCAAGTGCTGTAGAAGTGCAAACACAAAGAACTGAGATCGGAATCTCAATCTGGGAAGAATCTTTCAAGCTACACTGGCTGACTCTGTGCCCTCGGAAAGGCGACAAAGTTCAGGGTCTGCAGCTGCTTCTTGGTCGATCTTTCTTTTGTCTGCAGCTCAGCAAAGGAAGCGGCTAATAAGTGCAGCGAAAGACAAAAGACAAAAAACCGAAATTGATGCCGGAAATATGTTGGCGATGCGACGATCGGTTGCTCGAATCAGACCAATCCACTTGTCCTTGGCTGCACTCTCATATGATAACTTTGTGTGGTCAGTTTGCGTTGTGTGGGCTCAGCGGATGCTTAACCGTATAAGAAACACTTTTGATTTTAAAGTATCACTCTTTTGGTTAGGAGATAAAAGACCAGTCTAAACATATTCTGTTTTGATATCTGTGTTTCCTAATGTCTCTATTGTTAAAGCTGTTATCACTTTTCAATTAAATGGTGGAATACCCAGCTGAGGATGTTCAATTATCTGCCCTTGGAGATATCTGATCAACCGATGGAATGACCCTCTTGTTTTCTTTAAGCGTCGCTACGTGTTTAGATTATTTCCCATCATCACTTTTCAATTATGAAATGGTTTATCAATCTATAACTCAGCTGAGGCTGACTGAGGTTTATTTTTCTCCTAACGTCTCAATCTCCGATGAAACATAATCTTCTGGTATTACTCATCAGTTAAGGGATGGGAGCTGAAGAATTGGTAGTGTCTCTATGGACTATAATAAAAGATATAAGACAATGGGAGGTTCATCTTAAAAATCTGCGTACAATTTTCTTCTCTATCAACGATTGATAACTCAAGCTAGTCAGAGTTTAATCTGCAGCGAAACTTTCCTGAAGTCCAAAATATATATATTCTCTTCTCAAGGAATTAAAGACCAGTCTGAAGATTCGCTAATTTGCGTCGTTATATTCACAAGAAAAATACAATACAACGTTTTGTTTCTTCTTAACTAAATTGACGCGTCTTTTTTCTCAAGTCCTACTCTTTCTTTCTGCATTTTTCATGCCTTAGCCTTGACATAAATATATGTGATCATAAAAATTTGCAATTCTCAGTTTTGCAGAGACTTCTTTAAGTTGGTGTCATCAGTGCTGATTTCTGGGTGTGATTTACGGCGACTCCTTTATAAATTATGCAAGAAGTTGGCCGTTTATTGTCATGCCAAGCACATTACCCACAGAATCCCAGGACATGTAATTTTGTGCAATTATAAGATCATAAGATGACTGGAAGATGAAAACAAAGTGAGTGTAGGGTAATGTACTTAATTTGTGACAAACCCAATCTGAATGTGGGCGTAATCGTATCGAGAAACCGCAATGTCAGACTTCAGCAAGTCACTGAACTCATTTCCAGAGCCTATAAATAGATTAGATTTGTGGAGAAACCAAGACTCCACATACATGTATATGGTAAATCTGCTAGGGCATCATTGCCTGGCCATTGACCGTTGAGTCCCCAGGGAGCTATTGTTTATTATTGCTAACTTGTATATTTTTATACTTGAGTACTTCACGCAATTTCGATCGCTTATCGGACACCCGCCAAGTCGCTGTTTATAAGAACAACAGCACCAACAAACGAGATTTGTCAACGCATGTTTACACTGCACAAAGTTTGTTGATCTTGATCTGCCGAGGCGGCAGTAGACAGGCCAAAGCCAAACAGGAAACGAGCTGAAACGTGAGCCGCCTTGGGCCCAATATTCGGATCAACAATAAGCCTCTGAGTCACACAGGCAACCGCAGACCACCACTACCACCACCACGGAGACAGGAGCCGGGTCAGGGTCAGCGGCCAGGGGCCAGGGAGGCCAGGGAGGTCAGGGAGGTCAGAGAGGCAGCCAAACATTATTATGGCTAAATTTGGAGCCAGACTACAAGCAACACTAACTTACAACAACTAAGAGTGCTCCACTTGATAGTGCTCGACTAGAAGATACCCTGAGCCCATCTTTGCAGTATTCTATCCGGGACTAGTCCTGCAAGAACATCGATAGTTTCGATAGTTGAATACTATGATGCTTTGGATAGTTTTTAATATTTTTGGAAGGGTAATACCCTAGTCTTACTTATGACAGAGCAAACAAAATTTAATTTCAGTATTTTCAGTCATTTTTAATTGTAATTAAACTTTTAAGCCTTTATTTAAGAAATATAATGGAAAGTCAGTTTCTTCAGTCTTGATAGTATGGATACGAATCATCTACGAATGTTATCAAACCACCAACATTAGGTTAACATTAAGATTGATATTATGTATTCGTGACTAGTTTTAAGTTGTAGCGCTAGGATATGTCAATAAATCAAATAAACATACCAAACTTGGTACAATCTAAAGGTCTTTAATCACCCAAGACAGTAAAACATGGTTATATCTCAAGTGTTAATGAAGTGTAAGAATATAGTACATGCATAGCATATATGATCAAAGATAATATACCTTTCACGCGATTTATGGCTACTGGAGTATACCAGTGACAGCCATGCGGCATATTTTCCACGCTCCGCTCCAAATTGGGTCAAGTTTTGGTTGGCAAGCGAACTCTGCAAAGCGCCGATACGCAGCTCCTCTGCTGCGGAGCCGACGAATTGAAGTCAAGGTGTCGGCTACAGCGACGAGATACTCTGCAGTGAAGGCTTTCCGCGCTACGCTCGGCTCTCTGTGGGCTATTTGGAGCGGCAGAGCGGCAGAGCGTCAATATTTGGACCTGGGCGTCGCCAAACAGTCGAAACAATTTCAACGCCGCGGACTGACCTTAGCTAACTCAACATTTACGTACTCGTCGAAGGCGAAGCAGTCCACTGAGCCAAGCTGAGCTGAGCTGAACTGAACTCAGCTTAACTGAGCTGATCTTTGGGTTGGGCTTTGAACTTGAACAGCTAGCAAGCAAACAGACATACAGACAAAGAGACAGACAGACAGACAATGAAATAAATAAATGGGCAAACAAATTGGAAAACCGAAACGAATCGCAGCACTTAGAAGTTTGGCAGTCACCCGCATTCAAATAAAGATACAGCTCCAGATACAGATACATTTAAAATCTCAATAATCATGGTCTACAAATCGAAACCAGTTTTCCTTCGCATTCGCATACTCATTCAGACTCACGCGTACTTTTATGAACTGCGAAACACCGTTAGACGTGAATAAACTACATCCACTTCCGATATTTCAATATTCAAATACCAGAGCTAGAGCCAGAGTCACAGCCACAGCCCTCGCTCGATTAAATATTCATCTTTTCGATTCCGTTTTCATCTTCGACGCCCAATGACATCTGCACAGAAGTTGACCGCAGGTCTCAGAGCGTGGGGCCAGCTCATCAGCGACTTCCTCAATCAATTTATCAAATCAAAAATGGAAACTGCTGAAACAGAATTGATCACCATCCATGGTGATAAGTGATTAACGCTTGTGTATCGAACACGAACTTCAATTTATACAATACATTTTCAATCGCTGATCTTTAAGATATGTATCCTTGGTCAGTTTTTTTGAGCTTTCCAGATACTGCATATATTTTTTGTTTATTTACTTTTATAGCACAGATATTCCTTTGTTTCCAGCAATCTTTGCTTATTCTAGATTATAACAGCTTGTTTTTCCTGATTATATTGATTTTCTTTATCTACAATAAATAAACTTGCAGTTCTAAGAACTTACGCCGCTTGAACTATGGAAATTGTTGTAAAACTGTAGTGTAATTCTGTAGATAACAATATCTTGAGATTTCTATCTAAAATCCCAAAAGTTGTTAAATTTCTTCAGATTCTATAGATTGTATGCATTCTATATTAAATATTTTCTTATAACCCTATACCTTTTTAAGCAATATCTTGGGTTTTCTATCTAAAATCCTAAAAATGGTTAATTTCTTCAGATTCTATAGATTGTATGCTTTCTATATTGAATATTTTAATAAATCCTAAACCTTTCTAAACAATATCTTGGGATTTCTATCTAAAATCCCAAAAATGGTTAATTTCTTCAGATTCTATAGATTGTATGTATTCTATATTAAATATTTTTTATAAATCCTAAACCTTTAAATGGCAAATATGTATATAAATTCCACACATAAATCCCCTGAGCCAGTTTTTAGAAGCTTTGCACGTCCGCGCACCGTTCGACGATCTGTCTGGCTCTGAATGGCCGTATCGCACACCATACACACACTCACACACACACACACGCACACACACCACATACACAATCGTATGTACTCGTATGTATGTTTGTGCCTAACGACTGACAAATGTCTGTCTCTATAACAACAGCTTTAGTCAACAGCCTTGATCTTGGCAATATGATAACCCTAACCTTGAGCCACGTTTTGTGTTTGATTTTTGTGTGTGTGTGTGAGTTTTATTTTGTATTTTATTATATTGTATGCTTGTACATATACATACATACATATATATATTTTAATGCCTTTTTACTTTGGTCTCGTCGCGTTTATTAGAATTTGCTTTAGAAAAAAATTTAGCATTTACTTTGAACCGTCTGCGTTTTCAATTAAGCTCGTCTTACGACCTCTTTGCCGCGCTAGCCCCGCTATCCCCCATAATTTCAAGTTCGAGATGCTGCAAGTTGCACGCTCACCAAACAGCCGAAGATGTTGACGAAGCAGCTGACGTAGTCGGAGCATCTAGATAAGAGTCGATCGGTTGGTCGGCTTTGACTTCCGCTTTGGTTCGGCTTTGGACACCGAAAACTGAAACTGAAATTGAAATTGAAACTGAAACTCAAACTAGTCCCCCGTCCGAAACATCCAAGTTCAGCTCATTAATTAAAAGCACGAGCCCCCACGGTTGTTTATAATTTTTTATTATTATTTGATTTGATTTGCTTTCAAATGAGCGTCAGAGGCGGCGTCATTGCTGTCGTTTATGATAAATTAGCCCATGCTCTTTGGGGTCTTGAGGGCGGAGATCTCAAGTTCGAATATCTATACAATTTAATTTGGTTTTGTTTTCTGTGCGATTACTACTGGTCTATAAGTCCCAATTCGTTGTACTAACATTTCTGACATACTCGGAATGGATAGAAAAATATTCAAATAAAGATTGCATTGTCCCATTTATCCTTAACCTAATCATTTTATCATGACCCTATAAAGTATTTATAATTTTGGTAAGTTTTCTATTTTAGTTTTTACTAATACTTCCCATTAAGTATATTAAATTTTGATATGTTATTAGATTTTAGTTGCTACTAATACTCCCCAATAAGTATATTAATTTTTGATAAGTTTAAGATTTAAGCTATTTTCTAATACTCCTATTCAAAATTCACCAAATTCGATTAAAATCGTACGACTATATCATATAGTTAGCTGTCTAAACAACGGTCGGTTTAAAAATGAGTTCTTGCATGAACAACTTTTTTGTTTTTTATACTCCCTGTACCCCTAAAATGGGTAAAAAGGGGGTACTAAATCTGTGGAAAAGTATGTTTTATTTTTATTTTTGATAGTTATCATGCGAACAATTGTACTAACAACTATTTTTGGAAAGGTATTAAGTCGACGGAGAACGGGAAGTTTAAGTTTAATTTTAATTTAATATAAAATATACATGTATTTCTTTGGAAATGTATTAAATCGTCGGAAAACGGGAACAATTGTATTAGCATCTATCTTTGGAGGGGTATTAAGTTGTCGGAGAACTGATTGCTATTTATATATGTTTTAAGTTTCATTTTAATTTATTATAAAGTATATATGTTTTTTTTCTTTTGAAAAGTATTAAGTCGTCGGAAAACAGGATTAGCTTTTCATTGCTATTTTCAGATGTATATGTATTTAAAAAAGAAACAAAAGCTTGTGTGTAAATGCAATATTACAATGTTATTATAGTAAGTCTTATCAGGAATATAGGGTATTTTCGAATCAAATTGTTCTAGAAGATATCGCTGCTCAGTTTTCCACGTCACGCGTCCTTGACCATAAACCCGAATCTTGCTGTTATTCTGTGCTCTGTTTTCTTATGAAAGCTGTTTCAAACCTTTTGGCTGCTGCTTTTTATTTGCCAAATTATCGCTTATTATTCAGTGCGGCTTTTGTTGAGTTTAATTTGTTAATTAGATAAATAGAAATTTTATTTATGTGCTCTGAGGTGCGGCAGCTTTTACCACCCTCCCCACCCCACCCCACCCCACCCGAGCTTAACCTTGACTGCAAAAGGCAATGCCAAAATATATTTGAGATACTTTTTTTTTCTCCTTGCTTTGCGTATTCCAAAAGTAAATCAAGACGGCCATAAAATATACCCCGAAAAAAAGCGTTAAAATTCTAAATAAACAAAGCAAAGCGGCGACAAAAGCAAAACAAATGCAAAGTTCGAGTACATTTCAAAAATTATATATACATCTGTACATATATATACTGTATACAAAATATATGTACTTACATATTAAAAATTCCAGTGCTTGATTCTGATTTCAATGCACTTTTTGTTGTTTTATAAGCAATCGCAGCTGCAGCAAAGTTACTTATGCGGGAGAGTAGGAGCGACAGAGAGAGAGAGTGAGGCAGAGAGCGCGCGTATCAAAAAGCAAGAACAACAATGTCCAGACAATAACAAAACAAAGCGCCGTGTCCTTGAAATTGCACGCCAGGGCCGCTAAACTCGAGCGGCGACGCTGACGCTGAAGCTGACGCCGACGGCAACGCAAATAACTCACAACAAAACGCCACACATTGCGGGGGGATTATTGAGCCAGGGAGAAAGAACAAGGGCTGGACGAAAAGAGAGGCAATTTGTCGTGTGACGTACATACGTGTGAGTAACTGTTGCTATACACACACACACACATATAGCACGATATAACAATGCATCAGATGACGGCGACATCGCAGAATGCACGCCCAAAAATAAATAAATTAAAATAAAATCCACATAAATACTACAATTGCCTAAACATACAAACAGTATTGTCGAATAAGTGCAAATTATACAAAATAAATGCAGATTTGTATGTATATATAATACAGATACATTTATTTGAAATGATGAAACGATGTACAGTCTACTATAGAAGAAAGCCACGTTTCATATTCCACGTAAAAACCCATAAAAATGCTGATTCTACGTATTGAACTTATTGCGAATTGTAAAGTGCCTGACACCCTATAGTCAATATAAAGAAAAGTATTTAAGTATAGGGTTGTATTAGTTTTTAAGGCACGGGAAAAGCCATGATTACTACTATCCTAAGTACATTAGGACATAAAAACTAAATTATCTTAATAATATTTAATATCTGGTAAGAGTACATAAAAATAGGCGTAGGAAAACCAGCTCATAGAGCATTCTGAGCTCTGATTGCCACCTTATAAAAGGATAAAGAATGAAATGAAAGAAAAGAAAAGGAAAACCATTTCAGTACCATTTAAAATCCTTCAATCCTTTAATCCTTCAATCAATTCAGTTTTGTAGATAAGGTTGTGACGAGAGGCAAATCAGGATGTAATTTTTTCTACAAGATGGATATGTCTAAGAGTTGTGAGTAGCGGACATATCTATATAGTACCCTATACTAGAATTCGATCATATAATGCGACCTGTTCCATAATTCGTTAAAACACAAGTAAGTTTAAAACCGCGCCTTGAAAATCCCAATAAAAATAATTTAGGTAGAACTTAACATCTAAATAAAATAATCTTATCTAATAAAACAACATTTAAATAGTAAATAATAATGATGTTGTACCAAGCTGAAGACCTTACTAGATTCTCATATCCTTTGAAACTTACCTTGTGTTTCTACGATTATTTGCAGGGTATACCATAGTTGTGCTCTACTTATGCTTAACCTGCACTTGATATTGCATTTCTATATAGTATATTGTATTTGCGATTTAATTTCAGTTTGGGCTACGCTTTCGTGCAAAGTGCAAGGAAATGCAAATTCATTGAGTTCAAGGACTGTTCAAGCACTCATAGAATGCGGAGGGGAGCCGTAAACAGGGAAGGCATTTATTTCATGCGACTCTGTAAATGGGGAGAACCTAGAACTTTGTAGTACTTTTGCCCCAGGGCCGTTTATTCAATGTGTGTACGTTCCACTTAATAATATGCCGCTCTACTAAATTCCCGATAATGCAATGTAAGCTTATGCTATTAATTTCTCCATAAATCAAACAACATATTTGAGAAATTTATGTTCCAAATCGCACGTTTCTCGGTTTTTGATTTGCGGCTCGTAAAAATGTAATAAACATTTTCCACAAAATATATATCGAAACGCGTGCGTCTTAAATTGATTAAATCAATATTTGTATGTATATGATTATTATTGTTTTTGTTGCTATTGTTGCTAGGCGAGAACGAGTTGCTTTTCGATAAGTCTTGGCGCACGCCAACTAAGCCAAAGCTCGAAACTAACAACAACAACAACGAGCATAGCAAGTAAGAATTGTTTACCAGAGAACACTAGACCGGGAGATACCCTCTACCCAGCTAAAAGATCCCCAAACTCATCTTCGTACTCAATACAAATACGCTACAAACAAGTTTCTTAAATAATTTCATAATTTATTATGCTATAGTTATCAACATTAGAGCAGCAGTAATCCAAGATATATTTTTAAAATTACGGGAGTAAATCGTGCGGAATGCGCAGGAAAATTCAAACTTTGAAACAAATATGATCTGCACAACCTACATACCAAATTTGGTATCTTTAGCTCTTATAGGTCCTGAGATCGAGGCTATCATTCACATCCTACTCTATAGGGCTGGAAAGGTCTCCCTTTATTCAATACATACCTTTGTAGAACTGAATTATACCCTTTTTATTGGGTACAGGGTGTAAAAACAGGAATCATAAAAACAAAATACATTTCTACACACATACAACTAATAAATAATATGAATGTATGTGTACGGCAGCAACAACACCAAAAAAATAACAAACAGCAATATTAATAAACAATAATTGTTCAAGGTCAAGATGCGAATTTCGCTTAGAACAAAACAAATGTGAAATAACAACAATAAAGCCCTCGTGTAGCATAAGTTTGCTCGACTTTGGTACACCCTGTAGTCAGTTTTCATAAGGCTTCGATCCGGTTAATCTTTTTGGTTGGTTTTCTTAATTTTAGTTTTTACTGAGTCAAATTCGAAAACGTGATACATTATATTATATAAGATAAAATCTTTATAAAAGAAAAACTATTGTCTATTAGTATTCCAAATTCCCAAGAATCCCTCAACAACTCCACTAGAAATATGATCTTTCCTAAATAGAATGTATAGATAGTCATAATATTCCTTAGTATACTATTAGTATGGGGTATTAGAACAACAGGTGAATGGCGTAGGTTGTTGGGGGGTATATACTTAAGGGGTACTGGCAGGAGGCACAGCATGGAAGGAGTGTACTTAAATACATAAGTATTTGTTTGCAGGTGGAGTATTATAATATTAAATGAGCCACAAGTGCGAAATTAAACAGGTAAATTAAACAGTTAATTGCAAATTTGATTAAGTGATTGAAGTTAAAGTCTTATATTGGTTAAAATGAAGTAAAACAAATTAAATGTCTGGGGATAATACCAAGTTAATATGAAAATATAATCATACTTTGAAACAACCACATAAGATTAAAGCCCATTTAACTGAAAGGTTGACATCAATTTGTGCTAATCCATTGAAAGTGATGTCACTTGAGTCTATCGGATTTTGTGCTGTCAGCTCTATACCAAAACTGCGCACTAATACTACATATATAATCTATTTGTTTATAGCAAAGACTATTTTTGAAAGCTACAAATCTTTACAATGCTTAAGCACTGCAAATAATATATTTCTTTTTCCGCTGTTGGTTCTTCCTATGCTGACTAATAGATGTACTCGATTGAGTACAAAGTCTTATAGCTTATGATCAAATGATCATATTCTGTTTGTTTCTATAGCGTTATTTGATCTCAACGCAGACGGGGAGGAGGGCTAGCCGTAGCCAGCGGGCCCAAGGTCAGCGTCTCTTCTCGCGTGTGAGCATTTGAATAATTAAGTGCGAAATAAATTCATTTCAGTAGAACTTTTTAGCATGCGTAACGCCGTATTAGTCGCATTTGGCCATTTAAATCAACATACAAATATGAACATTTATTTAATCGCCTTCCTCCGGCCTCAAAGATCGAATGGGTTGTTTTCGTCTGCCCAAGGTCACCTCGAGAAGCTTCGTGGGCGAAAATTAAGCCTATGGTTAATAAATAAGTTAACTAAATTAAAAGATGACCTGTGTAGAAAGAGTTTTGAGTTTTTGTGTATATTAGAAGCTCTTTCTGGTATACTAATATGTAGAAATCTTTTCATATTGCTAAGTATCTGGTTATCCTACATCTCAATAAAAAGTCATATATTTATACAGCTGTCTTTTTATTTTTTTATTATCTTAATATTCTTCTTATTCTTTCTTTCATATTTTCTTCATCTTTAAGGATTCATCCTGAATAAGAATATTCATATTTTTGATGATTTTGCTGAAGAACCTACATACCAAATTCAATCTGTAAGGATTCATCATGAAATGACAGATGAAACTATTAGAAAATTCATATTTTTGATGATTTTGCTGAAGAACCTACCTAAGTCTTAATCTGTAAGGATTCATTATGAAATGACAGATGAAACTATAAGAATATTCATATATTTTTGATGATTTTGCTGAAGAACCTACATACCAAATTCTTTATCTGTAAGGATTCATCATGAAATGACTAGATGAAACTATAAGAATATTCATATTTTTGATGATTTTGCTGAAGAACCTACATACCAAATTTGCTGACTCTAGTTGTTATAGTTTCTGAGATCAACGAGGTTATATGTACAGGGTCGGAGATGTCTTCCTCTGCCTGAACTCTTACAAAACTTTTTTATACCCTTATTATCCCACTTTTCAAGGCTGCAGCAAATAAAATTAATGGTTTTCATTTATTATAAGGATAAGATAAATATGTATCTCATATTCTAATTTGTTTTCCTGATCATTAATATCTTAGAAAGGAACAAATGAAACTGAAACTGACACCGACTGAGGCGGGTACAACGGAGGCTGCCACAAAGTGGAATGCAACCAGCTAATAAGCTGGAGAGAGAGAGGGGGGTCTTATTTTGCGCAAGCCGCCGCTGCTGTGAAAGTTGCGGCTTGTGAAAGTGAAAATGCTACGCCGCGTCGCAGTCGCAGTCGGCGTCGCTGCTGCCGCTGCTGCCTAGCATGAAAACCCACTGACATCAATTTGTGTAATTTGAGCGGCAAAGGGGGGAAGATGCTCGGAAAATGTGAGAGCGATGCGGCGGCGCAGAAAATCAGAAAAACGTTGTAAATGAAATACATATGTATATCTATGTATTTGTTTCTTTGTTGCTGGAGACGCCTTTTGTCTCAGCAATTAAATTAGTTATTAAAACAATATTGATTTGCATTGATTGCCGTAACAAAAAACACGTAAAACAAAGCCGGAGTGACCTTGAAGCAGCACGTAAAAAAAAATAATAATAATAGTACATGCATATGTATGGTGCATAATATCAGGTGAAATGTGAGTCAGAAAAAGTTAAAATTGAATTAGCAACTGGTTTGCTTAGTTAAGTAATTATTATAAATGATTTTATTCAATTTAAACAAGTTGCATACTATGAATCAGCTGAAAACTGATCAGATTTGAAATATTCTCTTTTTTTAAGTTCTTTACTATTACCGGGTTTGATTTGGATCTGTAGATCTTAATTGTGTAGATATTTTAATGTAATGGAGATTATATTGAAATTGTCACTAAAGGTAGAGAATTATTATTTTTATATATGTATGTACATATTATATATATTTATAAATAATTATGTAGATATTTTAATGTAATGGATATTATATTCAAATTGTAACTAAAGGTAAAAAATGATTATTTTTTAAATGCATGTACATATTATATATATTTATATATAATTGTGTAGATATTTTAATGTAATGGATATTATATTAATAGAGTAATTAAAACTTTAAGTTAATATATTACATTGAATGATTATTTTGATATACATATTATATATTGATTATCTAAACGAATCTTGATGCATATTAGATTTTCTTCAACTAACTTTATCAAAATATAAAGTCCAGAGTTTTAGATATAACAAAAGTATTCATTTCATCTATTTATATCCTAGCAGAGGGTATTATAATTTTGTCTCCAAATGTGTAATGGACTGAAGGAGACGTTTCCGATCCAACAAAGTATATATATTCTGAATCAGCATGAATAGCCGAGTCGATATAGCGATGTCCGTCTGTCCGTCTGTTTCTATGAAAACTAATCCCTCAGTTTTAAAGCTATCATAATGAAACTTGGTACAGACCCTTCTTTTTGCTGCAGGCAGTACATATGTCGGAACCGGCCGGGTCGGACCACTATAACATATAGCTGCCATAGGAATGATCGGTCGACAACTAGGTTTTTGTATAGAAAACTTTATTGTTTATGGATGTATCCTTACCAAACTTTCCAAAACAGAGTCTTTAGAGAGTTTAACCGTGTTTTTTTTAAGATTTACTTATTATTAAAGACATGTTCAAATCACATTTAAAATTTTCAAATATTATAATCATGAATTTCATTTCTTTATCTAACATTAAACATATTGACCTTATAATATACATAATATAAAACAAGAAAGGATGGCTATCTTCGGAGTTCCGAAGTTCTATACCCTAGCAGGAATTCAATTTTATACAAAACTTAATGTGGTCTGATTTTGACAAAATGATAGGAAACTATTTGAAGTATACTATAAAACTCTCGCTTAGCTTGAATGAAATATTTGTATAAACAAAAAGTGTGATATTGTGATATAGTGGTCCGATTTCTTATCAAATTTGGTCAGATTGTATAAACTCTCTAGAGACTCTGTTTACACATATCGAGACAAAATTATAATACCCTCTGCTAGGGTATAATGAATATAATATAAATATATGATAATTTTGAAAGATCTTCAAATTTCTCAGTTGAGTCTTTGCGTAAACTTATGTGGTTTTTTTTTTGGAGAATAGTTAATATATTATTTAAACCTTGGAGAATGTAATTGTTTATTTATCTGTTTTGTAAAACCCTATCTACATATATTATTACTGCTAATTTAAAATAAAAGGTGTTGAATATTCGGGGACATTTCTATTTTACTACAACGTTGTCAGTCTATTTAGGAATTTCAGGTGTTTCAAAAATACCCTATACAGTTTTGAGAAATACCAAAAATATCCTACTTCATTAAAAATATACCAAATGGTGTTTACTGAATATACCACAAATGGTCACGTTGCAGTCACAGCACAGAAACTGCAACAGTTTTGGGTCACGATGACGTCCACGCCGCAGCCAGGTGTCGCTGACGCAGCCAAACTCCATATTCATGCGCCGGTGGAGTGTGAGCGCACTCAGAGCGGGCGTGCAGCAGTTGTGATAAATGTGTGATAAACGCGACCGGCAATAGGCGCCAAAACAAGCTAAAGAGAGAGAGAGAGAGAGAGTGAATGAGAGAGAAAGAGCAGGCAACTGATTGAGCTGAAAAGAGAGCAGCACGTCGAAAG
Source organism: Hirtodrosophila histrioides (assembly GCA_037075165.1). Lineage (NCBI taxonomy): Eukaryota > Metazoa > Arthropoda > Insecta > Diptera > Drosophilidae > Hirtodrosophila > Hirtodrosophila histrioides. The sequence goes on from JBAMCL010000491.1 coordinate 759,142, forward strand.
CTTCCACATAAGAGCGGCATAAAGAGTAAGGACGCAAAGCTTGTTTGCTTGCACGCTGTGGTGAACTTCAGGCATTTGAATTTTGGCGCTCATAAGAGCAACCGTCAAAAAGCTTCAACAACGCTGTAATATTTAAGAAATGGCAAACTAATGATTTTTATAACTATTAAACAAATAATATGATATTATTATTTATTATCACTGATATTAAAAGAAAGCATAGAAAATTCAATCAGTTATAAACTAATGAAAACTTTTGGATATCAATTTCTTTTCTGTTACTTTATTAACTGTACCGCTTTGTGTCTTGTCGTTTAACGACGGCGACGCTGACGTCGGCAGCGGGTGCAAATTCGACCTTGACCGTGAAATTTAAATTTAGAAGCTACGGCCGGCTACGACGTAAAAAAATGCAAAAAGCTTTCAGTGCTCCCTCTCTCTCTTACTCTCTCTGTCGCTCTCTGTGTAAGCTTGTTAATGTACATTTGTACACACGTATTTGTATTTGTGTGCGCGTATGAGCAATATTCTTAGAAGTATGCGAGCATTGTAATTACAACTGAGCGGCGTCAGTGCAAAAATGCTACAGGTATTCCCTTCCTAACGACACAACCACGCGTAATACATGGATATGCACATATAGTGCATACACACATACACACACACACACATACATACATGTATCATGTGGTTGGTTTGTTGAGGTTTGAGATTTATTTTTATCAGCAGCAGACGCTCGACGATAAAATTGAAATTTGAACTTGCTTGCAATTTATGCAAATAAGTAGTCTAATAATACGATAGGTAATAGAATAATTACAATGTATTACTCAGCTTTTGGGCATGAATATATTACTTTTACAATATGTCTCAATTACGCACTGGAAATCTGTTTTATTTATAGTACTGGTGCTATTCCCTATTGCAAATATGTAAAAGCAATGGCGTCCGTTACATGTATTTTTGATTTTAAACAGATTTAAAAGTAGTAGTAGTAAAAATAGTAATTTATTTCAAAAAGTTATATTTCCTTAGTGGCCAACTAAATTTTCTGCTACCTTCACGCGTTTTGAGGATTAATTCAAGGTTTTTGGCAAATTTTAAATTTCCGTTTTAAATATCTCACGCTTCCCGTTTTGCTTAAGTTTCTTTTAACGAAACTTATTTAACGAACATAAAAGTTCTGCTTGACGACAACTCACTAAGCGTTCACTCACCTAACGAAAAATGCTCACATGCTTGTTTTGCACGAACAGATGACCCCTTGGTTGCGCACTGGTCATGTTTTGTGCAGTTGTTTAGAATATATTTTATCCATATGTTTTTGTGATTTTTCTAGACGAAATACAATTTTTTATCTTATGGATTTTGAAATTCGAAATTGGCAAATTGTCTGCCAGGATTTCGATTTTAGTCAAATCCAATAAATTGCCACTCGTTACGCTGCAGCGGCGTTTAGAGGCACATTTCAGCTAAACTGGTTAGTATTTTCCTTTTGCTCCCAAACTAGCGGATCATAGAACCACATTGATAAACCTTTTTTAAACTAAACTAAATTTCTTGCAATTTCGCACTTAATAGCATAAAAAAACTACTCTCGAAAATGTTTCAAATGATAAATGGTTAACGACAGTTGTTGTTCCAAAAGATTGTAAAATAATTTCTTGGAAGGGAAAATATGCCTCTACATAAAAACAGAGAATCGGCATAATACTTGCTTCAAGATTTGGTCACACTACATTAAACACAAACAAAAACGGCGGATTGGGCATTTCGGGCTGCCATAATTACATTTTTACTTTTATATTTCAATCCGCGGAGTGACACCAACCAATTAAACGCCCATATAAATCATCCGTCAAAGTTTGCGAGTTCAAATCAGATTCAGAGGTCGCTAATTGCTTTAACTCAGCAAACCGCAACCACCAATAAACACGCACGTGTTGTCAAATTCTTCTAGCCGGCGATTTGCATTCCATGTTAAAAAAATGTTAGAGGAAACGTTTAGCGAATATTTTTTGTGTAATTTTAATGACGCCGTGCAGTTGGATGGTAAGCAGTGCACTTACTTAATAAATTGTCATCAAATATGTTAATATATTACTTAAACTCTCCTGCAGATCTGCCGAATGACGAGCGACTGCGGCAGCTGTGGAGCAGCCAGGAGCTTTGGACGGTGGATGGGCTACAAGTAATTATCAAACGCTGGCAGGATAACAAAAAACAGCAGCTGGAAGACAGCAATGATGCAAAGGAATTGCTAAACGACTTTCTGCAATTAATTTTCGCCTTTGTGCAAAACAATTTCACGGGCCCTTTTGATAAGCTGACAAGTTGCACAGAAATGCTGTCAAATTTGCAGCTGGAGAACTGTGATGCCCAGGAGCAGCTAAAGGCCAGCGGCGAGGAGCTAAATCCTAATGTAAAGACAGCTCAATTGTTGCTTATATCTAAGCAAATGCTTGAAGCTTTAATTGCTGCCCAACCCACATCGAAGGTAGTTTATTCTGTAATCCACCTTAATCTTTACTGAAATGACTTTTAAATGAATCGCAGGTGCTCAGCTGGTGGCGTTTGCGTTTAGTTTGTTTGCATCAGCACATACTGGACGACTTGGCCAGTGCTCTGTACGAGGAATTCAAATTGGCAGCTGCTGAGCTGCGTCCGCATGTGGCAGCCTTTGACACGAAAGAGACGCAAGCGCTGCTGCTGCTTGAGCTGGCCAATGGCTATCTGCAGTTCCATCGGTCTGATTTGTCATGCCAGACCTTGGATGAGCTTTGCGCGCATCTGCAGGTAGAACTGAAAGTTGAGGGTCTGCTGGGCGTGCGCACCAAGTTCCAGCAGAAGCCGCTGCCCCAACTGTGCCTCAAGGTACTGCAGCAAGCCTCGGATCAGTGCTTGCCCACCGCACTGCAGAGCAATGCGGCAACCAAGCTGCCGCAACTGTTGCTGCTGGAGGATGATACGCGCCTGGAGCGTATTCGGTTCACCGAGCCTCAAGACAACGATGTGATGACTTTGCCCAGCGTCCTGCAGGCGTTGGTGCTGGCTAAGGTGTGAGTACAAGTCTTGCCTTTATCTATATACCTAAGTTCTAAGCTTCTGCATACACAGCAAGCAGCTGAAGCGTTCGCAGCCAAAGGATCGCCTGGCCGATGAAGAACTGGAGCCCTATACGCAAACGCTGCTGTATCAACAGAACGGACCGCTTCAGGTGCGTCAAGCAGCGCTGCTGCTGAACTGTCAGCAGGAGTCGGGCCAGCGTCGCACTGTGGAGCGCAGCTGGAAGCAGTGCGAGGAATGCGTCAAGTTGATAGACAATCCCGAGGGGCACACGCTCAGAGCACGACTATCCTATGGCTTTGCCGCCTTCATACAACCAAAGTGGCAGGTGCAGCTGAAACTTGTCGATCTACTGCGCTCGCTGGGCATGACAAAGAGCGCCCTGGACATATGCCTGCAAATCCATGCTTGGCAGCAGGTCATCGAGTGCTACACCAGCCTGGAGCTGCGTCACAAGGCCGCAGAGATCATACGCCAGGAGCTGCAGAAGCAGCCAACCACATTGCTGTACTGTCTGCTAGGAGATGCCATCGATGATCCCCAGTGCTACGAGCAGGCCTGGCTGCACTCCAAGCAAACCAGCGGCAAGGCACAGGCCTATTGGGGCAACTATTTCTATAGGCGCGCCGAGTACGCGCAGTCCATCACCCACTACGAGCTGTCGCTGGAGATCAATGCACTGCAAGAGTCCATACTGCTGCGCTGCGGCTACTGCGCCATACAGCTGGAGCGTTGGGATGCGGCTGTCAAATGCTATTTGGCCTACACACATTTGGAACCGAATGGCTTTGAGTCTTGGAACAATCTGGCCAAGGCACTTATCAAGCTGGGCGACAAGCAGCGCGCACATCGCTTGCTGGGCGAGGCGCTGAAATGTAACTACAGCAATTGGAAGGTTTGGGAGAACTACATGCTCGTATCGGTAGACACCAGCCACTGGGAGGATGCTATGCGTGCGTACCAGCGTCTGGGCGAGCTCAAGCAGCACTATCTGGACGAGGAGGTGCTCACGCGCATTGTGTACGGCATTGCCAGGCAGCTGCAGTCCGATAGCACAACCCAAGCTATGACCAGTTCATTGCAGCGACGCATCACCCAGCTGCTGGGCCAGCAGTGCGTGCAGCATGGCAACGAGCCTATGGTTTGGGAATTGTCAGCCCTGGTTGCAGTCACGCCCCTCAAAAAGGCTGAACGTCTGGTTAAATCGTATCGCGCGTACACATCCAAACAGTTGGGCTGGGAGACGAAGTCGGCGCACGCCAAGAAGGCGCTGGCCATCTGCTTGGAGGTGGCCGAGCTATCAGTGGCCGCCATCAAGGAGCATGCAGCGGATGAGAGCGAAGTGATGATTACCTCGCAGCTCAACTCAGGCCGTTTGGCGGCCACCTCCTGTCTGGGTGCACTGAAGCGTGCCAGCCTGGTGGAGGTGCCCCGAGAGCAGCAGGAGCAAATGGATCAGCTGGAAGAACAGCTCAAAGAGCTCACCAGCATTGTCCAGCAGCGTATGCAGCGAACGTAAATAGATGCGCAATTCTTTGTACATATGTAAACGTTTATAAATCCATTTTTATATACATCAAAACTAAAATTAAAGCGTATTCAACTTGGTGGTGATGAGCACGCGAACGCTCTGATCAAATGCGCCAGCGACGGCCAGGCCCAGCTTGTCCGGGTGCCAGTCAAAGCTGTGCACCGGCTGGGAGCTCAACGTCACTGCGCTGATCATCTGCAGCTTGCCAGCGACGCCCTCCTTGTTGCCATCGGGATCATCAATGACGCGTCTTTCGGGATAATCATATTTCCAGAGACGTATGGAACCAGTGCCGCCTCCAGTTAAGAATACATCACGATTCTGCGGCACATGGCGCACAGTCCAGACAGTGGCCTTGGGGCCACTAATGACACCATTGGTGCCCACGCTGCGACCCGCATTGCGCTCCTCCACGCAACTAAAGCCCTTAGTTGGATGCTGTGTGCGCATATCATAGACCAGGAGGCCGCCCTCGAGCGTTGTCACCGCCAGCTTGTTCATAGGAATGTCGCGACGATCAAACTCCAAGCCACAGATACCATTCTTAATGGTTGCCTCCCAGCGCACGGCCAAAGCACGCAAATCAAATAGCTTCAGATCGCCATTGTCGTAGCCGGCAGCAACGATGCGCTCCTGCTCATTGAAGGTGTTGCCAAAGGCCACAGCCCAGCAGTCGCGGCGCAGATGGGCCTTGTTAATGCCATCGCCCATTTGTGGTGGTGGCGATATGTCGACCACCGGCTCCTGGCCCTGCCGTATGTCCCACACCCTGACGGCGCCATCTCGACTGCCGGTCACTATCTCCGGTGCACCACACTCCAGCTGTGTGCCGCCAATGGCATCGATGCAGTTTATGATGGCGCTGTGCGCCTTCACGTTGTACACAGCCAGATCAGGTCGCTCTAGATCGCTGTGAAGTCAAGCAAGTATTACTGACGGATTAAGAGTTTCTTTATGGTGTACTTACAGCACTTGCAGGCGTCCCTCGAAGTCGCCAACAGCCATGTGCCGGTTGCGAAGCGAGGCGGCGCCAAAAGTGCCGCACTTGAAGGCTGCCTTCTTCTCCACCGACTTGACCTTCTCTAGCTTGTCCTCGTTCAGCTCGTAGATGTCCATAATGCCATGGCTGTTAGCCTTGGAGCCAAGGACCACAAATTTAGCCGACAGCGGTATCCATTTGGTATCGTAGACGGTATAGTTCAAAGATTCATGCAAATGCTCAATTAGTTGTGGTTTATCCATGTTGCCAGTTTGCTTTTGCTTTTCTCAGCTGCCAGTCAGTCTATCAATGTTGAGTTTCCAATTGATTTAAAGAAAATTCAAAATCAAATCATTTCAAACGTTGTCATAGTCACGGCTGCCGTGATGGTACACTTCTGCTAGGTTTTGTACCAATAACAAGCTGCCAGCTCTGACGCAAATTAATCGATATATGAGGCTGCACGAGCGACTGTATTAATCGTCACTTACACTTATCGATACTTGATAGCTCCAACGATAGTCGAGTTAATAATATCGAACGTGAATTGATGCCGTAACCACGAAAGAATAACAATTTTAACTAAATTAATAAAAGAAAACCAACAACATTGCTAAAAATGTTGCGTGCTAGTTGTCAGTTGTTAAATCAGACGTCATTGGCAGCGGCCAAAACAGGCAGCAACAACTATGCACTGGAATTTGTGCGCTGGCGCCGCAAGCCTCGTTGGTTGCCGGTGGCCAAAAGCAAAGTGTTCCGCGTGCCCGAGCGAAAGAAGCAATCGGAGGAGGAGCGCACGGAGCTGATGCGGCTGCACAATAACTACAAGTGAGTTAAGCAAACCAAAATGGTAAATAACTGATAAATATGAATCTACCGCTTAGAACCCAACTGCGCTCAGTCCGACAATATTTGCGGGAGGAGGTGGTGCGACACCAGGAAACTTCCACGGTGGATCACATTGTGCTCACGCCCGAGCAGGAGGAAGCAGAGTTCCAACGCTGTATTAACGAAAATGCCACGTGGAATGCAAATATTGCTAAAGAGCGCGAAGTGCGTCTGGCCAAGGAGCGGGAGGAGAAAGTTGCCTACGTCCAGGAGCGCTTGGATGCGGGCAAATTGCGCAAGGAGGAAAGACGTGAGCGTGCCGACGAGCATATTCGTCATGAAATCGAACAGTCCAAGAGCTTTATCACACGCGAAAATCTAGATGTCGCTATTGAGACGGCGCTGGCCAATCCCGTGGATCATAACTTTGCAATTGATATCGCTGGAAACATGTACAGAGGGCGTAGCACGCAGGCGCTAAACAACTGAGACTGCGTATTTGTTGTTATATTAAAGAGCGTTTACTCGTGATTAATGCAGTTAAATAACTTATACCTAGGCGACCTATTTACAAAATAATTACAATCTCCTATTCTAAACTAAAAGAAACAAAAGGGAATCCGGCGTGGCGGCTGTGAACTGCTACGTGGCGGTGGTGCCATTGGCTGATGTTAGCGCTGTCGTCGTGCTGGGTAGGCGTGCCGATGCCTCCTGTTGCTCAAAGAGATGCACCCAGTCGGGAGTGGCCTTCAGCTTGGCTTGAATGGGACCCAGATTGATCATGTTGCCGCTGCGCTGCTCGCGATTGCTGCTGATGGACATGAGCTCCTGCAACAAACATATATCATAAGGAAGTGATCAAGGATTAAAAGAAAGCTAGACTTGCCTGTAGGAAGCCAGACTCCAGGCCCATATCCAAATCGAAGCGCGTATCACCTAGCAGCAGTTTGACGCGACCCGAACGATATCGAAGTATCTTGCCAATTTGACCCTCCTCCAACTGCGTCAATACACTGTGCTTGGGCGTGCCACATGCGCTGGATGGGGGCATTGGGCTGTTTGGCTGCTCCGTCGAGGCATTGGCCGCTGGCTGCTCTGCGGCTGCTGGCATATCTTCGACTTCGTCTGCCACGCAGGGCAGCACGCTTGGCAGTTGCATGACAAAGAGCTGTGACTGTGTCCCATCGAGAAAGGCGCCAATGCTGCGTGGATATCGTCCATATTGTGCGGGTGGTTCTTCCAGTAGAGCCTGGACGCTCACGTGTAGATTTTGCAAGTGCTGCGCCACTGCCGAGTCTACACCTAAAGATATACACATTTTAATGTTTATAAATGAGCTGATAAGGATTACACCTACCTGCAGGATCTGTGATTGTATTTGGTATGACCGCTGCTTCCTGCTTTATGTTGTGCTTTTGGCTTTCCCAAAGCCCTATTAAAGTGGGGAAATTGTAAGTTAATGGACATACTTGATGCTAATTTTGGCTCACCTTCGCTCAGCACCACCGGTTTAAGGGCCAACTCAGTCTTATCAAGCTCAGTTTCATTATCACTGGCGGGTTCATCCTCATCGCTAGTACCGCTACCGCCGATTAGCTCTTGTCCGCGCAGATCCTGCGTTCCATCCTTGCGTTCGGTGCGTTTGCGTGAAACAGACACTTCGTCGCCCGCACGCGCGTACGATGAACCAGCGTTTGAGGACTTCCGTAAATGGACAGCTCCAGCGCCTTCCGAGAACACGCCAGTCGTTTGTATGAGCGTGGAATTGCCATTCCCTCCACCGCCACGTCCACGTGTTGCTGCAGCACCGCCACGTGCGCCGCGACGACCACCCCGAGGCTGCGTAAAGTCCTTCGACGTCTTCACATTGCTATTGTGCAGGATATTTTCAGTTTTATATTGATACAATATTTGAAATGTCTTGTGGAGCTACTCACGTGTTTTTGTTCCTCACCGCATTTAAATTGGGCGCAAAGACCTTTTTGCTGGCGCCGCCAGCACCTCGTCCGCCCAGGGTCAAGTCCCTCGCTGGCGTTAATCGGCTCATGCCGTTTGCAATATTGCTGGGGGGCGCAACAGCAGCAGTTGCCGCCGTTGCATTGGCGTTGTTACTGCTGGCACCAGCAACAGTTGGCGCTGTGGTTGACATTCTCTTGGCTGGCATGGCTGACTGTCGCTGGCCATGTGCGGCCAATTCAGTCAACTAATTATCTCTGTTTGTTAAATGTTTATTAAATTCCGAGAGCTGGGGATTGGATGCCGTTTTGAGGTTATTTGTTTCAGTGTTGAAAACTGCGCCACACACGCACATGCCGATAAGCGGACTGTGAATATCGATAATCTATACCAAGAACGATACCAGTGTTGTTTAGAATGCAATAGATCCTGTGCGAGCATCACTAGAAGCGCGGTCAAAAGTGACAATAACAAGTGATAAATATCAACGTTAATTAATTATTAAGTGTCCATTGTGTGCGCGTTGTGCTCTTAAGTTGCTGTTTAATGCGTTTAATTGTGTGTCAAAAGAAGGCTTGCGGATCTAGTTTCGGATTGATTAACCGGGTACGGCGCGTACCCTTGCTGACGCGCGATCAGCTGTATTAATAACAAGACATGTGGGACTTTAAAGCTGTTTTAACAAGATTGCTGAAGTTTTAGTGTACTTGTGCCTCAATGTAGTTCTCCTTTTTATTTTATGCATTAGAAACGAAATTCGTTTACCATATAGCAATATATAAACATATGTTTTTTGATTGCTGCTCAATCTGATAAATTCAAATATCGATACACATACTGATACCGATAGAAGTAAGAGTTTTCGCGCCTTACTGTTATAGATATCGTTTTTGTACTAATTAAAAGTGTAACGAGCGGTACGTGCTTCAAATTACCCAGTTAAAATCTGCGCGACAACTAGATGTTTTTACAACAACAGTAAGTACATTTGCTACATGTAAATTCCATGCTATTTATAATATCACGTACAATATGTAGTTCGATCTAAACATGTCATTCATTGTTCATTGTGTAAGATAAAGCTTGAATTCTCCGGGTTCCCCGAATTGGAAGCGGGAGTATCATTAAAGAGTTTGAATATTTTCGCAACCCTGTTAAGTTTTTTTTTTTTTTACTGCGGAAGATAAATATGGGATTCTTCCATTAGGCGTTCTCATCGTTTTCTTATCCTCTACTCGAGGTAGACTGTATGACTGTATTTTGATATTTAATTCGCCAAAATGACTTCCAACTCTTCTTGCTTAGCATCGCAACATTGTCTTCCTAGATTGGAAAACCTCAAATTTTTTCGAAGGTTAATAAGAATTGGTAGATGTATATAGGTATTTATTTCCTTAAACACTTTTTGCTTATTCCTTTTTATATACCATCGAATGTTTCTCTTATTTGACACTTATTTGGAACCACCATTGTTTAGGAATTATTTATTTTAACTGATAACGAACTTGAAAAAAAATCAAAATTATACAATCGACTCGAATATACACAATATATATACATACATATGTATGTATGATTGTGATCACATTCTGAATATAACATCCTGAATATAACATCCGATAACATAAGACCCCAACTTATGCTTGTTTTTTGTTAATTGACGTGTTCTGATGTGAGACTTACACGGTAGAGTGTATTAGTATCTAAAACTTGTTTTTGGGGGGCCCACACACTCGCAGATAAGTAGATAGATAGAGCGAGAGATAATGGATATTTCATTCGTCGCTCAGAGCGAACTATTTCATGTTACGAAATTCCCCCCAGTAATCAACAGTAATTCGGTGGTATTCTCTACGTAAATTACAATAATTGAATGTCATAGGTGATAAGCAAAGTCACGGTCGACGGCGCTCAATTTAATAGTTTTACGGTCAGTATTTGCGAACAAGTTGCCGTAAACAGACGTGTACGGAGAATTATCAGGCAGGCATGGATCACAAAGCGGAAGAACCAGTTAAGGCGTCGTTAACTGTAGCTACGCCTCCAAACTACGATTCCGCCTATATTCAAAAAGCTTTAGCAACAGCTTACAACAGCGAAGACCTGCGTGTGGAAAGCTTTCATAGCGAAGTCATAAGCCAGAGCGGCGAAAACTTTTGCAGCGTCATCTACCGGCTGAAAGTGACATACCGCAAAACTGAGAATGCGCCATTGGATAAAGAGAATTTAATAATAAAGGACCTACTACCTCTAATGGCCGAGAAAGGCTCTAGTGAGATAGTCATGTATAAACAGATACTGCCTGCCATGGAGCATATATTGGATAAGGCAGATTCGTCGCTGGGCGAGAGAAAGATAAGCGCCAAGTAAGTAATCCCTTTAATTCGCTTGTGTTATTGATCTAATCATTATATACTCTTAGATGCCTGTTTACGGAGCGTGGTGTAGCCAAGGAATTCTATTTGCTGGAAGATCTCGGCGCATTAGGCTATGGTTCATTTGATCGCCAAAACGGAATATCTCTGGAATATTCAGAGTTATGCCTTCAAAAGATTGCACAGTTCCATGCTGCCTCCATGATGCTGCTCCATGAACAGCCAGAGATGGCATCGCTACTATCGCCTTCGCATTTTTCCGAGGGTTTGAGTGATTCCTTTACCCATGTCCTCGTTTTGGATGGCATCACTTTTGCAGCAGATGTTATCGCTGATTTGCCGGGTATGTCGGCAATAGCTGAGAAGATGAGGGCTCAGTTGCCGGAGAATTGTGCTGAGCGCTTGCGTGAAGTGGTTGATCCAAAAAACTCCGCTTTCCAAGTTATCGTGCACGGTGATCTGTGGATCAACAATATGATGATAAATTCAGAAGATTTGGAAAGAAGGAAAACTATTTTGGTAAGTATTAAAGTCATTTGCAGAAAGATGTATATTTAACGATTCCGTTTTCAGGTGGACTTTCAAAATTGTTTTGTCGGCAGCCCGGCAATTGATCTACTCTTATTTTTCTACACCAGTGTGCACCTGGAAGTGCTGCAGCATCACCAGCAACTGTTGCTGAAGCATTACTACCAAAGCCTTTGCCACACGCTAACTGCCTGCAATTACACAGGAACAATTCCTAGCTTTGCCCAACTTCTTGATGAAATGAAACGCTGTCTATACTATGGCTACTATGCCGTCGTCTGTGAGCTGCCCATTTGTTGCGTCTCTAATGAGGCAGCAACGGACTTTACAGTGAACACTTTCGCAAATAGTGAGGCACTACTAGCGAAACGCCGTCAGCTCTTTGACAATGAGCGGGTTCTTACAACTTTGCAAGGCACTTTGGGGATCTTCGAGAAAGGAGGCGTACTAGATACTTTGTAATAGGCTAACAGGCTAACTGGTGGCTCTTACTTGCAATATTGTTGGTATTTCTTGCCAAATGTCTTTACAAAATTTCATTTTGTTAAACCTTTATGAGTATTACGAAATGTATATAAAACAATTTATTTTGTTGACCAAAGGTAGACTTTTTTAAATGTGTTGTAAGTTTCCTTTTAAACTCTTGCAATGAGTATTATAAATTGTATCACGAAATGTGTAACGACTATACAATATACGTATATTGGGCATTATTTGACTATACAATATATATGAGGTAAAGTTTGATTGCCAATGATTGAGTATCCATAGTCAAAATTGGTAGATGTGTATAAGGATTTATTTCCTTAACATAAGAAACAAATTAATGCATGTGTCCTCTTTATTGACATGTTCTAATGTATGTCTTAATGGTAGAGTGTATTAATGTGTTTAAACTTGTTTTGCTTTTGGAGGCCCACTTGCAGCTATATAGATAGACAGAGAGAAAGAGAGAGATTATGTATATTCCATTGCTCGCTCAGAGCGTACTATTTTATGTTATGAAATTCCACCCAGTAATCAACTGCAATCCGGTAATGTGCTCTACGTAAATTACAACAAATGAATGTCATAAATGATAAGAAAAGTCGCAGTCGACGGTACTCAATTTAATACTACCACAACTACTAAATTGTTTCGCGCATTTCACAATCCGACGAAAGCTTAACGGTCAGTATTTGCGAACAAGTTGCCGTAAACGGACGTTTGTATACGGAGCAGTATCAGGCAGGCATGGATCACAAAGCGGAAGAACCAGTTAAGGCGTCGTTAACTGTAACTACGCCTACAAATTACGATTCTGACTATATTGAAAAAGCTTTAGCAGTAGCTTACAACAGCGAAGACCTGCGTGTGGAAAGCTTTCATAGCGAAGTCATAAGCCAGAGCGGTGAAAACTTTTGCAGCATTATCTACCGGCTGAAGGTGTCATATCGCAAAAGTGAAAATGCTCCGTTGGAGAATGAGAATTTAATAATAAAGGACCTACTACCTCTAATGGCCGAAAAAGGCTCCAGTGAGATAGTCATGTATAAGCAGATACTGCCTGCCATGGAGCATATATTGGATAAGGCAGCTTCGTCGCTGGGTGAGAGGAAGTTGAGTGCCAGGTAAATAATCTCTTTATTTCCCTTGTGTAATTAATCTAAACATTATGTACTTCAGATGCCTGTTTACGGAGCGTGGTGATGGCAATGAAGTATATTTGCTGGATGATCTCTGCGCATTGGGCTATGGTTCATTCAATCGCCAAAATGGGATATCTCTGGAATATTCAAAGTTATGCCTTTCAAAGATTGCACAGTTCCATGCTGCCTCCATGATCCTACTCCATGAACAGCCAGAGATAGAGTCGCAACTAGTGCCCTCGCATTTTACCGAGGGTTTGAGTGATGACTTCATCCGTGTCCTCGTTTCGGATGGCATCACTTTTGCAGCAGATGTGGTCGCTGATATGCCGGGTATGTCGGCAATAGCTGAAAAGATGAGGGCTCAGTTGCCGGACAATTGTGCTGAGCGCTTGCGTGAAGTGGTTGATCCCAAAAACACTGCTTTCCAAGTCATCGTTCACGGTGATCTGTGGATCAACAATATGATGATAAATTCAGAAGATTTGGAAAAGAAGAAAACTATTTTGGTAAGTATTAAAGTCATTTGCAGAAATGATTTGTATTGTTAACGATTCCGTTTTCAGGTGGACTTTCAATGCTGTTTTGTCAGCAGCCCGGCAATTGACCTACTCTTATTTTTCTACACCAGTGTGCATCTGGAAGTGCTGCAGGATCACCAGCAACTGTTGCTGAAGCATTACTACCAAAGCCTTTGCCACACGCTAACTGCCTGCAATTACTCAGGAACAATTCCTAGCTTTGACCAACTTCTTGATGAAATGAAACGCTGTCTATACTATGGCTACTATGCCGCCGTCTGTGAGCTGCCCATTTGTTGCGTCTCTGATGAGGCGGCAGCGGACTTTACGGTCCACACTTTTGAAAATAGCGAGACACTACTAGCAAAACGCCGTCAGCTCTTTGACAATAAGCGGGTTCTTAGAACTTTGCAAGAAACTTTAGGGATCTTCGAGAAAGCAGGCGTACTAGATATTTTGTGATAGACAGACTAACTGGTGGCTTTTACTGGCATTAGTGATGCTATTTCTTTACAAATGTCTTTACAAAATTTTATTTTGCAAGACATTTATGAGTATTATGACATATATATTAAAGACTTTATTTTGTTGATTAAAGATAGACTTCTTACATGTGCTCTAAGCTTACTTTTATACGCTTGCAATACTATACTTGACTAAACAAAGTATATATTAGGCAAGTTTCGGCTTTCAATGAAATTATTCACAATCGAAATTGTTCATAGGGATTCCGAAAGCTTATTGAATATTCGTGTTTCGACGAAATTTGATAAGCTATAGGAACAATTGTTGAAGGCTACCCCAAAGACAAGTTTTCTTATTTGACTAGAAATGGTACCATAAAAATCTTCTTTGGTTGGGGACTTAAGAGTTCTTAGTACTTGTTTCTGTAAAAGGGGGAATAGTGTGTGCCGTATAAATAAACAAAGGAGGGAGGGTTATCCTCGACTTAGGCACGAGTAGCTTCTGATATTGGTATGACAGCAACACAACTTGCATTACTCAAGAGTTGCTTCTTGTGTTTATAAATAAATTTCGTGTCTGCCAAAGTTTCTGGCCAAGATTTACGAGTACGAGTACGAGTGTGTGCCGGCAATTGAATGGGAATGTGTGTATGTGAATATGTGAATGGTGATGCATGTGCCTTGTTTGGCTGCACAGAGTGCGATAAAGCTTGCAACGCTTCCCCCCAACTTCTCAGAGGTGCAAAATATGCAAATCGCTTTGCAGTTATTCTTAGAAAGTTGTCAGTTTCCAAGTGCAGCTAAGCCAACCGTGCAATGGCGTGGTGAGCAGACTCAAATGCACTTGACACCCTGCAACTTGTAAGTTGTAAGTGTTTAAAAAGCAATTTATTGTTTTGCCCAAAGTAAGCCAACCTAAACCCATTCCAATGTTTTACATTTAAGGAAGGCTACACACTTTAGTAAACTGAATTGTGTTCTATTATTCTTGATTTTGTATTTATTGTTGTGTGGATTATTAGTATGACGCGAAGTTATGTGTTCACAATGCCTTGCCTTGCCTTGCTTACCTTTAACTTGATTTTGTAAACAGCCTCAAAATCAATTTGTGTGCTGCTTTGAAGGGGAATGCAAATGTTGTGTCTAGTCTCACAGCCAATAACCTGAGCTGTCTCTCTTGCTTTGAACTCCAACGGAAGCTGCACCCAAACTCTAAGTAACAAGTTTGTCTTTCCATTTTTTTTGTGTGTGCTGCATTGCATTCGGCATGGAAATCCAAATCAAAGACATGCAGCACTGTGCTGGCGACTGGTCTCTGCTGCTTCGAGGCATTAATTGCATTCTGCAGCATCACATTGCACTTTCAATTAGTTGCAAATGCCTCAACGTTAACTCCGACTCTGACTCGCATGGCCAGTTGCCTCCGTAGCCGTCGGCAAAGTAACAGGAAACGGAAGTTAAGTGCTGAGGCGAGGCGTTAAGTAAAATCAACCCCCACGCAGTTGCCGGGTGAGAGAGATGAAAGCAACAAAGCAACTTCCCAGCCATGACATTCGAGAATTATGCATTAATTGAAAGGTGATGTCGACTTTGGGGTTTGCATTTGGGGGGGTTTGACTTTGGCATAGGTGCAACTTTGACAGCGAGTAGATTTGTTTTGGCAGCTCCTTTTGGCCAGTGCAGAAAGTTGACCTGTGTGCAGTATGTCTGGTCCCTGAGTTGCTGCACCTTAAGCCCCTAACCCCTTTGAAATTTGCATGCACTTTGCTGCGGGCATTTCAGTCGCCCAATGTAAACATCAACCAACTGTCAGCTCAGTCCTTCCCCGTTGTCTAATGCATTTCAAAATGGATTTACGAGTTTTCTTTCGTCTTGCATTGGAAGGTGTTCGGAATGCTTTGTGAAAGATGGGTTTTGTGGTTTGTTGGCTTTAGCGGCACACGCATTTGTTTGTTTTAAATGTTAATTAAGGCTTACGATTACCAAAATTGGCTTAAGTCGTTTGTCTAAAGTGCCCATCAATTTGTGGTTGGGGGTAGGCAATTGTAATACAGTTATATACAAATTTTAAGGGACTCGATTACAGTTAATAATTATAATTTTGAAAAACATATATTTTCAGTAATGAATACATTTAGGGAATGCAAGAAAGAACAGATGTCATCAGGGTGTCGAAAATAGAAAACCTTGTAGAAAGCTGTTTTATCGTAAAACTCAATATTTGATGTAGTAACTAGAACTTTATTTTTTTATTTTTATTTTATTTTTTTTAGACTGTCTTTTAAACTTTATTTAACATCTTAATTAAATTATTTCTTGGGGTACTATCTCTATCGTTTACAGGCGTGGTTACAATGTTTATATAATTTCATTTGTGATTACAAAATTATGTTTTTAAATATCATTTTGCTTAGATCCATGGGAGGTCCAGCGGGTGTACTCTTTGGAGTCTCCTGGTGGTGATGCTGTTGTCTAACAGCCCAATAGCTAAGCTGTTTTGTGGGTTGGTGCAGACTATATCTTATAGTGATCGATCCAACTGGTTCCATAATACTATAGTACTGCCTGAAACAAAAAGATGTATCTGTGCCTAGTTTCATCCAATACATGCTAAAACTTAAATACATTTAGAAACAGAAAGACATACACATTTGTTCTTATTTATACAATTTATAGGTCGCTTTTATTTTAGTCATACTCTAATACATATTATACTTTATGTAATGTTTTTTGTTTTTTTTTTTTGGGTATAAATCCATGTCATTTGTGAGTATTGAGGTGTTTGTTGAGAATCTGAAGGGTTGTGAAGGACCTTGTGCATTGCGGACACTTGTGTGGACGTTCATGGGTGAGTAAGTGCGATTTAAGGGAAGTCATTTTTTTAAAACCCGCTTCGCAATGGGTACACTTGTGGGGTCGATCTTTAGAACTTTCACAGAAGTGCATCTTGAATAGTATATAGGATTTAAATGTCTTTGAGCATAGGTCACATGTACGTTCAGTATGGATTCTCATATGTGAAGTGAGATGCGGCTTTCGGGAAAAATCTTTGTCGCACTCTGTGCACTTGTATGGGCGTTCGCCAGTGTGAGACCGAAGGTGTAAGCTCAAATAATAATTTTTCGTGAAGCCTTTTGGGCAATGGGGGCACTTGTAAGGGCGTTCACCAGTGTGCTGGAACATATGTTCATTAAGGTTAGGCAGTGTTCTAAAAACCTTCTCGCATTGAGAACATTTAAAGGGAAATTCGTCAATCTGGAAAATGTCGTCCAAGTCACTCTCGCTACTGCTGTGCCCACTGACACTATTATTGATGAACTCCTCGTCGCTGTTACATTCGAATTGAGGAGTGCCGGGGCTGAACACGAGACAGTCCATTTTTGGAGAGGGATTTCCATTGACCTTTCGCCCAGTGGAACATTTCTGCTGCGAATTCTCATAGGCAAAATTAGACGGCGAATCTGCTGCATCCACGCCTTTGTTTTCAATTATTTGGATGCTCAGCAGCTGATGGCTCTGCTCGTATCTGTGCTTGAATCTAAATGCAATTTGCAGATTTAGTCCGCATGGTACGCACATCTTTTGCGGGAACTTATCATCACGCATTACCTTGCAGTTTACGAGCTCGTTTATCATTTCCGCCAGGCTGTATTTGTAGTTGGGGAACGGCCAGTTGGAATATATATCCACTAAGTTTACTGAGCTGCTCATGCATGCGCGGCAAATATCCATGTTTTAAGTTTGTATTTAAAGGCCTCGATTGTTATGTGTACTGTTTGCTTTAAATAGCACGTATCTCTTTTTGAGCTGGCACCGCCTCTTCCTGAAGATCGCTTCGTTTTTTATGGAGTAGTTTGGGTTTCGTTATTAAATCGCGCCAGGCAATACAAAAATATTAACAAAATACACGCACAATCAAGAATATTTGTTGCAAGCGTCGTCTGAGTGTAAACATTAGCTTGTAACAGTGCCATTTCGAGTATTAACAGTGCCCACTGTGCGCTAACAGACCAATTTTGAGTACAACAGTTCCGCTGTCATTTCCCAGTTTGCCGCCTTCGTTTCAAATATAAATTTCGAAGTGCTGGTGATATTGTCAAATTTTAACAAAGAATTTTCATAACTAATACAAGTGTTTAATCTCTTAATTCGATATATCTATGTATGTCTGTCTGTCCGCTTGTACATTTCAATGATAACAGCCAGTGATCCCAGACTTGGTATGTAGTATATTGGTTTCTGTAGTATACCCATATCTACAACACGCCATATTTCAATTTTTGATTATTTCCCCTGTATCCTCAAAATTGAAAAACAAATAACAAATGTTTTTTTAAAGAGGAAGATATGTTGAACTCAATAAAAAAGATGGTTTGTGTTATTTAACGTTAAATATAATTCATTTTTATCGTCTTCTATTATAAACTTCTTATAAATAACCACGTATAATTAAAGTAAATGAAAAAGGGGCATTATATATTTTATTAGCAAAACTGCATACAAAATATGCAGAAGATAAAAAGCAAATTTAATTAAAGAAAACAGCAAGAAGACCAACATAATTTTGTTGTATTTCTGTTTGAATCAACAAGTAAAAACTTAAATAAGAACGCGAATCCAATGTGCCAGCGCTGTCAGAATGCCACTGCTAACGTAAAATGAGCACTGTAATACTCGAAATGGTAACAGTGTCAATTCGAGTATTAAGAGTGCCCACGCAGCGCTAACAGTGGAATTTTGTGCATGTAATGTAATGTTGATAGTTAACAGTGTTTTTTTGAGGCTGAAGTGCAATTTCGCAGCTCGCCGACAAGAAGCCTTAATGAAGAAGAAGAAGGTTAACAGATATGTTGTATCCGGGTTTAAATACCCCTTAAAAATATGGTTCTAAACAGTTTATGGGGTATATTCATTATCGGGAGTGTGGGCTGAAGTCAAATGTATATATATATATAGATTGATTTATTTGTTTTTAATTATTTTGAGTTATTAAATAACTATCAGTCAACTGAACTTTAAAATTTATCAATTACTAACAATATTTAAGGAACTATTTTGACATTGTACTAAGACAAAAGGGATGTGATAAAGATGTTAAAGATTCAGGTAAGCTTTGGAATTAATATTCGTGATTAGTATTAGTACATGGGCTTGCCACAGTTGAACTATGTTGGTTAAGCATGTGCCTTTTAAGATTTGAAGTCTGATTGAATGACCTTTCGCAATAATTACACTTGTAGGAACTTTCTCCGGTGTGGGTGTTGGTGTGCCTCCTTAGTTGGCATTTCAATCGAAAGCACTTTGAGCAATATAAGCACTTGTGCCGTCCAGTACTGTGGATGCTCATGTGTTTTTTAAGAGCATCGATTTGAGAGAATGTTTCCTGGCATATTTCACACCGCATTTCGGGATGGTTTTTATTTTTAAATGGGTTTTCGTATTGGGGGCATGCGAAGCGATCTCCGGTTACCGACGAGTTTGTTTCTCGGTTCACAGCACTGTCGATCTGTTGTGGTAGAATCTCTTGCACGGGAAAACTATGCTCTTGTTTGATATCGTCTTCAAATATTGTTGCCAACGGAGAAACATCGCCTTTGTTATCCATTAATGTCGCACAGCTCACCTCTTTATTGTTGTAAACACCACTCGAAAAGCTTCTCTCGTGCTCATCGATGCTGCAGCTGTAGTTTACGACGCTGGAGTCGCTCATCGCTGAAGAATTCTTCTCCCTTTTCTCCTTTATCTGCCCGTCCAAAACACAAGCGCTTCTGCTGCTGCTGGTATTGATATTCTGGTCTTCAGATTTTTCAATGCTAGGCACCAGATTAGCTTCTTCAAAATCGCGCTTTCTCTCCCCTTGCAAGAGAGAGCTCTTTTGCTGCTCTATCCCATCGCTAAAGTCTGTTTCCAACAGATCAGCTTTGCAGTAGTCTGTTTGCTTCACTAGTTTAATACTGAGCACCTTTTGGTTTTCCCGAAAAGTGCGCTTAAATCGAAACGCAATTTGAGCATTTAGTGAACATGCTAAGCACACCTTTTGCGGGAACTGCTCATCACGGCTTATATTGCCGCCGACAACCTCGGCTATAATGTCCGCCAGGCTGTATTGGTAATCAGAAAACGGACAATTGGCGAATATGTCCACGAATTTCGTGCAACTGTTCATGCACGAGCGGCAAACTTCCATTTTGTTTTCTCTTTTTGTCAATCCTTCTTTACATATGCGCTTTCACTAAAAGCCTCTGGTAGTGACTAAAAAAACAAGTAAGAATGGTTTTAGCCTTAAAGTACGTTAACGCATCTTTATATTAACACGTATACACTTACATATTCAACAATTTAACCAGCTGATCTACTATATAAAGTTGAAATTAAAATCTATTGGCGTGGTCTCGCAGAAATTTGGTTATGCAGAATTGCGAACATGCTTATTCGGCGCGCCAACGATTAACTTTGTTTTATTATATCGATAAGTCATCGATATCAGTGTTATAAAACGTATTCTGACAATACTATCAATTAAAATAAATACTATCGTATGTGAAGACCCATTATTATATGCAAATATAAAATATAAAAATAGAATATAAAAATATATATATGTATATATATATATATATATATATAAGTATGAATTATTAAGATTGCATTTGCTCAGGAATAGTACCGTTTATATTACTACACAATTAAAATTTAATAATGTCAGTTTAATCTTGAAAATATCAAGGTCGCACGAAGTTTTTTGTTTTTTTTAGTTTCTTCTTTTTTCTTTTCTTGCTTTTATTTTTTACATAACTATATAACTAAAACTACGAGAAAAATGTATTTCGTTTGGTTTTAACTAAGTTGGTATTTAGAGAATGTTAACTAGTTATAACTCTAAAATTACAATGAGTAAAATGTATTTATTTTCTTATCATAAAGCCACTTCACGGCTTTTTCAATTAGCTAACACAAATTCTGAGGGAATGGGCTTAAGTAAGCAAAAAGCGCAGACAATTAAAGGCAATAAATTTGCACATAAGACCATAAATCAAAGTCCGATCATAATCGCAAAGCGCAAAACAAAACAAAACAAAATAAAGTAAAACAAATAAATAGAGAAAGAAGTGCCAGCGAAAACTTTACTTCCGTTTCTGTCTAAACAGGCAACCCCCAATCAAAGGACCCCACTGACCACAAAGGCATCGACATCGTTCGGGTTGGTTCGCTACGTTTATTAATAGTACAACTGTCTCCAATCATAATTAATGAACTTTCGGCACATCCTATAAGCGCCACATATCCTACGAACAGTCCGGACACCGCTCTCCGGAATTCAAATAAAACTAAAATATGTACGATGTAAACAGAAATGGATTTTGGCACACCATAAATCTAACGTTTGGCAAATCTGTTCGGGCCTTTGGTTGGGATATGTATTGGTTTAATGGATAGCGATTGTAATTAGGGGTATTAAAGGATTTTCTGGAATTCAGTTAATTGTTTTATGAGCTTTAAATATATGCGATTAGCTCAGTAAAGATGAAGTATTTACTATTGAAAATTTTAAAATTCGGTAACAGCATCGATGCGGACTTCTATTATTTGATATTAAATTGTACTCACTTGTGATTTATCTCTTACTCAAGGCAGAGTTTCTGTCTAAGATTCATTTGGCGTCATTTCCATATCACCAGGCAAACCTAACGACTTTCAATAAATAATTTGGAACAAACAATGATGTGATGTGCACAGCTGACAGTCAGGAACCCTTAACAATAGACCACAGAATTTACATATGAATACGTGGTATCTTACGGCTGATACTTGTTCCTTTCCCAACCCCCAGCCAATTGGGTGTGAAAAATTGGGCAGCCATAGCAAACAGCAAGCTCACATGATTACCATTTGAAAGTTGGGGGTGTGTGGAGGGCTTAGGGATTTTACACCGACTAGCCCTTTCACTGTGCTAATGACTAATGATGCCACAATTTATCTCAGATTATTTGTAAGCGAGTGTTAATGTTTTTTAATTTACGTTTCGTCTTTGCACTTCACACCCCTACATAGTATATTTTTGTGCATGTGTGCATAATTACTTAAAATGAAACACGTTGTGTGGAAAAGAGCTTTTGTCATCATTTTAAAATGATTTCAACTCTACCAAGTGACTAACTGACAAGGCTGATAAATGAGCAAGCCACCCGCAATATTCAGCTGGATGAAAAATTAACGCAATTTTCCTGTTTGCTTTTAAGCTCGGGTTGCTTTTCAAAACCAAGTGGTTGTATCTTAAGAATTCTGCTGTTAATTATATGAGATTTGCATATGTAATTTTCCGCATGAACGCCTGCTACTGCATAGTCATTCAGATCTATGAGGATATGTGAAAATCTTAAACCAGAATATGCTTACCTTGCACCAGCTGGATATAAGTTGGGTGTAGTAGATTTTTGTTATATCCTAGCAGAGGGTATTATAATATTGTCGCAAAATGTGTAATGCATTAAAGCAGACGTTTCCAACCCAACAAAGTATATATATTCTGAATCAGCAACTATAACCGAGTCGATATAGCGTCTGTTTCTATGTAAACTAGTCTTTTAGTTTTAAAGCTATCGTAATGAAACTTCGCCCAGATTCTTATTTTTACTGCAAACATTATATATGTCGGAACTGGCCGGATCGGACCACTATAACATATAGCTGCCATAGGACTGATCGCTCAACAACTATGTTTTTGTATGAAAAACTTTTTTGTTTATATATGTATCCTCACCAAACTGTCCCAAACAAAGTCTGTAGAGAGTATATACAATCTGATCATAACTTGGTTAAAATCGGCCCACTATATCACATAGTTGCCGTAGGATCGGGGTAAAAAATTAGTTTTTGTATAAAACACTTTTTGTTTATACAAATATTTCATCCAAACTAAGTGAGAGTTTTTTTATACTTCAAATAGTTTCCTATAATTTGATCAAAATCGGAACACGTAGGAGCAATCAGAAGAAAATTCAGTTGTGTATAAAAAACATTGCTGCTAAGGGTATATACTAGCTTCGGACAGCCGTTCTTTACTGTTTTTTTTTTTTTGAATCGAATTTCCTAGTTCAATCCCCTCCTTAGTTTACACACACATCCTTTATGCGCGTTACTATGATTTCCATTCTTCCATCTCTCCTTTCGTTAATGTAAAATATCCTCAACTACGCAAATAAATCTAATACAATTACCTTAAAAGCGCCAACCATAAAAACATATTCCGTATACGGGTTTATATTCGCCTGATGCAGTTTACAGAAATTTTTATGACATTTACGCGCAGCAATAAAAACTAAACAAATCCTCCCGTTCTTATCAAATGCTAATGGCGCCAGCGTCAGACAACCAAGCCAAGTCGAAGCCTTGGCTGATTGATGAATGGCCTGGCTGCTTGTTAGATTGACTTGGTTGAGTTGAGCATTTTAAGTGCTTACAAGGGAGCGGGGTGCTGTAACGACAGGGAGCTGCAGGACAGCCAGCTTTTATGAGGCCCGCAGACATGGGCCAAAAACTAATTACCTTCTCCTGGACCTGGAGCTCGTCAGCGTTTTACTGCGTTCAGTTTATAGACAAGACCCGTAGTACTGTGTGTGGTTTTGGCACTCTCGATATGTATGAGCATGTACTCGTACATATTTTTAATAGCATTTTGCATACGATTTAAATTTTGTCCTTCCTTCTGCTAGCTGGGCTGCACTGCATCGATAAAACTGCGACCCTTTTACGCCATTTACGACATTCCCTGACAGCCCAGCCGGCAAATTTGGCGCATAAAAACGCATCGTCGCCACTATAAAAGTGTTTTTGCCATTTTTCGGAAATGTGTAACAAATATAGTAAATGTAATTCATACTGCAATGAGTTACACCACCCCCTAAACCAGCAGTTGAGGGGTTGTGTGGTAGATAACTCAAAATGTGTGAAAAGGTTTTTGACACTTGTGGGCGTCCCTGCAAAATTTATGACCTGCAACTTGATTATAGTTTTTATAGTTAATGCCAATATATGCAAGGGAGAAGTTAACATTTCATATTTTAATTAAAACGCGCCAACTATTCTGTGACGAATATCTCTAATAAGTGAATTCTTAAGTTATTTGGAGTATGTATTTGGTTCTTTCTATAAATATCATAAGTGAAGATCTTTTGTAATGGTAATTGCGTTTTTGCTGATAAATATTACTTTGATTTACTAATTATCTTAACTCATTTTGGTGCTTCATAATGAAATAATTATTATTATTATTGAAAAGTTAGAAGAGTTATGAGGTATAACCCTAAGCAGCGTGGCCTTCGGCTATTTTCTTTATATTTACATAATGAAATATTTGCAATACTTTAAGTTCGTTACTTCTTTTTAAAAAAAGGCTGTTCTTGAGGCTTTGATGCAGTATTTTTATTTTAAGTTAAACTGACTAGGTATTGAGAGCCTCTATATATGAATTGCCTTAAATTAGTTGGCGTCTTATTGCTCCTTGAGGTGCTGCTCATAGGACTCGCCGGGCACTTCCTCCTTTTGCCAAATGTACTCACTGGCAAACTCATGGCCACTACTCTGTTCAAAGGAATTGTAGTGGTCCCCAGTATCATCGAGCTCACTAGTGTCATTATACATCGGTTTCTTGTTGGATGAAATGACCTGTGGATCTACAGCCACAGTTGGAGCTGAAGGCTGTACCTTTTCCTTGCTGCAAAACAGAGCTGCCTTTAATTGTTGCAAGCTTTGCAGTTGTAGTTCGATAGTTTGCTTCTTCCACTCGTAGAGCTTGGGCAGCGTGAAGAGCAGCACAACGCCTGCCAGAGAGTAAGCATGTCAAAGCTAATCCTTATAGGACACACACAAACTTACCCACAACCAGCAGCGTCATTCCATTGATGTAGTCACCCATAATGTTAAAGCCGCAAAGTGCAATCAGCAGCTGCAGTGAATCCTGTGGATCCTCTACCAGGAACAGCGAGCGCAAGCGCAACAGTAAGGGATTTAGATAAAGGACAATATGACGTGCCAGGCGCTCAGCTGTCTCATCTGTAATGGTTAAGGGAATATCCAGATAGTGTTGATAGGGATGATCCATTACACTGCTCTTGCGTAGCTTTCGCATGCCCCACACATAGCAGAAATAGGCCATGGTCATTATAAGCATTAGAACGCCTGTCACGCTTGCCACACTGATTATCGAGTTGAATGTAATGTCCAGGAGCATCGTCAAGAGGACGCCGAAAACTAATGCCGTCTTGCGCCAGTTTTTCCAGAGCAGCAGCTGGTGCAGTGGGCTATTGGGCCAAGATTCCAACGAGTCCAAAACATTCTCCTCTTCACGTTTTGTAAAATCCATTTTCAAATAAGTTACAAGTAAAAATCTAGAATTTATTAGGCAGCAAAATAAGTTAACGCTTACTTAGATATGCCAACTATGATCTCTACTTTTATAGCCAGTGAAAGGGTTTAATATTTTTATATCAGACAAAAGCATGGCCAACTATTTGAAGTATTTTTATTTATTTATTACGTGCTCCTATGCATTGTGAAAATTATATACGAACAATTACTAAAGCTATAGCTATTTATTTACAATTATTGTTAGTTTAAGTATATTATTTATGTTAATTATAATGGTCTCTTGTGGGTGTGTTGCGTATAAAATGGTAACTGTATTGTAATTATTTTTATTGTAACAATTTTTAGAGGTTCAGACATCCGCCTTACAGACGGTAGCACTTGGGTTCGAAACTAGCTGACTACCCATCATATACGGACAAGTTTGAACAAAAACTCTAACAATAAGGTCACTAATGAGGATGCTTGGCAGCATTCGAAATAGCGCTATATGACCAGCCAATACTTTTCATATCAATGTTTCTATATTCGCCCTGAATTGTTGACGTCAAGCCTGCTAAATATTTCATTATTTTTAGATTATTTTGGTTGTGGATGTACATAACTAAGAATATGTTGTGTCGAGTATCTTATGGGTTAGAAGAGTGGATAGAGGCTAGATTCATTGAGTAGCTTGATGAGGGATGTGATGTTGCTGGGTGTTGATAGAGGGATGAGTGCGTTAGAGTTGGTATTTAAAGTATATAGTTGATCTAGAGCCCACTATAGATCAAATCTAGGGAGCAGTTTTGTCGTATAAGCTAAATTACAATCGATAACACTATCGATTCGTCATTCTGCCATTCAATGAAGAAATGATTTGTTTATAAAAAAAGCACACTTCTTTTTGGAGAACACCTCAGCATCCAAGATACGTTAACAACATCCCAGATGGTATCGAAATGAATGCATCAATTGGATTTTTTCCTGCTTTATCCGAACTGCCAGGACCATGTGGTGCCAGGTGCCGGCGGCTGTCGAATTATTTATTTATTTTTTCTTAACACAAATGCTAAAAATTTCAAGGAAATATGCACAATAAATTGACGTTTGTTTTAGCTTGGCAGTGGGCGGAGGAAAGGGTTTGATGTGGTTATGTATATTGTCCCCTGTGGTTTGAATTTGTGTCTATTTTGCATATTTATATTGTTTATTTTAAACTGATTGCTTTTTTCTCTTATTATATTACCGAAACAGTGAGTGGGAAATTGTTTCCCACAGTTTTGTGCACTTTGTAGTTCACAGCTTCTAGTCTTTTGATCTGTTGCGCCAACAAGTGTTGGGTTTTACACTCCGGGAGAACTTTTTGAGTCTCAACGATTTCGACAAACAAAACTGTGGCGAGGTGTCAACGTCAATGGGTCACTGAAAGCCCTCAGCCTTCTGTGGCCCCATCGAGTGCCATTTGCCAATTGATTTGTCAAAGGAATTACGTTGATATTCTGGGCAAATAATACAAATCAGTGGCGTTAAAATGACATCAAGTGGATTGCCTTTCGGTTGACAACAACCACCCTCAAAATTATAAAAAAAAGGAATTGAAATTACTTGCCAGACACGCTATATTGAGCACTTAAGCGTTGTCGAGTGAGAAATTAAAAAACAAGAGCATGTCAGTATGCGCTTTACTCAAAAATGCCAAAAACTTTACAAAAATGCTGGTACAGTGTTGTAAAACTTGAGATAAATGTGAGAATAGTATTGCAAAGCGCTTAAAACGTCAAATTTGATTTTTGTTGACTTTTATAACTACTGAAATATCTTAAAACATCTTTAAGTTAGAGAATTGAATTAGGATTGAATGTGCGGTTAGCATACTAGGAAAAAACAATGTAAGTACGCTGTTCCTTCATCAACAACCTTCAATATGAAATGAGACAAAGTCAAAGCACACATGCCAATGCACACAAGATTGTCAACCATAAATTTAACTAATATACAACAAACACCCAGCCACCCACTAACTCGATAGGAATGTGCCACAATAATCAAGCCAGGACCAAGGCCAGAGCCAGGGCGAGGGCCAGGGCGAGGGCGTGGGCCAGACCAAGTCGAATTACAGTTACAGTTAAGGTAACGCATGGCAATGGCCATAAAATGACACTGAGTGTCAGTTTCAATTAAACATGTTGACAGCTGTAACGGCAGGCATATCCAAACATATCCAACATATCTGGCAACAATAGGCGGCTTACATAACTCCGTCTCGAAGGCGAACATACCTATATACTATGTTTATGGGGGTTGTTCAGGCAATTTCGATTTTAATACAAGAAATTCCTGGCATTGTCTGGCCGGTGTGTAACAATAATCCTGTGTGTGGTGTGTGTGGCGTGTGGGAGGACCGATTCTTACAGGACTCCCATGACAACTTTATCATACAGATAGAGAGAGAGAGAAAGAGTGAGTGTCTCTGCAGTTATCTTACAGCTTTTGATTTGCATTTTATACTAAAATATATGCATTTGGTATTTGCCTGGGACATCTTTGATTTTTGACAACCATTTGTAAGAAAACTGCATAAACTTTTATTACAATTTAAGTAATTTTATGTGTTTTTCAGTGCTTGTATTTGTTTGCTGTCGTCAAAATCTTCTATTTCTTGAGATTTTTAGCCAATTTTATGCCTTGTTTATTGGCCAATGTCCTGTTGTGTGCTGTTGTTGCTGTTGTCCAGCAGCATTGACAACTTGTCAAACACCACAATATCCTGTCTTGCGGCTGATGTCCTGTCTGCGCTCTAAGGGATTTAGTTTAATTAAACTGCATGGTAAATATGAGTATTTTGTGCTTGTACACACGACGTTTGCATATTAATTTCCTGTTATTTTGATTGAGTTTTGCATAAATTTTGCACAATTATCGAAAACCCAATGCCAAATGAAAGTTAACCATAAACTTGGCTTCTTGCCTGTACAATGCTACTTAGGCATCATCGATTCAGAGTTCAAATATAAAGTGATTTACTTCCTAAGCAGGGGATAATGTTCTGCACTCAGAACATATAATGATTATGGCCAAGTTCAGCTCTTTGCTTCTTTAAGCACCTTATACAACTCAAGGCAAGCCCTCATTTAATTGCAGGGCTTGCAAATACTTAAGAAATTTCTAGGCAGGGAATTTTTGCTATTTCTTGTTGCTATTTCTTTTCTTTTTTTTTTATATTATTTTTGGTGGGGTGGCCTGAAGCATAGAAGAACTTGGCTCTTTGTTTTCGTCACGGACGAGTGGCAAAAAGCAATCACAGAGCAGTTTCAGGCTCCCCAACTTGCTGGGAAACACAAACACAAATAACTGCCACATTTTTTTGCGCATTTTCTTCGTCTTTTGTATTATTGGTGAAATTAGAATTTCTCATTAAAATAAGTGTTGGTGCCGGACCCGGTTGACTTGAGACACTCACTCATCTAGCAAGGTGCTCGGCCGTGCCAATAGACTTAAGTTGAATACTTTCTCCTGGCATGTTTTCCAAATGCTCGCTCGGTCACTCATTAGTTGCGCCTCAAATCTGACTGCCAGTCTCTCTGCATCTTTATTTGCTCCCCAATGTCGTCGCATTGTCCTGTTGCCTGACAGCCTGCCACTTGAGTTGTTTCTGTTGGGGATCTAGCCGCATCCCCGCATCCTTGCTTGGCTTTTTCAATTTTTAATGGGTTTTGTATCCAATTGCGTCGCGTTGCTTGCTAGTAATTAAAACTGCAACTTCTCTTCTTTTTTTTGGGTTTTCTGCCTTGTTAGTCATTATATCTTGTCATCTTTCCTGCATAAGCCTTTTGGTTTTGCGCTTAATAGGCTTAAAAACTGAAACACTTAGCGGTAATGTGTATAAACCCCGTTTGCACTTTGATTGCTGAAGCATTGCTCTGCTGCTTTATCATAAGTAAGTTTTTTTTAAGCCAAATAGTACTTTAATCAAATATTCCACCGTTTGCTATCCCTTTACCCCGAAATCTGTATACACTAATCCAATTTATTGGTTTTCAACGCACTTTACAACCCTTTCAAGGCACAAAAGTTTATGAGTTGGTGATGTGGTGAAAGTGTTGAGAAATACTACATAACTTGAATAAAAGTTATCAAACAAAAATGTATTTCAAATCAATGTAAGAATTTAGTAATTACGTGTGACTATATTCAAAACTATATATTAATAAATATTTATATTTTATATATATTTATTTTTAATACCCTAGCAGAGGGTATTATAGTTTTGTCTCGAAATCTGTAATGGACTGAAGAAGACGTTTCCGACCTAACAAAATATATATATTCAAAATCAGCATGAATAGCCGAGTCGATATAGCGATGTCCGTCTGTCCGTCTGTTTCTATGAAAACTAGTCTCTCAGTTTTAAAGCTATTATATATTATAATTAATGAAATTTGGCACAGACCCTTCTTTTTGCTGCAGGCAGTACATATGTCGAAACTGGCCGGATCGGACCACTATAACATATAGCTGCCATAGGAATGATCGGTGGACAACTATGTTTTTGTATGAAAAACTTTTTTCTTGATGAAGATTTCCTTACCAAACTCACCTAAACTGAGTCTCTGGAGAGTTTATATAATCTGGCAAAAATTTGTCAAAACTGTACCACTATAGCTGACATAGAATCTGGTGAAAATGGGTTTTTGTATGAAAACTTATTGTTTATACAAATATTACATACAAACTAAGTGAGAGTTTTATTATACTTCAAATGGTTTCCTATAATCTTATCAAGGACACAACTACCACAGGAATAATCATACATAAATTGAGTTTTGTATAAAAAACTAGATAGGGTATATACTAGATTCAGCACGACGAAGATAGCCGTTCTTTCTTGTATTCGTATCTTCGTATCTTCGTATTAATTTAAAATTAATCGCGTTACTTAGCAGATTCAAAGAGCTACTAACTGGGGGTGGACAAATGATATACATGCCTGCAGGGTAGGCAAGCCTTTACAAGATTCTACAGAGTCCAATAGGCTTCCTGCGGGCGTCGTGCCGTAGATCCAATTATCCGAAAATAAAGTCAAGTCATCTTGGTACAACAAACAAGACCAGAGAACCAATACTAATGGAAAATCGGTTCAGTTTTGCTAAGTTCTAAAAAGTCAAAGAACATTACAAGCATGAATGTATTTATGTACTTGAAAGATATGAAAAATATGAACTTGATATTTTTTGGTCCGTTGTGCTGATCCTATAGATAGTTTTATAGGTCTCGATAACGAGGTTTTTGAACTCCGCACTCTATTTAGAGCTTAACCTCGACTTTAGCCCATTTTGGCCATTCAATTGCTCTTCGAACTACAGTCCTCTAGAAATGGCAACATTGTTGCTACTGTATAAAACTTTTCATATGTTTATTTGGCTGAAACGTGTGTTGCTTGTTGTTGCTGTTGTTGTTTGGCATTGTGGCCTGATATGACCAGGCCAAAACATTGTTGCTGCTGTCTCTGCCAGCGGGCTGTGAAGTGTAGGCGAAACTTTGAGTTTAACTTTTGCTTGTTACCATTCAAGTGGCGGCGGCTGCCATGTAAAATGTTTACAAACAAAACTTTATGCAAAAACCAAAACGCAAGGGGAATTGTTGCTGTTACTGTTGCAGTTGCAGTTGCAGTTTCAGTTTTCGGTTTACAGTTGTTGTTTGTTGCATGTTGTATCTGCTGTGTTATTGTTTTGCGGTTGCTACTTTGCATTGAGTAGCTGGCTACATGTGCTGCTGACATCTTCGATCCCCAGTTGAGTTTCCCATAGTAGTTGCCATTATAATGCGCATAGATAAAATACAATTTGCCACTGCAATTTTTGTTTTTAATTAATTCTGTATTACTTTCTTTTTGGCTCTCGGAACGTGCACGGAATTCGTGTGGCGTCTGTTTAACGTCTTAACTCTGGCTACACTTTTTCTCTGGGGCGTCTCCAGAGGTTTTTTGCACCGCTGCATTTATTTATATTATTTTTTTCCTTACTCACTTTGTTGTTGTTTGCTGTGCACTGTAATTAGCCCTTCCTCATCCACCCCTCTTAGGTGGGGCTGACTGTGACAGTGGACAAGACAGCTGCTGTTTGTCTGCTGGCCAAAATTGCTGTGCATAAAAAGTTTAACTTGACATTTTTAGCAACAGTTTGTAATTTGGTCGTCTCTTTGGCGTAACCCTTTTAGATATTTGCTAATTTTTTTCCTTACTTACATTTTACTTGCAGACTGCTTAATTGCATTACCAAAGGCCCGCGTTGCTGTTTTGCATTTAGATTTAAGTTTTGGAATTGTTGCCAGCATTTAAGAGAAATTCGCAATACCGGAAAGGTAAGTTCAGTCTTTAATTATCATTTTCTTTAATTTTAAGTTGAAATTTCAGGGAATTTATTTTTGATATATTTCTTATACCCTAGCAGAGGGTATTATAATTTTGTCTCGAAATGTGTAATGGACTGAAGGATACGTTTCCGACCCAACAAAGTATTATAAAAATGTATTCAGAATCGCCATGAATTGCCAAGTCGATATAGCGATGTCCGTCTGTCCGTCTGTTTCTATGCAAACTAGTCCCTCAGTTTTAAAGCTATTATAATGAAACTTGGCACAGACCCTTATTTTTACTGCAGGCAGTTCATATGTCGGAACCGGCCTGATCGGATCACTACAAATGTATCGTCACCAAACTTTTCCAAACAGAGTTTCTAGAGAGTTTATACAATCAGAGTAAATTTGGTCAAAGTCTAACCGCTATATCCCTTTAATTCTTCAGAATCGCAGAGAAGGGCTATCTGTCTCCCTTTCTCTCTCTCTCTCTCTCTCTCTCTCTCTCTCTCTCTCTCTCTCTCTCTCTCTCTCTCTCACTCTCTCTCTCTCTCTCTCTCTCTCTCTCTCTCTCTCTCTCTCTCTCTCTCTCTCTCTCTCTCTCTCTCTCTCTTTCTCTCTCTCTCTCACTCTCTCTCTCTCTCTCTCTCACTCTCTCTCTCACTCTCTCTCTCTCTCACTCACTCTCTCTCTCTCTCTCTCTCTCTCTCTCTCTCTCTCTCTCTCTCTCACTCTCTTTATCTCTCTCTTTCACTCTCACTCGCTCTTTTTCACTATCTCTCTCTCTCTCTCACACACACACACACAAACACACATACACACACAAACAAAAACACACAAACAAAAACACACAAACAAAAACACACAAACAAAAACGCACACACAAACACACACACACAGTAAAGTGGACCTCCAAAATGATAAATTGTAGTGGGGTCCCTTGAATTCTTGAGAATCGCAGAGAAGGGCGATAAAAATTAAAAAACGGTTTTGTATGAATAACTTTGTTGTTTATGAAGATATCCTCACCAAACTCACCCAAACCGAGTCTTTGGAGGGTTTATACAATCTGACTAAATTTGATCAAAATCGGGTCACTATATCATATAGCTGCCATAGGAACGATCGGGTGAAAAATGCAATCTGACCAAATTTGGTCAAAATCGAAGCACTATTTCGTTATATCATGCACGCTATATATGCACTTTCATCAACATCGGACCACATGGCTCCCATAGGAGCAATCAGACAGTATAAAAATTAATTCTTGCTGGGGTATATATGTAGCTTGTTTTTTATTATTATTAAAACTTCCATATTTATTTAACTGGCTGCACTGCTACCTTTTTGGCAGCTTAAACTAGTTGTACTTATGTATATTTTAAGACTATTTATTTATATATAACATAATATTTAAGCTAAGAAATAAAATAGGGACGAATTGAATCAAACTAGTTGCAATAATTTTTAAATTTATAAATCCTGTGGGTGAAGGAAATTTAGTAACCCCTTCAACTTATTAAAATAATTTATTAAACCTACTTGCAATTATAAAATATCATAAAAAATGCTAAAAAGTGTCCGCCAAATATATATAATCAAATTATGCATAAATGTTTATAGTCCAGTTGAATTTTTTATAGCTTAACCCCAAGCTTGTTGCAATGTTTCAAATTAAAACGCTAAACCTAAAAGCATACTGGAAATATTTTACGATCTTAGGACATTTTATTGACGTCGCCTTGTAGGCTAACCTTCAACCCTTCAAGCATTTTTGGCACCCGCCATAACTTAATTATCCATATGAATCCTTCAGCCTTACCCTGGCTGCAGGGCAGTCCTTTAATTATGATGAGTACTTGCTGGGTTTGTTCCTGCAGCTGTCATATTTTTATTTATCTAAATTGGCAGATCTTCACGGCTTCGCTCATTAAAAGGACATCAAAATCGTGTTCGCTGTAGAGTCTGGCAAATGTTTTATTGTTGTTGCTGGCGTTTTCATTTCAAAATTTTATGTCCAGCCGACGTACATCATCATAAGTTTATTGTTTGCATACTTTACGGCGCTGGAGCCGTTAATTTTATAAGCCTGGCCGGCAGGCTCAGTTGCTAAACGAAATGAAGTTCAACATTTGAAACACTTTATTGTGTCATCATCATTTTAAAAGGACAACCCCTTCCAAGTCTACCTCCCAAGCTTTGTGTGTCTTTGGGGTTAAATACTCCTCTTCATGGTCAGTGCACATTTGTCATTGTTTTTGGGGCGGCCCAAAGTAATGCAACAGCGTTAACCACAGATGCAACTGCAACCAGCGTTGCCTTGCGGTTGCAGTTGAGGCAGGTGGGAATGTTGTCGGGGCTGGGACGCTTTGAAGTAAGCGGCAGTGACGTTGCCTTAAGGCTAAGCCTCATTTGTGGTCAAATTGTGTGCTGTGCGTCAGCTGAAAGTCGATTATGTCAATATTGTGCCCTGGCTAATGGCTAATGGGTGTGTGCGAGGTCTGTGTGTGTTTGTGATAAGGATTTGTGTAAGTTGCGGCCGCTGGCTCCATCCGATAGCGCCAGCTCCTACGCTAATTAGTGTCCTTTCGCTTAAAGCCGCTCTGCATCGGCTTAAAGCATTAGACTTTACGTGAATATGCTGCCAAGTTTAATAGCTCAAAACTGGCGCATAAAATGCGCAGCTTTACAGACCCATATGGCAAATATTTTCAACTGCTCAAAACAGGGAATCAGTGCCGCCTTTTCACAACAATTTCACGACCATAAACTAGCTGTAAGAACACATAAAAATCATAGCATACATTTAGGAGTCGAATTACAAATGTGTGTGCGTGTGTGTGTGTGACAAAGGGGTGGTTACGA
The DNA here is from genome assembly GCA_037075165.1 of Hirtodrosophila histrioides. Taxonomy (NCBI): domain Eukaryota; kingdom Metazoa; phylum Arthropoda; class Insecta; order Diptera; family Drosophilidae; genus Hirtodrosophila; species Hirtodrosophila histrioides. Next base: position 793,583 of record JBAMCL010000491.1, read on the forward strand.
ATAAGGATAAGGCTTGGAGATAAACCTTTGGCAAAATAAAAAGGAGTAGCTGCATTTGCACATTAAAAACGCATAAAAATTGGGAATTGAATTGCCAAATAACAACAACACAAGCGGCAAATAAAGTGGCCATGAAAATAATAAAAAGGAATTCTAAAAATAAAAGTGACGTTTCGACTTTGAGGAACAGCAAAACCAATTGAAGCAATCAATTAAAATTGATGAATGAGATTGAATCACGTGTTACAATTTTCTAGTGGAATTGGAATCGAGTTACATTTTGCAGTGGGTGGAGAAAAGCAAATAAAATGTGTCAATAAAAGTAAAGAAATGTTGAATTACTTGTAAGTAAAGAAAGACCAAGAAAATGGGATAAATCTGGAGTTTAAAAAGCACTGATCAGTTCCGAAAATAGGGAGTTATGAAACACCCGGACATATCGCAGTCCTTTATTAATTATCAAACAATTTACAATTATTCTTAACAGTCATTCAAAATGAACTCATTTGAGCTGTTATACTCAAAATGATCTGTTATGCAAGGACCTGCCAGCTTCTGCTAAGTTAATGTTAAATGTTAATACTCGTTTCAACAGAGCTGTTATGCTCAAAATGGTCTGTTATGCTACAGAGCTTTTGATAAGAATTGTCCCTTCTTTAGATCTGTTGTGCTTGGAAGATTTATTCAAATTCAAATTTAAATTTAAATTTTTGCTTTTATTGCATAAGTTTGTAATGAAAACAATCAAATCTACTTCAGCATAATGATATGTACACAATTGCATAATTATGTACTTACATTAAATACCTAAATTGAATCTCAACCTTCAACTGTTTTAGAAAACCTGTAATCGCGTTTAGGAGGTTGAAGCAGATCATCAGTTGTCATCCGCAAAAAAAACTCCAAAGAGTTCAGTGCTCTTTATCCAAACTATTCGCAACGCCGCCCCTGGCCAACCCTTACCCCTTGCTATCCCGTGCTATCAGTTGTCAGAGGAGAAAGACTTTTATGCGCTTGTTAACAAAAGCGTGAAATTCAATGCGGACGAACACAAATTTACGACACTGCAAATTAAACTTGATTTTTATTTAAATAAATTGCATTTTATGCGCTCGGCAAGGATATGCGATGCCGTCGACGTCGTCGTCGTTGTCGTCCTGTCGTAATAATAAGCAGGCAACGGCCATAATTTGCACCGGAATATGACGGGAGGATATGTGGCAAATGACTGGGCGACGGGTTGGCTGCTTTATGTATTTTTATTTATTACACGCAGCATTGCCAGGAAATGTTTGTTGATTTTCCGCAGCGCGCGCACAATAAAAATCGGGGCAAAAAAGCAAATTATTTTCTAGACGAACGCGCGTTTCTCGAATAAAAAACCAGAAAAATTTCCGAATTGTACGGAGTTTCGTACTTTTTTTTTATTTATATGCGACCCTGTCGCCGCCGTCATTAAAAACGGAAATGTAATGCGTAATTTGTGCGCCGCGAAGTATGCAATACAAAATTTTGAATGGAGCCAAGCGAAACGAATTGATAAGGGCTTAACAAAAGGTTCAATGGCTAACGGAGATGTATCCCTGAAACGTTCAGGGCTGCTCAGAGCTTCAAGTGTTGTTGAATGTTGTTTGTTGAACTTGAACCTTTCAGTTTTGCATGAACCACCCCCTCAGCTAGCTCTTAAGCGTGTATCCTATAGAAAACATAGTCTTTATTAACATCCGATGGACTTTCTACTCAATAGCCCGAACTTTACAGTAGTAGGGATTTTTAGTATGTAAGGTCATGACAAATATAAGTCGAGCCTTTTCCTGTCGCTCCCCGATGGGATCGAAGTAGAAGTTTCTTAGTAGGTGCGCCAAGACCAGCTTCATCATGACCATAGAATAACGCTGGCCCGGGCAGCTGCGAGCGCCCATCATATAGGGTACGAAGCTGGAGGCTTCTATCTTAGGCTCAGCATCACGTGCCCAGCGCTGGGGCTTAAAGACCAGTGGCTCGGGATAAAAGTCCTTGCAGCGGCCTATATACAATGGTGAGATAACCACATCACAGTCCTTTGGTATGAAGAAGTCATCTAGCAAGCGAAACGAAATTACTAAAGGGATTGATTGATTGATTGGACCTTTACTTACTGATTTGACAATTGGCGGTAGCTCGTCGCGCGGTTATTGGACCTGAGGGATACATGCGCATTGTCTCCTTGATGCACATTTCCAGATACTCCAACTCACGCAGCTGTTCCATGGTTATGGCGGCTGTCTTGTCCTTGCCACAAACCTGCAAGATCTCCTCGCGGCACAGCTGCTGATACTCCATATGCAACGTCATGTTGTACATGAAAAACTTGAGTGTGGTGGCCGAAAGGTCGAAGCCACCAAAGATAATAGTGTCCACTTCCTCGCGTATATCCTTCACCTGCAGGGGCTGCCCATCTGGCGTCTTGGACAGCAGCAGAGTGTCTAGGAAACTAAGAGTCTTGACTTGGCCCGTCTGAGCGTTGTTATTATTCACAGAGTTGCTATTGGCCAGATCGGAGCTAAGCTGTTCCATACGCTCCGTGATAATGCCCTCCGTAAAGCCGTGTAGTATCTTGATAACCTTCCTTTCCCGTGCCGCCAGTGGGGTAAAGCGATAGATGCTTGCACTGCGATATAGCAGATTCTTCAGTCGGCGGTCGATAATGTGCAAAATGCTGTGCAACGAGGAGAGGCTAGAGGGGTTCTTTCATTTGGTGGACTGGCCTACTCACTCCTTGACAGCATCGAAGTACTCCGACCTTTGACCCGATTGTGAGTTAACAGTAGTGCCCAGCGCCGTCTCACAAATGGTATCCAGCGTGTAGCAGCTGACGAGCTGGAGAAAGTCCACGGGTTGATTGGTGTCAGCCAGCTTGGCCAGCCTGGACACTAAGATGCGCGCCTGACGCTCAAACACGTCCACAAACTGCTTAACCATGCTATAGTTAAAGGCCGGCGCGACTATCTTTCTGCGATGGGTCCATTTTTCCACACCGCTGGTAAAGAGGCCCTCACAGAGCCAGTTCTCGAAGACACGATAGTCTGAAGTCTTCTGGAGCAGTTGCTGTGCGCTGCAAAGCGCCTGAATATCCTTAGGATTGCAGTCGACAAAGTAGAGCTTTGTGCCCAGCCAGAGCTTACCGCGGTGATCCTTAAAATGATTGCTGATCAAATCAGTGGCACGCTTGAACGGCCTGGGACCTATGATCTTAGCGAATAGGTGCAGATGTCCGATTATTGGCAGTGAGGGCGGACCCGGCCAATTGCTGGTCAGTCGATTAATCCTCACTTGGTACTGATACGCACGCACCAGATAGGTTATCAGACCGGTAACCAGCAGCCAAATCCATAGAGAGTCGAACATAATGCGTTCAGTTCCTTTTGTCAACTGATCGAATCTAATGGCGCATCTAGCAATTTAAACTGAGAAGCACACCGATCACTGTTCTTGCTGATCCAAGCCAATCGATAATTGTCACAAAATAAACAAATACATTTAAAGCGATTGTGTAATGCGTTGCACAAATGAACTGCCGGCCGGGCTTAAATCGAAAACGTTATTACCAGAGTCTATTATATTTAAATCGGTTTATTGCTCAACGTTCAGATGCGAAACAGAAGTGACACTTTTTGCTAGCCAGCCAGCGCTTAAGTACTCAGCCTGGATTGCTTGATGATCTTTTGTGTTGGATACCCTCCAGCAAATGATCATATATTAACAAATATTAAAAAATCAGAATGGCTTAGCCAGAGGCTATAGTCTCAACTGAGATACCTTATAAGACAAGTAATTTATGCTAAGAAATGTGAGGCTTGAGGATCTATAACGTTGCATAACAGATCTTTAGATATATAAAGTAGGTATCTTGCTCCCAACTACGCAGTGGTTAAAGCGGGAAAACTCAGAAGAATCTTTCCGGATTCTCTACACCGATAGTCATACTGGTGATTTATATTGCTGGTATATTTAATCAAAAAAATAGTCAGAAATCTTTATAATTATAATTTATTACGAAGCTATGTTTTAATATAATTTTAAATATTCCAGAATGGTTTAACAATAAGATCACTCCATGTTCCATATACCTTTAAAAGTGTATATTCCCATCATTTTACTTTGAGAGTAATGTCAATTGAGCGTACTACAACGTAGAACCAGTTCCACTCAACGAACAAAGAAGCAATCAGAACGCCCCTAGTGGGTATGCTCGACTAAGGAAATACTCTGTCCACATGCGAAGTAATACACAATTCAAGTACCACGCTATGTGCGCTCCTTACCATAGATTTCCCTGTGTTTATTCCCCAATCGTTATAAATTAAAAGAGGATACATAAGGATACATATTGGAAAATCATAAAAACCTTGAGAAATTCAGTTAGTATATCAGATTTGGTGACTCTAGCTCAGACAGACAGAACTGGCTAAATCGACTTGACAATTGATGGTCATCAATAATAAATATGCCTTATAGGTTATATTTTATTTTATATTTGCACAACTTAAATATAACTCTGAAGCCGTTTTATAGTCACGGGGTATAAATACTCAAAACAAAAAGTTCAATATTGTTATTGCAAAATTATAAAATTGACGAGCTGTCGCGCCCAATGCATACAAATTTACCCCGAGCGAGTGAAATTGACAAATGGTTCACTTGCTTAGCCAATATTTGCTGCGTTGAGTTTAACCCAGAAGATTCAGTAGTTAGTTAGTCATTGCAGATGGTAAAACACACTCAATCAAGTTGAACCCGTTTGTTATGTTTATCTATGTACGGAATTGTGCCTTATTTTTGGCTACGGCGTAGCAATAATTTGATGTCATCGAATAATAATTATTTGTTTGCATACCAATTATAAATTGAATATTAGACAAAACCATGTTTATCATATTTAGGTATTTGTATTTGTATTCGTATCTACTTTTTTTCCCCAAAATGTTCTTAATTGCGCGGCAAATTAAGATGATGAGCTCGAATTTAGCTGTTTTCAGCCTTACTTGTTCCTCAACTTAATTGATATACTCGTCAAATAATTTCTAAATTCTTTTTTGAAATGTCAAATGTTTCATAATGCAAATAAGTATTATTGTTCACATTCATACTCTGTGTTGATTGCTATCAAAAAAATTTGTTAAGCTTTGAAAATATATACAATTATATATTTTTTCATCCCTATAAGAACAACTGGTGCGAAAATAATAAATTGGTCTCTCAAAAATATGAACTAATGTGAGCTTCAAATTATAAATACTAAAAGCACATAGTATTTTGGGATAACTGGCTTCATATTTTTGCCTTAGACTTAAATTAAAACAAAAACAAACAGTTCTTATGACTAAGTTAACAAATTCTGTGTGCAATTGGAACTGATTAGAATAATGGGGTAATTGACTTTGCGAACGTAAATATTAAAGCTTTCGGCAGATTTTTAATTCATTAAGAACAGAGTTTTTTGTTGTTGTTTGTTCGCATGCGAAATGTCATAATAATTTTAATTAAACTCATATATATGCCATTTATTTGCACTTTTCATTAAAAAAGAATGAAGAAAAAAATTGTTGCAGTGCTCTTCATTTACAATGAAAACATAGCAGACGGGCTGCATTTTATTTTATTGAATTGAAACAAGAGGAGGTCCTGGAACGTTGCCTGAGAGGAAATATATGTAAGAGCGGCAAATAATATTTTCAGCATACAAATTTATGAATATATACATACATACTCTTGCATGATATGATAAATATACTATCCACACAAGCGCATTAATTACAATTATTCGTGTTTATTTGTGCGCTGTAACTTTTGTGTTAATTAGTGTAAATACATAGTCCTGCCGGCCGATTCTTTTCGACAGCTTTTATTGTGGCTCTATTGATATGCAAATGTGTAAAAAGGTCTAAATGAATTGAATGACAGTTGCTCAAAATGCAAACCAATAAACAAGGACTGCACATCAAGGACCTAGACAATGCAAATGACAGCAGCAGACGTATAATGATGGGCCTCATTAAATATATTAAATATTGCATTCGACTATTGTCTCAACAATTTGGTTACACTAAACTCAAACTGATTCAACATAATCCGACTTTGTCAGCGAGTGAGGTCCAACAAATGTTTGACATAAATTCCATTATCTAATGGATGCCAATAAACAGCGCACACACAAGTAAACACACTCACACAGCAACACACACGGACAATCAGATGTAGATACTGTTGTTGTGCATCTGACAGGACCAAGGAACATTGTCTCAAATGCAAAATTAAAAGTGATGCGTGGACGGCAGACCGAAAGAGTGAGAGAAGGCGATTGATAGAAAGAGAGGGCGAGATTTAAAGGTAGAGAGACACGGCACAAACTAATTTGAATTTATGCAAAGATGTCGACCTGCCTATTACAATATTTAACCTATAAAAGGGTATAACAACTATGTGATAAGGGCTGTGAAATAACACGCTTATTCAGGAGTAGAAGTTTCTTTATTAAATAGAATGGTTTCTTGGTCTTGAGTTCCTTGAGTTTCTATAATGGTATCCTATATTCTTTTGGACAACACGCATAGCTACAAAATCTCCTTCAAGCCTTTCTGAAGGGGCATCGCTTGGAATTGGATATTTTAGCCATTACAGAAATCTATATTTTTTGTTTAATTAACAGCATTATTTGTTATACAAGATAAATTCAATAAATTGTTGGAGATCGAGTCTACGACATATAGCTAGTCTAGGTAAAAGCTTTTTCTGAAAAGTTGGATTATTTTTACTCCCTGCACCCATAAAATGTGTAAAAAGTTGCGTACCTGGGTACAGGGAGTTTTTTAGTTGGATATATTCGACTATAGTACTTGTTTATTATAGCTTAAGCAATAAGTATTAATAATTGATAACTCTGATTTCAAATACTCAAAAACTCTAGATATTTTGTTCATGAATTGGAAGTTCTTTAGCATTTATATTTATTTATTTATTACGAGTTTTTATGCATTTTTAAATGGCATATAAACTAAAACTAAAGCTATGGAGTAGGCCTTAAGCTAAGTTTATTTTCAGTATGGGTATATTTTTTATATTTATTATAATGGAGTAGTTCTTGTATGTGTATTTGTATTTGGAAGAAAACTGATGTGATTCCATTTATTCGTGTTAGGGTATTTTCTCTCTTGCAGCCAACGCTATAAATATAATCATTTGTTGGACAAAGTTTTGTTAGCTTATCTATCAAATAAAAAAATAAAATATTAGTGTATTTACTGTTCCGTTGCTGGGAAATTGGCATACCTTTCTTGTTATTATTGTTGTCGGCGTGCATGTAGACCTCTGTAATTAAACTGCACATTATCAGGCGGGCCACACACAGATACACACGCACACACACCCACACACACACAACAAACACTTGCATAGGCAGTCACCGCATAATTATGCAGGAATTTCCATCTATACATGTATGAGTTTTGACCCCGCCCAGCTGTCACTTTGTGCTTTGCTCTTGTGAGTAAAATTTAATTTGGCTACATTTGATTATTGTTTATGAAAGGTTTCCAAAATTGTAATATTATGAACAGCGATAATTTGCCAAATACACGGGCTAATATTTGAAAGCAGAGGCTGGAACTAGTTAGACTACATTGTCAGGATTCCAGCACGGGAACTTCGACCTCAAGCAGGACGAACCACAAACCTCGCACTAATCGCGTCTTGTGTCAACATTAATGCCATCAAATTTAATTTCACAATTAAATGCAAAGACGCGATGCGTTTAGCATAAATTAACAGCATGTAAGTAGGCGCCGCGGGGCTTCTGGTATTGAGGGGGTTTGGGGTTAGGGGTTAGGGGTTGCTTGGTTGGTTGGTTTTAGGTGTTAGCGGTGGTTGTGGAACCAAAATGCCGCCAGGCGGCGCTTCCGTTTCCGCTCGACTCGCACAAGTGTGGGTAGCAATTTTCCATTTGTGTATTTATTGCAGAATGTAATTTAATTGACGTCATGAGCTAATGCATTCAACTAAAGGGAATTAAACTTCAATTTAATTGTTTTCTTCAATTAAATGAACCAAGAAACCTAACAGAACAGCTTTAAAGCCTCAATCTGGCAGTAAGTCAGGCTAAAACTGTCTTAGAAAAAAGGAACTGGTTAATCTTTATAATAAATAGCTGAAACAACAGCTGATGGTGATTGGGATTGATATAGACTATGTCTGATGCCAGACAGAAACATATGTTGTCTGTATTATTGCTTCCTTCTATTTATGTGAGAAATTGATTCAGTTCGTGAATTGAATTTATAGCAATAAATGAAATAGTACAAATTACCAGCTCAAATTTATAATTCTTTTTGAAACGTATTGCAGTCAAAAACCTGACTTGAGCAACCTTATTTAATTCGATTTTAAATATTTGCGGGTCAGAAACGAAACTAGTTTTCAGATAGTTGCAAAAGCAGCGCATAAAAACGCTCTAGCAGTGACTCTCAAACTAGGCGATTATCTAGCGTTTTTATACAGTTTTGAAAACACATAATCTTCATTTATATAATGACAGTGAAGTAATTAGTTTTTGTTTGTTTGACATTGTTAATGTTGATTTGCATCTTTGCATTTATATATTTGTTTAATTGCTGGTCTATTATTTGGTTTAAAAGTTGAAGAGGCGCTTCAGACAATGACTCTAAAACTGCGCGACTTTCTAGCGTTTTTACGCGACTCAATAATAATCTCTATTATTATTAGTTATGGTTATAAATTAAATGTTTTATTTATAACAAAAATAATAAAGTAATTGACTTAGTTTTTATTTTTATTTATTTTTGTATTGGAATTGTTTGATTTCCATCTTCGTATTTATGTGTACTATATGATATTTATTAATTGGAGGTCTATTTTAGTTTTAAAAGTTGAAGAACTATTTCAGATAATGACTCTAAAACTGCGCGACTTTCTAGCGTTTTTATGCGACTCAATAATAACATGCAATATATTTATTAGTTAAAGTAATAAATGAAATGTTTTATTTATAACACTAATAATAAAGTAATTAAGTTGTTTTCACTCCCACTGTTTGGCAACACAAAATGTTTAAAGGTGTTTTTGTTTCTTGATTTTTGTTTCAAAATTTAAGACGCCTTTCAGACAATGACTCTCAAATTGAGCGACTTTCTAGCGTTTTTACGCGACTCAATAATAAACCCTAATATATTTATTAGTTATTGTAATAAATTATATAAATGTTGATTTGCATCTTTGCATTTATATATTTGTTTAATTGTAGGTCTATTATTGGTTTTAAAAATTGAAGAGGCGTTTTAGACAATGACTCTAAAACTGCGCGACTTTCTAGCGTTTTTATGCAGCTTTGCAAATGTAACAATCATTTGACGTGACTCCTTAATAATGAACTCTAATATATAGTTAATTATACTAATAAAATAAAAGACTACTTATAACACTAAAATGAAACCAATTAACTGGTTTTCATTCCCACTGTTTGGTATTGGAATTGTTGGTATTGTTTCTGCACTTGGCCTGATCGCAATGATGTGTTAATGTTGGCCAATGGCCAAAAATGCAACAATTACCGGTTAAGAAACCGCATACATATCACAAAATTTAATCAGCCTAATCTTCACCGGAGGTTCATGTATTTTAAAGTAATAATAATAAAATTTTAATAATATTTTGTGTTGTTTTCTGGCTCATGCTTCGCTGCGCAGACAGCAATGAAGTTTTTTCTTTTTGGCGTCGACTTTGGCGTTAACCTTCGACGCGAAAAATGTTTTGTGTGTACTTTATTTTGTGTTTATTTTTTTTTTTTTTGGTTTTTTTAAGAGCCAGCACAAAATGTTTAAAGGTGTTTTTGTTTTTCTCTCTTCGCTTTTGGCCAGGGCATGGCTGTGTTATGGGAGTACAAGTTTTTAATTGAAGGACGTCGGCGGCATTGGCAATTGAAGGCGAGCGTAGAAATAAGCGGCTGGAGATCTGTTGCAGTTTTTCAGAGTTTAGTTTCCAGTTTTAGCTTTTAACTGGCCAGTTACCTACCGTTAGCTGCCCGTGCGGTTGTTAACTGCAATTGAAATGTAATCTGCGGGGCCAGTCAATTTCGAGCTGCAGTTTTGCAGTCTTCCGTCCGTCCCCCCGTACCTAAGTGCAATTTGCTGTAGTTGTCGCTGTTCTTGTTACTCGTATTACCTTTAATTTACCTTTTTTGGTGATTGTTGATTGTCGGCCACGGCTGCGCAGCGACACGCCACGTTCCGTTGCATCGAATTGCGCTTAAGACGCTTAACCGCCAACTGGCCGGTTAGTTAACTTGGCTTCTTGTTCTCTTCACATGTTTGGCAATCGCACCATTCGCTGTCAGTCAGCTTGGCAGGGTCAGACTGGTTTTTTTATCAGGTCACCTCGCTGGGCAGCGTACGCGCCCAGGTAATGGAAGCACAGCCATAAACCGCTCATCACCTGTCCAGCGACTGCCCCTCGATGACCTTTTACCTGTTGAATAGCTGTGAATTTGCAGCACAAGTCTAACATATAGAAAAACATAATGTTTAGAATGCGTGTGCCTACGTGACAATATACACGCATGCAGAATATATTCTTGGCCATTGAAACAACCCAATTACAGCTTGAATCACAAATGTAAAAATTAGAATTAGAATATTTGATTATCATAGGCTTTAAGTGACTTCTAGGGAATCCCAGAAAGGGTTTCTATTTTGTTTAATCTTCAAAGACGTAAACCTTATTAATCTTATAGCTAACCCTTCACCTATATATATAGAGCTAATCTTAGAGTGCCTAAGAGAATCAAACATATTTCATTCAATATAAATAATTACACAATAGTACAGAACCAAAAATATATAATTAAATAATATAAATAGTAAATATAATTATAATTTAAATTGGGAAATACATTGAAATACGACATAAACATTTTACATTCAATCTTTCATACACTTCATGTAAAAATGTAACAATCATACGTCAACCCTCACCAGCTGAAAACCCTTGACTAATTGAGACTGTTAGTTTATAGCTTTTAACTGCTTATTGGCATTATATAAATTAATAAAATAAATAAAATAAAATTAATAAAATAATGAATACAAGAAAGGACGGCTATCTTCGGAGTGCCGAAGCTATATACCCTAGCAGGAATTAATATTTATTCAAATTGCTCCTATGGAGGCCATGTTGTCAGATATTGTTAAGATTATAGCAAACTATTTTAAATATAATAAAACTCTCACTAAGTTTGGGTGAAATATTTGTATAAACAAAAAGTTTGATATAGCGATATATAGTGGTTTGATTTTGACCAAATTTAGTCAGATTGTATAAAACCTCTAGAGACTTGGTTTAGGTGAGTTTGGTGAGGAAATCTTCATAAAGAAAAAGTTGTTCATACAAAAACATAGTTGTCGACCGAAGATTCCTATGGCAGCTATATGTTATAGTGGTCCGATCCGGCCGGTTCCGACAGGCAGGCAGTACATACTGCAGTAAAAAGAAGGGTCTGTGCCAAGTTTCATTACGATAGCTTTACAACTGAGGGACTAGTTTGCATAGAAACAGACGGACAGACGGACATCGCTATATCGACTTGGCTATTCATGCTGATTCAGAATATATATACTTTGTTGGGTCGGAAACGTCTCCTTCAGTCCATTACACATTTCGAAGCAAGATTATAATACCCTCCGCTAAGGTATATTAAATAAAGTAATTAAAAATAAATAAAATATTATTTAAAATTTCCAATTTTCATTTGGGGAGTTAAGATATCTTGGCGTAAGCTCGTTGATGTATGGCAAACCTTTATAGTTTTTCAAGATACACTAAACAAACTCACAAATTAAAAATTTGGCTAAGCTCTATATGCATATGTTGACCAAAAGTGAACAATACTGGAATACAATGTTATAGCTGCGATAATATAAAGTTTTCTAAGCAAATTTCTGATTTTTTAAAGATATTTTAACCAAACTCAGCAGTTTTTTCTTAGTTTCGATATGGGTCAAGCATGTTAATCGAATTTAATGAAAATCTGAGCACTTTATCTTATAGCTGCCGTGGAAATTGTCAATATAAAAGTTATATTTATAAAAAACTGTAGCTTAAAGTCTCGGCACCTCCAATATAAAAGTTGTTGTATAAGAATCTGTAGCTTAAAGCCTCGGCACCTCCAGTATAAAAGTATAAACTGTAGTTTAAAGGCTCGACACCTCCAAGATCTTAGCTTTATCTTGTTCTATAAGCAAAAGGCTGTTGATATTGTACCACTGTGCAGCTGGGCTGTGGCTCAACCTGCACTTTGCTAATATCAGCCTCTTCCATTCGCTCGATCAGGTAATTGAACTCTACTCACCAAAAGTATGCTCCATCCATATAGTACATACATATGTACATATATAGTGTGTAAGTAAAATATCAAAATAAAATGCGATGATATATTTTACTTATTGCTGAACAGCTGCCACGGCGGCTGGTCGCATCTAATTAACACCAACACTGAGCGCTAAAAGTAAGCAAGCAGTTGGGCAACAGGTAAGTCGCTGTGAGCAGATACTTGGATCATTTGCTTGCATGCTCGATCGCTCGCTCTCTCTCTCTCTGTCTCTCTCTCTGTCTCTTTAGCTGTCCCTCTCCAGCTGTCAGCTGTCAGCTGTTTGGTCTCAGCCTGGCCGCTTGGCGGAGCCGAGCGTAGCGTTTTTGGTTTCAGTTTAGTTGAAAGCCGCCTCAGAGTTGGACGCGTCGGTCTGTGGCTTGTTGGTTAAGAGTCGCGTGTGTGTTGCGGGTTTACGGTTATACTTACTAACGTGCTGTGTGCGCTTGAATGCCAAATATAATTGCAAGTGTTCCACACTAAAAATAACAACAACATCAACAACAACAACAACTGGCAACAGCCAACAGCATCAGCAAGCAGCGTTTTATTTGAAAACGTTTTCAAAAAAACGCAAATCGTGACTTTCGTTTTTCCAACTTTCATTTTTGTTTGCCTCACTCGCCAGTTTCCATTGAATCAAGTGTCCGCACATCGAGTTGTGCTTGAAGAAGGTGCTAAAAGTCGTCAACAAGCGTGCCGCTCATGTGCATATAAATAGTTATTCATTAACAATCAGTTTGCAAAACAAGGATAACCCGTTCCAATGGCACTCATGGACACCGCCTGGCGCTACCATCTCATGATCTTTGGCGTGTTCTCGCTGCTGCTGGTGGGCGACCTCTTTGGCTTTGGGGGCTACAGTGTGCGTGGTGTCAAATCGGATCATCCGGATGAGGTGGTTGGCGTCCAGGGCGGTGGACCGCCCACAGGACCTGCTGCTGCCGCTGGCAAGTTTCAGCAGAAGAATGCTGAAATCGATATAGGCGAAGGTGAGTGACATTTTTTATGTTTTCCCCCAATTTGCATTGCATTTCAGTTTTGTATGCGAGTTGGCTTTTTTTAAGCAATTTTTTTTTAACACTTTTGACGCATTGTTTTATTTTTTACCTCGCTTTTTTTTTGTATATTTTTTTTTTTTTGGCATTAACAACGCAAATTTTTACACACTTGGCGCTTTGCATTGCAAAATACTTGTTTTTATGGTTCGCTTTATAGATACACCTTCGTTGTTGTATATATATTTTTATAAGTCGCGCTTTGTATGGTCGTATCAAGGTCAATTTCGATCTGTAAATGGAGGTTTCATGCGTTTTTTTTTTTAATCGAATGCTCTGTAAAAAGCGATCAGCACGTGTAAGCGAGAAATTAATAAATGCTTTTATAGATACCCGGAATTATCATGCTGTGCTTCAAAAGCCTGTTATATTTCATAATACATAATAGGTATTTTAATTTATTTTTTTTAAGTTCTCGTATATTTAAGGGTTAAGTATGCTACCAGTTTTTATAGAGTATATTCCGTCAATGTGACAGGTTTCTAGACATTTTGAAAGCACACAGTTTTCTACATTTAAGTGCCCAACAAATCAGGCACTTCAACATTTCCATTCATTATAAAAATCATTAACTTTTTACCGACTGTACATGTGATCTATCTGATATGATATGGCAGCTGTTAGTGCCGTCCCATAAACAAGACTCGTTCTTAACTATATATGACAATATTACGACTCATTTCATTGATTCAGTTTAGGTACCATTTCCAACACTGTGCTGTCAATTAAGACGCATTTTGTTTACATAATTTGACTGCAGTTTTTCTGTTTGTTTTCAAACCCCCAGCCACAAAATGTCAAGAGGCCTCGCCAAAAATTAACACAATATTATTCAACATTTTTAACAGACACGGAATGTCCAACCACTTTTTTCTTTTTTAAGTCTCATTTAAACAAACATATTTGTAACCACTTTCCAATGCCCAACGATTTGCATATTTTATGAACTCACGGGTCGTAAAATGATATAAGAGCTGAAAAAAAATTATATATTGTTTTTTTGGTTTTGAATAGGTAAATAAGTAAATAAGTATGTGGTTTGGCTTTGATTATACAATGAATGTCATGAGTTGGGCAATGAAGGCAAACCTCAGTGACAGTATAAACTTAATTAAATGCAATCGAAAGTTAAACTATAGCCTGAGGTTGTTTATCGAGCAAAAAGTAGAACAGGAAGAATAGTTGATTACTTGCAACACGGGTTCAGAAATTAGAGGGCCAATTCCACAGAATGCGGGCAATTTAGAGAGTCTAACCGGAACTTAGTGCGGATCCATTAACAAAATCTGTGGACTTACTTGAATTTGTGGCTCTTTTTAGTATGTGGGCTCAGCTCATTGTTTTTTTTTTTGCCTGTTGAGGTGAAAGTGGAAAATTCCAAGCAAATAAACTTCACGTAATAAAATCAGCCTCAGCAACGACAAGTTTTTAAGTTGCTTTTGCATCTCTGCTGAGTATCTTTGGTGGGAAACTGCAGCCCAACTTTCCCAACATCAGTTCATTAAAAACGTTGAAACTAGACAAAAAAAAAATATAAAATGCAGGAAAAAGGTTGTGCTGCTTCAGTGGTACTTATTTGGCTAAAGTTAAAATTCCAATTTCGTACTCAAAGTCTAGAGAAAAACTGACGAGTGACGCTGTTGATTTGGATATATCAGGAAGTTAGAACTGACAGCGACAACATTAAATACTCAAACAACTAATTTATTGAACATATATAAGCTGAACGCTCTATGGTTTTGGAGAAATAGTTGTCTAACTTAAATGCCGGCTGGAACCGGTTCGTATACGCAATCTATTTAAGCGCCGGTAAATAAATTAACTTAAAACGGGTTCTACGGAAATCGAGAGTGCCCTGTTTCATAATATATGTGTTAATGCCATGGAAATGATGATATCGTCTGTGAATAGACCTTCGTTTTACAAGTTCATTCAATGATACCACACATTCTCAAGCCAATATCAACAAGCCAGAATACTATAGTTGAGTGTACCCAACTACAAAACTCCCTGTACCCAGGTCAAAAATTTCACGATCGCATCTTCGTACACTTACACATAAACACACACATACACAACGACGCACATATACAAGCGACAGCGCAAACGAGGCATTTTACGTGGCGGCTGTGCTGCTTCTTTCCCACCACGCTGCAGCACTGAATCTTCTTTCTTGAATAACTTCCGTGTTTATTATCCGATCGAGTTGAAATTTAGACTGTAGATTAACAATGACTAAAGTATTATACATGCCAAATCCCAAAACTATATCTTGAAAATTGTTACTGTAGAACGGTTTTTATGGAATAGCGGGGGAATGGGGGAAATATGTCAGATTTTAAATAAACTTGACCTGTGACCGCTATACACGAACCTACAGTTGCATGAGATCGACGCATTCATACATACGGACGGACAGACGGACATGGCCAAATCGAAATCTCCTTTGATACTGATCAAGAATATATATACTTTATAGGGTCGGGAAAGTCTCCTTCTGCCTGTTACATACATTTGCACAGATTTAGTACCCCCTTTTTCACCATTTTATGGGTACAGGGAGTCAAAATAAAGCTTATTGTTTCAACTGCGCTGCATTGGCAGTATTTTTTTTACGAATGAACTTCACGTTTCTTGGCCAAGACAACTGGCTGATAAAAATGCATTGCGTGATTTAAATGCAGAGCTTGCATTTCATTTGATTTCAGTGAGTATTTCGAGGGCTAATCAAGCCATATAGAGTACGTGCATTTCAATTCAATTGATTCAACTTTTGAGGCTCTTCAATTGCCTTAAATGATACTGAGGATGAGGAATGTGCGGTTTATGGCCCATCATTTATATTTAATTAAGGCAATTTAATACTAATTTATATTTTACGAAACCTGTTATTTGTTGCTATTTATTATGTGGAGATATTTTTAGATATTATATTATTGCATTATCTAACAAACTGACAATATTTTCTTCGACCATCAGTCAAATGATGCAGGAGATAGTTAAAAATAATCAGTTTTCATTTCGAAATCTCAGCAGTCTGAAATTCATAAATAAATAAAGCATTTCATTTATACCACACATTACTTATGAAATCATTTCAAATGATATTTGATATTAGAGCGATTTTCAGAATTGATATTTATTGAATTATATTTTAAATCAAATACCTAATGTGTAATATAATTCCGTGTTATTATTTCAATTGCTTTGCAACATGCGCATGAATTAAAAGTTTTTATTTTGAATACATTTGAATTTCAAGCGATTTAATAAATTTGCCTTCAAGTTCATTAACCTGATGAATATTTGCTTCGGGGCTTAAGCTTCATATTTTATCAATGCATTTAAATATTCATGTATATTCGCTTAAAATTTGTTGCGATTGTATTTTGAGATATTTTACAAAATACTTTCACTTCAGAACTTTATGCATTTGATATAAATTCCCTTAGCTTAATTTAAATTACATTGGGATATCCGAAAGGCATCTGTTTTAATTAGAAATATTTATTTATGCACACAGCTGGCATTGCTCGGTTATGCCTCGATGCCTTTCGTTATGAATAAACTCATATAAAATATGCATAAGACTATAAATTAAAAACCGCAAACAAGTCGCCAACCCGGTGGTTAGCGTGGCTTTTCACAGTTTGATTTTGGTGGGGAGGAGTGGAGGCTTGGGGTCTTGCCAGCCTAGACTCTTTTCCGCGTACAAAGTTCAGGTGCTGAATTCCCTACAAGCTTAGAGGGGCTTTGATTTGTTGCTGATTGCCAATAAATACCAGCTGCTTTAGACTCCAACCTAATGTTTATTCAACACCATAATTAATTAAACTAAACAACAACTAAATGAGTTAGCAAATATTTACGTTGATTTTCATCTAAAAAATCAAAGTTCAACGCACGTTTTGCATTGACTTGGCCTTGGTAGGGGGAGTTGGCATCGCGGTGACCGTTCACTTTGCTTATAAGCAAATTTGCAACATCTTATCCCATGAAACTTTGTTCAAATATTTAGCGCATGCTTTTTGTTGTCAGCAGCACAACAAAGCAAATAAAACATTTTAAATATTGCTGAATACCCTGTAGTCGGCAAGGGTTAAAGAGCATTTGCACTAGCTCATTAATTAATAGTATTGTTGATTAATAAGTATTATCTACCCAAGCTATCTACTTGGTCGATGTTTAAATCAGTTCGGCATTGTTTAATGTTAAAGCTAACACAGTTAATCAACTAAAAACAACTGACGTATTATTTAAATTGCTTATACGAAAGATTTGCGACATTTTCAATCTGATTTTAATCTGATTTTATTTAAATTGCTTATAAGAAAGATTTGCGACATTTTTAATCTGATTTTAACCAAAAATTTGATCACAATTTGATTATACATTAGAGTTAGGAACATAGTTGAATTTGGTATAATTATCCTTAAATCCTGAATTTCATGCTGTATATTATTACCAGTCGTTCCTATGGAAGCTATATAACATATTTACTAGTATACATATATAAATTGTATAAAACTGATTTGAACAGCTCCAACTAAAGCCCCTGGCCGCCATTATACACACCTATCATCAGTTTTTAAATAATTAAATAACTATATAAATAGACTTGTACACATGATTAGTTTCGACAAGATATCTGTAGAACAAAATACTTTCCATACAAAATTTATTTCTGATTGATTCTAAAGCAACTTTATATAGTTAAGTAGGTATCTGATCCGGAAGGTAAAGAAGTATTTTTAAATGAAAATAAATGCTTAAGCCATGTTTAATTAATGTTGGTTTAAAAACTGAGAAAGTAGTGGAGTAGAAACAGGAATACAGGTACATTTATAACTCTATGGTGACAGATATACCCTATGTAGGAATACAATTAAAGGAATTAACTTTTACTTACTTTGTTTGTTGTTAAATACAAAAAATATAACATTCGGCAATTTGTTTAGCTGATTATACCTATTTTGTGTGTTGTTCCCAACGTTGTGGGGCTTTCAGTTCTGTGGCCTTGAGTGTTTTATATTTTTGCTTTGCGCAGCTGTTGAACCGTATTAAGAGAGAATCCTACTTAAGCTTTAAGAATCAAACGCCAAAACGAAATGCAATGCAAAATAATTAGTTAATTAACTATTGTTATTGAGCTTAACAATTATGATAAATAAAACCATTTTAGAGCACGACTTTGATGAGTTCTCCGCAGCAGCTGCTCTGAAGCCAGTGCCCACTGGCGTTGTGACCGGGGCGAATCTTAAGACCAAGTCCCAGCTCACGGATACCATCAAGGAATCGTGTCTGCCCAAAATGCTATGCGAATTGGCCGCCAAGCCGGAATACCAGCTTAGTGAAAAGGAGAGGGAACTGCTTAGATTGATAAGGTAAGTGCAAGTCGTGATTTCGTTGTTGGAGCAGCCCCAAATACGGCTAAAAGTGGGAACGTTGCATAACTCTTAACCCCTTTTAGCGTTGACCACAATTACTTTAACTGAACATTTAAATTTTTGCAGTTTTACGTGTTTGACATACGCTTTTAATTACAAACATTGAGGAGGTCTTTTACTTGGGTTGATCTCTGGACGTTCATTGAACTTGGGGCACGTGGGGCAATCAGATGTGGCGGGGGGAAAGATCTCATCTTACAAACGTTTCATGGCTAGCAGACTGACTATCTAGTGAAGCTTTAACTTGTGCAATAGGTGTTCATCTAAACGGGTCTCGTTCCAGTTCAACCTCTGTCGAAACGCGACTCATCGCGCTCGACTTTACAACAGTCATAACCTACCTCACGCGCCGAGCTAACTCAGAAACTCAGACATTTTCTAACCTCGCACTTGAATCGAAGGTGAGCGAAGTGACGTAAAAACTGTATAACTATACTACTATATGGCAGTGGCGTGCGCAGGGGAGATTAAATTATCCAAGAACGTGTAATTAAAAGGCATAATAATATGTTTAAGCAAGAAACTTCATAAAAAGTGTAATTTTAGTGATTCAAAAACTGTTAAGTGGCTATCACAGTGGCGTACCCGTGGGAATAGAGGCTTAGGGGATTAAATGAGTAAAGAACGTTGAAGAGTTATAGGAGAAAAAACTGTAAGCTGGTTAGTACAGTAGCGTATCCGTGGGAATAGAGGCTTAGGGGTTTAAATTGTTCCAAAATGTTGAGGAGTGAAGTATTAGAAGTTCTAGAAATGGCAAAGACGAAATGTATTTAAGCCCCGTAAAAAATTAAATAGGCATCAACTGTTTATTAACTTACTCGTTGGAATAGAGGCTTAAGGCGTAAATTATTTAAAAATGTTGAGGTAAGTTTAGAAAAACAAACTTTGAACCCCCTAAAAGCAAATCTCTCGTACACCACTGCACAACAGCATCGTATTTGTTAGTAGTAAGCTTTATTGAGCTGTCTTTTTACAAGGCAATTAAACAAAGCTTTTTAGTTACAGCTGAGACGGCCAAATGGAAACATTGTGTGGCCTCTACGACTCTGTTTGTCATATGCTAACCTTACTTCCGTCTTTGATTTTTCAGATCACCCACCATGCCCTGGATGATGAATATGCCGCCCAGCAAATGGTATTTTGCGGCTCATATGGGCGAGCTGATGCGCCACACGGGGGATAATATGAGCGGTCCTATGGGATGTGCCAATTTGTGGCCAAATTGCCCCATTAGCTCCAAAAAGCTAATGAAGCTGAGCTATAAGGTGCGCGTTTAGACGCCGGTTAATGTGATTCTATTTGTTTAAGCACTAGATTTAATAAAGTATACACACTATCTATCTGGGCTCTATGCTGTACAGACTCACTGTTGTACTATATGTTTTCGCCAAGTTCCACTTGGCTAAAAGTGCCTTCAGTTTTTCCATAATGGAACCTGTGGCATGACTGATGTGACAATATGCAATTTGTATCTATTAGCTGTAAGTCCTAATTAGTCATTTAAGTGTGGCTAGTCTATCTCAATTTTATGTTAGTTTTTGTTTAACTTTAGCATTATGCCTAATGTTAGTTCGACGCGCGTGTAATTGTAAATAAATACATATTGTTACTTGTTATTGTTTTCTTGTGGCTGGTTGGCTTATTAATGATAGTTTTAAGTACTTAATACTGTTGTGCTGTGTCATGTGTGTTCGGCCTGTCACGATGCAGACTCCCTTCGCATTAGCCTGGTCATCTGAGAAATGCATTTGATAATGCTTTTTAATTGCTTTTAAAGTGCTAGGAAATTTCGACTTTGAAGGCTGTTCAGGCTGTTGAGATATTTATAGAAATTGTAATGGTGTTGCAGTCTCATTATACAAATTCTTTAATAATTATAAACTAAGTAGTGTGTACTATTATTAAAACCAAGTTCACACCCTAATCACGACATCCAATTGAGTATTATCATTATCCATAATATTGAGTTGTGTAGATTGCGGTTTCGGATTTGTAGTCCCTATAAAAATCAATATAAAATTATTAAAACTATTTCGTTTAATTGAATGTCATTTAAAAATCCACGATTATAAGTATTTGGGGCTTAATTAGACTCAGAAAAAGAAATGCCCTAAAATGCAGAAGGCCATCTAAAAGCAGTTAGCTTTAATTTTGTTCTAAATTTAACAAATATATTTCTAAAATGTGGAAATTAATTCAACTAAATGTAAATTATTTCTGGCTTTTAGGGTGACTTTATAGGGTGGTTTTCAGAATTCCTTGGCATTTTTTTTTAGAGTGTAGGGTGCAGGGAGATTCAGAGAACGTCTTTGGTGCAGACAGCTGGACAGACATAGTGACATGGCTAGATCTTCTTGGCTGTAGACACTGGTCAAGAAACTTCTTCTGCCTTTTACAAACAATACATTGGAAAAACTTTGTTATACCATTTCACTAATATTCAATGGTTCAGACTTTATAAAAGTGGTTTGAGATAAACAGAAATATATTGTTTCCAAATTGATCAATTAAATTGATTGATAAGTAACGTCAATACACATAGATTACTAAATGGTTAAAAAAAAACATCCGAAAGACAGGAAGGAAAAGCTTGTAACCTTCAAATATGTATGGGTGTGTGTAACTGCAAAAGTTCGTTGCATACTTTTGGGTGCCTTGCGAAAAATACGCCGCACAGAGATCGATATCACTTTATATGCAAATCGATCGTTGGAGCGCTTGCTGACATTGCACACCTTCAAAAAAGAAGACACTAAAAGCAAATACAATATTTGTTTACGTTGATTGCTTCATTGAACATGCCAAAGGCGTAAAAATGGCCACACACCAAACGAGAAGAGTTTTGAGCGAAATTGCTAAATTATGACAGACATATAAAATGGCTAATTAAGTGTTAAACAATAAGCCAAGAGCTGGAAAGTAAACAATGCGGTTAGATAAATTCTTTTGTTGCCGCATCGTAGCAATTAATCAGTCAGCGACACATGCATTTTGTTTTGAAGGTTTTTATAATCAATTCACAATATACATAGTATAATAATTATTATAATTATCATGGCGCTCGAACACGTTTGTTCCATTTAGCAAGTATTTCGATGGGACTTTTGGGTCCGTATGGGTTGCAAAAGCAAAAGCCAAAATAAAAACAAAAATAAAACTGAAATTACGTTTTATTTTTGTGTATAACGTCCGTTGCATGGCTTAACAAAAACAATAAAAGTAAACAATTTGTAATATCAATGGAATTGGGTCAGTTTGCCAGTTGTTACGCTCGTTGCGTGCCAAAAGTGGACCCCGTCGCACTTTCGTTGCTTCGGCCGTTCCAATTTGGGATAGACCAGCACTTACAGTTTTGGTCTGACGTTTGACAGGTTGTTTGTTATTTTTTGTTTTTGTTCGTTGTGCAATGCCTGCAATGGCTGCAGAGTGCAGACAGCAGAGCGTAGACAGCATACAGCAGAGGTGGTAAAACATCGACGGCACTAGCCAGAATATCGATGCTTTCAAGTGCCTATTGCTATCGCTGGCCTTGCTCGATATATCGATAGTGTCAGCGAGCTCATTCAGCAGAACTAATCGCTGACCAATTTTCGCTGCTTCCTGTCTATTTTGATAATTACACTCAAAACTTTTTGATGTGATAACCAACAGTCCATCAGAAAAGGTTGCTGTGCTGCTTAAGGTCATCAGTCTTTTTTGGTTATACATTTTTATTACCAAAGCTAAGCTAAAATAAATAGTAGAGGTGACAAAACATGGATGACTCTATCCAGAATATCGATGCTTTCAAGCTTTGTTCGTTATATCGATAGTGTTAGTGAGCTCATTCAGCAGAACTAATCGCTAACTAATTTCCGCTGCTTTTTATCTATTGTGACTTCACTGTCACCGTGATGACAAAATATCAATCGTATTTAGCCTAACATTTTTCTTAACAAAACAAGCTAAGCCACTTCAAAAATGTGCGAAAGTTTAATTAATTAGAAGAGGTGGCAAAACATAAAATTGATTGTTTTATTTATTTATAGATAGGTTTTTTTCACAGAGTCTCATTTACATAATATTATACGGAATCATGTTTCTGATTTATTGAATTTTATTATTTTTATTTAAAAAATTAATTGTCATTTTATATGAAAACTTTTGCTTGTTAAACTAGCTTATTTCATTTTTAAACAAGTTATCAAACCTATCGTACATTTTATAAACATTTATATATTTATTAAAGCGTTACTAATTTTTTGATAGTACTTACGATATTATTGAGTTCTTCAAAAAGTATCGATAGTATCGACTTTTTCATAAAGTATCGATTGATTGCACATCGATTTGTTGCCACCTCTGTCAGACAGGTGCGGCTTTTGGGCAACAGTACGCGTAATAGTCGTTGGCACTCAAACTTCTATCGATTTGTCTGGTTGCCTAATACTTCCGCATTGCTTGGCCAAAGAGGAAAGCCAACGCTCACCCCCAAACATCCATCCCAGTTCCACGCGAATTTGGGCCTGTGAGCGAGCAACCAAAACGGCAACAACTGGAAAAACATGAAAATTACGCGGCGGGGCTAAAGAAAAACCAAAGCCGCCTTTCCAACCCACATTCAACTAGTGCACGAGCAAATACTCCAACAAAGTTTGCACAAAATGTAAGCCAAGTTAAAAAGTGGAGCTCTCCGCAATTGCTGCATTACATTCAAGATTGAACAGGCGCCGTCTTGCATAATCGCGCAGCCGACTGATTGAATGACTCTCAAACGGGGCGGTCAGGTCTTGGCTTTAAAGTGATCGATCGACTGATGGAAACGGCATTGTATCTGTTCTTGATATGGTCTCAATTGACTGGCTAACTAACTGTAAGCACTGTTGCTCGATCCACTGACTGAAAAGATTGACGGTCATTGCCCACTTGATTTTGCTGGCGGTCTATTTAAGCCAGATTGCCATGATCAAATTTGGTCGCTTGTTTTCCTCGTTCTTGAAGTTTTTCTTTACCGTTTTATGCGCTCAGTTTATTTAATAAATGAGCTTGTAATTGAAAGTCATGTTCCACCATTAATAACTAACTATAGACAGGTTGTTCGAACCAAAACGTGGACAATGACACGTGCTCCTAAAATCTGACCACGCATCTGCCAAATGATTGAGTAAACAATAAGTAAATAACCAAAAATGGTGTTAAAATGATAAGTAAATAAACAAAATTGACAAATATCTTTGGCTGTGGCAGTGTTGAAATGCGTACTGTGATGATGTAGTTTCTGTTTGATTTAAAGCACATTTGTTCAAGAAAAAGTAATTGCAGAAGAGAGTTAAATACAACATTTAGTTAGTTAAATAAACATGAAAGAATGGCTATCTCCGGCGTGCCAAAAATACATATGGCCTTCTAGCAATGTTTTTTAAAGGAAAAACATTATTTATGATTGTTCCTATTGCAGTTACATATTAATGTTTTCCGATTTTATTAAAATTACAGCTTGGATGAAATATCTGTATAAACAGAAAAGTTCCTTATTATTAGTGTCATTAGTATCTTAGTGATTCGTTTTGTTCCAAATTTGTTCAGATTATAAAAAACGAAATAAGATATAGCCAAAATTTAAAAAGCATTTTAAAGAGAATTTCCGCTGCTTTCAAATAAGTGTAAAATCCTTAAGATAGGACATAAGAGTTCTTATCTACAGGCGGCTTAGGTTGAATTTTGTTTTCATAGGAATTTACACCATACAAATGCATTGGCAACATGATATGTTTTATACATAATCACTATTCCGATTTTAAATAGTTTCAAATATTTTAAAGCTATGGAAATGCGCTATAAAATGCTTTTTAACTTATGGTAATATTTTATTTGGATATGTTTTGCAACGTCACAACCCAATTTTCCAATTGTTATATCCTCTGCAAGGGTATATAAACTTAATTTATTTTTATTACTTTAATATAAAATTATAGATATAAATTTACAAGAAATACTAACTAGTCCTTTGCAAATGTCTAAAATATTTTGGTAATTTTATTGCTTTGTTATACACTTTTTACATATATGTAAACATAATTATACATATGTATGTATATTGTGTTCTTAACTATGTTTATAATTTATTAGCAATATGCTGCTAAATATATATAAATTATAGCTATTGCTTCTCTTATGGAATATATATATATGTATATTGGAATTTAAATTTTATTGTTAGTAGTTTCTTAAATTTATGGTTGTTAGGTGAACATCTATGGAATTTGTGGAGCATAACAAGCAGTCATTTAACTAAAAGGTTTATTGAACTGCCTAATCGATGTTAATAAAGATGCAAATAGGCGTTTGTGTTTGCTTTTAAAATTACCAGCACAAACATAGTTTTCAAACTGAGGCAACAAGTGCTGTGATAAAACAGTCGCTGCTATAGTTATACTCTATATATTATGCATATTAGCTTTATTTTACTATATTCTACAGTTAGCACATGCTCACCTGAAAATTGCTGAACTAATTGCTGCAGTTGGGTTTAGTGGGTTGGTGCTTAAACTCGCACCTCACGAGATCATTTAACGGCTAACGGAAATGAACAGTCTGTCAAATTGTGGTTGAAACGAGCGCAGATTGGGTAATTGATATGCAAAGCCAACTGTAACGCATACCAGACGGTAACTAGACGGTAGACACGCCAAAAGCGTTAGCCAAAAGGAAATCACAAGTGCAAATGTAACAGCCACTAACATGGAAAATTTCATAATTTTTCATAATTACGGCCAGTTAAGAGAGGCAGCGGAGAAATATACAGAAGAGAGACTGAGCTTTGGTGAGCAGCTGGTTTGTCCACTTTTAAAGGTGTTGGTGCCATACCAAAGCATATTATACCATAAGTAAGTAGGCTCGCTCGGTCTGCGCCCTCCACTTGACCACGTTACCTCACTTTCACTTGTCTTTGGCTTGGCTTCTTTTGCTTCCGCACGAAACTTGGTCAAAATGCAAAACAAACTTGGCCGCAAACTTTACACAGCGCGAAGAGCGTTTTTTTAAAAGTTTTTATTTTAAAGTTTTTTCAGCTTTACACTTTAAGTTTGTCATCCTCTCTCTTTGGCTTAGTGTGTTGTTTGCTGCGCTTTGGCGGCTCGAAGCGGCCCCAACTCGCTTCAGTCACTAAAAGACTTTAAGCGCACCAAGTTGCCTATTTGAACACTCGGCACCTCGACTCCTCATCCAGACAATTGTGGTTTAGGCCCAGTTCAGACATGAATTTACGTTACATTTGCACGTTGTCGCTGCTGCCCACACTCTATGTGTTGTTGGTGCTGCTGCTGGATTATGTGGAGCAGGGTCTGGCCCAGAATCCGGATCCGTTGTTTGAGCTGCCCGTGCAATTGGTTGGCTTTCCCGTGATTGTCCTTTCGGTGCGGCTGTCGCAGTTTGCCAGAAAGTTGGCCTACTCACTGAGTCCAAGTAAGTTGAGCAGGAGCTGTTTTGGGCTTGGCCTTTGCGATAGTGTGAAAGTGTGGAACTCTGTCCCATTGTGGCATGACTCAGCTGTTGGGCATATTAATTTCTTTTCATTAAGTGAAAGTCCAAAAATGTGCATAAATTATAAACTTATTAGTGTCGTTTTAAATGCAAAAAAAAAAAAAAACAATCAATAAGTAAATGTTAAAAGGGCTAAGTAGCTAAAAAAAAAACAACAATTATTCAAATGAAACTGCATTTAACTTAAATCCATATTTTTGGTTGTTTTTAAAAAGTGCATTTGATTGTCCTTTAACACAAGAAAAGTTTTAAAAAGCATTATGGTTTTTTTTGTATTTATTTATTTTTTTAAATTTTTTTTATAATTAATAATTAGCGTCAATTTGGGCTGTGCTTTGTTTAACTGAAATTCCCACAAAAAGCCCGGAAGACAAGTATATCAAGAATCTAAGAAATGTAGAATCAAGGGTTATAATTTATCTTAACCTATTCGCAAATTACAGCTTGTGGCGAGTAACTAAATCATTTTGCAAAGCATTAGACTCACACTATGATTAAGTTACTTAGCTTGTATCTAAGTACTATAATAATAAGCTGGCACAAAACTCTCATGGCGAGTCTTACAACATTTGTTGACACGCGCTGAGCTCCTCCCAGCTGCGTCGCATCATATTCAGCAGGGTAGACGCACTCATGAGGTGGAGTCTACCTGGTAGACGCTCTCAATGCGGCACATCGCTCAAAACCAGACCCAAAAGAGTGACAAAAGTGGCTAAGGTGTGGGGGGCAAGCGGCTCAAATGCCAGAGCTTCGGCGGCTTCGTGCACGTCCACTTAACCAAGCTAAATGGGGTCAAGGCTGTCGAGGCGAAAACTACTTACTATGCCAGCTGAAGTCAGCGAAGTTGTTGGCCGGAATATTTTACATCTGCCGTATGGGTAGTTGTTAGTGGATATCTGCCCAATTGTTGGATTGTTAGTTTTATTTTTTGGGTAAAACCAACTAGCAATGATGAGTGGTGACTGGGGAAATACCAGCTCAGCTCATTGAGCAGCGTTGCACTTTAAACTCAGCTGCAAACTTGTGCAATCAGGCAGTAGCAAACTTTGGCATCTCCAACCAACTGCTGCCACTTTGACTAATTTCACGTTCTATAAGCAAACAGCCAAGAACAGCTAACGGCCAACTATAAAACTTCTCGTTTCCAACTCTTGCAGACACCTACCGTTCGCGTAGCAGACGTGACGCCGCCCACCCGCTGGCACTCGACGCGGAGCTGGCCCAGAAGGAGATTCTGCGCGAGTTCGGGCCACGGGCTTGCATCCTCGAGGAGCCGTGTCGTGTGCACGCATCACGTCCTGGCAGCCAGCGACGTCCAGGCAACGACGGCAGAGCTACATCACACGCGCCCTGGGCGGAGGTATTGAGGTAGGTCAAAGTTTGGATTGTGGCATTTTCATTGGTGGTTGAGTTTTTAACTATTTGCTGAAAAGGTGCTTTAACTTAGTCAATGTGCTTGTAAGGCATGGAAAAGTTTATTTATACTTACAAAATAAGTCATTATATATCAGCTTTAACATTATATGTATTACTATCTATGCTAATACCAGCTTATTCTTCCTTGCTTCCTTGTAAAAACTGTTTTTAGTTCTTGCTCATTCCAACTCTTTTTTACTTTAATCGAATTCCTTCATATGCATACACTTTCCAACACTAGCTGAACTTGCCAGCGTTGCCATTTAGGCAGAAAAGCTTGCATGCTAGTGACGTCACAACTTTAAAGGGCATTCGAGTTTCATGGGTGCCTGAAACCATTTTCTTAGCTATTTCCTTTTCAAGTGGAACGCTGACTTTATGGCTTCCCAACTGGCAACTGACAGTAACAACTTGAACTTTTGTTTCCTCGCTCTCTCTCTCTATTTTGGTATTCCCGTCTACACGCTGTTTCCATCTGAGTATCTGAGTATCTCAGATTGCATTCGTTATTGCTACGTTGCAATTTGGCGCTGCTGTTGTTGTCATTTGGCAAATGAATGGCTTGTTTTTAGCTGAAAATGTTTTCCAATCAATTTTTATTTCTTATTTCTCCGTTGTTGTCCCATCCCCGTTGCAGTACCCAGCTCATTGTCATTGGCAATGCTAACTCATCTGCGCATAATTTAATGTATTCTCCTTCTGTGGATCCAAAGCTTAAATGTGCATGTCATTGCTTTGGCTTTGGATTTCAATTTGTATGTTTACATAAATTTTCAAGTTCCTGATGAGTTAGTTGCCCTTGCATTCCCTATTGTCATGGTAATGCAATGCAACTCGTGTGCAACTCGATTCGTATTCAAGTTGAGCAAATTGTTCGCTTTCCGCACTGATTTTTCATTTCTTTTTCTTGTTTGAGCTATAAAGACACAGCGTTCTGTAGTGATTCATAATTAATTCTCCCCCTTTTTCCCTCTTTTTTTTATTAGGGCTTACGTAATAAAACAACGCTTAAAGTTTTGGCCTGGTTGGTCAGTGATAGTAAACATTTCTTTATTCATGCAGCTGTAAACTATTATTATTTTCTTTTAAATATTTTATGATTGTTTATTTTTGGCAAACAAAAGATAGCTTAAAGTGGAGGGCACCTTGGCAAACTACTAGCAACAAAAGCTTTGCAACGAAATCTATGGCATACGTGTCGTATGCGCAACATTTGGCATTCATAGTTTTGGTGATTGTTGTAAATTTCATTTAATATTGTGTCATATCGCACTCGCCTCAACCGAAAAGTTGCACATGCATCTGACATTTTCACACTTAACATGCAAAATATTCAACACTCAAAGTTTCTTTGGCCCCCTTGGTCTCTGACCAGGCCCAGACAGTCGTTTCAGCCAGACTGAGACCCGAGCGCCGGCTAGCCCAACGTGTGTCAAGAGCAAATATTCAAAATTATTTTTGAAATGTGCTCAACGTCTGTCGTTCGTCGTTGTGTCAGTTCCCCTTTCATCAGTCCCCCCCTCTCCGCTCAATTTCTGTGTGTTTTTGTTTAGTTTTCGTTACGCTGCAAATGTAATTGGCATTAGAAGTTTTGTACGTTTGCCCACGACGTGTTTTGTAATAATAAAATATGATTAAAGTTTTTGATTAAATTTATGCAAGCACACAGTGGGGAACAGTTCGGTTGAGTTTAGTTTCTGCATTGGTCAGTTATATTTCTGATGTTGCAGCACCTTTTTCACATGGCACTCTTTCTGTTCTGAGCTGGGCCCGAGGGCACTGCAGATGTGTTTGTTACTGAGTTGATTAAATTATCCAATTTCAGACGTGTGAAATTTGTGTGTGTGTGCTGACCAGAGGTGTGACTGGGGCAGGATAGCACCACAAAGTAATCAGCAACAAATTAAATGGACTAGGATGCACAAAATGTGATCATGAGTGAAGAGTTTCACATGTTCTGAATTCCACCTTCGAAACAATTCTATTACAATTTATATGTAGCATACTTTTTGGAGCATGCTTCAATTACGAAACTTAGGCTTGGTTTTCTCAATGTCTGGTTTAAATTTGTCGGAAGGAAAAGTTATTATGATTAATAAATAATTATTTATCAAAGATTTTTTATCATAACTTTAAAAGAGAGATTGAGTTACTAACTTTAATTATATGGGAAAGTAACTAATATTGATTAAATGGAATTGTTAAGAAAGTTGTATTGAGAACGCAGCTCTTAGGCATTCAAATATATAATAAATATTCTTATTATATGTTTGAATTAATATTATCAATATTCTATTTAGAAAACAGTTCTTAAGCATTCACATATATATTAAAATATTTTATGACACTTTTAACTAATATTAGTATACCCTAAAACCTAATTTTAAGTTTTTGGCACCATCTGGTATTCACTTACTACCCAAAAACGTCGTTTGCATCGCATCACAAGTCTTTAACATGCCACTCACACTGCAGCTCCTTAAAACATAAGAGCCTTGGTCCTGCCCCTGGAGGTAGCCCCATACACTTGCTACTTATTCTAGTGAAGCGAAAATTACTTTTGTTTTTAATATGGTCCCAGTCCACGAGAATGCTCGGGGTTTTGGTGTTGGTATCCTTGCTGGAAAGGAATGGGCACTGGCTGCCTTGTGTATATTACCCGCTACTTATAAGTAATTATTTTCGTAATCCGCTTTCGTTGCTGACTATTGTGTCTGATGATGATGACTGACTGAACAACGTACAACATCTCTTTGCATACTCCACCCCAACAACTCAACCACTCAGGAACTACAAAGTGCAATCAACCGGCGGCATGAAACAATGGTATCTGCTCTCGCTCTTCATCGGCGACGCTGTGCGGGATGTGCCGCTATGCAAGCACCTGGCCAAACGCATGCCATGTCCAGGAGCTGGACCACTGCCGCCTCCACAGCCCCGCTAAGGACTGCCAGGATGTCTGACATGGGCGGGTTCTTTTAGATGGCGCAGTTCCGGGGAGTTCTGCATCGTCGCATCGTATAGTCAGTCAATTGCATGGACATTTTTGTTACATTCTTCCAAAACTTCATCTATCTTCACTCTTCGTCAATTTGTACTGGTAGTTGTTTTTAAGGCTTTTAATTTAAACGACAGGCAGCGTAGGCTTAGACTTATAAGTATGTATGAAGTGTAAGCAAATAAATAAACAAAAATCAACTGAAATGTGTATGTGCCTATGGCATGTCATGTCTGTGCTTTTAAGAGCATTTCCCATCATCTCGTCCAGTTCGAAGTTTCATTTGTTTCACTGCTCGGACAATGCATTTTCCCCTCCCATCTGTTCGTTTTTCTGCTTGCAAACAAAAATTGATACGCCAAAAAGCATGCAACACAAAAAAAAACGGAAAACGGTTGCATGCTTTGCAGCGGCGCGCACAAATTGTTGACGCAAGGCATTAAGCTCCAGACTCGTTGTGAACGATACCCTTTAATCAGACAGAATGGGTTTGTTATGTTACGTTAGAGTTCGAGAAATTTAGCATATAGAGCGGGATACATTCTACCATACTAAATATACTTCTACACAGCGAATATTATGTCTCTAGTATAAGCCGACATTCTTTTAACTAACTTAAACTTTCTCTATACCGAACCTATCGTTCTGGTTTTCCTGCTTTGAAACAGTTAAGGTTTTTATTATATTTTAATTTACTGTCAGTTTATAAAAATTTTTGCTCCATTACAAACGACTGTATTTCTGCTGTGAATCATTTAGCTGATATTCTTATATATATATATATATATATATATATTTATATCTATAATTGATATCTTTGATTCGAAAGAGCATTTGCCGCTAAAAAATAATAATATAAATAAAATAAATAACACAAATAAAATAAATATACTAAATACATAAAATAAATAAAACAAATGAAAGTAATGAAATGAATTAAATGAATAATATAAATTAATTAAATAAAACAAATAGGGTAAATGAATAAATAAGATTGCATACGTTTTAAAGAGTATTTCGTAGCTCCTGTCTATGTTATGTTACTTTTTGTCTCTCCTTGGCTACGCTATCAGTGCTGGAAGTACAGCTCTTGGTAGAATACACAACCCTTACCCTGACCTAACCTAGCGGGTACCCGCTACCTCCCCCTGGAGTCCGCTTTGCTATTTATTAACTCGCTGCATATGTTTGCAGGCACTGTCGGGCTCCCCATCACGAGTGCTGTAAATAAAACGGCACGAAAGCGATGCAGTGCAGACAAACGTTGCTTTGAGCTTTGGTGACGTTGGCAACCCTGCGTGCTCTGTGTGTTGTGTGCCGCCGCACAAAGTATGC
This sequence comes from Hirtodrosophila histrioides, assembly GCA_037075165.1. Classification (NCBI taxonomy): domain Eukaryota; kingdom Metazoa; phylum Arthropoda; class Insecta; order Diptera; family Drosophilidae; genus Hirtodrosophila; species Hirtodrosophila histrioides. The sequence continues at coordinate 825,770 of JBAMCL010000491.1, forward strand.
TGCACTTTTTTGCACTTTGCATTTTTGTGTGATTTGGCTCAGTGGCGTCGCCCATTTGGGAAAACGCGCTGACAAAAAAAATGAAATTGTGTGCGGGTTTTTCCTGCTGCGCTCTGTTTATCACATTTAATTTTTCAAACGTTCTCGTATTCCCGCGATGACGCCGTTTGACGCTAGATTTATGTGCATTTCTCTTGCATATTTCATTTGGCTGGGTAACTTGTTGATTTGGTCCCGCTTCCAACAATGACAGCAGATTAAAGAATCCCCTCTTTTTGTTGTATGATTTAAAAAGTATTTAATAAATATTTTAAGGCATTTAACTGATAACAATTATTTACAGGCTTAAAACTAATGGGAACTGCCTCTCGACTGATGTCAGTACATTCTATAAATTCATCCGCTGCCCAGGTAGACCTTACGCCCATCGGGCCTTATGTAATACTCGGTTATACCCTGTGCATTAGTCACATAGATGTTCTTATTATCCTCATGCTTGGGCCGCCTTGTGGAGGTGGTCTGGTACGAGCTGCTGTACCGGTCATCGCTTATGTAGTTGCCGTTGGGATAGTTGTAGTGTGCGATATAGCCGGGCTTATCATTGGACTCTACGAATCTCACGGTATTTCCTGGCATATACTCTCCATAGTTCATAAAACTCTGGCTGTTAGTTTGACTCTGGCTTGACTGATAGTCTGATGTGTCCAGGCGATAGTAGCTGGGTCTATGCTCGTCGCTTACTACCAAACGTTGTTCCTTCTTCTCCCCTCTATCATAGTACTCGTAGCTGGGTGCATAGGTGGGTCGGCTCAGGATCTTGCCCTTTCGAATGTGACGTTCGTAGTGATCAGGAAATATTACTCTAGCCCCGCGTTGGGGTGGAGCAGCCTCCTCATAGACTGCATTGGGCGGAGTATGTTGTTCTCTTTGCTCTTCCTCTCTGAACTGCCCTTCTCTGAGTTTGACCTCTCTAATTTGCTCCTCCCTCAAATGCGCCTCATCATCCCTAAGCTGCTCTTCTCTAACCCGTTCATCTAAGTCATCGAGCTCCTCATTGGTATCCTTAAACACAATTCGCTTGCCACGAGTCTTATGAACTCCGTAATCTTCCACGCCTAGTCCATTGGGCAGCACAGCTGACCAGCTCTCAGCCAGTTCCAACTGTTTGGCCTGTCGCACACCTTCGCCGTGGTCCTGGGGGAATCTCAATTTACGCTGAGCTGCATCCCGATTGAACTCATAGATAACTTTACGCTCGCTGTCGCGTTGAGCTTCCGGCGTAGCTCCCGGAAATCGCACGGCTCCGTCGCCATGATGGTTTTGTTCCTCGCTTTCTATGCCCTTGAAGTGCAGTATGCGACCCTCACCCTCGTCTTCGGGAAATTGCAGTACACCTATCAGCTCTGTGTGAGCTTTCGCTGCCTCCGCCTCGTCGTCATCTTGAAACTTGACTAGCGTCTGGGTATCCAAGTCGTCTTCTTCATCATGAAAATCAACAGGCATCAAGTGGCCATTATCCGTCTGAAAGTTGCGTTTAATTTCCGTTGGCAACAGACTCCTTCTCCGTCGCCGTCTTTGATACTCCACGCCGCTCAAATACTCGGACAGAACACGGGTAAAGAAGCTGCCAATGCCATCTGCAATGTCCGTGCTGGGTCTCTGGGTGGGTCGTGCCACCGGCCGTGGCGTTGTGCGTGTCACCTGCCCCTGACCCTGACCACCGCCCGTCAGAGCTGACAGTATGCTGAACAATGAACCACCTCCGCCAGCTTCGCTTTGTTGCGCTACAGATGGTTGCTCTTCCGGTTCGCTGAAGAACTTAAAAAACCCGCCGCGATGATTGTTCAGATAGTGAATGATTTCCATCTATTTAAGGGTAGACAGTTTGAGTTTTTAATAATCATTAAACACCCTTGATTGGTATGCCAACAGCTTACCTCATTCTTGGGACAACTTTCGTAGGTTTGAACGCAGCTTCGTTCACCGCCGCTAATTCCAAGTAGCGCGGCTCGTCCATAGATGAGAGCGGGAGAAGCAACGGGGAAACCTGCGAGGAAGCTGTTGGAAAGGAAATAAATGCAAAGGTTCAGAAAAGCTTTACCATGTCGAATAACTTCCTTATTATAGTTAGTTAAGTAGTTAGAGATGCTGAGTTATCATTGAAAGGTGGATTTTTATATCTTCTGTTATAAGGACATGCCTCCCTAGCTCCCATCTCCTTACCTATAATATCTAGTTTGTTAAGGGTATTTCTGTCCAGTGTAGTCTTATTACAAAAAGGAGAAGGTGAATTGATTGGTACGTATCTGTTTCGTTGCTTTTCACCTTAACTCAAGCCTACCATTATACTTCTCATTATCTAACCAAAGTTACCCAGCTGCCTCTTAGGCTGCTTATAAAACTTAATTGAGTAAATGCCAATTTGCAACGAAAAGCCAAACAATATCAATTTACAGACGGCCTGGGCTGACTGCTACAGTTTCCCGCCCATCAGAGCGTGGCTCATTTAATAGAACAATCAATATGGCCTGGGCCCACATCGACTTGCATAATGAAGTCTAATCCCAGTTAACGCTTGCTCGAAATTAAACAGGCACGGGAAGGAGAGAGATGCCTTGCCTTGGCTGCAAATGCAAATTTAATAATATTTACTTACAACTAAAGCCCTTGCCATATTATTTAGAATGGCAAACAGGGCAGCTCGGTTACTCACTTGGTTATGGCCGGCGATGTAATGAAGCCTGGCAGTTGGCCACGTAACGTTTGACCAGCAATCATCTGGCAGAGCACCTTGGGCACACACTGCAAATCGTCGTTGCGTGCGATGTTCTCCAGGGCTCTAATGAGTTGTGTATTGGGTGGTCGGGCGTGCTGCTGCCCTGTGCTCTGTGTACCGGCGAATGCGCCTAAGAGACTGCCTAATGGGCTGGAGGAGGAGGGAGCAATACCACCACCACCACCGCCTCCACCCAACAGCAGATTCGTAAATTGTGGCGCATATTGTTGCGTCGAGCTAAACAGCGATGCCAAAGTGGCCAGGCCACCTCCACCTAAGCCCCCAGCTCCGCCTCCCTCACTCGCCGCTGACTGCTGGTAAGGTGGTCGATAGGCGGGCGCTGGACCAGGACGATAGTTGAACTGTTGTTGGGGTTGCGGTGGTATCTCGCCAATTTGATACTCGTAGTAATTGTGTCCCGGCCGTTGTTGCTGCTGCTGCTGCTGCGGAGGCGGCCTTCCCAGTGGCTCATACTGATAGTGAGTGGGGTTGGGCTGCGACGGGGATTGCGATTGGTATTGCGAGTGGGTGTTGGTGGGGTAGCCGGGTGGTCTCTGCAAATAATTACCAAAGTTGTTTGCATAATTAGACGACGACGAGAATTGCGGCTGGGACGCATAAGCAGCTTCATGTATCGATGAGCCTGCTAATGGTCTGTTGTCATTGACGTCTTGACGGTTATAAGGCGGTCGATGAGCCGCTGCCGGAATTGTTGGCGGGGTCGGTCGGGGTCGCTGTGTACGCTGTGGCACAAAATTGGATGTCTGTTGGGCTGCATAGCTAGGCGGCGGGTAATCATGCGAATCGTATGAAATTTTATGTCCTGACGCTGGCGTTGCCGAGGTTGTCACTGCCGCAGGACGGCGATAGAGCGTGGAGGGGCTCTCATCGAAGACATAGCCAGGTCGCTTTAAATAGACATCATCCACAGCGCCAGGACGCGATGACTGGGGCGAGTGACTGCCTACTAGCAGCGACGATTGCACCGTGTACACCTGATCCTCCTGCTGCTCGGGCTGCTCCCGTTGGTACTGAATGTAGCTGGGTGGTGTGGGGTTGGGTGTGGGCGTATAGCGATAGTTTTGTTGTGTAAATGGATCCAGATAGCTGACCACCGGTGTGGTGGGTATTTGGGTGCTGCCAAAGCTATGGTATGTCGTCTGTTGCTGTGGCCGGGCCTCGTCTGGAAAGGAGAACTGCTTGTCCATGGCCGTTTGTTGCGGGCTTAGGTTACCCAAGGAGCTAGGCACTTGATGTTTATAGTTGGGCTCCAGATAACTGGGTGGATAACGCTTGGCGCCACCATGCATCACATCCGATGGCGTAAATTCCAGCATCTGTGAGGGTCTGAAACCACTATTTGTTACCCGGGCGGACGCCTGGGGTGTCCGTGGCTCCTCGGAAGTCAGTTCCCCCAACGGCTCCGAGGGGAAAAAGTTCTTCAGCTTTGTGGAAATGTGTTTCTGCCTGCCAGAATATGTCAGAGTATGGGTAAAACATTCAAATTTGCATAAATTAAGGTAGACATGAACTCACTCGTCATTTCCGTCGCCATTTCTTATGCACGACACGTCGCCGACTAATGCGATAATTAGAAATGCAATTTTCCATAGCATACTTTGCGGCTGTTGTCGGAACTGCATGTTGTTGGGCTGGGCTGTGGGGTGTGGGGGATGGTGTGTCTTTGTGTGTCTTGCAATTGGAAATCCCCCAGCTCGCTTCAGCAATTCATAAGCGTAAGCCACTTTTCGCACGTCGCCTGCAATAATAACATAAAAACTTGCTGTCAACTTCTTTCTCTCGAAATACAAACTGGAAAAGATTGCAAATTTCTCTAGAGTCCTCGCTCGGCAAATTTCTCGCTACATTTGCACATAAATTTATAGATTTGTTTCCCCCTGGGCTGTGTCTCGGTAGCTGCAACATTTGCATTCATATTAATGCAATTCTCACGTGCTCGTTGAGAACTCAACGATGACGACGGAGACGAAGAAGAAGACGACACGACGACTTGACATTTGTTTAATTCCATTTTTTATGATTGCGCCGTGTTTATGCAACCGCACGCCTTTGCTCGGCGCCGTAATCATCAGCTTTATTTCGACGATGACTGCACCATATAATCATATCCATAATCTTTAGCTCTTTTGGGTGCTCTCGGCTCTGTCTAGATATGGTCTACTGCACTGTGCACTCCGCGCCTTGAGCCCTCTGCCAAATTATTCATATTATTGCCAGCTTTTATTTGTCGCCTTTTGTTGCCACATAGCGTTGACAGGCCTTAAAAGTTTAATGCACACAGACTGACACGTCGCCTTCACTGGATTTTTATTATTATTTGTACAGCTTTCGGTAGTTAGAGCAAGTGCCCAGACATTTATCCTCTTTTAAGCCAAACGTTACTACCACATACTTATAAACTCTAAACTGTACGGGCTACTCATATGTAAAGTCTGGGAATATACTCGTACAATCGTATTCCTTTGATGTAAATACTTTGAGTTTGTTTAAAAAATATACAAAAATTAAATTGTTTGTTGTGCAGAATTTTGAAAAATAAGAGGCAAGGATCTCACTGTAAATACTATTTTAAAACTATTAACAATTGTTATCCAAAGGGGTCTTAATTATACCCTAGCAGAGGGTATTATAATTTTGTCTCGAAATGTGACTGAATACTGACTGAACAAAGTATATATATTCTGAATCAGCATGAATAGCCGAGTCGATATAGCGATGTCCGTCTATCCTTCTTGAGAATCGCAGAGAAGGGCGATCTGTCTCTCTCTCTCTGTCTCTCTCACTCTCTTTGTCTCTCTCACTCTCTCTCTCTCTCTCTCTCTCTTTGTCTCTCTCACTCTCTCTTTCTCTCTCTCTCTCTCTCTCTCTCTCTCTCTTTGTCTCTCTCTCCTCTCGCTCTCTTTCTCTCTCTCACTCTCGCTCTCTTTCTCTCTCTCTCTCTCTCTCTCGCGCCTCTCTCTCTCTCTCTCTCTCGCTCTCTCTCTCTTTTGTCTCTCACTCTCTCTCTCTCTCTCTTTCACTCTCTCTCTCTCTCTTTCACTCTCTCTCTCTCTCTTCTCTCTCTCTCTCTCTCTCTCTCTCTCTCTCTCTCTCTCTCTCTCTCTCTCTCTCTCTCTCTCTCTCTCTCTCTCTCTCTCTCTCTCTCTCTCTCTCTCTCTCTCTCTCTCTCTCTCTCTCTCACACTCTCTCTCTCTCTCACACACACACACACACACACAAACACACACACACACACATACACAAACAAAAACGCACACACAAACAAAAACGCACACACAAACACACACACACACTAAAGTGGACCTCCAAAATGATAAATTGTAGTGGACTCCCTTGAATTCTTGAGAATCGCAGAGAAGGGCGATCAAAATTATAAAACTGTTTTGTATGAAAAACTTTGTTGTTTATAAAGATATCCTCACCAAACTCACTCAAACCGAGTTTTTAGAGGGTTTATACAATCTGACAAAATTTGATCAAAATCGGGTCACTATATCATAAAGCTGCCATAGGAACGATCGGCTGAAAAATGCAATCTGACCAAATTTGGCCTAAATCAAACCACTATTTCGCTATAAAAAATAGAAAATAGCCGTCCCTTCTTGTTTTTTCATACTTTTAATATTTTTTAATTATTTTATATCGATAATATATTTGTGTGTAATCGTATACAGAGGTAGTTAAAAGTATTTACACAATTTCAAAACATTTTTCACTCAAGAAACCTTTTTTTGTTGCTCTTGGAAATAAGTTGGAAAAATAATTGTTGTTGTCAATATTTTTTGAAAAGCTTCTAGAGTGAGAAATGTTTAAAATAAATGTTTAAATACTCTTGTCTACCCCTGTATTTCTATTGTACCAACACTAAGCTCTGGATTCAAAGCGTCAAGACAGAAATCTTTTGGGATATTTAGCAGGGAATTTTCGGACTGTGTTGGTTCTACTTTTTTAAAAGGACTTATTCTTATTGTAGCTTGTAAGCACCTGAAACGATCATGACCTTTTGATCTTCTCACTTTGAACTTTTGATCTTCGCGTACAAAAATAGAGTAGGTGTGAAAATAATGTGCCAAAACGGGCCTGCATTTTTTCAATAAAATTTCACATTTCTTCGTTTTGTTGATAGTATAGTGAAAGTTACTTATAAATTGCTTTAGCATATTTGCAGAATATCAGCGAATTGGCAATCAATATACATTTTTTAAGACTCGTTTTGGCTTATTAGTTTTTAGGCCATTAGCTTAACTTAACGCATTTCATTCATTAATTGGATTTAAGTCAACACATTTTTTCAGTTCATAAATTTCACCATAAATATTTTATGCACAAAGTGTGGCTTTTGTTTAGTGTCTCATTTAGCGTCGTTCGATTTGCATTTAAATAAAGTCAAGGTTATTATTGTGTTGCTCAAGTTGAATTTTAAACTTATCTCTCTGGAAAGATGACGCACAAAGTTTCGAAATTTGTTGGGGAAAAACTGTGTGTACAAGTTTAAAGTGTTTAGTTATTGTGCAGCAGCTGAAACAGCTGGCCAACCAACAAAATTTATTATTTATGCTGGCCATAATATAAAAACGACTATGCCAAATGTGTTGTCGCATATAAAATTTAAATTTCATGCAATTACACATACACACACACACAGCTGAGGCGACTGACTGACGGACGGGCTAACTGGCAAGACTTGCCACAGCAGCTTGCTGCTTGCAACTACTGTAATTGCCCAAAATTTTATGGTGCAAGCAACGGGCGGTGACGACGCGTCGACGTTGCAACGAGCAAGTACTAGAAAATTGCATTTGCCGCCAACAGGCGACAGAGGGCGCTGCACTAAAACGAAGACAACATCGACAAACGGAATTTACAACAAGAAATGGCAGCTAATTTCATGTGGATGGTGTCTCCTTCTGTTGCAGCAGGTGCAAGGATCACAAAATGCTTCGAGTACAACATTTCGATTGTGTGTCGAGGCACGCACACAAATGCGAAGCAGCGCCCATGTTAGGAGGTGGCATACCAATTTCTGGGGCTACACGAAAGGACACTTTACGCTCGAGATGCGCTCCAATTTCAGGTTAAAGACGAACACGATTATGGACACGGAAACCAAAAAGCATCGTACGTGTTGTGCATTCTTCAGTGCTTGCCACCAATAGCTGCGGGTGGTGGGGAGACGCTGCTTGTAAATTATATAATCCACTCTTTGGGCCCCGTTGTCTTTTATGTGAGGCGCGTGCTGAGGTTCAGCTTCGGGGTTCCAATGCTAGAATGAGTCACTTCATGAAGCCACTTTTTTTGGCTAATTTTTTACGCAATGTTTAATGTTTTATTTACTTGCACAATTCAATTCAACGACCCAGACGTACGACAACTTTCTTTTCTTTTCTTTGGCTGGTTGAACCTTAAATAGTCGGGTCGCATTTATTGTCACAATTTCCACGCTTTGTTTAACTCTAACACACACACACATACACACACACATGCACCAAAAATTTGTTTAGCCGGCTTTGAGTTTGCTTCAGCATTTTGCACACTTTCGGTTTCAAATTCCACTTACAGATCTTCCGTGCGCGTTTTTGAAGACATATAAAAAGAAACTGAAAACAAAATCGAAACTGAAATCTTTTTTTTTTGTATTTTTTTTGTTTCTGATTTGTTTTTTTAACTGGCTCGTGAACGAGGCATGCGCCAACGACGTCTTTCCGGCTTTGAATGCGGCGCTCGTTTGACACGCGACGCCGGCGCTGAGCATGCCCCAAGTCAAGTCAAGTTAAGTTAAGTCGACTCTCGAGTCTTCAGTCTCCAGTCTTCAGTCTTGAGTTGGGGCTTTGCTCTTTTTCCACTCGCTTGGAGAGGCTGGGACAAAAGACGGAGGTTGTTGGCTTGCGGCGCGAAAGATGCTCAAGCGGAGAGTGAAAACGTTGTAATATTATGTAGTTAATTTGAAAGAGGGAGACAAAGAGCAAGAGGGAAAGGTAGAGAAAGACGTAGAGTAACAGGTAAGAGAAGAAATGGGAGAGTAATCGTATAACCAGAGATTAGTAGAATGACTGCATGAGATTAAATTACCACGCTGTCTGCTTCTTATATTTAGAAATCTTATTACATAACAGTGAACATATATTACAGTTAAAGACTACACCTAATAATCTAGATTATTATTATGATGTTTGCAGCTTATTTATAATCTCAAAATACGTTAACCAGATCCCAAAGGCTCTTTTATGCTATTTAGACAATTATCTACTTAAGTTTAATAATATAACCTCTACTTTAACAAGACATAAAATGCCACATTATTCGAAATTCCCCCTAACTATTGTGATTCCAAAATCTACAGACTGTGACTCAGAGTTGCGGAGAATTACATGCAACTTTTGTTCAAAGATATCTGTGAATTGATTGTTTTTATTACCATTATTTCGAACTTAGCATTCGTAGATCTAATACCACAACCTCTCTCTTGCTGAGCTCCACCCAGCCGGACTGTTCATTCAACCCAATATACAAATACAAATACACAATACAAATTTCAATTAATAACTGAGTTGCATTACCTGCTGATTAATCATTTGTTACAGTTTTTTATAAACTTCATAAGGAGCCAAACTAATTATTGTACAATAGTCGAAGCAAATCTGGGTGCCAAGCCAAGTTAACAAGCCAAATGGCTTAATTATAATTAGCCAACAGCAGCTGCGGGCAACAACAGTCGAGTGTGGTGAACATATTAGTCACATAAATTAAATCGTTGTCCGGAGAGTGAAAGTTGAAGCCAAAAGAGCAGCCAGCTAACTAACTTTGGCCAACTACATGGCTCGAAGACAACAAGACGCTGGCTTTTAAGCGACATTGAGTAATTTTCTGGTCTAGTCAGTCTCAGTAGCTCCCCCAGAGCGCTCCCCCCACGCTGCTTTCTTTTCCAGTAGTCTGAAAGTAACGTAATAATAATTTACACTTTTTTATTGACTTTGAGGCTGTGGCTGCGGCTTTGGCTTTGGCTTTGGCTGAGGCTGAGTGAGGTAACCAACAGCAGATGGCTCTTGGCCCGTTTTGGCGGTCATATTGAAAGCGAAACCATAATCTTAGGATTGTGGGTTGTGTCAGTAAAGTCTGTCATGAGTAAAACGAAGCTGTTGTTACCACTTTCGGATCTATGCCAATGTCTGTCATTCAACCAGACGATGCTGCGTATATTGCCAGTTTTGGCGTGTATTTCAATTTGTTTACACTATATTCGCAGCTTGGCTTTGTTTCGTTTTTGGGGAAGTTTCGCAAATTCAAAGTCGTAGCTTTGGATTCAGATTGATGGATTATGGGTCAATACTATTGTATCCGCTTGCGAGTGACCATGAAAGGTCAAAGTAGGGGCGGCTTTTGCTTTTCGATTGACACATAAATAGTTGTAAATAAATTAGAGATGGGCGCGGTACGAAACTATCGGGGGAATTCCGTTGTTTCCGTGCAATTTGGGACCCAAGCAGCATTGGAAACAGTGTCGAATCTTATAACCAGCATCTTAACTTAATATATCAGCACGTGCAATATAAGTACATAATCTTAATTAATTATAAATATTCTATAAGTATTTAAATGTAACCGAAAAATATTATAATGATATTTGTCAAGTATTAAAGCGTGACATGTGTGCCAATCTCTCTGATAAGTATTATCATAAGTATCTAAGTTATCGAACTTGGAAGAGTATCGATATTGATCGCATAATAAATAAGTAGTGACGAGTAAAGAGGGCGCTTAAGACTACAATATCATTTAAATATATGTTATTAAGAGTGTTGTATGATTATCCTTATTTAAACTTATATTTTTCTCTATCCTTTCAGCTTAAAACAGCAATATGCGTCTCAAGGAGTATCCCGAAATCATTTTGGATGTAATACCGAAGCTGTATGAAAGAAACAGCAAGGTTTTCATTACAAGTCTGTACCGTATAGAGGAGCAAGTGGATCGACTGCCCAAACAGTTCTGTAAGATGTACACTACTCACACACTGGCCACCCAACTGCTAAGTTATCTACGCGCTCGTTCGGCCAACATTTCGGAGAAAGATTTCCAGATACTCAAGGATGGGGAACCCTTTAAGCTGCGCCTCAGCGATGGCAAATGTTTGGAGTTGATGCTCTGTGCCGGCAATGAGATCGGAAATAGTCTGATGCTGCTAATTCGCAAAATAAAGGGAGGAAGATTGCTTTACTACTATTCAGCTGTACAGCAGGATGATCTCTGGCGATTGATGGGCAATGACACCTATCAGAATTGGATTGCGCAGGGCACCGATGAGCTCTTTTTGAACCTAGAGGCGGCGGATCAACCGTTTGTACATGTCGATTTCGATGAGGTCGCCATGTCCATATCTAACTATGACCATGGCGCGACTCTGCTCAAATTGCCCCTCTTTGGCTACGAGTACCTCATGAGAAGACTGGCCCAAACCTATACGTTAAGTGGTCATATCGAGCTGGCGGGCAACTTCCCGGAGAGCTATCGCCATTTGAGCCCGGATCTGCAACGTTTTCGGCAGCCCGATTACAAAGTAACTGTAAGGATTGTCCCTTCCTGTGAGGACAATACCAGCAGGGAATCTTTTGAACTGAAAAGAGAATATCCATTGAGCAAACTTGGATGGTCACCAGTGCCCAATCGAATGAATCTCATCCAGCTTTGCAGCCTCCTCCGTCCGCTACACATAAGGGGAATTGTTGGCTATAAAGCTGCGAAGAATGTGCCTCCAGTGCCTGAGTATCTCAAACGCTACAAATTGAAGTTTTCGCCGAGATCCAAAGGCTTGGCAGAAGAAATTGAAATTCCGGAAACTCAACTACCATCTGGATCTGGTGTTGGGACTGCAGTAGCTGAAAAGACGGCCAAAACTCCTTCAAGTGGTACAAAGGTTCGTAAGAGACCATTGGTTATTTCTAAAAAACGAAAGCTTGCATTTGTCTATGATGATGATGATGATTAGGATTCGCTAGAAGAATTACTGTGCTTAGTCTACCCATTGCTTGTAATGCTAGTATTCTGATGAATCCTCAATCTTTATACCTTATTATGATCTTTTGGTTTTTACTTATGAACTTAATGAAGAGATTAATATATTTATTAACTAGTTCTTAATGCAAAATAAGCTATTATTAAACTATTCTATTATAACTAACCAATCATTAACTCTAACTAATTAAAATTTTATTTTAAATCAGCGTACACGTAAGGGATTTAAGTGTAAGGAGCAGCTACCATTGCTACCAGCAGATACCACTTAGAATATACTAATAGGGCATGAACAATCGGTAATGGTCCTGCTCCGTTTTATAGCAGTGCTCAAGGATGCCCTTATCAGTACCATGGTAAAGTGATCTCTTCACAGAGACTTCCATGTTCTCTATGTCTATCTTCACGGAGTCTTTTGTGTTCTCTGTGTCCTGATCGGTAGAAGAGAGCATCTGTTCCTTAACCTTGTCAATTATTTTGTCCACTGGGATAAAGACAAGTTTACTATTCTGCAAAAAGGAAAGCGCCTGCAATACATTCTGATTTACTGTGTCCTTAGCCATTGGAGGAGGATCACGAGAAAGCGAGTAATGAGTAATCCCCGAACTGGGTGGTGATTTTGGCACGGAGCGTCGTAGCTGCACACGGAAGGAATTTAGGTGTAAGGAGATGTAGTTACTTGATACCACTTAGAAATTACCAAATTGGGTATGAACAACCGGTAATAGTCCTGCTCCTCTCCATGGTAGTAATCAAAGATGCCCATATCAGCAATAAAGTCAAGTGACATCTTTACAGAGTCTTCTATGTTCTCTATGTCTATGTCCTGGACGTTAGAAGAGCGCATCTGTTCCTTAACCCGGTCCACTATTTTGTTAAGTGGTATATAGACAAGATCACCTTTCTGAAGAAAAGAAAGCGCCTGCTTCACATGCTTGTTAAATGTACCCTCAATATCTGTTGGATTCTCCATATTTTGATAGAAATAAGTAATCACAATTTGTGGGTTTTAAAAAGTAATAATTTGTAGCTTTTACTTTGAGCGTTGCTATAAAACGTAAATCGAATGATAAAAGTTATTCTACAAAAGTTATACACAAGCAATGTAGACATAATAAAGCCTACTTAGTAGAAGTTTTAAAATCTTTCCTCAATTTGAAATATTATATTCAATATTGAAAATCTAAAATGAATCGTTTGATATCGCAGTATTCGTATGTAGAGACTATTCCTCAACGAAGGAGGCTTTCCTTGATTTATTTTTAATATTTATAGCCTGATCCTAGTTAGTTTTATAATTCTAATATAATCTTTAATCCTTATACTTTCTTTCTTATTATATACTATCTTATACTTATGAATTTAGTAAAGAGAAATGTCAATTGGATTTTATTATTAAATTTATTTCTATTTAAACTTTTCATTTTATTAAAACTAGTTTAAGCTGCCAAAAATTTGTATGCAAATTTTTATTAAAAAAAAATAAAATCATATAAAAATAAAAAATTTAAAAAGAAATATTATGTGTTTAATTTTGTATTTAAAGCATTTACTCGTGTATGTATTTCTCTTTCAACTTTAGGTTTAACATGCCGTAAAGCGTGTAGTTATTAATAAGATTTAAGGACCTACCCCGTCCTTTTCAACAGCTCTAGCATTATATTTGAATACTCACATGAATCGGTGTATAAAACAGTAAATGCATAGTCCAACTGGCGCATTTAATATTAATAACAGGTTCGGTCCGGGTCCAATTCATGTTTGCGTAAAAAGGTTGTTAAAATTATTATGAAATGCCTGTTGGCATGCAAGAAGTATTCCTCATACCCCGCAGTCCGCAGTTCGCAGTCCTTAGTCCGCATTCCCTTCTCTGTCCTACCACAACCGGGTGGACAAATGAGCACTTATCAACGTGTAATGAAATATGGCACATGTGTTCCCATACGGCACTTATGAATGGCATCCTTTTTGGCATCAGTCGCAGTAGTTGGCGTCTTTGTTCGGCTGGCAGCCTTTTGTAGTGCTCTGGCATGATATATGAATAATGTTGATGGTCAGGATGATGATACAGGAGCCGGCCTGTGTGTGTGTGTATGTGTTTGTGTGTCTCTGTCTCATTTATTACATTTTGGCTTTTTGACAGATTGCTAAGCGTAGTAACCGTTTCCGCACTAATTTCCGTGTCCTGCAACTATTCCGACATCGTTGTCGTTGTCGTTATCGTTGTCCTCATGCTCATCATCGTTGTCGTCTGGCGCATTAAAAGCCAAAAGCAAATTACTCATCACATCAACGGTCAGCAGCGCTGCTTTTTATATATGCCATGCACAGGGATTTTAATAAATCGTCCGAGTCCGAGGATACTCCCTTAGTCCTTTCTTTGGTCTCTGCTCTTGCTTTGCACTGTTTTTATTAGTTTGTCAATAAAGTGCCAAAAGACGTTGATTATGATCGCTACTGCCCTTGTCCATTGGATTGGCTTTTGCCCATTGCCTTATGAATTTTGCTTATGACCTGCAGGCTGAGACCATTTTAGGCTGCAGACATACGAGTATCCTTTGCCTTTCCGTTTGCTATCATTCCTGTAATCATCAGCTCGTGCAGAGACCAGATACTTTTATATAAGCACTTTACACTAAACTTAAGAAGCAGTAAGTTGAAGTTTACTGAATTACTGAATAACACATACATTTAATCCATAGATTGTAAATAACATAACCCTGCAAATACATATAAAATACAACTACGATCACGAATATAATAGACTATGGTTTGTTCCCACATGTACAAACTGAAGACTAGCTGTTAAAACCCCTGCATCTATGACTACCCATAAAAACACTCAAGCCAAAATATGTACACTTATAAGTAAATTTTAAACTGTATAATAATATTAATAAACATTGTATATAAATAAAATAATAAAAAAAGATAAATGGAGTTGTTATTTGTTACTAAATTATGCAGCGGTATATTGACACCTCCAATAAATGGGTCATCCTATAAGAATGCCGCAGAATTTATTTATAAATATATAACAGAACTTAGCAGCACTTCAACAGCGTGATAACAGAAGGATAACAGAATTTTAACAGCATGTTAAGGGCAATGTTTGTGTAACATTATGTTAGCTCACTGTTAAATTGCTGTTAACTTACTGTCAGCCTTCTAGTTAGTCCTGATTCCTACGAGTACAGAAATGTATGGATTTTCGAAATCCTTAAGGATTTGGCCAAGTTATAGCTAAAAGGATGCCGCAAAATTTTGTGGCTAAGATCAGCAGCCCAAAAGTAAGCAACAAATACTTTGAATTTCTGCACAAATGGAAATAAGGGTTTGTAGTAGCTCGCATTCAGCCATATCCTTGCAGATTTTGACAGGACCTTGTGCGTTAGGATCGTAAGGACCTACTTTATCGATTGGCATTCAAGGATTATGGGGTCATCTAAGGACCATCGACTTGTAAATTTTCAGTCCGAGGGCGAAAGAAATCGTGCCCAAAATACAAAATACTCAATATCTTGGGAACTACAAGGACGAATTTAATGTCCTTTGGCCAGTTGGTAGCCCTGATAATGCCAAGTTGTCTGACACAGGACTCGTCAGGATACGCAAGGATTCGGCCGAGATATCGCCACTTTTCTGTATAAAGAAAAGTACGTATTTCTCAGCTCCTGTAAGGATATTCGTCCTTTGGGTTATATATCCGGGTTTGACAGGATAAGTCCTATCTTTTTGCCAAAGGACATCAAAATCGTCCTTGAAATGACCGAGTTACAGGCGATCTTGTGATTTTAGATCCTTTTTGCTGACCTACCCCCTTGCAAAAAAATGAAGTGTTTTTTTCGGTGAAATCCTGGAAATCCTTGAATGCCAATCGTTAGTCCTGATTCCTACGAGTACAGAAATGTATGGGTTTTCAAAATCCTTAAGGATTTGGCCAAGTTATAGCTAATAATATGCCGCAAGGTTTTGTTGCTCAGCAGCTTGTAAGATCAGCAGCCCAAGAGTATGCAACAAATATTTTGAATTTCTGCACAAATGGAAATACGGGTTTCTAGTAGCTCGCATTCAGCCATATCCTTGCAGATTTTGACAGGACCTTGTGCGTTAGGATCGTAAGGACCTACTCTATCGATTGGCATTCAAGGATTATGGGGTCATCTAAGGACCATCGACTTGTAAATTTTCAGTCCGAGGGCGAAAGGAATCGTGCCCAAAATACAAAATACTCAATATCTTGGGAACTACAAGGACGAATCTAATGTCCTTTGGCCAGTTGGTAGCCCTGATAATGCCAAGTTGTCTGACACAGGACTCGTCAGGATATACAAGGATTCGGCCGAGATATCGCCACTTTTCTGTATACAGAAAAGTACGTATTTCTCAGCTCCTGTAAGGATATTCGTCCTTTGGGTTATATATCCGGGTTTGACAGGATAAGTCCTATCTTTTTGCCAAAGGACATCAAAATCGTCCTTGAAATGACCGAGTTACAGGCGATCTTGTGATTTTAGATCCTTTTTGCTGACCTACCCCCTTGCAAAAAAATGAAGTGTTTTTTTCGGTGAAATCCTGGAAATCCTTGAATGCCAATCGTTAGTCCTGATTCCTACGAGTACAGAAATGTATGGGTTTTCAAAATCCTTAAGGATTTGGCCAAGTTATAGCTAATAATATGCCGCAAGGTTTTGTTGCTCAGCAGCTTGTAAGATCAGCAGCCCAAGAGTATACAACAAATATTTTGAATTTCTGCACAAATGGAAATAAGGGTTTGTAGTAGCTCGCATTCAGCCATATCCTTGCAGATTTTGACAGGACCTTGTGCGTTAGGATCGTAAGGACCTACTCTATCGATTGGCATTCAAGGATTATGGGGTCATCTAAGGACCATCGACTTGTAAATTTTCAGTCCGAGGGCGAAAGGAATCGTGCCCAAAATACAAAATACTCAATATCTTGGGAACTACAAGGACGAATCTAATGTCCTTTGGCCAGTTGGTAGCCCTGATAATGCCAAGTTGTCTGACACAGGACTCGTCAGGATACACAAGGATTCGGCCGAGATATCGCCACTTTTCTGTATACAGAAAAGTACGTATTTCTCAGCTCCTGTAAGGATATTCGTCCTTTGGGTTATATATCCGGGTTCGACAGGATAAGTGCTATCTTTTTGCCAAAGGACATCAAAATCGTCCTTGAAATGACCGAGTTACAGGCGATCTTGTGATTTTAGATCCTTTTTGCTGACCTACCCCCTTGCAAAAAAATGAAGTGTTTTTTTCGGTGAAATCCTGGAAATCCTTGAATGCCAATCGTTAGTCCTGATTCCTACGAGTACAGAAATGTATGGGTTTTCAAAATCCTTAAGGATTTGGCCAAGTTATAGCTAATAATATGCCGCAAGGTTTTGTTGCTCAGCAGCTTGTAAGATCAGCAGCCCAAGAGTATACAACAAATATTTTGAATTTCTGCACAAATGGAAATAAGGGTTTGTAGTAGCTCGCATTCAGCCATATCCTTGCAGATTTTGACAGGACCTTGTGCGTTAGGATCGTAAGGACCTACTCTATCGATTGGCATTCAAGGATTATGGGGTCATCTAAGGACCATCGACTTGTAAATTTTCAGTCCGAGGGCGAAAGGAATCGTGCCCAAAATACAAAATACTCAATATCTTGGGAACTACAAGGACGAATCTAATGTCCTTTGGCCAGTTGGTAGCCCTGATAATGCCAAGTTGTCTGACACAGGACTCGTCAGGATACACAAGGATTCGGCCGAGATATCGCCACTTTTCTGTATACAGAAAAGTACGTATTTCTCAGCTCCTGTAAGGATATTCGTCCTTTGGGTTATATATCCGGGTTTGACAGGATAAGTCCTATCTTTTTGCCAAAGGACATCAAAATCGTCCTTGAAATGACCGAGTTACAGGCGATCTTGTGATTTTAGATCCTTTTTGCTGACCTACCCCCTTGCAAAAAAATGAAGTGTTTTTTTCGGTGAAATCCTGGAAATCCTTGAATGCCAATCGTTAGTCCTGATTCCTACGAGTACAGAAATGTATGGGTTTTCAAAATCCTTAAGGATTTGGCCAAGTTATAGCTAATAATATGCCGCAAGGTTTTGTTGCTCAGCAGCTTGTAAGATCAGCAGCCCAAGAGTATACAACAAATATTTTGAATTTCTGCACAAATGGAAATAAGGGTTTGTAGTAGCTCGCATTCAGCCATATCCTTGCAGATTTTGACAGGACCTTGTGCGTTAGGATCGTAAGGACCTACTCTATCGATTGGCATTCAAGGATTATGGGGTCATCTAAGGACCATCGACTTGTAAATTTTCAGTCCGAGGGCGAAAGGAATCGTGCCCAAAATACAAAATACTCAATATCTTGGGAACTACAAGGACGAATCTAATGTCCTTTGGCCAGTTGGTAGCCCTGATAATGCCAAGTTGTCTGACACAGGACTCGTCAGGATATACAAGGATTCGGCCGAGATATCGCCACTTTTCTGTATACAGAAAAGTACGTATTTCTCAGCTCCTGTAAGGATATTCGTCCTTTGGGTTATATATCCGGGTTCGACAGGATAAGTCCTATCTTTTTGCCAAAGGACATCAAAATCGTCCTTGAAATGACCGAGTTACAGGCGATCTTGTGATTTTAGATCCTTTTTGCTGACCTACCCCCTTGCAAAAAAATGAAGTGTTTTTTTCGGTGAAATCCTGGAAATCCTTGAATGCCAATCGTTAGTCCTGATTCCTACGAGTACAGAAATGTATGGGTTTTCAAAATCCTTAAGGATTTGGCCAAGTTATAGCTAATAATATGCCGCAAGGTTTTGTTGCTCAGCAGCTTGTAAGATCAGCAGCCCAAGAGTATACAACAAATATTTTGAATTTCTGCACAAATGGAAATAAGGGTTTGTAGTAGCTCGCATTCAGCCATATCCTTGCAGATTTTGACAGGACCTTGTGCGTTAGGATCGTAAGGACCTACTCTATCGATTGGCATTCAAGGATTATGGGGTCATCTAAGGACCATCGACTTGTAAATTTTCAGTCCGAGGGCGAAAGGAATCGTGCCCAAAATACAAAATACTCAATATCTTGGGAACTACAAGGACGAATCTAATGTCCTTTGGCCAGTTGGTAGCCCTGATAATGCCAAGTTGTCTGACACAGGACTCGTCAGGATATACAAGGATTCGGCCGAGATATCGCCACTTTTCTGTATACAGAAAAGTACGTATTTCTCAGCTCCTGTAAGGATATTCGTCCTTTGGGTTATATATCCGGGTTCGACAGGATAAGTGCTATCTTTTTGCCAAAGGACATCAAAATCGTCCTTGAAATGACCGAGTTACAGGCGATCTTGTGATTTTAGATCCTTTTTGCTGACCTACCCCCTTGCAAAAAAATGAAGTGTTTTTTTCGGTGAAATCCTGGAAATCCTTGAATGCCAATCGTTAGTCCTGATTCCTACGAGTACAGAAATGTATGGGTTTTCAAAATCCTTAAGGATTTGGCCAAGTTATAGCTAATAATATGCCGCAAGGTTTTGTTGCTCAGCAGCTTGTAAGATCAGCAGCCCAAGAGTATACAACAAATATTTTGAATTTCTGCACAAATGGAAATAAGGGTTTGTAGTAGCTCGCATTCAGCCATATCCTTGCAGATTTTGACAGGACCTTGTGCGTTAGGATCGTAAGGACCTACTCTATCGATTGGCATTCAAGGATTATGGGGTCATCTAAGGACCATCGACTTGTAAATTTTCAGTCCGAGGGCGAAAGGAATCGTGCCCAAAATACAAAATACTCAATATCTTGGGAACTACAAGGACGAATCTAATGTCCTTTGGCCAGTTGGTAGCCCTGATAATGCCAAGTTGTCTGACACAGGACTCGTCAGGATATACAAGGATTCGGCCGAGATATCGCCACTTTTCTGTATACAGAAAAGTACGTATTTCTCAGCTCCTGTAAGGATATTCGTCCTTTGGGTTATATATCCGGGTTCGACAGGATAAGTGCTATCTTTTTGCCAAAGGACATCAAAATCGTCCTTGAAATGACCGAGTTACAGGCGATCTTGTGATTTTAGATCCTTTTTGCTGACCTACCCCCTTGCAAAAAAATGAAGTGTTTTTTTCGGTGAAATCCTGGAAATCCTTGAATGCCAATCGTTAGTCCTGATTCCTACGAGTACAGAAATGTATGGGTTTTCAAAATCCTTAAGGATTTGGCCAAGTTATAGCTAATAATATGCCGCAAGGTTTTGTTGCTCAGCAGCTTGTAAGATCAGCAGCCCAAGAGTATACAACAAATATTTTGAATTTCTGCACAAATGGAAATAAGGGTTTGTAGTAGCTCGCATTCAGCCATATCCTTGCAGATTTTGACAGGACCTTGTGCGTTAGGATCGTAAGGACCTACTCTATCGATTGGCATTCAAGGATTATGGGGTCATCTAAGGACCATCGACTTGTAAATTTTCAGTCCGAGGGCGAAAGGAATCGTGCCCAAAATACAAAATACTCAATATCTTGGGAACTACAAGGACGAATCTAATGTCCTTTGGCCAGTTGGTAGCCCTGATAATGTCAAGTTGTCTGACACAGGACTCGTCAGGATATGCAAGGATTCGGCCGAGATATCGCCACTTTTCTGTATACAGAAAAGTACGTATTTCTCAGCTCCTGTAAGGATATTCGTCCTTTGGGTTATATATCCGGGTTCGACAGGATAAGTGCTATCTTTTTGCCAAAGGACATCAAAATCGTCCTTGAAATGACCGAGTTACAGGCGATCTTGTGATTTTAGATCCTTTTTGCTGACCTACCCCCTTGCAAAAAAATGAAGTGTTTTTTTCGGTGAAATCCTGGAAATCCTTGAATGCCAATCGTTAGTCCTGATTCCTACGAGTACAGAAATGTATGGGTTTTCAAAATCCTTAAGGATTTGGCCAAGTTATAGCTAATAATATGCCGCAAGGTTTTGTTGCTCAGCAGCTTGTAAGATCAGCAGCCCAAGAGTATACAACAAATATTTTGAATTTCTGCACAAATGGAAATAAGGGTTTGTAGTAGCTCGCATTCAGCCATATCCTTGCAGATTTTGACAGGACCTTGTGCGTTAGGATCGTAAGGACCTACTCTATCGATTGGCATTCAAGGATTATGGGGTCATCTAAGGACCATCGACTTGTAAATTTTCAGTCCGAGGGCGAAAGGAATCGTGCCCAAAATACAAAATACTCAATATCTTGGGAACTACAAGGACGAATCTAATGTCCTTTGGCCAGTTGGTAGCCCTGATAATGCCAAGTTGTCTGACACAGGACTCGTCAGGATATACAAGGATTCGGCCGAGATATCGCCACTTTTCTGTATACAGAAAAGTACGTATTTCTCAGCTCCTGTAAGGATATTCGTCCTTTGGGTTATATATCCGGGTTCGACAGGATAAGTGCTATCTTTTTGCCAAAGGACATCAAAATCGTCCTTGAAATGACCGAGTTACAGGCGATCTTGTGATTTTAGATCCTTTTTGCTGACCTACCCCCTTGCAAAAAAATGAAGTGTTTTTTTCGGTGAAATCCTGGAAATCCTTGAATGCCAATCGTTAGTCCTGATTCCTACGAGTACAGAAATGTATGGGTTTTCAAAATCCTTAAGGATTTGGCCAAGTTATAGCTAATAATATGCCGCAAGGTTTTGTTGCTCAGCAGCTTGTAAGATCAGCAGCCCAAGAGTATACAACAAATATTTTGAATTTCTGCACAAATGGAAATAAGGGTTTGTAGTAGCTCGCATTCAGCCATATCCTTGCAGATTTTGACAGGACCTTGTGCGTTAGGATCGTAAGGACCTACTCTATCGATTGGCATTCAAGGATTATGGGGTCATCTAAGGACCATCGACTTGTAAATTTTCAGTCCGAGGGCGAAAGGAATCGTGCCCAAAATACAAAATACTCAATATCTTGGGAACTACAAGGACGAATCTAATGTCCTTTGGCCAGTTGGTAGCCCTGATAATGCCAAGTTGTCTGACACAGGACTCGTCAGGATATACAAGGATTCGGCCGAGATATCGCCACTTTTCTGTATACAGAAAAGTACGTATTTCTCAGCTCCTGTAAGGATATTCGTCCTTTGGGTTATATATCCGGGTTCGACAGGATAAGTGCTATCTTTTTGCCAAAGGACATCAAAATCGTCCTTGAAATGACCGAGTTACAGGCGATCTTGTGATTTTAGATCCTTTTTGCTGACCTACCCCCTTGCAAAAAAATGAAGTGTTTTTTTCGGTGAAATCCTGGAAATCCTTGAATGCCAATCGTTAGTCCTGATTCCTACGAGTACAGAAGTGTATGGGTTTTCAAAATCCTTAAGGATTTGGCCAAGTTATAGCTAATAATATGCCGCAAGGTTTTGTTGCTCAGCAGCTTGTAAGATCAGCAGCCCAAGAGTATACAACAAATATTTTGAATTTCTGCACAAATGGAAATAAGGGTTTGTAGTAGCTCGCATTCAGCCATATCCTTGCAGATTTTGACAGGACCTTGTGCGTTAGGATCGTAAGGACCTACTCTATCGATTGGCATTCAAGGATTATGGGGTCATCTAAGGACCATCGACTTGTAAATTTTCAGTCCGAGGGCGAAAGGAATCGTGCCCAAAATACAAAATACTCAATATCTTGGGAACTACAAGGACGAATCTAATGTCCTTTGGCCAGTTGGTAGCCCTGATAATGCCAAGTTGTCTGACACAGGACTCGTCAGGATACGCAAGGATACGGCCGAGATATCGCTACTTTTCTATATACAGAAAAGTACGTATTTCTCAGCTCCTGTAAGGATATTCGTCCTTTGGGTTATATATCCGGGTTCGACAGGATAAGTGCTATCTTTTTGCCAAAGGACATCAAAATCGTCCTTGAAATGACCGAGTTACAGGCGATCTTGTGATTTTAGATCCTTTTTGCTGACCTACCCCCTTGCAAAAAAATGAAGTGTTTTTTTCGGTGAAATCCTGGAAATCCTTGAATGCCAATCGTTAGTCCTGATTCCTACGAGTACAGAAATGTATGGGTTTTCAAAATCCTTAAGGATTTGGCCAAGTTATAGCTAATAATATGCCGCAAGGTTTTGTTGCTCAGCAGCTTGTAAGATCAGCAGCCCAAGAGTATACAACAAATATTTTGAATTTCTGCACAAATGGAAATAAGGGTTTGTAGTAGCTCGCATTCAGCCATATCCTTGCAGATTTTGACAGGACCTTGTGCGTTAGGATCGTAAGGACCTACTCTATCGATTGGCATTCAAGGATTATGGGGTCATCTAAGGACCATCGACTTGTAAATTTTCAGTCCGAGGGCGAAAGGAATCGTGCCCAAAATACAAAATACTCAATATCTTGGGAACTACAAGGACGAATCTAATGTCCTTTGGCCAGTTGGTAGCCCTGATAATGCCAAGTTGTCTGACACAGGACTCGTCAGGATATACAAGGATTCGGCCGAGATATCGCCACTTTTCTGTATACAGAAAAGTACGTATTTCTCAGCTCCTGTAAGGATATTCGTCCTTTGGGTTATATATCCGGGTTCGACAGGATAAGTGCTATCTTTTTGCCAAAGGACATCAAAATCGTCCTTGAAATGACCGAGTTACAGGCGATCTTGTGATTTTAGATCCTTTTTGCTGACCTACCCCCTTGCAAAAAAATGAAGTGTTTTTTTCGGTGAAATCCTGGAAATCCTTGAATGCCAATCGTTAGTCCTGATTCCTACGAGTACAGAAATGTATGGGTTTTCGAAATCCTTAAGGATTTGGCCGAGCTATAGCTAAAAGGATGCCGCAAGATTTTGTGGCTAAGATCAGCAGCCCAAAAGTAAGCAACAAATATTTTGAATTTCTGCACACACATTTTTAAATTCCGATTTATTTTAGATGTGTAGTATTGGTTTTAAATTAGTATATTGCTACCTTCTTGGCAGCTTAACCTAATTATACATTTATAAAAAGAGATGTGACTATCTTATAATATAGTGATACATACTAATTATTTACATTATTTTGCTACTTATATATTTACAAAAAGGACTTAAGAAATTCTTCTGGCAGGAAGATTGTGTGGATGCAGTTTTTTCAGACGTCTTCTGCCTCGATACCTCAATAGGCGTTGGGCAAGCGCATTTGGGTGGGAGGACAATTTTTGTCGGTAGTTTCTTCTCATTATTTGAATTGGTAATTCACTATCAAGCCGAAAATTTATTCTGAAAATAAAAAGTGCTCCCATTTTTACAGTTTTCATAAATAATAAAGCGAATAAGTAAGAATTACATTTTTGATAGAATATTTCATATTAATTTAACTTGTGCAATACTACCTTTTTGGCAGCTTAAACTAGTTGTACATACGATCCGCAGGGATACGGCCGAGATATGGCAAATTTATAACAGTTTCTACATATCTACTGCCGCTTACAATACGCTCTTTGTATGCGCACCCCTGATGACCAAGCTAACCTTATCATAGACACGCGTCAGCTCCGCTTCGCTCAGCTCCGCTCCGTCTCTGTGTCTGTGTCCGCGCGCCCTTAAGATGTTGAAATTTTTGAGGCAAGCAGTGTTGCAAGGCGTAGGGGAATGAGACGCATGTTCCACGACAAGTTTCTCACATTTGTGTGCAAGGCGGGAGAGGTGAAGAGTGTTGCCCTCTGTGTGCACTTTGTAATGAATTTTTAATGTATCCTTGCTGCAGTGTATTTTACAACATATCCAAGACCCCACCTACTTGGGGAACGGTTGTGGGCTTATCCAGCGTTTCTGTGTAATGAAATTAATTTTTTGCTACTTTATGCTGAAAGCCAATTACTTTCAAAACCCCAACACATGCGACTATAATTATGCTTAATTTATAATTGAATTATTTTTAAGTGGCTTTCAAGTGTCGCATACTTAGTCAATCAAGTTAGATACTTTTAATTGAAACATATTCTGCTTAATTAGTATTCTTTGAGAGTAAGAGAATGTACATAGCTATTTAAGACCATTCATTTAACTGATTAACCAATAATTAAAATGTTGAATTAAGCCGTGACTTTTCTTTCAATGAACTGAATGTACAAATTTAAATACTGAATAGTATGACATTAGGAAAAGAAAGGTATCTTCGTCGTGCAGCAGATATATATATCCTCACGGCAATGTTATTTATACAAAAAACTCAATTTCCCACCGATTCTTTCTATGGCAGCTATATTCAAACTTGATACGATTAAAGCAAACTATATAAAGTATTATAGAAATTGCAATTGCTATACATACTAGAAGCTGGCTTAAATCTGATTAAATCTTCACTTTAATGTAAACTGCTTAACCTCTTCAATTCCACACTATTTACTGCCTTTGAAAACCGCAGTCAGTTAATTAACTTTAATTTACAGAAAATTGCCAAATGCCAGCGCCCAAATGTTGCCGATTTCTATAATTCTAATAATTAGAATTGAGGGGCGTTTCTATTGTTGTTGTTATTGCCATTGTGGTGAAGTTGGCACCTGGTTTGGGTGTATAATAAAATTGCCAATGTATGACAATAGCAGCCCCCAATCGATGCTCCCCTCTTCGCCAGTTGCTGCTGGCAGGTGTTGAACCAAAAGTAATTATCATAAACTAGATGGTGCTTGGGGTGGGCGGCCTATTGATTAGTTTGGCTTAAAACCTAATTGAAAACTTGTAAGTATTCGGCGAGAGCCAGTTGACAGACTGTTGGCCTGACCTGGCCGGCCGGACAATGAGCCGCAAATGCGACACGCGCTGACGCTCAAATGTCAAATTAGATTCGCCAGTAGCTTGTAAGCGATAACCAGTCAGCCATGGCGGCACACGTTCAGATTTACAGAACGCAATTCAAATTAAATATGCCAGCAATTTGCCAGGCTCCTTTTGATTGACAGCCGCATGGTGCGATTGACGGCGGAAACGGATGTGTTGTATCGTGGCGTCCAGGTTACAATTATTATAGTATGGCAGGCCAGCCGTTCTATCGACGTGGTCGTCATCATCAACGCCCGCTTAAGCCGTTAATAACATATCATTTTTGTGACATGCCACTGAACCGTATCCGTGCCCCGTATCCTGTTACCGGGTCGCGTGCAGCAGTGCAGCAATTATGAGCATTTAATCCGCGACCACAAAAACTACAAATTGGGTTAGGCAGCATAATTCGATGGTTAAGTGGCCAGCAATCAACCCCCTGCCACCCTGCCACCACCCACAGCGAGGGTTGAAGATCGGCCTTAGAAATTTGAATACTGACAGAGAATCAGGAGATGGTCATTATAAAATCCCAGTTGTGGGAATAAAATTCAGGCAACCGCGTTTGCTTTAAGGCCAATTTGTATTGCATAAGTAAATTTCATCACAAATCTTTTATTTATATATACAAGTAGCATATTTTGTATGCTAGGATAAAATTTAAAGCTATTTAGTGGATTAAATGAAACCTACGAGTAATATTGATTTGTCATAGAGATTTTGTTAAAATTTTCAAATAAAAGAAACGTTTCAATCAAGAAACTAAAAAAAAGATACATGCACATTGTACACCTTTATAAGATCAACACCCGATCTAGATACATCCAACTTGGTATGGCAGATTAACTTTCCCACACAAAAAATCAGATGTCTTTCAATGCAAGACAAGGAGGGTACTTGTAAGGTGTTATAATTTCCACCCGATAAGTATGCAGTATCAACTTAGTGTTCATATTTTGCGCAAACTGACAACTAGATGGCGCCACTTAAAGCGCCACGATATAAGCAACCAGTAAAATGAACTTTATTTAACTAATTAAAATTTAGACTTAAATGAACGAGTTTGTTTCTTTAGATATCATTTGACGAGCCACGGCTGCGTATCTGTATACGGGAGGAGCAGCTACAACTTATCATATACTAATTGGGTATGAACAATCGGTAATGGTCTTGCTCTTTCATATAGCAGTGCTCAAGGATGCCCTTATCAGAACCATGGTAAAGAGACCTCTTCACAGAGACTTCTATGTTATCTGTGTCCTGTTCGGTAGAAGAGAGCATCTGTTCCTTAACCTTGTCAATTATTTTATCCACTGGGATAAAGATAAGTTCATGATTCTGCAAAACAGTAAGCGCCTGCAACACATTCTGATTCACTGTGTCCTTAGCCTGTGGAGGAGGACGAGCAAAAAGCGTGTAGTGCGTAATTCCCGAAGTGTGTGGTGATTTTGGCTTGGAGTGCCGTCGTAGCTGTATACGGGAGAAATTTAAGTGTAAGGAGATGCAGCTACTTGATGCCACTTAGAAATTACCAAATTGGGATTAAACAATCGATAATAGTCCTGATTCTCTCCACGGAAGTAATCATAGATGCCCATATTGACATGAGTCTCAATTATCGCCTTCACAAAGTCTTCTATTTTCTCTATGTCTATGCCCTTATCGTCAGAAGTGCGTAATTGTTCCTTAACCCGGTCAAGTAGTTTCTTCATTGGGATATAGACAAGATCACCGTCCTGTAGAAAAGAAAGTGCCTGAGTCACTTGCTTATTCATTATGCGCAGAGTAAGTGAATCCATATTTTGTTAGTAATTAGTAATCACAAATTTTGGGTTGTATAAAAAGTCGTAATTTTTAACTTTTACTTTGAGCTCTGCTCGTAAACGTAAAACGAATGATAAAAGTTATTCTACAAAAGTTATACACAAGCAATGTACACATAAATAAGCCTACTGGGAAGAAGTTTTAAAAATCTTTCTTAATTCGAAACATTTTAAGAAAATTTCAACATCTGAAATTAATTACTTTCGATTGCCCAACTACTAGTTCATATGTAGACACTAATCCTCAGCCAAGCAGGTTTCCGTATTGTTATTGTTTTAGTTTTAGCCAGCATTTCTGTTCGCAGTTTCTACAAGTTTTTTGTTGAAAATTTTTATTTGTTTTTCATATATATTTTTTTGTGCATTTTGTTGTTGTTTATAATTCATCTTACATATATTTATGCGTGTTTATTTCATTTACATATATACTTTCGTCTTATGAACATATTCATGAGATCATAGTGATATTATATATTAAAATATTACAGCATAGTATATAATGTACAAGTTATATGTATATCGTGTTTCGCTTCTGCTTTACACAAAGAAAAAATATTGAAATATGATATATTAAAAATGATGGGGCTTAATTTCTAATCATAACTGAACTTAAGTTAAAATATGTGTTCATCGCAGCACTCAATTACAAAAGTTGGCAGCGCATTTAACACACATTTTTTACACTTTACTGTTTTGGCACCAACAATTTATACAAAATGGCATTTGATTTTTGCGCTATATACAATTACGAATTACTTAATTTTAATTTAAACGGAAGTCGCATGGGTAAAAATAAACAAATTTTCGCTATGTGATTTATATGTTTTTTGTTTTTTTTGTTTCTTGCTTTTCTGCCTTGTTTCAGTTTATGGCAACCAAAAATCTTGTTGACTTTTGGGCGCGCGGCCACAAAACTTTACCGAGATCATTGTGAAAACTAATTAGAATGAACCAGGGCAAAGTTTATTGCATTACCAATTCAAAAATTGGCATATCAAATATGCGTCTGGTTCACTTTAGAAAAATTTACAAAGAATTTCATTGAGTTTTTGTTTGGGGGGTATGTGGAATAGTTGTTTACAAATTAAGTGTATTGTATTTAAAAATACGTAAGAAAACAAATCATAATAAACAAAATTTGTTCTACTTTTGCTGCTTGCTGCTTTCATATTAACTAGTGTATGTGGGATATTATTCATCTGTTGAATTGATTAACCCTTAGGCTACAAAGAATATTGCGCTATTTACAATGCACTAAAATATCATACATAAATATAGTATGATATATATATACTTAAAATCGAAGTTTGTGTCAAGTGACAAGCAGAAAACTACACAATTAACTTATGGCTAACAAATGTAAACTAAAACGCTTGGCGCTCCTAACGGTTAACTGTTACATAATTTATGCCTAAGTTACACATTTCTCATCGCGTTTAATGCAAGTAAAAAATTGTTGATGTAAATGATATTAAAAAATCCATGAGATCAATGCGATTTTTGGGAATAGTTTTTGTTATATTTTTTGTGTTTTGTTTTGTTTCTTGTGTGTTTTTAATTTCCTTACTATTTTTCACTGTTCGATTAGCATTGAAACGTCAAGAAATTTGGCAAAAATGTTATTGAAATTCGCCAAAAAAAAAATATATAATATATATATATATTTATATATATTTGTATATCATTTGAATTTCTGCATATTGACTTTTGACTTTGGCTAGCTGTGGAGATCAATTGAGTGGCGCCCTTGCTGTTCTATAAATTTCCAGTTAAGAGATCATTCAACGTTGGCTTTGAGAGTTAACCAAAAGTATACTTGAAGACTTGTCGGACCTTTTTGGTAAATTTCAATAAACATTTTGCGCAAATTTCTTGTGTATTGTGCTTAAAACTAAATTGTGAGACCAATTTGAAGAATGAACAAAATAATCCTCATGATAAATGTTGCTTAATGACTACGAAATTTAACTAAAAACATGTATGTGCATGAATAATAAACCATAGACAAAATCATCACAAAAATGGCATAATTACTATATACAAAAACATTTTTTTGTTGGATTTTCTCTGATTTTTGTTTTTTTTTGTTTTCATTTATAACAATTAAAGCTAAATATATTTTTTGTTTACAATTTTTACTACTTTAAAGCAACATTCAATTAAGTTGTGTAATTGCTACAAATATTTATCAATTATTTTCTTGTAATTCATATTACAAAGCGAAGACGTGGAAAACTTGTTGTTTGACAAACAAAACTATACAATTTAAATACTAGAAATCAATTTTGGAAGCAAATAATATTTGTTTTTTTTAAATGTTTACATGTGTTTAATTGTAACTTCATTAAGTTTTATGAAATGCAAAGCTAAATGCAAAATATCAAAAACAAACTCAAACATTTAATTGCTAAGAGACCGGCCTATAAAGTACATATGTCAAAAATGGCAGTTTTATGTTTTACTTTTCTGTACTTATAATTTTAAGTATATTATTTTAAAGTGTTTACAAAAATACGTTTTAGTTTTAGTTTGTTTTTTTTATCGAAAGCGATACCAAAAATAATATGTCAAAAATGTTTTCACTCGTATAATATTAGCAAAAATATTTGTATTTTTTTGTTTTGTTATTATTCTTTTGTCGTTTAGTCTTAAGCCAGTCTACAGTTTGCAATTGAGCAGTTTGAGTTCCTGTTTCATGTTGTCTTCTTAGTGGATAGTCTATCGTTTGAGAGAAATATGAGTACAAATACGAATACAAATACAAATACATATACATTTATATTGTTCTTGTGTCCCGTCAACCTGCTTAATACTAGGCGCATACTATAAGGTTCGTTCAGATCGCTATGTATGTATGTATATCCTTACGATACGATTTTATGACTCTTTATGCGTACAGATTTCTAGATTCGTTGTACACTTTGTACACTTATTAATACAAATTAATGTAAGTATATGCAGTATGTATATGCAGTATATGGGAATACAGTGATTTCACTATGGATCATTAATTAAGTATATGGTTATTTATGGTTGTTGTTCTTGCTGTTATTGTTGTTGTTATTGTTGTTGTTGTTTGGCACTCATCGCGCTGCAAAGAAGCCACAGCCCATGGCCAGCACAAAAACGGTAACAACTGTTGGCCAAGTGAAGCTTTGTTGTTTCTAAAAAGAGAACAAAAGTTGGAAAATATGTTTAAGTGAATGTTTAAAGCGTTACTAAAACTATATTTCTGTCTAGGCATAGGAATTAAATAGTCGTAATGTGGTTAAGACTATAACAATGTGTCCCCAGGGTCGAATAAATATAGAACACATCCCCCGCACAACACAGTCACGTGCCCTCTGCTAGTTTGACCGCAACCCTCCCCCCCACAAAAGGTCCCTGCGTAAATCAACTAGAATCATAATGTGGCACCTCATGTCATTGACCCAAATGTGTGGTCAGTGGCTGGTCAATAGTGTAATTATTTTTGCATATTTATAGCTATCATTTCACAATTTCGCTTCTCGTATTCAATGGATATATAATTTACACGATTTATTTATACAGAAAGCACACTTGAATGGATATTGTTGATTGCCGAATAATGAGCCACCCTAAACTATGGAAATTATTATTATTATAATATATTTTGGGCATATTTGAATAGAATGTGTAATGTATTGAAAGTTGTTTGGCACAAGTGTTCGCATTTTGATAGTGGGGTCTATCTATCTCTATGTGTCTCAGTATAAAATAATTCGCTCTGTTTTTAATTTGTGTGAAAACTGCGCTACTTTGAGGCAACTGTGTCGTTGCTTCTTTAGTAGATTACAGAATTTCTCACGATCCCATTGAAATGCGCCTTCGATAAGGCAACATCGACGCAGCTTCCCGAGGGAAGATAAGCGCCTCACTTGTGTGGCATGCACATAAATTACATGCAAAAGAAAAACAACAATAAAATATACATATATAAAAATAAAAATTCAAACAGAATTTGTATCAACCGTGAGCTATGAGTGTGCGGCTGAAGTCTGTGTCATGCGATTGAATTTCTTGAAGGTTTCATTTCTTTTAATTGCGCAGGAAAAATAAATAATAAAAAAGTGCGCCAGTTCTGCCACAATGCAAACTGAAGTACCCAGATACTATATATACCTATATATTATATATGTATGTGTATATGTGTAGTCTGTAGCCTGTGACAGCTGACAAAGGCTGACTCTTTGACTGACTAAACTACTAAGTAGAAGCTTCAGGGGGGAAATGGGAACGACACTTGCCTCGATTAACATAAAGCAGCGATGCCGAAGCCAAGGCATGTAAGGAGGGGGGACGCAGAGGCAGCGCTGCGCTGCGCAATTAATTTTTATCACACTTTTAGCATGTGCAAAGTTTTCCCTTTACAGAACAACAACATTTGAAATATGCACGCGTCTTGAGGCACCAACTCCAACTCCAATACGGACTCCGACTCCGACTCTGGATCCGCCTGCTTGTGGCAATTTGTCATTGCCTGTGACTATTTTTAGTCGCTTGTTTTTGCTAGTTGGGGCTTTGAAAAATGCTAGCACGTGTCAGTTGAGGATTTGGGTTCGGTTTGGGAACGGGATTGGGCAACAGATGCGCCAAGTTAATGAACTCGTATATATCTAATAAGATGTGTATTCTGAATCAGTTGCTCACCTTCTTCTGCTCCGTCTGTTCCCGCTGCTGACTGTAGGTGCTCTCAGTGCCGCCTTCACCTCCGCCGCCGCCGCCGCCGCCGCCTCCTCCACCGCTTTTGCATGGATTCGAATTGTGGAAGTTGCCCGGATTGCTGCTGGTCTTCTTCTTGCGCGGCGGTATGCGTCCATTGAACTCCTGCAGCCGTTCGCGTCCAGCCGTAAAATTGTCAAAGCGATCTTCAAACTCATCCCAGCTGGTCTCATGATCACTCTGATACTCTCGCTCATCCTCGCCCGTCGAGGTCAGACGCTTGCTGTAAGAGATAATCGGAAATTGTCAGCTTGTTATCAGTGTACTTAAGTAAAACTAAAAAATTTCTGATTAATATATTTCATTAATTGAATTTTGCGTTGTTCATGAGAAACGCATTTTATTCCCATGCACATTTCAGAAATGGGCAATATACGAGTTACTATTTGTAGTCATAGTTAAAAATGGGTAAAAAATAACAGAGCAACTATTCCGAACACTAAAGTCTTCCTGTTTCCAAATGGAATATCGAAACAAGGTTTCTGAATGTTAATGTTGATATTGCAGGGGTTATGTTAAGGACAATAATAACAGCTGATAATATTGAACATGGAACTGTTAATAATAAGACTGTGATTGTTATTAGGAATGTTACTGTGATAGGGACTGTAACTGTTAATAGCTAAAGTGTGACTGTTATTAGGAATGTTTTTGTTGTCCATCCTGTAACTGTTCCAATAGTATCAAGACTGTTACAGTTTCTGTTACTGTTATTGGTAATGTTATTGTTATAGAAAGTGCATCTGTTATTGGGACTGTTACTGTTACTGTTATAAGGACTGTTTCTGTTAATATCTTATGTTATTGGAACTTAGTCACTGCTAAGACGATATTGCTCATGTACAGCGTATTATGTATTATTGATTGTGTAGCTCTTAAGGCATTATTCGAAATTCAAGCAATATTTCAACCGTTAAGTTATCTAATGACAGCTTTGTGAACAGGGTATTTAACAGTCGAGCATAGGGACTATAAAGAGCTACGTTCCCATTAATATGTATTCATAAAGTATGCCCCTTGTTAATCTCAGTTGTTGCAGTTTATATAAATAGTATTGCTTATCAGAGCAGAGGGAAACATGAATGGGAGATTCGGTTGGGCCTGACTTGGTTTGGTTTGCTTGGGCTAGGTCTACCTACCGTCTGGCCGCATCCGATTGACTGCGCTGCAGACGCATCTTGGGCCCAGCTGGCGCCTGTGGGGTCGATGCCAGGGCCGGACCATGACCGTATCGGGCAAAGGGCGCCGTGGAAGAACCCGCCGAGGTAGAGGTGGAGGCGTTCGCTGTATTCGGCGTGGGTGGCGGCGTATAGGTGGCATAGTAGGCGCCAGCGGGCAGCGGGTGTCCGTAGGAGCTGGGATGATGCTGCAGCAAGTGTGGCGACTGCTGCGGATAGCTGTGGCTGTAATGCATTGGCGGCGCCGACTGCGGCGCCGGCGGTTGCGGTGGCATTGGCTGTGGCGTCGACGGCGCCGGATACGGCTGCCGGAAGAAGTTGAGCTCCTCGCCGGCGGCAAAGCTGACGCTAGTGCGGGGCGTGCGGGGCGGCACGGGCATGCCGTGAGCAAAAAACACATCGCCGCCCGTATAGCTGGGCGATTGAGCCATGGAGCACGAGGGGCTCGGCGGTTGCGGGTACTGAAAGATTTGCGGGGCTGCAAGAGACAGAAATAAAGAAAATGAATACAAATGAATTTGCCATTAAGATCGTCAGTTATAATAACAATATGTAATATGTAAACAAAGGTGCCCCTGTCATTGCCCCCGTGCTATGGCAGCGACAATGTAAGGAAGTCTCTAAGGTCGCCCATTGTGCAACTGCAACTGCAACTGTCAACTGTCACTGGCACTGGGAGTGGGAATGGAACTGGGCACTTAGCGAGCCAGTCCATCCATAAAAGTGGCTTTAATTACGGCAAATCCTCCCTTTATGCCGATCATAAAACTGATCATAAAATCATCACACAGCCCACCTAGCAGCGGCTGCTTTTGTGATGTATCTTTCGTTAACGAAAATGAGCTTAAAAGTATTTTACAAGTAGCTAAAAGCTATACAATGTATGGCCCAACCTAAAGGATATTGTAAAGAAATATCATAAAAGTATCAAAAATGATCATAAAACGTTTTTACAAGTAGCTAAGAGTATTGTCCTTTGTCCCGCCAAGGAGAAAAATAGAAAAATAATCTCCTTTAATATCCTATCCCTAAATATGATATCATTTAAGAAAGCTTATCTCCTTTAATATCGTATCCTTAAATAAGATTTCATTTTATTCTCCTTAGTCCCGCTTTGGAGATATGAATAATATTCTCCTCTTATATCCTATCCTTAAATATGATTTCATTTTATTCTCCTTACTCCCGCTTCGGGGTAAGAATACTAATCTACTCTTATATCCTATTCTTAAATATGATTTCATTGTTTTGAAACTAATTGTGTTTGGGATTGTTTCTAAAAAGTATTTTTATCTGCTGAATCATTCAACATATTTGAAAATGAATATAAATATAATGCCCAAGCTTTTAAGTACTTGTATATTCAATGCGTTTTTTAAGCAACTGAGTTTACTTGGAACTAAGCTGAAAACTATTTGAAAGCTACTTGAAAGCAGCCAAGTGACAAGGACAACAGAAGTAACATCATTTATGTATGTGCATCTGTTCTGTATCTGTATCTACTTAGTGCAGTGTTATATCTTAGTTTGATTCAATGTTTTTTTCAGCCATTTAATGCAAATTGGCAAGAAAAGCTATCAAAGCTTGCATCCAAGCTGGCCAATTGATATGCGCATAAATTTGTAGAGTACTTCGTAGTATATTTTCAGCTGGCAGAACATATTCATATGATTTCTTAATGTTTATTTACTTAAAAAGCAATTTAGCAGCGACAGATGATTGATTGTAATGCAAAATTTATACAAATCACTCGACAGCTGACCGAAACGATAATGTCTCAAGCGGCAACTAATTGCCCATAGGGCTGTTCTACAAGTGGTATGTGCTGTATATGCACTGCAAAAGGAATAGTGTAAGATACAGATACATTGTGGCAGATACGGCCAGCGGCGTGCTCAAATAATGTCATTCAACGTCAACCTGCAGGCGGCTAATTTGCAATTGACCCATTAGCCTTGAACTCGAATATTGTGGCGCAGCGGAGCAAATCGAGTGGTTCACAGCTGTTGCAGTTGCACAGTGGAGAATCAGAAATCAGACATCAGAAAAATCAGAAAAATCTGCGGTTAATTGCAGGCAACTGCAGCGCCACTCCTTGTGCTCATGCGCGCACTCGTATCTAACAGATACTTTATGCCATTTGAAACTAGTTTGCTCAGCTTGCTGCCAGGCAGCCAAGCAGGCAGCAGAGCAGCTGCTGCCTGAGGCTCCGCTGAGGCTCACGTGCGCTTTTAACCTTGAAAATCTGCCAGTCCAACCAAGTTGAAGCCAGTCCGCGTCAGGCATCATTATGGCTTGTACTTGTATCTTGTAGTTTGTTGCTTTTAGCTTATTGTAGTACTATGTATGGCTGCTGGCCAGCTTATATAACTAGCCATATCCATTGCTGCCTGCGACTGCAGGCCTGGCCAATGCTGGTGCCTTTATGATGAGGCGCATTGAAAATGTTACTAAGTACTAATTGCAAATTGTGTGGAAAATTATTTGCCAAGTGTTTAAATTGCATTTGCATATGAGTATGGGGGCACAACGTGTGTGTGTGTGAGTGTGAGTGTGTGTGCGATTAGGTATGGTGCAGGCAGATGAGCTTGGGCAGTGATATCACTAAACTGCGACCTATGCATGACTGTGACTTTAATGGATAATTTGCTGCATAATTCAGGCGAGACTTTAAGTGCACTGACCAAAGTACTTTATACTAGTTTTGTGACTATATTGAAAGGAATATGCCCTAGCACTGACTAGAGTATCTTATACTTTTGTGGCTATCTAAAAAGCAAGGCTCCCTAGCAGAAATCAAAGCATTCAGGAACTTAGATTGTTTATCATCTATCAAGAAACTTTGATCAAAATTCTCTGCTAAATGCGCCCTTTATTTTATGGTTTTGTGACTATCTCAGAAGGAATATTCCTTAGCAGAAATCAAAGCATTCAGCAGCTAAGATTGTGTATCATATAACAAGAAACATTGATCGAACTTCTCTTTATCTATCAAGAATCTGTAGTAGGATGAATAAATAAAATACTCACATACATTATGATCGTAAACTAGTAATGGTCACACTGACAATATAATCTGTAATTAACATAACATTAAGTTAACATTAAGCTACTGTAATGTTAAAGAGATCAAGCATAATTGCTTTAGCACGCGCTGTAGAATAAAGAAGCTAAACTAAAGTCTGTATTTAAATAAATCACGGCTCAAAAATTCTTTTCGTAAGGCACCCATTTATGTAGCTTTCTTAGAACCGATAGATCAATAACATAGTTCTGCTATAAATCAATTTATTACTGTTAAAGTCAAGGTTAGACGCTGAACTTATGGCTCTCATTGAAACACTTGAACTAATCCCAAGGGTGTTTATTTTCCAGCAGCCCGAACATAGCGAAAACTGACTTCTTGTCAGTATTTATGGCTGTCTTTGTTAACCAATTTTGTAGCGGTATATTGGAATTATTGGTAGCCACTGTACCGCATCTTAAGGTGCTAATAAACACGTCTCGGGATCACAGTTACAAATCACTTTTTGTGGTTTCTATTGTTCTCACCTCTAGCGTTTACGCTTAGGACGTTTATGGCACCTTAACAATTTTTATGATCAGATCTCGGTGCGGGCGCTGCCTGCAATTGTTGCAGTTGTAAGTATTGTAGTTATTGCTATTGTTGTTTTGTTGCTGTTGTTATTGCTATTATGGTTGGTGACGAAACGTGACCAATTGTTTGCAACGTTTCTGCATTTGTTAATACGAATACAAGCATATTTATGGCCAGCCAAATGGCCGACAAAATGGCAAATGTTTAATTGAATTTCGATTATTGCAAGGTACTGAAGCTGGGTGTGGAGGGATGGCGGGTGGCGGGGCGGGGTTTTAGCATTTGTCGCATCTGTGAGCCGCCTCACAATGCAATTATGTGTATAATTTACTTTAATTTTTCATACTTGTACTTTGTGGCTGACTGTTGGCATGTTGCAACTTGCAACAATTTCTAAGGCCGCGCGGCTGACAGCAGCAGCAGCGGCAGCTGACAAACATCAATCAGGCAAACAGCAACAGCAACAACAGCAACAAAAACAATCACAACAAATCCCAAGTCAAGCTAAAAGTTAAACTAAGCAGAACGTTAAAGCTCAAGAACAATTTACACGCGGCCCGAGGAAAAACCGAGCAGGCTGGCGGAAAAACGTGAAAAATGTTGCACTGTGTGTGTTACGCTTTGCTTGCCACAAAAGAACA
This sequence comes from Hirtodrosophila histrioides, assembly GCA_037075165.1. Taxonomy (NCBI): domain Eukaryota; kingdom Metazoa; phylum Arthropoda; class Insecta; order Diptera; family Drosophilidae; genus Hirtodrosophila; species Hirtodrosophila histrioides. The sequence continues at coordinate 863,393 of JBAMCL010000491.1, forward strand.
AAACGTTGACGCCGCACAGTGGGCCGGGCAATGAATAACTAATAAGGGAAACAAAATAAATCGATTGTGGGAGAACACAAAAGTTAGGACAGTCTAATATATTGTTTTTTTCATATCGACCCCTTTCCGCAAAATTATAGTATATGCCATTTATTACGAAATTGATATTTGTAATGTAAATTTATTCTAAAAGCATTAACTCATCACCTGGTAAAATATTATGGCGATAATCACAATAGTTACAAAGATAATACATATTCAATTTTATCGTATGTGCCCGTATATTTTGGGTGAATTTATCGTATGTGCCATACAGAATTATTAAAAAATTGAATACTATTATTGATAATTTGAAGATTGTTTTCCCATTAATATAAAAAGAAGTATTTCATATATTTCAAATATATATCGAAGTATTTGAATTTTAATGATTGAATTCAATTTAAACAATAAATCCCATTTTATATTTATAAATACTGTAGTATTAAGTCTTATTGAAAAGAGTGACATTATCATTGGGCATATTAAGGCTTTTACTACGATATCCAAAACTATAATAGTTCTTGAAAGAAATAAGCAAGTATTTTCTGTAAGCCTCCTATGGATTTTTTTGATTTTAGAAAATTTGAATATATTTGTATTAAACAAGTTTTCTGCTACATATCTTGGCAGGCCAATTTTGACTATGTTAATCTAATCAAACTTTTGTTAAGATATACTCAGCAGCTAAGATTGTAACCATATTTGATAAATATTGTTAAAAACCATACATTTTTTTTTCTAAATTACATTTCCTTATTATTAGTAGTCATGTCAGACTTAAGGAAAGCTTTATATCTATACCAGATTCGTAAAAGAAAGAAACTAATAAAGCTATAAATAAATGTTGTTTAAAACAATCATTTCCTTATTATTAATTAATAGCCGTAGCCTTATCCTTAACGACATCTATAAATCTAAAAATCTGGTATTAAGATTAGATGTTATGTTATTTTAAAATCAATTTATGGGCTCAAGAGTTGCACATTTGCAACGAAATAAGTGAATGCAGCCCACTGTGCGACGTTCCAATGCATTTTTAGCCTAGCAGTTTAGCAGTTTGCAGTTTTGCAGTTTGCAGTGTGCAGTTTTGCAGCTTTGCAGTTGATTACATGTCAGGCCAGACTCGAGACTGGAGACTCGAGACCGTCAGGCCCGCAGCATATGCTGCTCATTATGGCCTTGAAGTGTTTGCAAAAATAGCAACAACAACAAATACAAATACAAATACAACAGCAACAAGAACATTAACAACTAAATGTGCTAGCTGCGAGTAAGTACGAGTACTATGAATATCAGTCTATGGAATATAACTGCGTCGCAGCGATCGCAGAGATCGAAATTGAAACGAGTTTCAATGGGTCTGGCATACTGACATGGCTTTAAGTTGGTCACTGGGACTGAACGCAGATCTCCGATCTCCGATCGGATGTTGGAATGAGTTGAATGTGTTGTGTGCTGTTTGAAACTCCAATATGCAAGTTCATAACAACATGACTTCAGTATTCAGTATTCCATACTTATAACACTCAAACAATAAAGAAGAGATTCCTCTACCAAGTTCCACAGAACACGCAACTCTGGCTTGTTAACTGTCTCTGGGCCATGCTGACATTTATTGATGATTTCGACAAAACTGAAAAAACTGCAGCTTGTTGTGGCTTACAGTAACAACTTCAAGTTGACAGCACAAAGGAAAGATTCAGGCATACAATGCGAGCTTGTTGCGTTGCGTTAAGTCTCCCCCTCCCAAAAAAAGCCAAGAAAAAATGTCAAAAATTGGCATTACAAAATGTTATCCGTTACCCCGCCCCAACCCCGCTCAGCGTCGTTGCTTCACGCCCACACACGACTACAAATCAAATCTTTGGGATTCGAAATCGCGCTTTTAAGGCGATTTGCTGCCTGTCACGTTGCAACAAGCTACAAATTTGGTGCATCGTCGCGTCGAGTTTCAGATACTCATTTTAATTAGGCGAGGCTGTGTTTTTTTTTGTTTATTTCATGGCCAAAGTGTTAACGGTACAATTTGTAATGCCTCACAACCCAATTCGCATTCCCCAATGAGCATTGCTCACGGCCAAGTGACTAATTGCCTTGCGTTTTTTGTGGCTAATTTTCAGGAAGTCTGTGGATTTTTGATTGTGAAATTAGCTACTTAAAAAGAAATCGCAGTCAACAAACTTAGAGCCAAGTTGTCAACTGATTCTTGTCTATACATATATGACAAATGCTTTAGACCATTTTGGTATTACATCAATTTTTCGCCACGGATACAAAACGAGACGAAACGAGACGAGACGAGACAATAACAATTCAAAGTTGAATGTCAATCAGCAGGTGTTGCGATCGATCGATCGTTTTTGCCATAACGAACAGTTAATTACCAATTTTGGTAGCATTAATTAGCCATTTGTGTAATGCGCTGTACCGTTATGAGATGTCAGCACATTTTTGTTATATTTTTGTGTTGTGTTCAAATTTGGGCATTTGGTTAAAAGAATGCGGAAATTATCACAAGGCTGCTGATGAAAGTCTTCTGAGTCATGGGAATAATGAAGGAGAAAGTTCTTTGTAGATTAGAAGTTAAGGTTCGCTGATATAAAGTGATCTGGTGAAATAAATAACAATTACTTGAGCAGAAAGTTCTGGAGAAAAGTGAAAGCAAAGACAGTTAAGAAAAGAGTTTAAATCTAAGCAATATAATAATATTAAGGCAAATATAATAAAGGCAGAAAACAAATCAATATTTCAATGTTCAATAAATTGCAAAATGATATTCAATATACACACAACAGCTGGATCATACCTTATGCTGATCCATTACAATTTAGTATAGACTATTATTATAAGCCGCTAAATAAACAAATTAAAAACGATAAACAGCAAGAATAATCAAGTCTAATGAATTAAGAACACACTCAACGAGGTCAGTATGATATGTTTATGCAGTCGGTCTGGTCCGTTCAGATCGTGAAACTAATGAGGCTGATGAGGCATCTTTTGTCTCAGCCAAGCTTCAAGCTCAGCTGGCCAAGCGTGAGCGTGTGAACAATAAAAAACTATCAACAAAAACAACAAAAAACTATCAACAAAATGTTGATAAAAAACTATTTTTTAAACTGTGCAATTTTCGCTATAGTTTGTTATTTCATACCATTATATACCATATATATGCACAAGGTTAGAGCTGGGGCAGGCTGTGTGCGTGCCACGAGACGCGTGCCTCAAGAGTCGAGCGGGCTTCAAAGTGGACCACATAACACGCAATCGTGTGCGTTGTATAATTATCGTTTAGTTTGATTTAATTGCGGCCACAGAGTATTAATTATGTGGGGATTGTGTGTTCAATGAAAGTAGCATTTAGTGGCATCAGTCTGCCTATGGAATGCTCTTTGTTTTCCAATCGGAATGAGGCAGTTCTCAACCTGAGGGACAACCAGAAGTGAACAAATAATATGAATACCAACAAATGCTGCCAACTCTCTGGTGCGCTTCTTCTTCAATGGAAATTGCAATTCCCTGGCATATCAAACAAATGTCTGAAAATAGCTCAAACGCTTATCACGTTAGAGAGACAAGGCACAGCCTAGCATAATGACTGAAAGATACCCTGTAATAGTTCAGCTGCTAGTTATTAAGCTGCTCACTCAGCAGACTCAACTTTAAAGGCTGATATACCAGCTTCCTCACTCCTTTACTGGGTATACAAAGCGCCTCGTTGTCATGCACACAAACTGCAAAATGCATGCTCAATATTTTATAAACGACAGACAAATGCAATTTTTCAATTTCTCGAGTTGGGCACACAAAGCCAGCGACGACACAGCTTAAAAGGCTATAAAACAGCACTACCAAAGACGAGCAAAGAGCCAAGAGCCAGGACACACACACACACACACAGGATGGCCAAAACCATTGATTTTGCTGCAGCTGAAGAAAGCTGACGCTGAAAATTGCTGTCGTGAAGAAAAGCAGTGAGAAAAGAAGGTTTTTGCATATTTCTTGTGCAAATCTGATGGGAGCTGGGGAGTTAAGGAGTTCCATACCAAAAGGATGGCAGCTCCAATGAACCGATATAAAATATATTGAGCATGTGTTTTTGGACAAGACGACATCAAATTATTTATGGCAAATGTGCAAAAACTTTAAACAAAATATGAAAGCAGAAAAACTGCTTAGGTAGAATCAGCTAGTTAAATATTATTATTATAGGAAGTATTGCAAATATATCATAATTATAATAAGCTTTTTAAATTGGAATAATCAAAAATAATGTCGATACATTTTACTCAGCACATTCATTATTGAAAAGTTAAATAAATATTAAATTAAATTATTAATTTTCTGAATATGAAAAAATTCAAAAATAAAATTCAATGTCATGATTTCAGAAATATACTTTTAAAGTGGAGTTAAGTTTAAAAATTTGGCAAATTGTAAATATTATTGAAGATTATTCAAGTTTATTTTATAAAAACTGTTCTTTAAATAAAATCGATATTTTGAACAATGAAAGCTGAGGCACAGAAAACAAATAAATAATATAATTATAACAAGCATTTTAAATGGAAGTATTTAAAATTGATGTCAAAACATTAATTATTGATAATTCACATAAATTTTACATAAATTCCTGAATATGAAAAGGCAAAAGTAGAATTCTTTATCATGATTTAAGAAATGAATTTGTTAAAGTGGCGTTAAATGTAAAAATTGGGAAAATTGTAATTATTATTGGGAATTTCTTTAAGTTTATTTTATTAAAACTCCTCTTTTATATTGATTTTATATTTTAAATAGTACCGCAGCTAAAAATGCTTTTAATATTCATTTTCAATGTGTGGCATTTCTTTGCAATTCATTTTGCGAATTCCCAAATAATGAACACTTCATTTGCCAATCATTTTGTGAATTTTCAAGTGATGAACACTTCATTTGGAATTTATTTTGTGTTTTTTTAAATGATGAACATTTCATTTACAATTCATATTGGAATCCTGTCAAAATAATAATCATTTCGTTTGTAATTATGTAAAGAATTTCCAAATGGAAGGAAGAAAGATTTTATTTGCAGTTGATTTTGTGCTTTTTCAAATGAGGAACATTTCATTTTGAATTCATTTTGGAATTCTGTGAAAATGATGAACATTTCCTTTGGAATTGTAGAGAATTTGCAATAGATGAAGATTTCATTTGCAACTCATTTTGTGAATTTCCAAGTGATGAACATATCATTTAACGACTCATGTTGGAATTTTGTCAAAATAATAAACATTTCCTATATAGTGAATTTCCAAAAGATGAAAATTTGCATTTCCTTTTATTGCTTTTTCAATTGATGAATATTTTGAAATGATGAATTAACATAATCATATTATGTGTAATTTTGACTACAAATTGTTTAATTGAACGTACTAGGTGTGAACACAATACCTATTCATTTCTCGCATAAGACACGTAATATGAGAATCGACAGGCCGTTAGACAAGTTGCTGGGCCAAGTTAACAATCAGCTATCAACTTCTTCAATAAACAATCAAAGGCGATTACTAAATGTGCAAACAAAATGCTAACAACAATTACGTCGCATATGGGAGGGGGCAACGGGCAGGAGGGGCGGCCCTTGGACACGCCACCAGCGAGTGGACACCAACAGTTTCCCCTTGCCCTTCTACCCACCCAGCAGCTGCAATCGGAGACGGATGACGCAGCGAAGACAGCGGGTCTGGCAGCGCCGACAACATTTGTTGCTGTTGTTGTTGTTGCTGTTGTTGTTGTTGCTGCTTGCTGCTCTTCATTTGCAATTTCGTTTCATTTATTAATATCTTTGTTGTTGTATTTGTATTGTTATTGTTGTTGTGGTGGCACATAAAACGTGCATTTTGCCGTTTTGTGGCTACAGTTTTTTAATTATTTTAATTGCGTTTCATCTGATCGAATGCTGCCCTGCGCTTTGCTGTAAAATTCATTTATTGTTTAATTGTAAAAGTTTATTATTTGCGTTGTTAATTGCAGCATGTGCTGATAGGTTGGTCGACCGAAGCACGGGGCACGGGGGCAGGCAGCAACAGCAACAGCGGCAGCGGCAGCGGCAGCGGCAGCGGGGAGACTGCCGAAGGGGCTTAATCAACTGCTAAATGCTCTGACTAATTTTTATATTAATGATAATACATATGTGTATACATAATTGTATGTATGTATGTATATAGTCAATAAATATTAAATTAAAGTTGCATTTAAGTAAACTCTGAGCATTTTTAATCAAATATTTTAAGCGTATTTTATATATTTTTGTAATCAGTGCTTTTATTATGATTTAAACTACGAACTGAGAAAGATATATATATGAAATTTGTGGGAATAAATCAGCTAACATATAGTTCAATAATCTATTATATATATTACTCAATTTGTCGATGCACTAACTTATTACACTCAGAAAAAGAAATGCCCTACAAGGCAGAAAGTAGTCATACTTTTGTCGCCAAAAACAGACAACCTTATTATTTTTCTGAATTGTGGAAATATATTTCTCAAAATTTGGAAATTATTTCTATTAAACAGAAATTATTCTGGCTTTTAGGACGACTTTTATTTTAATGGCGACTTTCTGAATTCCAAGGCATTTAGCTTGGCATTTATCTGAGTGTAGACAGACTGTTAAACTGCCAGGATAATTTAAACTATGAGCTGAAGAAGACTACATATATGTTTTGAAGGGAATGAATCGGGTAATCGGGTAATACTCTATCATAAATAATAATCTCAAGATTTCTATACACTGACAAATTAGTGAAGAATTATTCTATGAACTGAAGAAGAATGCATAAATGTATTTATGAGAATAAATGTGGGACACTAACTTATCAGACAAGCTGTTAAATTGATGATGATGATGAAACTCTGAACTACAGAAGACTGCCTATATACATATGTCTTCAAGGGAATGAATCAGGTAATAATCTATTATAAATATATCTATACACTTACTCATCAGACAAACTGTTAAATTGGTGAAAAGTTAAATTCTGAACTACAGAAGACTGCCTATATACATATGTCTTCAAGGGAATGAATCAGGAATGAATCAGGTAATAATCTATTGTAAATATATATATACACTTACTTATCAGACAAACTGTTAAATTGATGAAAAGTTATACTATGAACTGAAGAAGACTGCCTATATACATATGTCTTCAAGGGAATGAATCAGGTAATAATCTATTATAAATATATCTATACACTTACTTATCAGACAAACTGTTAAATTGGTGAAAAGTTAAACTCTGAACTACAGTAGACTGCATATATTTTTTAATAGGAATAAATCAGTTAATCGGTTTATTCTCTATTATAAATAATAATCTCAAACTGTCTATACACTAACTTATCACACAAGCTGTTAAATTACCAGGAAAAGTTAAGCAAAGACAAGGCGAGTGTCATTACCAACATCATTAACACTTTGTGGCAGGCGAAATGTATCTCCTTGAGGGAGTTCTAGGACTTAAGTTTGATTTAAAGTTATGCGCAGTTCCTGTGGCCCGCTCTCCCCCCTCAGTCAGTGTCAGTGTCGCTGCGCTTGTTGCCAATTATAACAAGTAGCTGTAGTCTGCTGGCATATCCTGTTCTTAGTTTTCTTCCTTTTGATATATATATATATCCTTTTCCACTTTGCCTTGAGCGCGTCCCGTGCGCACTTCTTTTGTCTGACGCTTGAACACTCAAGCCTAGGCGTCTAGGCGTCAATTTCATAACAAAAACTTGAGCACGTTTTCAACATACTACTAACAAGTCAAAGCTACTAGCCCAGGCACAGTTCAGGCCAGCTCAGTTCGGGCCATCTCAGCTCAGCTCAGCTCAGTTCAGTTCAGTTCAGTGCAATGCTTCAATGCAAACAATTTAGCACGGCCTCAGACGTGTGAGACTTAATCAAAAGCCAACTAGACACACACAAAACCCGACCAGACCCGACCAGACCAGACCAGAGCAGACACTCTGGCACTTGGATACACTGAATACAGAATACAGAATACTTAGTGTTAGATAGCCCATTCCCAGTGTCAAGTTTATGCACCTAGCCAACAGTAATTTAGCTGCCGCATTCTTTTTTTCTTATTAGGCAGAGTGCCTCGGGGGCATTTAAACTTGAAATGTGAAAAGTTCATTGCGCTGAATGGGTGTGAATAGTAAACAAACTTTAAGAAGTATTTCAAAAATTTATAGTTTTGAAATTCAGCTGTGCTGCCACCCCTTTTGGGGGGCTAATAATGTATAAGTTATGACATAAAAGAAAAGCAATATTTTCGTATTTGTGGCGTTGCATGCCACAATTCAGCAGATGCGTTCATAGATTTTTTTTCGGTCATCAAAATGTTTATGGCAACTGGCTGCATAAAAAGCTATATAGTATAGAGAAGCCATAAGGGGAGGCAGTCACCGCAGGCAACATCCGCAGTGGATGTTGCACGCCACAAATTGAATGAAGCAATTAATGAAGCAACTGCCGCAGCGACAAGCAACATTTTTCAGATTTGCATAAAACAGCGCCAAACAAATTCACGGTCAATGCAAAAAAATACAAAAAAAATAAAACAGAAAATCAAATCACGAGCAACAACAATAAAATGGCAAGAAAACAATGCATTGGCAACAAGCTCAAAGCCATGGCTAAAAGCACACACACACACACACACACAGATACACATACATAGTCAGGCACTAGCCTGGCAACAGGGCAAAGCAAATTTGCTAAAGGAATATGTAAATGTAAATGCAGATGATGATGATGATGATGATGATGATGATGTTTACGATGCAGCGATGAAGTCTCTGTGTGGTAGGCTGTACAAAACGAGTGCTGCAATGAGATAATAAGCACAATATTGCGCTCTCTCTCTCTCTTTTTCTGTTTTTGCACGCTCTGCGCACAATCCGGGGAGCTGGGGGGCGCGTCAGCTGTTGCCAGGTCAGCAACAGAACAGGAACAGGAAAGGCAACGCCAAAGGGTCGCCATGTTTGCCGCCATTTTTTTCTATATGCCGCGTCGCTGGGCCGCTTTGCTGTTTTTACTGATTTCCGCTGCGAAGTTGCTGAGCAAAACAAAATGGTGGAAAATGTCAAGTGCGACAGTGGCGCCAACGGCGACGGCGACGTCGCTGCCAACGCCGACGCTAGCAGCGACTGAAAAACAACGCCTAGCAGCAACAGCTGTTGGCAACAGCCAAAGAAACTGTCGAATGATGCGAATGGCCAGGCCAAAAGAGAGCTGCCAAAACGGCGTCGCTTTTTCACTGATTGCATGGCAAAAGCGGTGGACGGTGGGCGGTAGGGGGAGACCCGCACTGTCATTGCACCTTTTGTTAGGGCCTTCGCAACAGCTTTAGGGTGGGTTTTTGGAGCCGCTTAAGCAACTTAGGCGCACAGCCGCCCAACAACAACAACAGCAGCACAAAAGGCTCCCAAACGCTGCTGATGACGAACTTGACGTTGTGCGGTGAGGGGGGGGGGGGGGGGTTGGGGAGGTGGTTTTATATTTTAGGCTTTGGGGTTGGTAGCCAACGTTGATGACTAAGCGTTGGGCTGTTGGCCCGTTGGGTTTGTTGGCTTGTTGAAGATGCTGCGGCAAAAAAAATTACAAAATTTTCCTGTGTGCAAAAGGGTTTTTCATATAGCCCAGGCTTAGACGCGTAGGGTTAGCCCCAGCACGAGTTTAACTTGGTGTCGTCAAGTGCTTAAAGCATTGTTCACTAGTTTCAGATGTGTTACTATTAGATAAATTATGCACTTAAGTGGCAGCTTAGCCGGGGCAGAGCAGTGCGTAGGATAACAAACCTGGGGGAAACTAAAGTTAAAAGATGAAATCTAAATAGGAAGGGAAGAAAGCAGACATATAAGGAGGGGAAATACTTGAAACAGCTCATAGGAAGGCTGTAAATATTATATAATAACAACATAAAAGATTAAGGAGAATGAATATCAGAAAGGAACTTGAAACAAAGAAAAGAATCGCATCAATTAACAACCAATAGTTTAGGAAGAACCAATCGATCAAACAGGAAGGATTTTGAAATTAGATATGCGGAAGGTGAAAACTCTAAACAAATAAAGGATTAGGGATTCCATCCTAACAAATAGGATGGAAGTAAAGAAGAAACAAGCCAAGAATAAAGAAGAGTGTAATAACATACCAAATAGAAATGAAATCGTGTGGTATAGAAGTGATACGAGTATAAGGAGAGAATGTACTGGAAACAAACCCAAGAATCACTTCAAATACAAAACTAATAACAGTTACAAAAGTCTAAGGAGTAGGCAATCATATCAAAAACTAAGTTACGTCATTGCAATTTAATTATTTATGAGTCTGAAAGAAAACGCAAGTGGCTGGACAGCTCGATCAAAACTAGCAGCAAGCCAAGTAATGTTGCAACATGTTGCCTAGCTGACAGGCAGGTAGGCCCCAGTAGACCGACCAAAGAAACGGGCCTCCTGTTAGACCACCGACCAGGGCAATTAGGCAAACGGGTGGCAACGGCAACGCGTTTCGGACAGGCCAACAAGTTTCGATTTCGGTTACAGTATATAAATCTACAATATACATTGTAGGTAGTAGGTAGTAGTACTCGTCAATGCATAGTATACTAAATATGACTCACACCGGGAGCTCTAAGGTTTCGGGCAACATTTTGCTTAACTCAGCCATAAATAATAATAAGCCAGCCGGAGAACGGACGTCACAGCTGACGTTGCTGACAGTCGTGCAAAAAACAACAAAAAAACAGATCCAAATTAGAAAAAAAAACCAAAATACTATTATATAACTGGCTATTCTCAATGTCCAGCGTTGGAAACCGCAGCTGACAGTCGACGACGACCACAAAAACCAACAAAGTACAAAACTGACCGCAGTCAAAGGCTACTTAAACTACCGTTAAGTTAAACACTTTGTATATAGCCGCAACTAGCTAAGAGTCCCCTGCAAACCAACCCCTTCCACCCACTAACATGCGCCTAAGGTCAAATGGCGTTTAATAATTTGGGTTACTGGCGCGCAACTGCCACAGATAGAAACGTGCACACAATGCTGCCGCTGCTGCTGTTGCTGCTGCTGCCCCAAAGATACATATCTAATAGATACACAATTCAAGTAAGACATTCGACTGCAATCGACGACTGGAGCTTTTTGGCGCGTGCCAATTAAACGTGCCCAGCTCTTTTTTATAGCTCCAGCTCCGCAAGTTTTGGTCAGCACCACGCCCACCTTTTGAGGTAGCTGCAAGTTTGCAGTTGTTTTCGGTTTCGATTTCGATTTAATGTTTTTTTCTTGTTGTTGTTGTTTTCCTCCGCTGAAAAATATCGCATGACAAGGCATTCAGCATAAATTTTGTGGCTTACCACTTAAAGCCAACTTAGATCGGTACTTTTTGTTAAGTTGGTAATGGAACCAACTTATCGTGGCTGCTTAAGAGTTAATCAGAGTCTCAGACCGACTCAGACGGGTCATTTGTTATACCCTGACAAAGTTGAATCATATCAGAAGTCGTTAATTGCGGTTGCAGAACGGGGAAACTCCTCGAAACCAAGAAGGATCTAGTAAGGCTGAATCATTTTGAAGTAAGAATAAATGGGGGTGCCTTGGGTATTAGAAATTGTGAAATACCTAGATGATCAATAGCTTTGAAACATAAAGTTATAAATAAACGGATAACGATAGAAGTTTTTCTAAAGATTCATACCTTATCGGGAATAGAGTTTACCCTATTGATAGTCTTTCAGCTTCTCATGAAATAAACGTTCTTTCCACTATTCTATTTTATCCCTTTACTTATGAAGTAATTACTTTCTTCCTTTCCTCTAACAAGAATTGTCTTTATAGTATCAATAGTCTTTACCTTATTGATAGTCTTTCAGCTTCTCATGAAATAAACGTTCTTTCCACTATTTTATTTTATCCCTTTATTTATGAAGTAATTACTTTCTTCCTTTCCTCTAACAAGAATTGTCCTTAATAGTCTTTACCTTATTGATAGTCTTTCAGCTTCTCATGAAATAAACGTTCTTTCCACTATTTTATTTTATCCCTTTACTTATGAAATGATTACTTTCTTCCTTTCGTCTAACATAACAAGACAGACAAGCAATCACTAGGAATTTAAAAAAACTTATGATCCTCTTTCGGAAGAAAACTTAGTAAGACCCTCAATCTAACTCTTTAATTTCGTGTTATTACTTCATTTCAGCTTTTAACCCTTTGAGAACTTGTTTCTTACAAGTTGGCGGCACTTTTTCAGAAGTGGTTACAATATCTCTTAAGCTCCCTTATCCCGCATTTTGTTGGCCTGATCCCGATCTTCGGGTAATTTGATGCCTTCTTGTTGTTGAGGTTGTTGTTGTTGTATTTTTTTCTTGGTTGATAAGTAAGCCTGAAAGTGCTGACCATACACAAAACACAATCGCGAAACTGAACAAAACAAAAAAATACAAAAATAAAAACTGGAGGAATGAGTCAACAACCTTGAAAAGTGAAACCTACAAAAGGAAATGCAGTCAAGTGGGCAGCGACTGCAACTTGGGTAATTAGCGACCCATTTTAGGGAGGTATTGCAAGTGGGTCTTCAATAGGGAGAGGTTGTGGGAATGGGTCTTTGATAGGGTCAGGGAAGCCTTATGTAAGAGTTGTGCCCAATAAATTCAAATGTATGTCTAGGCTGAAACTTACCAGTATTATTAGCGTTGTAGTTGTAGTGTCGCTGATGCTGATGCTGCTGGTACCACTCGCATAGGGCAATCAGGACCTGGTCCGTGGGCATCGACAGTGGCGACTGCATGGGCGTCTGCGTGGCCGAGGTGGTTGTGTTGGGTGACTGCGAGGCGACGCTGCTGGCGCCGTCCGATGCGCCCGACGAGGTTGAAGCACCCGATGATGATGCGGACGATGACGACGATGAGGAGGAGGAGTTGCCCGAGGTACCCGATGAGCTCGAGGCAATGTCATCGGTGCCGCCCTCGGGCAGATAAAAGGGCACGGCCATTGTGTATGGATATTTAAATGGGTGGGTTAGCTCGAAACTTTGTTGGGTGGTGTTTTTCAGTGTTCGGTGTTCGGAGTTCGGTGTTGTTGTTGGCTTTTTTTGGTTTTCGGTACGGGACGGGACTTTTGTCCTGCTCTGCTCCTGTTCTAATTCGTATTGTTCTTCTTCTGTCTCTTAGTGACACTTTTCAGGGCGTGCACTCAATTAATTTTGTATTTCTTGTGCAATATTTTGAACATTAAAAATTGCAGCATTTTTAGATGGTAAGACTTGAAAATGTTTTGCAGCACAAACACTCAAAAGTATTTAAATTCTTTTTGATTTTATTGTAAATTTTCTATTTGTTATTTTGTAATGATCTTTGCTTAGTATTATTTAGTGCACATATTTTCGTAGCTGTTTCTTAGGTTCTTCGATTTTTTCGCATTTTTCATAAATCTCGCGCAACTTATTTAAAAACACAAACAATTCTCAAAAACTCGAAAATTCGAAAACTCAAAAATGCTTTCAGTCGGGTAGCACTTAAAACGTGTCGCAAACTCAAACTGCGATTTGATTTCAATTTGCTTTGGGTTGAGGAGAAAACACGTCTTACTCGCTTCGCGGCTGAACTGAACTAAACTGACTGCGCTGTGCGGCGCAATGCGAGGCAGAGTATCTGCAAGATACGCGTTTAAAAAACGACTCAAATTAAGAGAGAATCAAGCAGAATGGGAGCGGTAGAAGCGGCGGGAGCTGAGGGAGAGCCAGTCGGCGTCGCTGCCACAGTGCAGCAGTCGCTGCCTGCCTAGGCTTATGCCCATGCACATGTATGTTGGTTGCAGGTAGTAGTGAGCAGTAGTGGTAGTGGGGACGCAGCGGGGCACTCGGCGTTGACGTCAACGCTAACGCCAACGCCGCAGCTACAATGCAAAGAGCAATAATATAAAAAAACAAAAACAAATCAGCGTGAGCGTGAGCGCTCTTCAACATGAGAGTGAGTGAGTAGGCGGCCTGTGGCTCTGTATGCGAGTGCGAGTGCTAGTGTATGTGTGAGTGCGAGGCAGCACAAAGATCTTGTTGAGCAGGTAACTCAGCAACAACAAACAGCGACGCGTCGGGGTAGAGCAGCGAACGTAAAAGCAAAACAAAAAGTGCGATTGCAGTCAGGGAGAAGCATATCTCAAAAGAAACAAGCAAAGAGCGAGCGTAGGTTCGCTCTCAGCTTAAAATGAGGTCGGGGTGACTCGACTGTGAGATACCCTGTAGAAAGATTTTGAATGCACCAAAGTAGACAAATACTTATACATAAGTATGTGTACATGCGCATTTTCTCTCTAAAGATCGTTTTTATAGCTTTTTTGCTTACTCAATTTAGAAATTTGCTCTAAAACTTGATTTAGTCAAGTTTACATGCAAATTTATATTACAGCACTAAGGCATATGATGGATATGACATATATATGATATGACAATAAGTGCTACATTTTTCCCTTAAAACTTATGCTGATATTCTTGCAGTACAGGGTATAGCAAGTTGGGCAGGGCACAAGCAAAAGAGCTGGGTTTACGCGCCAAAAAACGTAGCAGACAAAGCTTCAGCGCAGCATGGAAAATAGTAGTAGAAATTCAGAAAAGGTAGTTAAACGTTGGGAGCAATACTTGGAACAAATTACATCATTTGTATGTAATATGTATTAACGCAGTTATTTTGTACGCTAATCAACCAGTTTGTTCCTTTAATCCCAATCATTCCTAGTATTCATCTAATTACATTGTCTGACTATTGAAAATAGTAGCCATTGGCTCCAATCAGTTCAAATATATTTCCCATTTATACGAAGCTTTGGGTACCATTAGCTCCATACTGTTGCATTCTGACCAATTTCACCATATCCTAAAAGTGCTTGGCACATGCAAACCTGTTTTGCTGAGCCGAAGTTACCTCCCCTCCACCCCTCAATAAACAGGCTCTCAAATTATGCTACATCATTCTCTCTTTTGCGCTCCTTCAATTATTTTGCGCGCGCGAAAGAACAAGCCAAAAGAAAACTGAAAACAAATATGTATTTATTATTGTAGATGTTCAATAACCCTTTAATATATATACTTTTTTCGATTGTAATAGAAATGTTAATATCGCTACAAAACCTCAATAAGAATTTCCTTTGTTTTAAGATTCTAATATTCTCTCGATTGTGAAAAGTAAAGTGAAAGCTGCGAGTTCAAAGTTTAGATGTGTATTTTTAAAAACTATAGTATAGCTACAAACCTCAGGTTTTCGATATCCTTCTATATAAATAGTATTCACAGCTGTATTTGGATATACATTTTCATATATATTATTGAAACAAGAACGTTCTTTGTTATAAAGCTATAGTTTTATAGGGTCTTTAAAGAAGTCAAGGCCTATGAACTTTAGAATAAAGCACACGCGAGTTTAAATCATCGTCTAAATGCGTACTGAGAAACACGATCGAATGACAGTTATAATAGTGGGAAATTATGTCACCCAAAGTAATCCCAACTTTTGACTGCGCTCAGCAAGTTGGAGAGAGTCGTCACGAATATGCTGATAAAGCCATAACATGCGATAAAGATATATGCATGTACGTAAGGCGACATAACGCATGGCGTGGTGCAATCCTTGCCCAAGATGATGAAATTCATAAAAAACATGAACATGTTTGCGCTTGCAACAAGCGAAGTGGCGCAAAGAGAACAACAAGAGGAGAGCGGGCAGCAGCACAGAAAAAAGGGGCTCGATTTTATGATTTACACTTGGCATCATTTTGCTTTAGTTTGATTTCTTCCTCATTTTTTTTGCTGGCTTTATCACAAAACTTTTTCATTAGGGATTCCAATTACTTGGAGCGGGGACCTGAGAACTTGAGGTTCTGTTGTTGCAGCTGCCTGTTGATTTTTTTATATTTTTATTTTTATTTTTGAAATGAAACTGATTAAGCGTAATGTGAGCGCAATGTGCCTGAGAGTTTTGGGCTTTTTATATTGTTTTGTTTTCAAATTCTATTTGGTTCTTCCCGGAGTTATGTGTAAATGTGTGTGTCAGCTATTGGGGGTGTCTCTGGGGCATAGTGATACGAGAAACAGGAGCCGTTATGCAAAGACAGCTTGTGGAAGAGCTGCAACACTATCGATAAAACTATCAAAGATCTTAGCGTACTCTGAAGTAAACATAACAGCTCTAGATACATTTGTTTTGGAGAGTAGAGTCAGAAATATAGTTAATTAGGCCTGTTCGAAATTCCGCGATTACTCGAAAATTTGGAAAGTGGATTTGCGAATCGTTTAAGCTTTCCGAACTCGCCAAAACGAGTAAGTTTTTCGTTTTGAAAACGAGTAGCATTTAAGCCGTCTGTATGACAGTAATTATCAAATTACATTGGAAAATGAGATAAGAAATTTATAAACACAATTTTATAACTATTAAGATACATCCTTAATTGATATGTACTAGATACGGATTGAAAGTTAATAATGGTTACATAGCCTAAATAGCCTAATTTCTCTCCTTTTCTTCATGTGTACATACAGCTGTGTTCATGAAAATAGTAGTGCTGCTCGTCACAGGACTTACATACAATTTTAAGGTGTTTTTAGCTTTGTAAAATAATTGTATGACCACTTTTTTTTAGAATAGATTGCAAAGAATAGAATAATGAAAAAATCCCATTACTTTCCATCAAGTTTAATTTTTTTTTTGACGATTTTAGAGTAATGCCTTCAAAATTGGCCGTTCATTAAAATAGTAGTGGCAACTAAAAAAGGAATAAAATACTCTATAACATTGGCCAAACTTCATATTTGATGTTTTATAGGTCTAATAAAAAAAGTAGTCATACAATAATTTTTACAAAGCTAAAAACTCCTTAAAATTTGACGTAAGTCCTGTGACGAGCAGCACTACTATTTTCATGAACACAACTGTACATACATACCAACATACATATGTATGTAAATATCAACTTTATCTCCCAAAGTTATCAATGATAATACATACATACATAAACATGTACATTATATGCATTGTACAAATGGACTATATATTGGGGTAAAGTAAAACCTATTATATCAGAAAACAATCTGTACCTTTAAATACATAAATATACAATAATCACACTGCTCGAATAGCAAATATAACAAAGATCAGAGTTGATACTAATATTTTATAGGTTAGTTCTTAAATTTTCGGGATTATTTAATAAAAAAGTAAGGAATTAATACAATAAAAAGAAAAACATTGTCGAAAAGCAAATTGAAATCACTCTTAAAGCGCACATACAAAATTTAATGCAAATAATACGCAAAAATTAAACGATGTATACAAATTAAAAGACTTCCCCGTTGACATTTCTGGGTCAGCGACCCAAAGAGCTCAACGAGCCAGTAGCCCGCAGTAATGGACTAACGGGGAGGGGGTTAACTGTAGAAGGGGGAGTATACGGTGTATCCAATGCCCAACCCAAGCTTGCAGCTTGCCGTTGTTGTTGTTGTTGTTTTTATTGAATATGATTATGTGGCACGCTGCAAAAGCGAGCGTAAATTATTTATTACACAATTTTGCAATGTGGCAGCAGCAGCAACAACAGCAGCAACAACAACAACAACAATGAAAACAAATAAATTTTTGCATTTGGCGGCAGCCACGCAAAATGTGACGAAAACGCCGCCGCCCGCTTCAATAAAAATACAAAAAATATATATATATATATATATAGTTGTTCTTATTTACTATAAGTAGCAGCAACAACAACAACAATAACCAATTAGGCGTTGCCGCTGCAACTGTAAATTGTGCGCCTGCTGCAGAAGCCTGCGCAGCGTACGCTGACGCTGACGCGACGTCTGCGCGCAGCCGCAATGCAATCGGAGAACAGTTGCAGAGAACAAGGGGCAGAATCGAGTGGATGGGCGGGGGCGGGGTATGTCAGAGATGCGAGCTAAGCTGTCTGTTCGACACAAATTACCGTTAAATTAAGCGCTCGACGTCAGTCACTTAACCAGCGAGAGTGTGGGCCAGCGGGGGGCTGGCTGCAGTTGGGTGGGGTACTCCGATAGTGGGTTAAAGAAGATCAAGCTAGATCTAGATGTGCTATGGTGGCCGTAATATTGAATGGTCTGAAGCGAATGCTCATAATATGCAGATGGGATAAACGGGTCGAAAACTTTGCGGAAGTTTCAGATTGCGGTATCGAGCATTAACTCAAGTGTGGTTATCGATAACACAATCAGAAGTTGTTGCAATTTAACATTCTAGTATAACCGGGTCAGAATATGCGTGTTATTTTAATTAGATTCCATTCTAAAATACACTATAGATAAATCTAGCATGCTAAATCGTAGGTAAGCACAAAGATCGCATGGGATTTTGTTATCGATTCAGGGTTATATCCTTATTGAATCAACAAAATTGTCAGATAAACTATAAGTATTCCTGGAAGTCATCTTCAATTTAGCTGAAACCTTGGAAGTCATTACTTATTTAAGAGTTATGTAATACAAAATGGTTTTTGTTAGGATAATTTTGCATTCCTTGTTCTGATTTGTTTAAGGAGTGTTTGATTTTATTTCTCCGAGTGCATTACGTGGAAATCTTTTTGCAGTATGCACACTCTTGCGTAAGCTTGAACCATAAATATAAATATTATTTTTGTAATGGTAAAGAAGTTACACTTTCATCCATTTCCCCCATCTTGATGACCTGCTCTTGATAAGAGCAGCCTCCACTGCAGCAGCAGCAGCAGCAGCTGTCCCCCTTCCCAAGCCAATTGCAACAAACAAACTCAAATGAAGCGAGCGGCAAAAGTTGCCTACAGTCGAACTCGTATGGTTTGCCTAGGGCAAAGGGGCCAAGGGGCCAAGGGCTAAGGGCCAGGCAACAAGGCAGCAAGGCAGCAAGGCGGCAGGCAGGCAGGCAACCAGGCAGCAAGCCAGTCAGCCAACATGGAAAGGCAGCACGCGACCACAACGTCACATGTGCCGCAATCTTGCCCAGCGCGGCCCCCAAGCCCCAATACCTCCCTCCCGAGGGGCACAAGCGAGCAGAACTCTGGCAATGGCAAAGCAGCTGCGAAAACGCCAAGAACGTTGACTTTGTGGAAAGCGCAAAAGAAGTCAGAAATAAAAACAACAACAACAACAAAAACAACGAGAAAGGCACAAGACGATGATGATGATGATGAAATGAGATGGAAAGGCAGAGGAAAGGAGGAACCCGGGGCTTTATGCTGTGTGTACCCCGAGTAGGGCCTACGGCAGCGAAGTCATAGGGTGCTCGGGAGCAGTACAACCGCAGTCTGCGCACAGCTGTGTACTGGACCGTTGACAATTGCCGATACTGGAAACGGGTTGCCACACCTTTGACTTTGATTTTTAGCCATGGCTAACGAAACATTCAATTAAATGCATCATCCAGTAGAGCAGAATCGGTGGCGAAAGGTTGTGTCAACCCTCGCTGGTACTGCCCTGCCGCAACAAGGCAACACATCACATCGGAGACATCCACATCCACATCCATATCCACATCCACATCAACTGGGTCACTGACCTATCAAGTGCAAGACCTATTGAGCAGCACGCAGCAGGCAAATGGGAGAGCCCAGAGAGCTGGCGAGAGGGTTGCCGACTGGCAAATGTGGCAGCAAATGTTGCCGAGGGGCAGCGCCACAGAAAAACTCGGAAAAGCACTGAAAAAAAGGAAAGAAGACTACACTCTGATACATAAAAACGAAAGCGCAGCCGAACAAAAAATTAAAATAAACGAAGGGGGCGCCCATTGCCGCTGCTTCGGAGAGTTTAGCCCAGCAAAAAGTGTTGCCAGGCAAGTCAAGGGCGCACGGGGGGAAAATTGAGGGGTGGGAAGGGGGTAGGGACCCGCAACCATAGGCTGTGGAGGCGTATGGGCGCACACTTTAGGTGTCAAAGCGTGCGAATGCAGAGGGGCCCGCGAACAGTTCAAATTTTCAGTATGTGTGTGGCTGTATGTTGAGAATAAATGTGGCAATTTTATTTACATTTGCCCAGCGCCTTTTGACTTTCGCAGGTTGCCCAATGCCAGAGGGTCAGGTCACATCAAAAGTAGGCCCCGGGCCCCTGAATTGGGGTAATTTGTTGTTTTCAGTAACATTGAGGCGACCATGCGAGGGGTCGCTCCAAAGTAGTTGGCTTTTGTACTCCTTGAGCTACTTTGATGAAATACAGAATGGGGTGAAGTACAATGGAAAGGGGTTATTCACAAAAGAAAAACAATTATATTTGACATTTACTCAAATAAGGATAGTAGCTTAGGAAAGCTTTCATTGTATTTCCATAAAATTCTTGGTTGGAGTAATAATTGGAACTAACTGATCAGGAAGATTTTATAGATTACAATATTATGAATATATCTATAAGCTCTTTCTGCAATCCAGTACCTTGTGCTTCTTGTATCAGCAACTTTACCAAAGTAAAAGGATGGGATAACAAACAGCTACAAGGGGTTCTCAGTTAAAAGTATTTACTTCCGCAGAAGCTCAGGAGGGCCGTCCTTTTCCTCACTTTGATCATTTGGCAAGTAACAAAGAAAGGAACTCACAAATTATGTTGATTGTTCTCTTTGAGATGTGCGAAGTACAGAATTGGGTCAAAAAGGTATATTAAAAAGTGGGTGTCAAGAGAGGTACCGCATACCTTTTGCAGGATGATTTTTAGGAAGCCTTGGGATCATTATATGTAGCATATGTATATGTACAAAAGATCCAGCAATTCATTTGCAATATTTTGTGGCTTACTTAAATCCCATTTCGAATACTTGAAATCCACATGCCCTTATTTCAACACGTTGGGTTAATACGTTGTCTCCCCCGCCCCGTTTGGCCTGACATTAGTTTGTTGTGTAGCAAATCGGACGGAACATTGAAACAGTAGCCGGACAACAAGCCGAGCCAAAAGCAACAAAATGTCATGATTTACAATAAGAAGTCATATATCTCGTCGCTTTTTTATCTGGTTTCAAAATAACAAACCTGAGCTGACAATGAGCGCCTAAAGGGTTTCAAACTGGACTCCCCCTTCCGTGCCGCAAACACGAAACAGACCAACAGATGGATGGACGGTGTGGCAGACAGACGGACGGACGGACGGTCGGACAGACAATCGAATAAAAAAAACTATGTTACAAAGGCAGAGAAAAGAAAACATTGAAATGGAAAAACAAACTGACAAACTGAAGAGCTGGCAACGAAACTGGGCAACTGCCAAGAACAGAGACGGTGACGGAGACGGAGATGGTGACGGAGTCGGAGTCGGGTACGGGGTATGGGGTACGGGACGTGCGTTTATTTTGTGTAAGACAGGTAGCGAGTCGCCGCTCGGCCTCGGCCATTGTCTGGCTCTGTCCTCCGTCCGGGCTCAGAGCTGGCACTGAAAAGTGCGCAGTTAAAAAATCGGTCGCCAGAGAAACCCACAGACAAAAAAGATCAACATAATCGATGATGTGGTTGTAGTTGTTGCCGAGCCCTGGCCGATCCACTCCACTCAGCTCTGCTCCGCTCCGCTCTGCTCTGCGCTGCTCGCCCTGCCGTAAATGTGTTAAAAAACGCGCAGCGAGATTAAATGAGCATAAAATACAGCGCAGCAAACGTCGAACCGCGTGTAGCGAAAAAGAGTCGAACCAAACAAAAAAAAAAAAAGCAGAAGTATCTTTAAGATGCCAGACACGAAACACGTCGTCGGCCGGCGTTCATCAGCGGCGACCCTGCTGACTGCCTGACAGACTGCCCACAGTTGAGCACAGGCCCGAGTCCCGAGTCCCGGTCCCAATTCCAGACCCAGTCCCAGTCACAGATCCAGTCCCACTTGAATTCCCTGGCCTGCCCTCGAGCCTTTCGCCAATAAAATATGCATGCTGAGCTCGACTTGAGACCTGCGGCGCAATCGCTGCTGTTGCATTCAACTTAAGGGGCAAGCAGGGGTGGCAAGGTAGGGGACGTGCGCTGGCGGAACAATCAGCGAGGAGAACTTCATAAAGTGAAAATGTGTAGCATATATTTTGATGATACTCGTATGCAAGGGGCGAGCAAATGGACGTTTTGAAGAAAGGTTTAAAGGTTCAACCAATGCCCTGCAACTGAATGAAATGTAGAAAGTACGAACAGAAGCTTGCAGGGATGTATCGATCCTATAATCAGTGGATGACCAGATTCCCAAAATAATCGATATTACTTGAAGTACTCTCAAGCGGAGCAGTCTTTTAGATTTTTTGTTACTTCACCCAGCTACAATCGGTTCAACGTTGGGTGACTTGCGATAGCAGGATGGAAGGGCTAATAGGATAAAATCTATGAAATCAGGATAGAAGAGCAAATAGGATGAAATGCATGCCTTCCATCCTAAGGGAGAAAACTATATCAACATGTCGGTAAGATCTCTCGATACACTGTTTCTCATTTGGTTTGAGATGCCTCTCAGTTCTTTCCTTCAACTTTTCTAGGGTTAAGCCCTGAGGTGATGCGTTCGGTTCAACTACGGAATGGGAAGTATTTAAGGTAGGAATATGGTCTTAAAAAAACTATATTAAAATCCAAAATTACATGAAGGGATGGTGTTTAGTACGCTCTTCCAAATTTTCTAAAATCTTGCGACCTTTCAGATTTTCGGGTAGCGCACATAGCCACAGTATCTTTTGTTCCAAAGAAGCAGACAAAAGCTCATCAAAAATTATGCCCCGCAGGCAAATGATGGCATGAAAAAATACAAGAGCCAGAAATCACCGAACCAACGAAGCAACCAACCAAGGCAGCAAAAATTATACGCAATCGAAGCCAGCGAGCAGCTTCTGTGCAGCAGCCCAAAAAACGAAAGCCAGAGATGAGAGAAGGCGGACAGGCGAGCACATCCTCCAGATACACACAGGCCACTCCATCTACTCCGGGCAGGCTAACAAATTATGCTTGGCCGGCCATAAAACATTTGTGTTAGCCCAAGAGCAGAGTGGCCAATGCCAGGGCCAGTACGAGGATGGCGTATCACGATCGCCTCACCGGGCAGGCGTGGCAGGGGCGAGACTCAGGCACACGCATGGGACCGCGAACCTGGCACAAGGGACAGACGACAGGGACACGGTCAGGGACAGGGACAGGGGGCACAGTGACCAGTGTCCGGGGCAGCTAGTTTTTGGATCTTGACTGCTGCATCAACGCCTCAAACTGCGGGCTTCGACGCTCTGGCAAAGTTTTAATCATGCGTTCGTGTTCGCCAAGTTTTAGGTTTTGTTGTGTCTTCTCTTTTGGCTTTTAGCCAAGTTCTTGCTGTTGTTCTTGTTGTTGTTGTTGTTGTTGTTTTTATAATGATTGCATTTATCATTTATTCTGCGCGTCAACCAAATTATATGCCTGAGCTTGCAAAAGGGGTTGCCGGGCCAGAGCAAACCCATATTTAAGTGGTTCGATCGATTTGGGCCAACTGACTGGGTTCCATATGCATTGATTTATTCCTCTTGCTCGTTACTTGGTATTTCCGATGAGCTGAGAGTGCCTAGTAAATAATTCTCAAATTGTATAATATATATGGCCAGCTGACAGATTGTTATTAGATCTATTTAAGTGCTTGAGTGCGGTTATTTACCAGGTCAGCTTATAATGAAAGTTGATAGTGCTATTCCCATTGTTCAGTTGCTATTTTGACCCAGAGATACGCTGAGTTAGCCAAGCGAAGCATATGCTCCAGAGTCGTCAGCGTCATCATCGGCTAACTAGGCTTTGATCCCGCCATCCAGCCGCCAGCTTGCAGCCTTTGAGGTCAGAACTTATTAGAGCATGGAGCTGGACGTGGAGCGGCTTCGAGTTTCCCTTTCATTGGCAAGACTTCGCCAGAAACTGAAGAGCGGCAGTTCATGCCGCCTGATGGCTGGATGAGCGCTGATAAGATACGCTGTGGCTGTAGCTGTGGCAAGCTCGCCCTCCGCCTACCCATTGACAGGCGCTGCCCAGCTGGACGCCGGCTGGGCAGCTGGAGGAGCAGGCAGCAAGTGGACCGACTCACACCTCGGCCAGTTTGTCAGCAATTACAGTAATTCCAATTAATACGCAGCAGCCGTCGCCGCTTTATATAGTAGTTCCCTCCCTCCCTCCCTCCTACCACCTGCCACTCTGAGGAGCAGTTCCCGCTCTGCGGGCACTTATATTTTCTAATTTGTGGCGCGTGTTGCATGCCACAAATCTCAACAAGGCGCTGCAGTTGAGTGAGTTTGTTGTGTGCCTCTACCTACAGATACACACACACACACACGCACACACACAAATTAGCATGAAAGCGTAAAAAAGTATATATGAGATACGAGCAGCAACAACACGCCACAAGACGCAAAATTATTATATCTAGATGCTTTTGCCAGCTGAAATGATAAATCTAAGCAACTGCTCTCCCCACCCGACTGTGGGGTTGTGGGGCGGCGGGGCAGCGGGTAAGGGCAGCTGGCAACCAGTAGCAGGTTGGGTGTAGGCCGCTTCAAGTTGAGATTCGGGCCTACAATTATAAATTGCAAAGAGCCAGAGCTGGAGTTGCAGTTGCAGTTGGAGTTGGGGCTGCAGGAGCTGGCACATAATTGCCCCCGGGGGGAAATCAACGAGGCAGCAGCAGCAGCAACAACAACAAATCCAAGTTGCAATATAAGTAGTTACATGCCACAACAGTTGCAGCGAAACAGCTGAACAGCCGTTCTATAAATTTAACCCATACAATTCTAATACCTGCAGGCGCTCCTTTGTATCTTTGGCTAAAAAGGAAGCCTCCACAGATACATTTCGATTATGGCAGCAACAACAGCAGCAGCAGCAAGCTCAGCTCTCACTCTTAGCTATATCTTTTATTTTCATTTTTGACTGAGTGATAAATGCAGTTGCAGTGCGAATTCAGTCAGTCAGGCCGCTGCCTAGTACCATTTGTATCTGTATCTGTATCTGTATCCAGGCATCTGTTGCTGCTGGAGAAACCCCTATAATTAGTGTTTAAAAATTGTTTTTCCGGGTTTTATTTCTTATTAATTGATGTTGTTGTTGGAGGATGCAAATGTTGACTGTCTAGTTGCTGTGAACTTAGAATTGCATCTACTGCATGGCATCTATAAAGAACTTGCAGATAGTCAGGCCAAATGGAGTAAATGTTCTTGTACATTTAAAAGATGCAAAGATAAAGAAAAATTGAAATGTTTACCTGGAAATGTACAATATTTGAGCATTAGACTGCAGTCAAGGAAGAACTAGGAAGTACTTTACTACGAGGTCTGTTCAAAAAACAAAAGATGACATACTGCTCACAGTTTTTTATACCCTAGCAGAGGGTTTAATAATTTTCTTTCGATTGCAATAGCATGATGGAAAAATTACCAAGAAGGCATGCTAGTGGGAACGTCTACCCTTTATATCTTTTAAAAACAAACAAAAGATTCAAAATAAGTTGGAAACAAGTGCACTGACATATAAAAAACAAAAAGAAACTTTAATAAAATGTATGCAGTCCGCGAAATTTGTAAAGTCCATCTTTTCTTATACAGATCTCATATAAGGGGTCAAAATTAATGAAATTATAGCATAACTATTTATACGAGACATAGGATGCAAACTTAGAAGTTCTTATCACAAAAAGAAACGATCTATAGCTATATATCTATATAGATCTATATAAAGATATGTTATATTTATTATGTACAACAGCGAGTTCTGTTTGAAGGAGTATTAAAAGCATTTGCAATTATGAAATACTCTTAATTTGAATATAAATTCAATTAACTTTAGTGTTGCTGCAAACAAAAATAAACTAAAAAGTCTATAATAGAAACGATCACTTAGCTTAACAGCTCAAAAGGAGCTCTGTTCGATTCTGCATTAATATTTGTTGACATGTTAATTCTAAAATATATTTTTGGGTGTTAAATGAATCCTCAATTAATTAATTTATTTTAAAGCTGCTTTGTTCACAATGTTTTTGCATACTTCAATCAGTATTTTTAAGATAATAAGGGGCTAGATTGTTCCATTCGTGCTGCACTTTGTCCCAAAGATTATACTTGGTATATTGAAATAAGGTGTTAAATATTGTGCATTTTAAAAATTGGTTGGAGTCAGTTGATAAGTATTATTGAAAACACATTGGGTCGCAGTCAGTTGAGCAGCTTTGCTTGAATAATTATAATCATTAGGCTAATTTGCATAGCCTTCTATTAAAGCTGCAACCATAGATTTGCAACGGCATTAACATTACAGAAAACATATTTATAAACCTGGGCAGCGTACGCGACAAGCATTTTGTGGTTTTCATAAATGCGATGCAGCAGTCGTCGTCACATGCGAGTAGCTTGCGCATAGCGTGAGCTCTGGCGATTGTATCTGTGAGATACATTTGCGCGATAAGGCGAACGAGCTAGCGAATGAGCGAGCGGAACGCGTGCGAGTCGAGTTGAGTCGAGTCGAGTCGCTGGCACATTGTTGATTAAAAATAAATTGTCAACTTTGACAGTGAAGCGGCAGTTTTATTTATATACTAAATGGGTGCACAATGTGGAATTTCGCTCAACTGCCGTAGGGGCTTTGGCTTTTGTTGGAGTATCTGGAAATTGGCATTTTTATTTTGGGGCCCTTCTGCGTTGGCAGACATCGGGGAGACTTTGCTGTTGGCACGCGTTCTCCTGCCAGCTTGTTTATTTATTCTTGGCTGCTGACATCACGCCAGCCAGCTAACGGAATGTCTAATGCATGTGGGGACCGCCCAAGCGCCGCACCTGCACACTCTTTCATTAAAATGCAGCCATTAACACTTTTTGCCGGCCCTTCATTCCCTGGAAAAGCGCACACTAAAGGGCAGACGATGGCTTAGCCCCGCAGCTTACATTAGAGCCACAATTACAGGTGCCTCTTTTTATGGGGGGCAAGAAGCTTGAGCTGCTCTTCCGCTGCGGCACGCGTTGCGTGTGGACTTCTAAGCAGTTCAGCTTGACAATTGCATTGATTGCGCATTTCTTTGCAGGGCTCATTAGAATGAAATTGCATAAGAAGGGGCCTAATGGACCCAGTCCCCTTCCCAGTCGAACTGTGGATCATTTATCAATGCCTGATTTGGTTTGCCATAAGCCCAACCATGACGCGGCAATTTGAAGCTGATAACAAAAAGATGCAACGAAATTTGTCAACCGGCTACCAAAAAATGACACAACACAAAATGTGGGAAGCCTTTCAGATCTCGGTAGAACCTTTTGTCGCTGACATGGTAGCTAATGAATCTTATCTGGCACACAAGTTGCCTGCCTTATAAGGTGAGAGTCTCCGACTCGGGAACTGAAAGGCGCTTAATCCTCGCGATGATTTGACGCTTTCAGCGCGCAATTTGTATAACTTGACTTGGAAGGCAGCAAAAACAAGTACGGTATTAAAACGTATTAAAACGGGTCAGGCTTAATGAAAAATCCCACTTACATAACGGCTAAACTGGAAAAGGGTCTGACAGATCTGAAAGCGGTTTCCAAAGCCGCTAAGCATCCCTCCTAAATAAGCCATCTTCGTCAACAATTCTAGTGTCTGAATCAGTGGAGAAATTATTAAAATAGTGTACTAGAAGATACCCCGCACACACATCTACAGTAAACCTAAGTCTTTATCCATATGAACAAGTATGTACGTTCCATTTAGGTATTAAATATAGGTATTATTGTAGTCTACTATTGACTTTATTACCCGACACTCTTGTGTACGATCAAATATACTTCTTATACTCTGTTTACAATAGGATAACGAGTAAATTGGCTTTGCGAAATGTCCGTCTGACCGTATAATCGCAAATTTTTGGCAAGCACATTAGGTATACCTGTTCAAATCCATATTTCGCCAAATATTGAAGCCATCCCGAAAATTTGGTATAGGGTTTACTGAATACTTACTTGATAGATGAGTTCACAAATATTTATCACACATACACTTCCGCTCCTGCAAAGAAGATTAAGGAAAAATTTTATGTTAGGTTTCCAAGTTTCTAATATGCCCTTTCTTATTTTCCTATAATCAAACTCTTGCTCCTAGGTGTATATCCTTATTAACTTTTTTAATAAACATTTTCAGCTAAAGGAGCTTGGGTTTTCTTCAAAATATTACTGACAATTGGAGTTCTTTAATGCAACACTTTAAGTCTAATGTAATATAATACATGCATGATCGTAAAGTGAAAGACTATTAATGGTGTTTACTTGGGATTTGTTCCCAGGGTTTGACAATGAAAATTTATGTAGAATATTTGTAAAGCATTTAGTGTAATATCAATTTTCCCAACACCTATATGAAAAAGATCAATAAACCCATCAGACTGGCCATACAAACTTATTGAAAACTCATCAAATGAAAATTATGCACGACAATATGTGTATACGTAATGCTAGGCTATATACATACATATATACGCTTTAGTGACCGTTATTTGACTTTCCCAACGCAAGTATAATAATCATAACTTGAATTGGAAATTATGGTTGTACTTGACAGCACCGAACCCGTAGCCCAATAAGGGCAATCAAACAGAACAGAGCCGCGGCGTACGCAGCATAACAAACTAAATGGTAAACAAATATTGGTAAGCAGAACGTCAAGAAGTAACTGGGAACTGGGGAGTGGGAAAGAGGAGCTTTTGATTCTTTGTGGGGTGACTGAGTGGCAAACAGATCGATGTGGGGGCTTGACAATCAAAAGTCGGTATCCAAAGTGTTCAACTCTGTTTAACCAACTGACATGCAAGTGCAACGCGAATTGGGTCGGCATACCTGTCCAAAAAAAAATCACTTTGGGTTCCCCTTGGTCTCCCAGTATCATATTTCAATAATTCTTCACTTTAATTTGTTTAAGGCGCGTGGGCGTGAGGGCGGGGGGTAAACGACTTAACCGATAGATAGCCAGATAGTCATCGGGTTGCTTAATTGTCATGACAAGTTGACAGTTCGCATGAAAGCCCATCCATTGTTCCCCTGCAATTTGAGCAACTGTCTGTATTAAGTTTCGAGCTCAGCCAGGCAGAAAAATTTTCTTTCTTTGTTGACTGTGCCGTGCCGTGCTTTTCTTTTTCTTTTTTTTTGCCTTTCTTTAACTTCAGTTTTATAATAAATGTATTTATGCATTTATCTCACTTGACCCAATTTCCGTATGTCGCCTGCCTTATTAAACGCCTGTAGTCCTGCTACCAACCAACCCGTGTTGATCGATCCCACTGCCTGGGTGGCGAATGCGGCTTCTAAAAACTCTCGACCGCATCGATGATTCATTTGGTTACATTTCGCCATTGGCTTTCGGCCTCGTTGGCAGCTCGATTGAGATACATACATACTTTACAGTATACAAGTAACGAGCACAGGCCGTTGGGCCTATGCGTCAGAGCATAGACATTTCAAGATCGCGGCTCGCTGGGTGTTGTTGTGTGAAGATCAAAACCAACTGAGTAAGTGGGCACAACAATTGATTAAGATACTTAACTATATTGTAGTTGCCAGAGAAGTCATAAAGAATAGCTGCAAATACTATTTTGTGTCTAGAAAGGGGGAAATGCGATTTCTTATCCGGTTGTGGTTGAATTTTTAAGGGAAGAAGATAGTAAAATCTTTAAAAATAAAAAACAGCGAGTCTTCTGAGGTCCAAGGATATTAATGCATATTTCTATAAGCTCACTTTGATTGGCTTTTTAAAAAACCAAAAAGTTTTTCATACAAAAATTCGTTTTTCATCCTATCGTTCCTATGGCTGCTATATGATATAGTCTTCCGATTTCGACCAAATTTGGTCCGGTTGTATAAACTCTCTAGAAACTCGCTTTGGATGAGTTTAGTGATGATATCTTTGTAAACAAAAAAGATTTTCATACAAAATCATAGTTGTCGACTGATCGTTTCTATGGCAGCTATATAATATAGTGATCCGATCTTGACCACATTTGTTCAGATTATATAAAGTCTCCAGAAACTTGTTTTAGGTGACTTTGGTGATGATATCTTTGTAAATAAAAAAGTTTTTCATACAAAAACATAGTCCTTGACCGATCATTTCTATGGCAGCTATATGTTATAGTGGTCTGATCCGGTCGGTTCCGACATATGTACTGCCTGCAGTTGAAAGAAGAATTTGTGCCAAGTTGCATTACGATAGTTTTAAGACTGAGAGACTAGTTTACATAGAAACAAACGGAGAGACGGACGTCGCTATATCGACTCGGCTATTGATGCTGATTCAGAGTATATATATTTTATATACTATACTTTGTTGGTTTGGAAACATTTCCTTTAGTGCACTACACATTCCGTGACAAAGTTATAATAGCAGAGGGCTGTGGTGTAAAAAAGCCATTATTTCAATATTAATGGATACCAAAGAAGTCAATGAAATATTGGAATGCATACTCAAATTACGGCTCGTAAAATTGAAACACAATTCTTTGTTACATTGAGCTATTTATTAAATCTTTACATGAGAATTTTTCACCCTTAATAATGGAATGCTTGTATCTTTGAGAAAAGTATGTGTAATTACTTTCGGCATACTAAACTGTTTAAACTTACGAATTGAATAATCTTCAAAAGGAGTAGATATATTATCTCCGATTTCTGTAGCTAATAGATAGCGTTTCATACTAGATTTTCCTTTTATTAATAATAATAGCATAGTCAATAAAATGAGTTTAAATGCCATTGTATTAAAAAACAAACGCTTACAAAGCACAATGATTAATGTGCCACACTCGCCAAGGGGACTGATAATGACTTTTTAAATACAATTCTAATGCGCTAAAAGGGGGCAATCAGACGATGACAAAGGGAGGCGCGACAAGGTGAGAAAAAGTCGCCGATCACCGGCTAGGGGGTAAGCCAGTTCTCCATGGCTATGAGAAACCATCGACAAAAACGGCCTATTGAAAAGTAATTTGCATATTATAAGCTTCTGTGCCAGGAACAAAAAGTGCGCTCAATGATGACATTAGAGGACCCCACAGCCCGCCTCGGGGGTTTGAACGGAACAACAAAAAAAAAAAAAAACGATTTATGCGTTTTTGATGATTGCAAAACTATGGAAACTATGTGATAAGATTGTCGTTGCCCCCTCGCTGTGCGCTAATACTATGTAAAGTACTTATGATCGAAGACAAGAGATCCAGACGCTGTCTCCTTGGAATAAAAAAACAAAATAAAATGCAAAATCATTTGGCGGGCCCTTTGCACGTGCGGAACCCGATAAATGGCCGTTCTTTGTATAACTGCGATGTCGATGTTGTTGTATTTGCAATCATTATGCGATCATTTATGGGCAGAACAGAACAGAGAGCGTGTATCTCTTGTCATCAGCATAAACTGCTTTATATTCATGTTGCGCAGGCAGCGAGCGGGTTTGGAGGGGACTTCAGATGATTAGACAACATTTGCCATGAGTTTGTCACGTTTAGTTAACACTTGGCAGCGGGACAAAGGCACAGGCACAGGCAAAGGCAAAGGGGTTACTTTAAGAGGTCGAGCCAGTTTGTAATCAGTTTTCATGAGGCTGCAGTTGGTCTAAGCCGTAACGGTCTTTTGAGTTAACGAGCTTACGAGCCTTTTGTCACAAGTCAAAGCAGAGAGCACCGAATATCAATAAAGAGTTTTCCATTGTACACCCTATTAGGCGAGTACGTCCGGAAAGTCAACCCAGATGGTTCCATGCCATTAAGTGTTCCACGCAAAGAGCTTGTCATAGTCAGCCACCTATCGGGAGAAGGCCCGAACAAAGAGCCGGCATACAGACTTACTTACTTATAACCATACACGACACGAGTAAGTGACCGTTAATTTACTCAGCGCATCTGACTGTTCCTATAATCCGTTACGCCTGGCCGCCGTTTTACATTAATACGCCAATTTTTCGTTACAAAAGCTCCAGACACAATGCCCATACTTGGCAACCCGACTGCCAAGTGACTGTAATTAACATTTTTCGCATTATAATTTGCCCCGTTTTTCCGCCATCCACCGGGTTGACGACAACTCATCCAAGGCCGAGCCGAGCTGAGCTGGCGTTTAATGTGCGCACATTTGCGAGTCAACATGGTTAAGGAGGAGACGCGGGAGGAGGTGCACCAGATGGAGGCACTCAGAGGTAGTTAACAACAGCAAAAATAATAATAAAATAAAAATCATAACACAAATGTTTTTACATTTTCTGTCCACTCCTGATGACTGACTAATAAAAAACAACGGGAACGTCAATTGCAGACATATCTGCTATATGTACACTATATAGCATATATATATATACTATACACAAAATATGATCATTGTAAAATAATAATAGGAGGATTTCATCGCATATTTAATACTTTAGCCTGTGAACATGCTTTATTTGAAATATCATAGCGATGTTTTATCTGATGTGTTGAATGAAGTTATTGAAGTTATCTATACTGACATTGATTCCGACTTTAGAAACCTTCAATATTCAATTTTCTATGATCAAATAGGATGTTGTGTGTAAGAGAATTTGTAATCAGTTGATATCCAGCAGTTCAGGGTGGATTATCTTCCGATTATACCAAGTTATTGCATTTAAAAGGATAATAAATATTTAATTGATTTGTTGGATTATTTAGTTTTTAAAAAATGTACTATATACATATCGTATCTCTAGAGTGACTTTTAATCATTACATTTTATGATAGTTCGTTAGATAGATAGATATATTTGATTGAGTTGTTAGTTAATTTAGCTTTTCTCACTTCCCATCTCTTCTTGAAATTTATTTTGAGCATTCGATTAACATAACAAATATTTGAAGCTCCCCAAGAGATTCTACCGCATAGAAGTCAAGAGTTTATTCAGATTAGTCTACTATATGTGCTGGCCAGAGATGTTTGTAAACAAAACCGAATTTAGTGTATTTTGAGACTATCAATAGCAAGCAAGTGCCATGAGATTTGTCCACCTCTTATCGCTTTTTATATTTTTGCTGCGGCTTAGTCATAACATTGCAATTTTTCCGGGCAATATAGGTAAGTTGCCAACGTGGCCACGGCCAAACTAATCTAAAGTTGTACTCACTATAGTCTCCTGAATTATCAGCCAACCACTATTACCTTCAGAAGCAGAGATTCCTACTGGAGATCCTACATCATTTGCAAGAGCCAATACTAAACGAACAATGGCTTGCGTTGGGTCAGCGAATAGTCAGTGATGAAACTGAATATGTCGTAAGTAAAACCAAATATAGAAGCAATGAGATCGAATACTTATATATATCTGAACCACCCAGAATTATGACGATCACATGCGACAGTTCTATAAGTTCTTAAGTACAGGACGTCTTTTACCCAGGGACGTCTATTACAATCCCCAACACCCCGAGCACTACCAACAAACCTTGGGACTTTACCACTTCTTCTACAACACCCGCGAGTGGAGCACCCTTAGACAGAACATATGTTGGGCCAGGGTGCATGTGAACCCGGGGCTCTTTCTTCATGCTCTGATGCAGACCATGTTGAAACGGGACGATTACCGTGTGTTGATCATGCCCAAGATCTATGAGCTACTTCCAGCACCCTATCACAGCGAAAGGATAGTACGAGAAGCCAGTGTTTTTAACCACGCCAATTGGATATGGCAACAGCCGATATATGGGAATGAGACTAATGTACAGTTGGCTTTGCCACAGAGGCTGTTACCCTTAAATATATCTGGAGATCTTCGCAATACGAGCAAGTGGTTTGATGCCATGTCGGAGGTGCATATTCTAAGCTTGGTGAAAGCGGGGATATCTCAAGGAGTAGGTCATTTGACGGAGGACGTCGGGTGGCTGGCATACTGGTACTATATCAATATGGGTATAGCCCTGCAAGAGGAGCAGACGGAAACTGACAGACTTCGGGATTGGTGGTACTGGCAAGTTAATCAGCTCTTGGCCCGCTATAAACTGGAGCGTTATGGACAGCATATGCAATACAAAAGTTTGTCAAGCATAGACAAGCAAGAGGGTGGTCACCTCCTGACCTGGCAGTACCAACGCTATCAGCAGGAAACTGGGGCAACTAAAAAGTATCTCACACACTTGCTGGACAAATTGGAAATGGGCGTAGAGCTAGCTCTGTCCACTCAAAGCTTCCGTCTATCCAACGGCACACTAATAGATCTTCGACAGGGTCACAACTGGCTGCTTGGCCTGGCGGAGCTCTTTCCATACGACTTAAGCCAACTTCAAATGCCATCCGCTAACCAGCCTCAGCAAATTCTGGACCTTCACACAATGCTCCGCCATACCAACTTTTACTGGTATGCAGATCGAGTACTCCGTGCTTATCGATCATATCGCACTGAGTTTCAACCGGGTTACCCTAAACCATTAAGGCCCGCCGATGTGCGCTTTCTGGAGGTCTCAGCTAGTCCGCTGGTTACTTATGATGAGCCAGTAGATGTGGATCTCAGTAATATTCTGCATTCGAGGCACTTTTACTACGGAAATCAATTCATATGGCCATATACCCTACAGGCGCGTAGAGTCCGATTGCAGCAGCGACCCTTCACAATCAACTTTCAAATGGTCAGCAACAAGACACAGTCGATTATTTTACGAACCTATCTTACCACACCTAAAGGATCTCTCAATGAGGAGCCCTTTTATCAGTTGGACTCCTTTCTAACAATACTTTATGCGGGCAAGAATACAATAACGCGAGAGTCGCTGGACTTTTCGGGCCAGATCGGTGATCATATTAGCTTCACGGAGATCTATAACTATGTCAGATTGGCTGAACGGGAACAGTATGACTTTCCCTTGAACATAACTGTACCAAGCTGTGGTTTCCCAAGGCGACTGATATTGCCCAAGGGTGGTTCAGGAAGACCGTTATCTATGCGGCTTCTGATAATAGCTACGCCCTACAACTACAAGGCAAGGCAGGGAAATGAGTTGAGCTGTGACTTTAGCAACGGTATCAGCAGCTGGGATGAGTTTCCTTTCGGTTTTCCCTTTGAGAAACATGTGGTGGCGGAAGAACTCTCCGGCGCGCACACATATTGGCAACCTGTGGAGGTCTATCATATGGAATCATAAGAAAAATCAAAAATATGTTGTATTCAGATATGAAATAGGAATGGAAGCAAATATATATCCTTATAGAAAGAGGTTCTAGTCTGAACAAAATGTATGTGAGTTGGAAGTATTGAAGCTTAGCTTCATAGCAAATGTTCTTCCGAAGTAGTTATGAACTTATTTCAACGATCGTTGCAGACTTTATCTACTTTTAAGCCGAATTCAACTCTTTCGTTCCTTCCAAGCCTATAACCATTGCCTTTTTTGTATATTGAAGCAAGTCCATAAATAAAATTTAAGTCCACTATACCGTTGAAGTCTATTTTGTCTATTTTACCAAACCCAAAACCTTTAACGGAAAGTGACGCCAAATTTGGGTAATTACATGGGACAGACAGCCGGACAGCTCCACCGGGTACCGGGTACCGGGCACCGGGCAAGGGTACGGCAACGGCAACGGCACCACATGGGACCACAAAACCAACCACATGTATAAAATATTAATCAAAATCACAAAAGAACAAGCACAAAACGAAGAATCAAAACAAAAATTAAAAACCCAAGAACAACAACAACAGCAACCCAAAAAGCATTAGGAAGGTGTGGCAAGGGGGGCGAGAGAGAGAGATAGAGAAAGAAAGAGAGAGAGAGAGAGAGAGAGATAGACAGACAGCAAACGTTGCATGGATGCAAAGCACTTTATAAAGTTTAAGAACGGATCGAGAGGGATCGGGAACGAGGCAGCTAAACTTGTTATACGCAATCGAATCGAAAATATGGGCGAAATAAAGCGACGGTTGCAGTCGGTGGTTGGCGGAGGTGGAGAAGGGGCAGGGGATGGAGGCAACGACGACGACGCAGCGGTCGACGGGTTGCCGCTGTAAATCTAGAACTAGTTTTTTTTTTTTTTTTTTTTTTTGTTATATACATACATATGTATATATGTTTAAATATATATATACGTACTTCTCTTCAACCCAATGACGCGGTATAAAAGAAAATATTGGACACCTGCACGGTTTCGTATCGCAGCAATAGCAACAAATACAACAACGAGGCGTATGAGGGACAAGTGAAGCCCAAAAACAGACGGACGGACGGCGGTACGGACCAAACCGTCGCGACGGTTACGTGGGGCTAAGCGAGAGCGATAACCACAAAAAGGAAATTCCAACAAGCCGAAGCACGAATACCCTTAATAATGTTGCCTCAAAACTATCGAGAGTAACCCAAGTCAGAAAATACGATCACCGAGATTAGGCAAAACTAAGTTTTACTTTTGAAGAAAAACTGAATCCCATAAATAATTTTTAGTTTTGAGCAATAAATAAATTAAAGAAATAATGCTTAAAAATAAATTCTATAAAATATTACTTATAATCGTGACGGTCCTTCATTCAATCACAGGGTTTTAAATGGGTTTCAAAGTCAACAGTTTATCCCTAAATTATTCATTTAAATACATTTAGGAACCTTGAAAGTTAGATAGAACATGAATATGTCTATAATGACAACATAACACTTGGATTCAGAACTATCGATTGTGACAAAATAAAGGAATACAATACAATATCGGTAGATCGCAAGGTGCTGATCTTATGAAAAAGAAACAGTATCGATAGATATGTAGATGTAAGTGATCTGAAGGGTGCGTATTTCTGTTGCAAGGTGCTGATCTTATGAAAAAGAAACAGTATCGATAGATATGTAGATGTAAGTGATCTGAAGGGTGCGTATATCTGTTGCAATTCAGTTTTCTTATACCTCTTTATCAGCTGTAATAGATCAGCTTCCTTCCACGGCAAAGTGCATATGCTCGAACCTATAAGGAGTGTATCGACAAACGATGCAGGCGTGACGCGTCTTAGATTTTCTTTAGTGCTCGGCTAGGTATATAAGTATGTACTCGTATGTTCTTAGCTGCAAAATTTTGCCTGCCCTGTATCTATAGAATATAAAAAAAAGGCAGCCGAGCGTAGAGCGTAGATGGAAAAGAAGGACGAAAACTAATGGCCAGGCTTTTATTTCCAAGAAATTTAAAACTTTACGAAAACGAAAAATGGTGTTAGGGTGTAGACGCCGGAGCCGGAGCCACTTAAGAACACATGGCAATGGCTGAGGATCGTTGGGCAGTTTAGATAAATGTGGACAGCCAGCAGGTAGCTGGTAACTGTGACCCTGTCCCTGTCCCTGTTCCTGTCCCTGGACAGCCCCGGGAATGAGCTCTGGGGACTCTGGCATTATTCTGGTTTATTGTTTTGAAGCGCAAAGGTTTCTCTCTCACTTTTTGGCAGTATCTGTGCATCCTGCGTGCGGCTTTTGCAGACAGAGAAGTAGCAATAGACATTTTCGTATAATTTATGGGGCACAATCTATAAAATTGGAAAGAGAAACCTATTATGGTCATGTCCGACGAGGCGTGCAAATTAAAAACTGCCTGGCCAAAATTGTTTCTGCAGAAAAGAGTCAGCAACAAATATCGCATAAAACTTCGAGGAGGAGCGCCCAAATGAAATGACAAAAGACTCGACTGCCATTTAAGGTAAATCAATTTAACGCGGCACCAGTCAAATTGTATTTGTCAGCTTAAACCTGGCCAAGAGCAGCCAGGAGGGCTATAAAGCGCTCAACTCAGCGCCGCTTCGTTCTGTTTATGTGCATATATACTATATACGTATATATAACTGTACACTCGAAGTCAGAAAACTCAGAGATGTTAAAAACACAGCACTGAGAACTGAGAATTGTTGCCTGTCGGCACTCGAAATGCTGCCGCTGATTGCTTTTTGAACTCTCCGACGTAGTATAACCCCTTGCCCCCGCAGCCCGAGTGCCATTTATGCATAATTAATAAATTGCCTCGCATGCAAACGGAGACGGGCGCAGATTGTGGCGATAAAAGTGGCCCATCCGACAGCTCGCCTTATGACTAAAATTAAAATTATCCTTACACATTATTATTGACAGGCACAGCAAAAGCAACAACAGTTGCGAATCGTTAAACAATCGAATGAGTCTGATTCCGAGAGTGTTGCTGATAGACGTCCAGTCCCGGGAACCAACGAGGCCAGGCCAGGCCAGGCCCGTCCAGAACCAACGCCAGAAAGATCTTGAGAGGCGATAACATATGGGTGCTTGAGCAAGTCAGTCAGCCAGTCAGTCAGTAAGTCTGTCTGTCTGTCTGTCGGATCTCCGGACTCCGGAGCACTGCTGAGTGGGCTTAAAGACTAAGCAGATGAGTGGAGTGCGCTGACAATTGAACAGCAGAGGAGGCGGCGAGTAAAAAAGGTTCAAGTCGATCAGGGTTCTTCCAAAATGCCAAACAGCATAATCATTTTGTGTTCCCGTTCCCGTTTTTGATTGAAATAGCAATATATTTATCTTTTCAAACTGTTTCTCAACTCTTAACTGATTCCTTTCTAATAAATATTACATTTATTTTTTATTAATGCTTCAGAAATCAGCCTTAAAGAAAGCTATAAATAAAACAAGTATTGCTATTTAACATTGCGCGGTTTTATATTTATAAATATTGGAAATTGATAAATAACGGTTATAATAAAAATAGCAAGATATATATCAATTATAACTGTCTTTCCGGGAGATCGACAGGATGGATATTGGGCACAATCTATTTATTAGGCGTGGGTTTGTTCTAAAACCGATTTTTCAAATAGGATTCGGAAATTAGAACAGTTTACAAACTCGATTATGAGTGATTTGATCGGAATTGAAAATGGGAACAGCCCTGAATATTAAGTCTATTATGCTTTGCCTTGAAAAATAGAGAATTCTTCTTAAACCAAACTATGTACACCACAATAGCAAAATATGTTAGTAAGATTGATTTTCTGCGTTTCGGGATATAACATCTAAATATATTGGGATTATATTAAAATCTTTTGCCTGGATATACTGATATTCAAAACAAGCTGCCTATTGCTTAATAGAAAAGCATACTTGGTGCTAAATAACAGAATTTCGTATCCATTCGACCCAGAAACTTCTACGGCCACCTACCCCAACAAGATCATAAAAAACAGCCTAAGCCACATGACCCACTTTCACTGCTCACAAAGTAAGCAGCTGCCCAGGCGGGAGACAACAGCACAAACCCACTTTCGATGACACATTGTGAAATATTGAACAAAGTGGACAACCCTTGAGAGAGATACAGGGGCAGAGATATGCAGCGACAGAGAAGGAGGCAGAGACAGAGACAGCGAACAGCTGAGCAGGCGCGTCACAAATGCCATATAGATCACTCATACGACACATGGGACAGTGAAAACAAAAGGCAAAACGGGTAACGCTTCCGCTTGGAGACCTGGGAGACAATATTCCAACGCCCACACACACAAATATACAAAGTGATACACACAGACACAGACACACATATACATATACAGAGAAGCTTTGTTGCCGGCTGATTAACGAGACAAGGCCACAGCC
Source organism: Hirtodrosophila histrioides (assembly GCA_037075165.1). Taxonomy (NCBI): domain Eukaryota; kingdom Metazoa; phylum Arthropoda; class Insecta; order Diptera; family Drosophilidae; genus Hirtodrosophila; species Hirtodrosophila histrioides. The sequence goes on from JBAMCL010000491.1 coordinate 902,967, forward strand.
GCATTTGAAGCATGTTTCAAAATTCGGAGAACTCCAGACAGGCAAAAGATATTACACATTTTGTAAGCGACTGCAGGAACTTCTGATAAAATTTTTCATTGTTTTGCAAGAGCGGCCAGCCGCCAAACGACGACCAAGTGGAACAATTAACAAAGTTCCACCCCCAAAGGGCGGATTCTTAATGGATCATTATGTAGGCGGTGTCGAAAGTGTGTCAAATTTTGTGATTTGTGTGTCACCAGCGATTTGTCGTAATTTTAATGTTTTTTAAGAAAGTGCGGCATTAATTTTTCATTAGCGTGTTTTAATTAAAACCATGTTTTTTTGTGCTGAACCAGTCAACTGCAAAATTAATTAAAGAGCCGTTTAATTTGCCTGCGGCTTTCATAAATACGCGATTTAAGAATTGGCCATTTGGCAATATGCCATATTTTAGCGTAGTGTCAACATAATGTTCAAGTGTGGGATACAGGTTCTATGTGATGAACAGACCAGACAACTCATTTCTTATATTTTAAATACATATATTTCTGTATTTAAATTTTTCATCTATAGTATTCAACTGCTGGTCTTGTGTTGTTAAATATATAATACATATTTCCTTATTAAAAAATATTGTACTAGTCTCATGAAACTGTTTTTACAATGATATTTGTAATGAATTTGAAAGGGCTTTTAAACGCACGACATCTTTCATTCGTGTTATATATATAGAATTTATGGCATTGATGTTGATAGATTCATAGAGCAATTGCAATTTGTGCACTTTGCTGTCTGCCAAATTAAATTTTCTGCATTAGATTTCCTCACGCTCCGTTTACTCTTTGGCGTTCTTTTCAAACACATTTATTTTTAGAGAATTTTTTCCAGTTCGTTTGTGTCGTTCACATGAATGGCTAGATCCAGCCAGTTTTATGCAAAAACTAAAATATATTGCAATGCATTTTTCAATGAATCGGAGGTGTGAAATGTTTGCACTGCTGTCCCCTCAGAAAAACAGTCATGCCAATGCAGAAAAAACAAGTGAGATTGAGCTGTTTCTGGGTGCACGACTAAAGGATACCTAGTAGCTTTAAAAATTAATAAATTATATATTTGCTTAAATTCGAATATTAAAAAATAAATAAATTAATCCAAAGTGACTTAAAAAAAATATAAATAAAAATTAATCCGAAGATTTTCTAGGGAAGGATATTCAATAAATTCTTTCCTGTTACCAGATTGACCTGTATCTTTTGTTTACCTGCTTAGTTATAATTTTGAGAAAGGGGAAGGAGAAGAAATTTTCTAATAAATATTTAAATTAACATTCAATCAAAATTTAGTGTACTAATTTTATTTAAGTTTCAGCAAACTCAGTTCAGCTATTACCAAGGAGACTGCAAAAATGAATATTTTACAAGTGAACTTTTATTATATGTTCCTGCCTGCTTCTGCCTGTTACATATATGCTCCCACGTTTGTTATACCCATTGCCATAAGTCGTATTGGCACAGGGTATAAATAAACAAAGCAGCGTTCAAAGCGCAAAAGGGGGCGTGACAATTGGGCGGCAGTTTCTACACAATGTTGCCAAACGCTTTGAATCGAGGCTAAATTGTCCGGTGTGGCGTGTGTTTGCACATTTGGCTTTTGATTAAAGTTTTAGCAGGAAATTGTGGAGATATGGGCCAGGCTAAATGTTAAATTGATACATTCGATGTTAGGGATTAATTGCCATGAAGCGTAGTAAATGTATTAACTTAAATAAAAAGTAAAAAATATATGTTTAAATTAAAAGTTACTTACATTACAATGAACATACTTTTTTTATATGCTTACCCTTTTCAGCAATGCCAAACTAATTATAGCAACTGCTAAACTGAGAATCATGTAACCTTCAATCAACAGATATCATACATAATTCAAAGCGATATCCAACAGCTCGAGAAACTGTTCCACAAAACTGAACCACTTGATCGACAGCCCGTCGCGGTGTATTTGTCAATACTTAATTTTCGACAGTGCACCACCGGCTACTCGGAGCTGGGCAGTGGGAGCGGTAGGGGTAGGGGTAGGGGAAGTGGTGTGCTGAACCAGCTGAAATCGATACTCGTGCCAAGGATGTCAACTTCTTGGGCAGCTCCACATGGCACGGCACGGCACAGTCACAGCTCATAAAGCTGGGAAACTGTTTGCCAATTGCTTGGCATTTTTTCTATTTTTCTTGGCAGAGTTTAAACAAGTTGACCAATTGGCAGCTCCTCGGTTTTGGCCAACTATAAACAATTCTTTAATTTTTGTGCAATTTAAAAGCGCTTTGTGTGCATTTCTGTTTATTATCAGCGGCTTTTAACAGCTTCCATTAAATCGAGAATAATTTAAAGCCATTACGACAAATCAGCGCGAAGTTCCAAGGCAATTATAGTTTTAATAGCCTATGGCACATAAAGATCGAATCAATTGTGCGTTTTCAATTGAATATAGTATGCAAAGATTCGATAGGTTTTATGGCAGACACCTAATCAATGTATCATTATAGATAACTAGCTGTAAAGGCAGCCAAATTGATTAAGAAATTTTGAGTCCAGACAGGCCATAAAAGTGCTTAATATTAAACTCTTAACCACAATGCAATCGAGCTCATAATTTGTCGATTTCTGACTTAAGACGGCAAGCAAAATGTTGATCAGTCTTCGAATTCAAAATAAAATAAAAGAAACCAGCAGAAACATAAGTTTCGCATTAAAGTCCAGCAGAAGAGGCCGCAAAATGCTTGAAAATCACAAATAAAATAAAATGCAATAAAATTGGGTTGGCTTTTATTTTTATTTTTTTGCTGACAACGGCAAAAGCCAAGCGACCCGCTCGGGATGAGTCATGCCAGCGTAGACCCCGGGACCCAATGGACAAAAGACAGAAGACTGAAGAAGTTGGGGCCAGAGCTGGGGATCGCGGATGGGCACGATCGTTGAGCTCAAATGTGTGAAATGAACGTGAAGCCTGCAGTCCAAGACATTGGCAAAATAAAGGGCTCAGGGTCGAGTACGGAGTACGAATATTGTTTTGACTACAAACTACCTGAACGTGGCTTCGTTTCAGTTGGGGATCGCAACAACTTGCTAATCATATCAAGCTTCAAATTGTTGATTATTTAACTGGCGAGTTAAGAGAGAGAGAGAGAGATCGCAGCGCTGAAATTAAAGATCAATGTTGCTGTTGACTTTGCTGAAGATGACTCACAGGTTGCAGGTATGAAACTAGACTGTGGCAGAGACTGAGACTCAGACTGAGACTGAGACTGAAACCCAGACTGAGGCGTCTGTCGCAGATCTTTGTTTGGCTTCACTTTATTAGATGTTGGAGCACACAGGCCCTCGACCCAGGTAGATTTATTGTATAAACAGCAAATGGGCAAATAAGCTCTGGGCTGAAAGGCAAACTCTAAGCCGTAACACGACAACAACAACAACAACAACTACAACAATTATTTATATTTTTCGCTTATTTATGGGTTTGGGCCTGGGTTTGGTTCGTTCTTGGTTTTGACCACTTGCCGCCCCAAAGCCTCAAAGCCAACAACAAAAAACACGGCTGAGTCACCTCCAATGGTCAAACGTATCTCATGTGCGGAAATTGAACTCCTTTTGCAGCAGCATTTTATTATTATTTTTCAGGCATATAAGTATACTTTTTGTTATTAAAAAAAATATATAAAAAAAATTGATTGATTTTATAGGCGCGATAAGTTTATTGTAGTTGGTTGGGGTCGTTTGGCCGATTGGTTGGGTCGAGACTTCGGCATATGACTAATGTTTGTGTCCGTAATAAATTTGTGATCTCTTTGTTATGTATAAAAGCTAGTTATTAACACTTATATAGTTATAATGTGCGCCTGTATTGAGTTGAGAGTCATTGACACCTGAATTGGATGGCTTAAAGCGGCTAATTGGTTATTAAACATGTCTAACTGGCAATGAATAAGAATTATTGTAGTTAAACTAACCAAATAAGTAATAACTGTCTTTTTTAGACAGGTTTTTGATTTCTTGGTGCTTTTCAGCCACTTAGAAGCTGATTCGCAATCGAATCGATTAAGAATGACACTGTGTGTTGGCCTAATGGTCGCCGTTGGAAGAATTGAATTAATTAAACAAACAAATGGCCAATAGAAGTCATAAATAAAGACCATAACTAATTGCTGACACAGTTAGCCAGACAAAGACATTAAAAGCTGTTGGCGTGGGCGCCGGCGCACCGTCAAAATGCTGTCAGCAAAAAATCAGAACGCGGCTCAGACTCGACTCGGAAAAAAAAATGCAATCAAATGGAGAATAACACCTGCAATGCAAATGTAGAGCGCGTGCTGGCTAACAAAGGCGAATCAAAGAAAAATATAAAAAATCAAAATAAAATATGTAGATTCATAGAAACAAATATGAAAACACTTAATGAGAAAAGCACAGCGATGAGGTTTGAGGAATATTTAACGTGGGCAGCGAGCACGTGAATGGGAGCTGGTTGCTTTGGGGATTGTAGATTGGAAATGAAAATGAAAATGGGCAGCTGTCATTAGAGTTGGGGAGCCATAAAAATCAGTTTAAGTGCAAACAAACAAATTTTCAGTAGCACTTCTCGGAGATAATTTCATAAATTTTCAAAATGACAAGACTTTTATGTTATGGCCAGTGCGCAGACGCAGACGCAGACGCAGACGTAGAGTCTGAAGTCTAGACGGCCAGACTTCAAGTTGAGTTGTTCGAGATGCTTTGATAAATTACAGACAACTTTTTTGTTTTTTCCCTTGTTGTTTCTGGATGCTTGTAAAGAGCGATTTATGTATGTGCAGGTAACAAGAGACGACAGTTGGCACGAGCCATAAATATCCATACAGACGACGCCAAATCAGCCGCATCATCCACAACTACAATTACAAGGTTCGAGGCCCCAACAACGCCCACTTTAAGCACCTATGTATCCATGGAGCCCTCGTCACCCCAGCTGCACAATTAAAAAGTAGGCAGTGCTGGACAAATAAGCCTAAGGCGCATTGGAAAAAAGTAGCTGAGATGTTGTTTCTTTCGACGTTTTTTGTATGTTTTCTCTTCATTTAATTAAAAGGGTTACCAACTGTCTGACAAATCAGAAAACAAATCTAAACAAAATAAATGACTTTTACTGCGACTCCAACACCAACACGGGCCACAAGCTTTTTAGGCTTTTAGCCTCAGAGACTCACAATTAAACAAGTCATGGCCAAAGTTTTGGGTTCGGGTTCTTAGCCAGCCTACGACTTCAGTACAAACAGAACGAAATTAAGTTTTTAAGACTCAAACCCAATATTGAGATACTCTTGAAATGTTGCCTTATTGAATCTCATCAATGTATTACGAGTATTTATGGAAAGTATCCAGCAATTTTATCAAATTGTTTTTTCTGGAATAAATAAAATTTAAATGCCAATTCCATCTGGGAAAGATATTATAGCCAACATGACATTCCGCATGTAAATCGGTTTAGTTTTGACAAAGTTATGAGATTTTGTAATTACGGACATGAAATTATGATATGAAAACTTTGCAATTCCAAATTTTCGAAATTTTGCCATGAATTTCCACAAAAAAATGTAGACAGTTCAATTAAATTTACTCACTTTCATTACGTATGTAAGGGGCCGTCCACATATTACGTTATCACGTTTTCGCCCACTTTTGATACCCTCCCCCCCATGTAATCAAGCGTAATCATTTCGCTGACCTCCCTCCCTATGATTACGTAATCATTCAAAATAATGTTCTACCGAAACTTAAAAAAAATTGTTGAAAGAAGGCTCTTAGATTACGTAATCATTCGTTAAGGACCCTCCCCCCATGTAATCAAAAGTAATCTTTTGGCTGAACCCCAACCCACCCCCTTGATGATTACGTATTATGTGGACCCATAACTACTTTTCATTTGAGTTTTAGAAAAGAACGCGACTCCGGAGTAATTTCTCCGGAGTGGGATATAAGTTGTTCCAAGATGTGCCGAAGTTTGATGGAATTTCTATTTCGAGCTCATATAAAATCTGAATACTTTTGGATTTCTGGTAATATTTAAAAGAGTACAATATTTTGAATATCTATGAATGCCTTTTCGAACTGAGACCGCGAGTTTCATATGAAAGATTTGATGTCAGATGTTAGAAATGGCCATCAATTTATGTTAGAATAACTATAAACCTTACTAACTACTAAATTTTAAACGTAATTAAGAAGTTAAAGTACCCTTTATTGCAAAGAGTATGTACAACAAGAAAAAGCTGAAAGTCATTTGGCGTCGCCTTTTTTAGGGCTGCTGCAACAAACAAAACTATAGCAGCAACAACAACAACAACAACAACAATAATAACAACAACTGTTGGGCGTACGCTGGCGCGGCTTTGGCACGTGCGCAGCCAGTTGGCTATAACCGCCCCCGAGACCCGGCCGCCCCTTCAACAATTGGGCAGCAGCTTGGGGCCCAAGTCCAGCAGCGAGCCGAGAGTTCCATTTCAGGTTTTCAGCTCTTGAAAAATGACGTACAATGGCGTGCTGTTTTTAGCTCGTAGTCTCCAGGCCAGGTAAATCAACTTGTCTGTTGTCTGCAAAGTGTGGCTCAGGTGTTGGAGTCCATTTGGAGCTGAAGCTGGAGCTGGAGTTGGAGTTGGAGCTGTAACTGGGATTGGTAGCCAGCACTGTTTGATGACTCTGTTTCTGCTTTTTGTATCTGTTGTAATCGTCATTTGGGCTTTAGCTTGATTAATTTACGACATGCGCCGCTTTAAGGTCAGCACAAAGCGTTTAGCTTAGCTTTGGCTAATAGGTCAAGGTTCGGCTGGTAATTAAACGAAAGAATCTGTTGGCATTGTCTCTCAGCTGAGCATAGCCATAAAATAAAAATGCCGCAGATAATCCACAAAATGCAGTAAACAAAGCCGCACAATTTACAGCCAAAACTCTTGTGACTTTGGCCAGGCAACAATTTTGCCTCATTAGCCTGAAGATTTGCCGCCACGCATGCGCCACATGAAAAGTACAGTTAAATGGCCAATGGCCAACAGCAGATGCTTGGCCAGATTCTCGGATAAGGCCGAGTATCTGGCGTCGCGTCGGCGTTGCTTTGTCTGCCAGAGGCAGAGGCTGGCAAAAGCTACTCGAGTTACAGTGAGTCCAACTCCGCAGCTCCAGTCTCCAGCCTGCAGCCTGCAGCCTGTCAGCTTCTGTTTGCTGCATCCAATAAAAATGAAAACCACATCATATCTCATACTCGCAGGCATGGCAAATTTAAAATGTACAAATCACGCCAACGGAGCCAGAGTGGAAGCCATGTCCCAGCCGACTGCAACACCTGCTCTGGGGTCGTCTCCGGTCGGCTTGGTTTGGCTGGATTGGATTTGTTGGACTGCTGCCAGAAGTGTGACGAGTTAGAACCAGGTTTGTTGTCTCTGTGCCCGCCATGGCCCTGGCAATTGACTCTTGTTGGTACCCTAATCAAAACATTAAACCTTTGCGGCAGATTTGGCATGGCTTTATTAACGCTCGTACTTCCCAGCTGAGGCTAATAAGCCAAGACGCCGGTAATGGACTTGATTTGCCACAAAAGAAAGCCCGGTGTGGATGGATAGTCATTAGCTGAAGCCGAGAAGTAATTGGGGCGACTAATCTGTTGTAATGGCCAGAAGAGGCAAAGGGTGATGTCTCAGAGGTGCAGAGTGGGTGTAGTTTGCATTCGAGTCTCCTCAGAGCTTAAGTTTTTTAGATCAGCAACCGCAAATAACGGAATTTAAGGTGATATAGCTATAATTGTAATTGAGCAGCAATTGCCTTATTAAAAAACATTTGAAAAATATTAGTTTTGATATGATATCAATATCATAAATAAATATTTTTCAATTATTTTAATATTTTTACTTTTGATTATAGATTTCGATAAGTAAAATATATTGCTTATTAAAATATAAATCACAATATTTATAAAAACTCCTTATTTTCTTCATCAAAATAAAATTTAAATTAAAACAAATTTAATTTATAAATTAAATGAAATAAAAACAAGTAAGAACGTTATAGTCAAACGTATCCGACAGCAGAATACACTGTTCCTCTGGCAAACAATTTTTATGCAGATCTATCAGGAATCTCAACATAAGTCTGTATGCCAAATTTGGTGACTATAGCTTTAAAAATGTGGAAGATACAGGTTTTCTCAAGTTTTGGGAGTGGGGAGGGTGGCGATCTTGACACTTCATAAATTGAGGGTATACACCAACATGTGTACCAAGTTTGGTTGCTCTAGCTTCAAGGGTGTGGATAAAATTGCGTTTTTACGAACAGACGGACATTTCGCAACCCCAATATACTCTTTAACCCTTCGGGAACAGAGTATAAAAAATAAATATTGTATTGTAGCTTTGTTGAAGTAGTATTTTCTGGATGTTATATAAACTATTCCAATTCTGTATATCCCTAATAATAACAATACCATGAATATCAAAAAATACTAAGAGAACTAATATAGTTCTTATAGATTTTTTTGTGCTTTAAAAATACTACCGTCCTGAGTGATATTTTTGGGTTTTTAAGTAAAAGCTTACAATTACTAATTTTATATTTAAATTTCTATACCTTAATTTAAAATATTATCCGCTTTCTTTAGTGGCAACTTTATCTAGTTATAGATTTACAATTATTATGATTTGAAATGGTTTTATATAATTCTCACACAAAGCCATTACGAACCATGTTAAGGATGGGTTATTATCGTAGGTTGATCTAGCGAGAAACTCATTATATTCTTTACAATGTAAGTTCTCTGGGGTATTTAAGTCTTTAGGCTCAAGGGGATTAAGCTAAGAGGATCAGGGAGCATTAGCTGTCCCAATCCATACGCTTGTTGTTCTGCCACATCAGGGCCAAAATCTGCATAAGTTCCAGCTGTAAATTATGCAGATGGAAGGCAATACAATTCATAAATTAACTTTTTACGCTAAACAGTAAATTAAAAGTGCTAAAAATAGAAAAGAGTGTAAATAGCTTGGCAACTGAAGAAAAGACACCAGACACTTCACTGGATGCTAAGCCCAAATATTAAACAAGATTTTTGACTACCAGTGTTAACACGTTTGTGGTTGTTGTTGTCGTGCTTGTGGCTAAGAGCAACAGCAACAACCAACAACCAACAGCCAACGAGCAACAGCAGCAACAACAAGAGGCAGGCACTACAATTTATGGCCCTTAGAACAGATTTTAGACACGACGACAGGCCAAGCCACGGACTGTGGCAGAGTCACGGAAGAGGGGGCTGGGGAGCTGAGGAGCTGCAACTGCAACTGGGATTGGGACTGGGACTCGAACTGGGACCGAAGCCTGACGACGCATGCGCACGCAATCGGCAGTGGCAGTGGCAGTGGCAGGACAGGAACTGGTTACAGCTAGGGAAGTGCTACTGTCTTACACGCGTTAGTCCCGCGACCCGCTGTCCGCTGCCCGCAACCCGCAACCCCTGCCCGCTGTTGCCCTCCGCTTTGGGTTTTGTGTCGCGCTCTTGTCAACATTGCCTCGCCTTGGCTCGTCTCGTCTCGACAGCCGCAGCGTAACCCATAATTTTAACACCAATAATAAAAGAAAACAACAACAACAGCAACGCCAACGTGCAGGTGTGCATCAAGTCGCAGTAGCTGCTCCGTGTGCCTGTATCTTGATATCTTACAGATACAGATACAAAACGTAACGCTCTCGTCTCAGCAGCAGCAGCAGCAGCAGCAGCAGCAGCAGGCACAGCGCACTTGGTCATAAATTTACGTTTCAAATTGTCTGCCCGAAAAACCAGTTTTACCCACCAAAAGACCAAAAGGTTTTCATTATATTAGAGGAGTTGCCTGCTTTGCTTTTGCCTGCCCCTGCCCCTTTTCCCCAGCCTATATCAGTTTTGTTGCAACGCAACTTTGCCAGCTATTGCCGTCGTACTGAGGCTCCAGACGACAGCACTCGATCTTGGTCTTCCAGTAGCCAGTTCTCCAGCATTCGCTCAATATTAATTGACCCAGACAATGACAACCTTTCTGAGTTTCCCCCCCAACCTCCAGGGATACTTTTGGGGTTCTGTTTCAACCTGCAATTTGGGTGTAATGTTACTGCAGCGTGTGAAATGAAATGCAACACTCACTTTAATATAAATTCGTTAGTTATTAGGCAGATTCTCATTTGTGATCAGACATTGCGTGTAACTACAGAGGAAGTTGCTTATTATAAAGCCAGCAATGCCAGAGTTAATATTATCAAATATTGCTCTCAAGCTAACGATCATTAGCCATAATTATAACTAAATAACAAATATGTATTTTGAAAATATTGCGTTTAATTTCTTTTAGTCATCATACTATGTATAAGCAGAACCTTCTATTCTTCCAACTTTCAAAAGAATGCTCTTCCTTGAATCTATAATAATCTATTATACCAGAGTTAATATTATCAAATATTGCTTTCAAGCTAACGATCATTAGCCATAATTATAACTAAATAACAAATATATTTTTGAAAATATTGCTTTTAATTTCTTTTAGTAATCGATATAAGCAGAACCTTCTATTCTTCCCACTGCAAAGGAAATGCTGTTCATTTAATCTATATTAATACCAGAGTTAATATTATCAAGTATTGCTTTCAAGCTAACGATCATTAGCCATAAATATTACTAAATAAATAAATATTTTTTAAAATATTATAATTAAATTCTTTTAAGAAACCATAGAAGCAAAACCTTCTATTCTTCCCACTTCCACGGAAATGCTGTTCCGTTAATCGTTACTAATGTCAGAGTTAATATAATCAAATATTGCTTTCAATTAAAATAAAATAAAATATGAAAAATCTAAAAAAATATTATAATAAAATATTGCGTTTAATTTCTTTTAGTAATCATATAAACAGAACCTTCCATTCATCCCACATTCAAGGAAATGCTGTTCCTTTAATCTTTATTAATAGAAAATTCTTTAAACATTATTCATTAAGTGAACTCCCCCAATGCACCGCAAATATCCGGTTGAACTGATTTCGCTTTTTGCATTGACCTAATTTCAAAATAAGTTGCACAAATCCTGTTTCGGTTACGAAAGACAGAAATTAAATATATATTAACTGTAAAATTCTGACAGCTCAGTTAGCTGATTTAAAAGCAGGCTGCATGACAACAAACCATAAAAACAACAATAAAGGCCCATAAAAATGCAGTCAGAGACAGACAGAAAGATTAATTAACGCATTAATTAACTGACCTCAAAAAACGAAAGTTTCGCGAATTTAAATGAGGCAGACAGAAAATAAAACCGGGATACAGTCACACAAATGAAAGTGTTAAGAGCAGTACGTGAAGTGAACACAAAGGGTTCTATAGGAGGCTGAGTTCTGGGTTCTAAAACACCTCTGAATACTGGAATCATATCTGTAATCAGTCAAGGCCAATCCGAATTTGTACAGTTCTTATCCAGGAGTAACACTTTCAATGCTGTTACGTCTCGTAAATCAATTAAACAATTCAAAGATTGTCGATAGTAGCGTACAGAATATTGACCAGCTGACACAGTTGTCTTGCCTCAAGACTAAAAAACTAAAAATTGATTAAAAAAAAGGTAAAAAAAACCAATAAAAATGTCAAAGTGTACGAGAATTTGAACAAAAGGCAAGCCAAAATCCTTAATTTGCACAACACGGCGATCGGCGGCGATTGTGCAGTCAGTCACATGGAACAACACTTGGGTCAGTTGGTTTCTGGGCCCGACTCGGCTCGAATCGACTTGGCTCAAAATTGAATGACAAACAAACCGAGCAAGGCGACAATGGTCCACGTCCAAGACAAAAGTGCATTTTGCGGTTAAAGTTTCCACAAATGAATAAATTTTACAATTGCGAATTGCATGCAAAAAAAAACAGCCAGAACAGCAACATGAACCAAACTTTGACAGCTAACTGCAAGTGTTAAAAATCAAACAATTGCCTAGTAAAAAATAAATAATAAAAAAACTCAACAAAACAACAACACAAACTGGGCGTGTGCCCAACGCGTGCAGCCAAATTAGACAATTGCAACAAATGTTTTTATTGCAATAAAGTTCAAAAAAACACCAACCGCAAAAAAGGTATTAGGTACATTTAGTGGGTTTGTAAGGGAACTAAGTGTAACAGGGCAGGAACACTTAAAAAGCCTTGAATCATTTTAAGATAATGGCATATTTTTTTAAAGAAATTTAATTTAGTTAGTTAGTTCGTAGTAGAAAAATTAACATAGGACTTACTACTTTAATAAATAATATATTGAGCTTAAGATTTGTACTAAATTGAAAAAGTCTTGATATATATCAATGGAACATTCAGTTCAATATTTAGTTTTAACTCAGCAATTTATAGAAACCTAGGGGCTTGCCCCATGCTCGTTTCGCTAGACAAAAGGGTAGAGAATTTGGCGGATTTTTTGTATAACGTGGTATCTTCCAATCTCTTCCGTGATCATGTCAGATAATATATTTTCTTTCGCAATGCTCTTTGTAATATTTGTACCAAATCTTTATCATTTTATATACGTTTGTTATATGGGATCATCCTTTTTTCAAAATGGTACATTTTTTGCTACTATTTATCTAATTAAAATAAATTATAAAATTCAATATAATTTATAAATGTTAATATTGAATTAGTAGTAGTAGAATTATCGTTATTTAAAATAAAATTGTAGACTATGGTTTAATTTTAAAGTAATTATATGTAAATATTGATGAAGCAAGAGGAGCGATATCCGGCTTGGTTTTAAGCCGTATTAAATATTGAATTATATAAAGCTAGCTATCTCAGTGTTCTCTGAACTCTTCTATTAACAATTTCCAGCTTTGGGCATATTTAAAAATCATTTGGATAAAATACTTCAAACTTACATACGGATATTTACACACATGTTTCTAGTAGAATTAAATTATTGTCATTGCATGTAATGAAGCATCAAGAAACTGCGTAAAGCCTTGCAATCTACATAACTTAATCCACTTTAGTTTCAAGATTTTAAAATAATAAATTGCTGGCAACATGCTACTCTCTTGCCCCCTTGTCCCAGCCCGTAGAACACCGAAAGGCATTTCAACGCTCAACTTGATGACTGCCAGAGCACCGACTAATGACACATAAATATTTATCTGCTCCAGCCCCCCCTAGCTCCCCGTTCGTGTAACTAAAAGGGTTTCATGGCTGCACAAAGCTTCGATCGGTTTTTTCGTTCGTCTTCTGTTATCTGCCAGCTACTTGACTTACACACGCAGAACCAAAGAACCAGTTCGGCCGCTGAGTAATTACAGTTCGCCCGGAGCTAGAGATGGGCGCGTGACATAAATCGAAATGGCTTAACACGACCTATGCCAAAAATAAAAGTAATTTGATTCAGCTTGTATCTGTTACTAATTCCGATTAGGAATCGAAGGATTCAGCGTTTCCGAATTACGAAAGAAAAATATTCGGTTTCAAAAGGTTTATGTTTGAGCTAGTGGAATAGGAAGTCTTATAACATCATTTCAGGATGGAGAAACTTGGAGTTTTATTCGTAAACGGAAACACAAAATAGAAATGTTTCCAAATGAAAAGTGTTCGAAAATGTTAACAGTTCTGAATAATATCGTTTGAAGGCACATAATATGTAATACCTTTCACATAACCTAAACATTCTGAAGGTTTCGATGTTAGATATTTAAGATAAATTTCCATTGCCCCATATTTATAAATTTAAGGTAATATTGTAATAAATAATTTAAAAGATATAGCCGAAGACCCTAGCAGCCAGTTGAATATTTGTTTTATAAATGTATCTAACTTTAAATAAATAAATAAATTAGGATGATATTCAAAGTGATCATTTTGAAGGAAAAATTGATATGTTTTAATAACTTTTATTTAAAATTATTAATAGTGTTGTGTTTTATAAATCAAAATCACGTCCATCTCTAATTTGGACCGAGCTGCGACTGTCAGTGGGATTGGGACTGGAGTTGGGACTTGTGTTGGCTTTTGGATTTCTGGACAGAACGAGAGTACGAACAAACCTTTTGTCGTGCGTTCACGTCCGGTCCGTCGCACTGTCGCCGTCGCTGTCGACGCTGCCGTCGCCGTCGCAGTCACTGTCGCCGTCGCCGTCGGTCAGTCGCTTAATTGCGTAAGGCAGGTGGCTGACAGAGAATAAAGCACCTACATAGAGACGGGCACAGACAAACCACTTTAAAGCTGTTCCCGTAGGTGATTAGTGCCGGCTTTGGGAGCCAAGAGGTGCTCTCTGACCAGAGTACCAGAGTACAGTAGCCGCCGCTTTCCATTATTGCCAAGTGTCAAATTAAGTGCTCACATGATTAATATTTGTGCCCCTGGCTTAGCTCCGGGGGCATTGTTCCCCCAGTGTTTTGTGCCTCCTCCAAAAGAGCATCAGCTACTGTTCAGTGGGCCATGCAATTTTCACCGCTGATTAACCGTGTCGTTTTGTTATTAACTTTTAATTATAAGCCCCTGAAATATTGTCTAGCTTGAGCTTGAAGTCTATTGATGTATTTGGCATGCCAGTGACTTTTCTTTTAGCTTCAGTTTAATGTCCTTTGACGATTCGTCAGGGCTCAGAGCAAACGGAAATTGCATTGCATACTTGCCCAATGAGTCACATTGACTTCAAAGACAAGCGCACAGGATAGAACTTAGTTAAAGGCATTAAATAGAAAGCATTTATTCTAGAAGTCCGTACTAACAAATAAACATAAGGCCTAGAGCAATACCATATGCATTTTATACAACCCGAAGCCAATTGCGAACCAGTTCTCACCCGCTGTTCACCCCACGTCCAGTTACCAAGTCTTTTTGAGGACCAACGCGTTGTGGCACTACAAAACACATGCCAAATTGTTGGATTGTTGGCAGACAGACCTTTCCCTTTCTTTGTTCTCAAGTGGGTCCAGTTAAGATTCACCAACTATGTCACGGACCAAGTCGATGTCGTCGGGTACGGCGTCTCACGTGTCACATGCCGGTTGCAAGATGCTTTGTCGAGTGGATGACACATGCCAGTGGACTCTCGGGATTGGTATGGGTATTGGTATGGGTATGGGCATGGGTATCGGGGTCGGTATCAGGGTCGGGGTCTCGGGGCCAGAGCTGTTAAGTACGCTTAGAGCAGATTAACTTAACTGTGCATAAAAATGCTAAAAACAAAAAAGGAATTTTTATGTGACCGTAAAAATGCTCAAGTACGCAAGAACACAACTGAACAAGTCGAAAACTGAAGTGGCTGTCATTTGGATACATTTCAGTGAGTGAAAATATTGTAGGAATGTGTAAAAAGTCATGCATAAAATTAGTTTCAACTTGGGTGACGCGTTCCGTACCCGGCTGCTGTTTCTGTATCCGTTGCCGTTGCCTCTGGTGTTGCCTCTGCCTCTGATGCTGCCTCTGGTGTTGCCTCTGCTGTTGCCTGATTTTTGATTTATTTTAAAACGCACCAAACACTTGAGCAACACGTGCGTTCTAGGAAAATTGCTCGCCTGTTCCAGCATTCTTTGTTTTTATTGATGCTGTTGGCGTTTGCAGTTAAAAAACCATAAAAATGTGACGAATATGACATGTTGAAGTGTGTTCAACGTATTTATGAAATTCTATACCAAAAATTTGTAAAATATTAAGAATATTATAACTGAAGGCCAAGTAGATGGCTGCTACAATCAAGGATGAAAATAATTGCAAAAGGGTATCCAACGGTATGTTATAATTTCACCAAGACATTAACTGACATTATTTCTATAATTTTTCTGTTTCCCTACTAAATGTTTACATTTTTATACACAATAAATGTTGACATTTCTGTTCTCCAATAAATGTGGACATTTTTATAAACATAAAATGCAGAAGAACCAAAAATGAGGTCGTAAAAATTAAACCATTTCTGTCCTGTACAATAAACTCTCAAGTTCTTTTTTACGAAACATTGCTCTACTCTAAAACTACTTTGAATAATATATTGGATTGAGTAATTATCATTATATAATTACTATAATTAAAATTCATGGCAGCAATGCATTCGTAAATAAATAATTTGAAGAAAACATTAATAAATAGTTGGAATACTTTGTTATTTAAATAGTATTTAATAAACAATTTAATAATCAAAATATTCCAACTATTTATTTGTAGTATTTAATAAACAAAATATTCCAACTATTTATTATACCCTAGCAGAGGGTATTATAATTTTGACTCGAAATGTGTAATGGACTGAAGGAGACGTTTCCTACCCAACAAAGTATATATATTCTGAATCAGCATAAACAAAATATTCTAATAATTTATAATTTTTTTAAAGTATTTATTGACGTAAGTAAATAATTGTAAATCAAAAATAAACACAAATGGCTTTCAACGCACTGTCAGCGCAGTGATCTTACGGCTCTATTCCGCGACCTGTCAACCCTAGTCCCCTGTCTAATCAAATTTTACGCAGCATTGAACACCCCTATGACCGTCCCTAACCCCAATCTATTCAACCTAACCTATTCAGAGTATCGCTTACGCACCTCTTTGGCAATTGTTGCGTTGCGTTCTCACGTTGTTTAAATCAAATTAGTTTGCTTTCAGCAACGCAAATGCAGGGCAAATCAAACTGATCGAGCGATCGTTTGGCTTCAAAATCATTTTCACACGCCTCGCTTTTTGATGCGTTTTCGCGTTTCGCGCCTACTGCCAATTACACGCGATACGTGCGAGTGAGCGACTGTCAGACACTGTGACAATGACAATGACAGCTTAGGGTTAAGCCTGACGATCCTCCCTTCATACCTGCAGCCAAGTCCCCCGCAGTTGCTGCACCCTTCTGGTCTAGGCTAGGCGCGCTGCATTGGCTCATTGAAGTGCCACACTCTGAGGAGATCAATGTGTATGCAAAATTGGGATACACTGACAGAAATCACAGTGAGGAATCTAGCAACGTATATGGTATTTGGGTTTACTCGGACAATAGGACAATTCAAGTCAAAAGTCAAGAGTCTATTTAATACATATTTATGGAAACATTTTAAAAGCCTACACGAAATAACATTTGATATCCAATAACGACACCAACACGTTGGGGGAATTTTATTAATATGCCCCTATTTACAGCTAAGAATTGTCGGTGGCGTTATTAGAACCTATAGCTAGATAGTAAGGAGATTGTCATAAAGAAAAAACTTATAGAATTCAAGGTTAAGAAAAAGAATATAGAAAAATAATAAATTAAAGCTCACAGATTGAGGTCAACAAGATGGAATGATCTTGTGAATGTATTCCACGTACTAATCGCTTTCAATTCTAATCCATTTCCAATTCGACGTAAGGGAATCTCTCCTCTTATCTGTGAACACCGAATTCATGAACGAAAGTTAAGTATCATTTTGATTGAACTGCATCAAATAAATCAATTGTATCATTTGTCTTAATTAGTATTGAAACTGCAATTTACAATGAAATTTCAAATAACTCTGGAAAACATAAGGATCTTTCGAGTTTTGTAAACACCGTTGAAATGTAGAGCCCATCGATCTAGATCAGTAAACAAATGTGTAACCATTTTGATACATTTTCGTTCAGTGCACTCACGACAATCAGATGAGATCAGGACAGAAGAGAAGAGAACAAAACAGAACCCATCCATCCATTATGCGGGGGTAGGCTCGTCCCTAAACAATCTGCATAGGTTACAAAACAAGCCGAAGACGAAGACGAAGCTGAAGAGCTGTAATGATCATGGTTGATCCCTCACGCAATTTATCTGCTCGCCTTGCTATCAATTGCTGACCCCTAATAACGAATTCGTGCGCAACTTAATTGTACACATATTGATGAACGAGGGGCAGGGATAATCCCTAGCCAGGAGTTAGGGAGAAATGGCGACTGAGGTAGGGATACGAATTCTAAAGGTTCCTTTGGCTGTCTTGCCATTTGCGTGTCATTTTTAGTAAAATTGGCATTTCTTTCATTGGGTTGAGCGACTGAAAGAAGATCAGATATCACAATAGGGCCTGTCTAACATCAATCAAAGATAGCACAACAGCAAAGTAAAAGTAAAAGTATCCGTCTGCCCCGTCTGGGGTATTGTTGATCCTGGGCAGGGGCAGTGGCCGGGGAACTGCGATCGTGATCACTTGTTTGTTTAAGTGCTTAGCAGGTTCGTCGTCGAAATGTTTCTGCTTCGTTTACTTAACAAAATATTAAACCTTTTTTTTGTTGGTTCCTTTGTTTGCATCTGTTTAGCGCTCTCGAACAGGTGGAGGATACAGTGCTAATTGGATTATGTATTGCTTAATGATCCTTGCAGCAAAGTGGAAGCGCTCAAGGAATGGTAGCTGTGTGGAGTTCGCGTGATTTGGCATTTAAACCGATGCCCACATCATTTGGCAGTTGTTTGTGAAATGGGTTAGGACTCTCGGGAGGGGAACTCTCGGGGAACACAGCTGAAAGATTCGGGAATGGTGTTAATCTCTCTTCAACATATGCACGCAGTATTTTGTGGTTTTGGATTAAAAACGTATACGAAAAAGGGAAAGTTCCAAAGAAGTGGACTCTCAAAATGGGTCAAGACTGTAGGGGTTGGATATGATTCATATTGTGTTGCGGTTTTTGTGTAGTGAAAGTTGTCCGAGTTTATGAATTCCCAGTAGCAAAGAATTAAACATATTTTGAATTAAATGCCCATTATTTCCACTTGATCAAACACTCTAATTAAAACAAAATAAAAATCATGCAAATTCCCACGCATACTTAAAGAACCACCACATAAATAAAATACAAAAACTCAAAGAGCTTCTTTATAAATCGACAAGTCTCAGCTGATGAGCCACTTTTTGCATTTATTTTATGATTAAATATTGTCGTATTCACTGAAGCTCAACCAGAAGCCAATGGGCCGAGACGAGCCGAGCCGAGACTTGCGTGAGAACTTGACAAGAAATCAAAATAAAATGCCACACACAGCAACATCGTTGAAGACGTTTAATAATTTTGTTAGCTCAAAACTTGTGGTTGTCCCAATAAACCAGGCTAAGACTGCCAGTCTTTCTGTACAACTGGAACAAGTTAGAGTGCGCCTGGGCACTCGACCATATCGTTGGGCAAATGAAATTGTTCAGGTTCTTAAAGAGTACGAATCGGAAGGGCAGTCGCTTGTTAAATGATGTTACTTTAGGGTCTCTAGGCCCACGTAAAAATACGCTAATTGTCTTGGCCAAATACAAGCGTTTTCACGCCATTCTGCGCACTTAGCTGAAGAAATGGGGTTCTGGTTTTGGTTCTGGTTCTGGTTCTGGTTAGGGAGTCAGTTCTAAAGAAGCAATCAAACATTGAAGCGTGGGTTGTTGCTGTCTTGTGCCACACCCAAGAAAACTTCTTTGTTTATTTAAGAAAATGCGGGAAAATCAGCGAGCTGGACACCAACTCTGGGGTCGGTGTGAGAAAAACATTGCTTAACAAATTGTACAAATATCAATGCGATGGGTTGCATATCTATTAAAAGTGGGGGGAACTTTGGGCTATGAGAACTTACTATTTTATAGGTAAACTTCCGGCAATTAGGGATCAATTGTTCAATTAGCAGCAGCTGCAGCAAGGGGTTTCTTCTTTCGAGAGTGTTAAATTGTGAATATTGGGAGATTGTCATTGGAGTAAGATGGAAAGAGAGATATTTCAGCTAGGTCTCAGATATTTCCCTATCCATACAAATAATGCACATGTTTTCCTGAAAAAACAAAAAGTCAAGAGTGAAAGAAAAAGAATAGTAAACTGTAACTCGATATATGCAGTACCTGAAAAATGACAACAAAAGTATGAAATCAATAAAAATGCGATGTAAGGATAAGGGTTTTACTATGTTCCTACTAATTATGTATACCTATCTGTAAGAAAGGGCGTTTATAATAATAAAATCTGAACGAAATAAAAGAGTGCATTGAAATCAAGATAAGCGTTAGAGTGTGCACAGTGCAAAAATATACAAAAAACAATTCAAAAATAAAGAATATAAAATTCAGAAGAGCCTAAGAAAGAATAAAAACTGCCTCCGCCTGTCTACAATGGCAAAAGATCAGCGCGCAGATCATGGTTGTGGATGCTGCCTCATGATGATGATTATTATGATGATGATGAAGGTAAATAAACCCAAAAAAAAGCAGCAACAGCAGCAGCAAAGAACTCCAGCAACATGCAGCGCCTTTGTGTGCAACACCAGCAACAACAATAACAACAAAGTGACTCAGGGCTGAGCCAGAACCGAAAGAAAGGCAAGATAACCAGCGCATAAATGGCCTGGGCCTCGGTCTGGGTCTGGGACTGAGTCTGAGTCTGGGTCTGGGTCTGGCCATGGGCCTCAGCGTTCCAGATCCCAGCTCCGTACCCAGTCGCAGACGCGCCAGACAAACTGGCGACGCTTGTGAAATTTTCTCGTCGTCTGCTTTTGCCTGCCTCTTTTTCGTACGCAATAATAAAGAAAATAAATAAAAACACTCACAACACACTCACACACACACACACACAGATACACACGGATACGTCAAAAAAGTGGAGAAAAAAAAACCATAAATGCATTTCAACAAAGGCAGCCAGAGGAGCCAATGAACCTAAAGAGCAAAACCAAAACCAAAACCCAAACCAAAGGCCATAAATAAGCCCTGGCCCGTCCAACGCCATCTCCATCGTCTTCGCCTCCGCCATTCCCACTGCACTCTCCTCTCGCCTTTGCCTAGCGTCGTGTGTGCTGCGCATGCGCAGCCGTTCGCATTCGGTTGCACTTCAACTTGAGGCATGCCACGCCAGCGGCTGTCGCTGCGCCCCTGCCTCTGCCTTAAGCGACTGCTGCTGCTGTGGCTGCTGCTGCTGCTGCTGCTGAGGTGGCTGCAGAATTCCATCTACTTTTTTTTGGAGAACCTAAACGAATTTGCCCTTTTAGAGGCAAACGCATTTGTATATTTCTATGTTGAATTTGTGGGCATTTTGTTGCGCTTTTCGTGAGTGTATTTATTCTAGGCAGTATTAGCTAAGCGTACACGCTTAAAATTATTAAGTATTTATTATTTATTTATATAATAATAACTATTAGTTAAAACTAAGAGTTAACATTGTATTCTTAGGCTGCCAGAGCCTTCAGATTTATTTATTAACTTACTACAATATTAGCTTGAAATTAAAATTTTAACGCAATTGGGAATTAACTAAGTAATAGCATCGGAGCCTTCAGCTTAGTAGCGTTAGGATGAAATAAATATACGGTGAATATTATTTGAGTATTTAGTATTTGAGCATTTTAAACAATTAAGGAAATTTTCTTGGCTTTAAAAAATCTATTTATCTATTAAAATCTATTTTTTAAACTATTTAATTTTATTTTATACTTTCGGGATAAATATAGTCCAAAAACGTATAGAGTCCTTTCTTCAATGTAAGGGGTCGAAACTTATAGAACGATATTTTATTTCAATTTTTCAGATTTTGTAACGACAGATTCTGAGCAGGTATATGTAAAAATATAATCACAGAATTTGTTTTAAGCGATGAATTCTACATTTATTCAATGAGACATACAGATAATTGCATTTATGTAGTTTTTAAAACAATGACAATCAGAACTGAGATTTGAGTTAGGAAATTGTTTAATATATAAAAATATTAAGTTATTGAAAAATAGTTGAAGTACTTATAGAACTAAGTTCCAAAAAAACGGTTGCTTTTGTTTTAACAAAACACTATAAAATACATATAATTTCATTTAGTTAATTAAGTAAATTGAAATTATGGAAATAAGTAGTGGAAATCCATTATATATTTAACAGATACTGCATTTTTTATTAGAGTATTCGAATGTCGTTTACTCTTAAGGTCTCACTCTCATCAGTTTCTTTTCTTTATATCTTTTTTTGACTACCTTGTCAGCACACTGTACACTTATGCTTTAGGAATTTCTACAACTTCTCGAGTTGTTTTTACTAGTGCAATTTTTCACTAATGATGACTAATACACTTGAGTTGGCTTTTAGACAGGCAACCACAGGCATTTTTTCTCATTTGCATGATTCACTCTTTTGAGGTGCAAACATTTGAAAAGCAGCTGGGGCGGAGCTGACCAAAAAAGCATTTCCAAATGTCGATGGTGTTCGGTTCGAGTAAGCAAACAAAACATATATTTATTTATATTGTCAACAGCGTAATTGCTCTGAGCTGGGCCCTCCAAATGCCTCTACATATTACTAAATTTGATACTTATTTGTATTATACTTTATACTTTATAGCCATGTGCAGCCTGAGGGGCTGATAAGCACGGCTTTCACTTCACAGTCGCTTCTCGCCTTACAATCAAAATCCAATTAAATGTTATCAGCAAGTTCTAAGAGCAACCAAAGTTCAAATGCAGCCAGTTTGGGGGCATCATTTTGTGGCAGGGGGGGAGGGCCTCTTGCCCCCGGGCGCAGTTGCAGTTGTTAATTTGAAAATTAGATAATTGAGGCAGCCGAAGAAACAACAAAATTTCGAGATGAAAATGAAAGCGCACAAAACGCTTGACCCGAATTATACAAAATGAAATTAATCATATCTGAACTGGGTATTATACTATGCTGATATGCCTTTGGGAACTTGACAGGGAAATAAATATACATGATGATTGACATGTTTGAAGCATAGAAGTTTTTTCTTCTTAGATATGTGTACATATCAGGGATCGCAAATAAGAGTTAGGAGTTTATAAAAAATGAAGCCTGAAAAAAATTATCTAGGGTGAATGGGGAAATTTTATTTATATGTACTTTATCGGGAGTAACTTGGAAACAGGATAAACTGTTATTTTAAATTTTTACTGCAGTATAGAAATTAATTTTAAGCCTTATTTTTCGATAAAAAAAATTATGATATAACAATTAAATTTCAAAATTTGTTTAAAAATATAATTCTTATAATATAACTCTTATTTTTCATATCAATTACATACAAATTATCTTTTAATTTTCTAAATAAAAACTGCAAATAAGAGTAATATTAAAATTTTAAATATACATTAAAATTTAAATATTATTTTATGATACTTTTTTCTCGAAAATATGATTTCAAATTAATTTTACTAATAAAAAGCAACAAATAATTTTCGTTTTATAATTTTGATTTTGAAAAATTTTAGCCTATACGTTCCCTGGTACACTACTTGGCTATCGTAATGCATTAATTAGTCGTATAGATTTTGGCATATGTCCAATTGCCATTAGTTTTAAATGCCTTCGATGTATGCAGATTAGAATTAGAAATAATTGCTACAACATATTGCTGCCAAGAGTATTTCGAAGCTGTCAACATCACAAAAAACTGTTAAATTGGTTAACATAAACTTGGCTTAAGGCAAATCCAAAATACTCTAAGACTGTAGTTAGCTTAAGCCAGCTAGCAGCAAACATCAGCCACTTCGGTTGGCTGTCCCACCCCAAATGCCAAGACATGGCCAATAAAGAGCACTTGCTGCTCTAATAAAGATGAAAATTATATGGCCAAATGCACAGGCAGCAACATGAGTACTGCTATTACAACGACAAGTGGAATTTACATAACAATTTAATTAAAGTGCACAAAAAGCCAAAGCCACAACTCCAGGCTTTTTGGCCACATTTCAAGTCCGAGCAAAAGGAGCTGCGAAAACTTAAAGCGCAAACGAAAATCATAGAGGACAGAGCCAGGCATATGGCATATATATATATGTATATATATACTATATGGCAAAAAGTTGCCTTATTAAATAAATAAACTATAATTAACAGACATGCACATGTATGAGTTAGTCAAAAATCAGTACCAAAACAAAAGCCATGATTAAAGTTGGGCTGTTGTTGAAACTACCAACTAGGCAAGTCGGATACGCATTGTATTTTCTTTGGCGTTGCAGTCGCCGCACTGTCTAAGACTAGTCTTAGCCGACCAGTAGGCCAACAGCTGAAGCAGCCCAATAGCAGTTGGCTTTTTGGCGTATGTTGCAAGCAGAGATCCTCGCCATAATTGGAAGCAGTCGCATGGAACTTGTTGAACGACGGTAACCAGTAACAAATTATAACTAACCAGATCCCAAGTCCAAAGCATCGTTGTTGTTGCTGTTGTCGACGGCCAGTCGATCACTCAGTTAGTAAGTCAAGTGGCCTGAAATGTAAATATGCGATTGGTAGCATCATCACTTTTACTTTTAAACCTGGTCCGACAAGCGCATTGCCCACATTTGGCTTTGTGTTAATGTGACAAGTTGGCTGCCAATCGTTTTGGTTGTTGTTTGGTCGTTGGTCGTTTTGGCCTGGTCGACAAATTGCCCGGCCGGGTTTTGCTTTCAATTGTGGACGGGTTCGCTTTTGTTGTTGGCTTATGTAATTGACACCTCGTTGTTAATGGCTTGGCAGCTCCATGGAGAACGCTGCTTAATGCTTAAATCATGTCTGTGCAATTCTTTTGCAGTTAAATGATAAAATTAACAGTCAACCAGTTATCCCGGGGCAGCTTAAAACTCGCTTTCAACCCATTAGCTGCTGGCTTGTTCCTCCAAGACATTGCTAACTGTATGATCTTTGCATCCTTAAAAGGTTAATTGTAAATTGTGTAGCCCCTTTAATGGCTGATCATGTAGAATCGTTTAATTGTTACTTGTATGCATAAAATCTGTATAACAAGCAGGAATAGTTATCTTAGGGGAGCTGAAGACTAAATACCCTAACTTGTAAAATACTTATTTAATTATTTTTATGATGATTATGCTAACGTCAGCTTAATGATATAGGGATATTATTTGCATCAAATTTGGCGGGAGTTATGTTCTTGAAACAGGAGAAAGAACGGCAGCAGGATTGGTACTTATATTATTTTAATATAATATTATTTAACTGGTATTCATGTATATTAAGACCTGAACAAGAGTATACTTTAATAAAAATATATACAAATATCTCAAGATAAAAAAATAATCAAAATTAATATAAAAGTTGATCCTTAGTAATTAAATACCATACCTTAAACTAATAGTGTCCTACATACGTTTTCTTCGACCTAGTTGCCATTACCAATTAGTCATAGTTGAATAACTAAATGGGGCAGCCATTTTGACAACACCTTGCAGGTGTTTTCATCCCCATCCTCCTCTTGTGAATCATAACAGAAACCAAAAACTGTAAGACTTGGGTCTGCTTTGTATGGTAGCATGTCAGCAGACAGCTCGTAAAATCTACACAAGCCAGCTAAAATGGATTTATAGAGACATTAAAAACTTCTATAAAAGGCGCAGCAGTTGACAAAATGTAAACCTCGGCCAGATTATTGTCAGTGAGGGAGCTGCGAAAACTAAATAGGTGACAATCAAGAGCTGGAAAACGGAGCGAGAATGATCGGTCGTAAAAAGCTGAAGATCGCGTGATAAATTCATAAATGAAGACAGAAATTAACATAAAATTGTGAGACAAGATGATCATACAGGGGCAACACCCTTACACGTCGATCGCTCTATAATTTCCAAGAGCCGAGGGCAAATTCGAGGCCAGGGCAATCGCACTTGTGCCCAGCACACTCTGCAAGTGTGTCGTGGTTCTCTATTCCTGGGGTTCGGCAATGGATTCGAGTTCGGCTTGGGTTCGGGTTCACTGAGCTCAACGGAGCTGAGCTACATGATCCCTTTTCAACTTCTTTGTTTTTACAGTGCGATAAGCAGACGGTCGAACTCACTTCGCTAAATGTGGCCAGGCCAGGCCAGGTTCAAGCGCCCCAGGTTAGCCAGCCCTCGACAATTTTCCTGGCCCTTTTCTTGTTCGCCTGTCGCATCTATTGGGTCTATCTGTTTGTTTATTTGTTTGTTGGCGTAGGACGCGCAATGACCCTTTTTTCCGAGGCTCCACTGGGCTGGCTGGTGGCTCTGGCTGACTGACTGACAAGTTTCACCTGTCTGTATTTGTCTATGGGGTGATCTATCATGCCAGCCATAGAGGAGCAACGGACTAGCTCTGTGTTCTCGCAGGGTTGACGTTTCTATTGCTCTCTGTAGATTTGCTGAGGAACATTTGTTTGAGTAGATAATGGGGCACACACAGTGCGCCTTGGTTGTTCGTATGGTAATTTAATAGGGTCTTACATGCGCTAGGTGTGCCAGCATCAGTCTGACTACTGACCCTTTGCCCTGGGGGTCAGCTATGAAATTAATATGTCTGCCTAGATGGTAAACTGATATGCACACGTTTCGAACTTGCATTTGGTTAGAGAGCCCCCGAAACCCCAATCTTTCAACCCAGGCATTGAAAGTGAAATCTCGCTCCTCGGTTCATGACCAGGCATTGCTGCTGGAGCTTAGCGACTTCATCCACGTCCAGCCAACACTGAGAACGTGCAAACTGACATGACGATAATGATTGACCCAAAAAACAAAAAGTGCCCAAAGCAGCAGCAGCAACAACAACAACCCAAAGTGAATGTCATTAGAAGAAACTTTGTTGAAGCAGTCGGAGATAAAAAACGCAGGAATGAGCTGCCACAGCCCGAGCCCCAAGCACTCGCCAAGCTGCAGCAGCTGTCAATCACAGTGCAACACACTAGGAGACAACAAAAAAGTTGCTGTTGTTGACATACTCTGTAATGTTGCTTGAGAAAGAAAGATGCGAGTAGACACTAAGGAAGGACTACTCTAGGCACGAAGCTGGCAGTTTAGCTATTGGGGAGATTATTTAGAACTGGAGTAGTGATAATTTCGATCCGTAAGGTTTCATTTTGGGAGAAGTCATTGCCATATTCTCCTTACTTTGCTTTTATAAGTTGAAAGTATATATTTCCTAAAACTAACAGAGTAACATTAGGTCGATAAATTTTTTAAATTTCCTAATAGTTCTTTATTTAATTTCTTCTTTTTTTCCTAATAAGTCAGTCATATATATATTTTAGCTCTAGCACAAACAGAGTAACATTAAGTCGATCAATTTTTGAAATTTCCTCTTATTTCTTTATTTAGTTTTGTTGTTTGTGATAAATTTTTGATTTTCCAACGTATTTGTTTTCTATGAAACTGTTTTTTGGTGCGTAACGCGGCTGCCAATGCCACTGTCCCCATGCCCATACCCATACCCATACCCCTACCCCTACCCATCCCCATCCACAGCCTCAGCCTCAGCCTCAGCCTGCTTATGCAAGCTGGTGAACACTGAAAAAGGCCCCCAGCTTGGTTGCCCCAGATTCTGTGCCTTGGTGCCTGGCAGCCTCTGCCCTTTATTTGAAGCTTGTGTGCATCGAATAGCGAATGCTTTCAATCGCCGTGGCTAAAGAAAAGTTTTGTTTACATTTTGTTTTGTAAACAAAGACAAATAATATATGTGCCCATATGTATGTATATATGCATGTATTAATGGGATTGTACTATATGGCAATATCTGTGTTCTACACAATCGAAAACGAAGACGACGACGACGACGACGACATGTTGCATTCTAATGGCCTGCGCCAGAAGACATCCACAGAAGAGTTGGGGCTGAAGATGGAGCTGTAGCTATAGCTGGAGCTGTAGCTGGGTTGCCTCTGTTGATCATGTTCATTAATTAATGATCAGTCGTATGGCCCTTGTTGTTTTTGTATTTGATCTTTATTATTGTATTTTATGATGGCTTTTATTTTGTTTTGCTCGCAGCGTATAATTTATGACATTTTATTGTGTGGCAACGCAAATTGTGGTATAGTGTCGAGGTTGGTAGGGGTAAACGATCACTTTATGTATTTTCTTGAGACTAAGCAGGAACAAAACAAACAGATTATTCATAAAAAATGATTAAATTAAGATTTCACATTAAGAGAATATTTCAAGTAGTGCATTATTCGATAATTCCCAAGAGCGAATTCATAAACTTGATATTGACTAGACTCTCCTTCCTCACTTTTCTCCCAGGGTAATCAAAACAAAAGCTGCCATCTGCCCACTCCAAAAAGAAAACCCCATAGATCACAATAAAGATCTCTGTAACTGTCATAGATTACCATACAGTAGTAGCTGTCGAATCTTGGTTGGTGTAGCCACATTAAACCCAAAACAGACAACAAAAAATAGGAAAATAAAAATAAAAAAAAAATAGATGAAATTGATTGTCTGCCTGTGGTTGTTGTTGCATTTGCACTCAAAAGATAGATTGCTCATAGATTTAAAGGAAGAGGGAACACTGAAAACGAAAATAAAATCGTGTTGCACTGCCACATACAACAATACCAGCGACACCAACAACAACAACAACAACGATACGGGTTACCAAATGGGCAACATAACAAAAAACGAGAAGTAGAAAAAAAAAACGAAAAAAAAAGAACTGTTGTAAAACGCATTTTGACTGACAGGTACCCATAGGTCTTAAGACCGATATTCGGACCGGGGACGGACTCAGGGCCCGGGCCTGGGCCGGGGCACAGCTGAAACTCCTCAGTTTGATTGCACGAGTCAGTCGAGACGACGACGCGACGTCGACGTCGAGTGCTGAGACGTTGCCTCAATTTGAAAATCGACAAAACGTGCAACTCACATGTCATACACGCGACGAAGACGACGAAGTTGTCTACGATGTAGCCAAGGGACGGTACGTCAACAGCTGGTCGTAGTAACCTCTGCTCTGGGACTCCGAGTCGGAGTCAGACTCGGGGACTCGGGACTCGGACTCGACAGCTTCGTGCTATACACCATGCTGACATCGTCGGCAATTGGTTGGCTCTGCCAGGGACAATGAGGGCAGGGTGTGCAGGTGTGAGGGAGTTTCAATCGAGATAAAGAGCAGGAAGATTATTTAAAGGTTTGCATAGTGCTGAGATTGGGGTTGAACTGAGAGCAGGTTGCCAGACTGTGTTCCGGAATATCATGTGATCAGTGTAAAAGAAATGATATATTGAAGAGATAGTTCCTAAAATCGTATTGCTAATTGGTTTCTTAACTT
The DNA here is from genome assembly GCA_037075165.1 of Hirtodrosophila histrioides. Taxonomy (NCBI): domain Eukaryota; kingdom Metazoa; phylum Arthropoda; class Insecta; order Diptera; family Drosophilidae; genus Hirtodrosophila; species Hirtodrosophila histrioides. The sequence continues at coordinate 931,945 of JBAMCL010000491.1, forward strand.
CAGTAGAGCTTATTATGGACAATCAGAAAAAGTAGTATAATGCTATAACATATCCCTTTCTCCGACTTCACTATGATGAACAGTTTGGCAACCCGATTAAGTATCATTTCTTCCTCAAAATCAAATGTAGATTCCAGTAGATAGACCTATTGTTAGCACAGTCTTTTCTAGTTCTAGGCCTCAGCCAATTAAGTTGAAGACTAAGTTAGAACAGGAGAATTTTTGGCAACGACCTTACCCTATGATCATTTACTTGGTTTTTAACAGTCTGGCAACCCGATCAAGTCCTATGCTCACCCCAAAACAAATTAAGATTGCGGTAACCTGCACACTACAGCACTCTTCATAAAGGGCAACCCATAAATGATGTGCCACATGATGATGACGTTAACTTAAATGCATTAAGCGAAGACACACATTGGTAGCCCAAATAAAGAATAAAAATAAAAACAAAAACAAAAAGAAAAACACTTTGCTAGTGCATGTGTTTGGCCCGTTGGCTGGCAAGAGGGTAAAATGAAGTTGATAAACCGAAATATTAAATCACAACAAAGGCTCAAGCCAACAGAGGAAGACAACTACAACGACGAATCTTACTCAAACATTTCATTGGGCTCGAACCAAACCGAGGATGGTTCCGAGTGCTCCGAGATTTATGCAATTTGTGCGTGTATGTGCGTGTTTGTATTGTGGGTCTCCGATTATACGGACCGGCTTGAGTTGAATATGTTTGTGTATATGTATGTAGGTGTTTTGGCTCTTCTATACTTTCGGGTCGGGTTTACTTTCCTTGGGTTTGGTTTACTTTACGTTTGCCTTTTAGTTTGTGTGTGAGTTTAACGCTATTATTGAACACCTGTACGTACATTAGAATTAGGCCCAAGTAGCGACAATAATAACAAAGAAAACTAGCTTGGATATACGTTATAAGCCAGGGTACTTGTTGTGTGTACTTGAGTATCTGAGTTCTTGAACCCTGCACCTTTGGATTATAGGATAAGTTATTATAAAGAAAGCAAGACTTTGTAGTGATACATAATTGAATTGATTATTTAAAATTGCAAATGATGATCTTTGGCTAACTAAGCTTAATCTAGTCAATTGTTCTCAATCACATCCTTTAGCCAACTAAACGTTGCGATCGTAAATTCAAAATCAGTGCTCAAGAGGCTTAAGAAATTATCGCTCATTATCTTATTTTGGCTAGTAAATAATTTCGTTTCGGTCAAGAGCTATTAAATTGGATGCAGAGCATGCGAAAGGCTTTGTGCATCACATTAGTCAAAGAACCAGATCTGGAACTGAAGCTCAAGCTGAAGCTGCATCCGCAGAGATCAACGACAGAGCGGACGGTATCGGACGGACTGAAGACGGCACGAGCGCATCAAATTAAGCAGGAAGAAGACAGCAGCGTCGACAACAAACAGCAAATAAAATACATACTAAAAACCCCTAACCAATGTAATTTGATACCGAAAATCATTATGCACAAACATACTACAAGATACATATAAATATATATGTATATAGCAGTAGAATGAAGGGCCAGATAAAGAACCAAAACCAAGAGGACAACAACAACGTAGAGTTGACGACTAATTGCCATCAATTTTTTGCATAAATCTTGGCAATATTATGCATGCAAATGCAGGAGAGTCAAAAACCCAAGGAGGGTAGGAGGTACGGAACAGACAACCGCAGTAAACATGGCACAGTTAAATGCCTCAGACCGCACCAACTTCAGGATTGCCCATGGAGCCAACACTGGAGTCGTGTATAGCTAACCAATCAAAAGGTTCTTCAACCCAAAGTGGCAAGCCAGGCCTGCTTGACTCCGACTCCAGCTACGACTCCAGCTCCAGCTCCAACTGCAACTCCAACTCTAACTCTGAGTGCCTGCTTGCTCTACGTAGTTAACCATTGCTAAAGTGGCACGATCACCAACATCATTATCATACATACGACGGCTCTGACTACGACTCCTAACTACGACAATGGAGCAGAGGAGCTTCATGGCGCTGCCATTACAACAACAACAACAATGGGGCAGGTGTGTTGGAAGAATCATATAAAAGTTCTAAAAACGTTGTTTATGCCGAGTGCCTGGCAGAGGAGGGAGCTGAGGCTGAGATGAGGAAGACTAGGCTGGTTGGAGGGGGTCGCTACACGATCATGAGGCAACACGATTTGAAAATTGCGTACGTATAGCCAAAACCCGAGTTCATTATGTCCAAAGAGGAGTCGTCGACGTCGTCGACTCCAGTACAGAGAGCTGGGCTCAAAGCTAGCCCACTGTGCCCAACGACAACGACGATCATGATGATCATTTTGTTGATATCATGCGGCAACAGCAGGCAGGGATAGGCCAGGCCAGGCCAGACCAGGGCAGGCCAGACCAGGCAGAGGCAGTCAGGATAAGTTCATTGACTTGCATCTAGAAGTTCATTGCAGTTGAAGTCGTACCACCATCAACAACAACAACCACAACAGCAACAACAACTACTGCTATAGAAGCAATGGCGAGCCGTGGATCTCAGTGTTTGTCTTTTGCTTGGCTTCAGAGCGTGTGTTGCACACTTTCTGTTTTATGCCTATTGCCGAGCCAGAGACACGTCCAGGCCCGAACCCGGTCGACTCAACTACTTTTCCTCCATACACTTGTCCTAGGCCTCTCTTTGTATTATTTGCTAGGATTAAAGGTATTAAAAGACATGAAACGAAGGCACAGACACAACACAGAAAGGAGAACGAGCAGGGTAAACATGGGATCGCATGAGTATGGTTCTTGGGTGTTTGTATTGGTATCTGTGTGTGTGTGTATTGTGGCAAATAAAACATCTGGTCTGTAAAATCAAAACACAGAGGGATACGAATACAACTTGGGCTGCAAATGCGCGCCCGTTAAGTGTGGATCAGTCGGATGCTCTGGCCAAGGAGAACTTGCAAATTGACGTCGTGGGGATCGTACGATCGTACGATCGTGGACCCTTCAAGAAACAAGTAACGTTGTGTATCCCTCTTTGCAGTTCCTGCTCTACTCTGAAATTTATTCTGCCTGTTGGTTCTTTCGTCCGTTCCTTCGTATGTTTGTTGCCTGGTTGGTTGGTTGGTTAGTTGGTTGTTTGGTTGGTTGGGGTGACCGCATCTTCTGTGGGTCCGTTCGAGGTTATTACACTCTCGGCGCGATTTCAGGCTTGGGTTTTTATTTTTATTGCGCTCACTAGCGTGGCCAACAAGGACTATAAATTTATAGATACTCGTACTACTCGAGGAGCTGCAAGTTTTGGCGCGCTTTCTGAAGCTGCGACTAACCAGCTGGAAGTCAAATGATAAAAACTGGTAGCCTGGCTACAGATATGAAACGATTCTTTATGCTACTTGTGAAATTATTACTCAAGATTATGGTGTATGGCTTTCTTTTTAGTTATTTATGCAGCTCTTATTTTGTTGTAATTAACTCATCATGACTTTAGATCCTTAATGAAGATTGATAGGTATAATGTAGAGAAGTCCAAGAAAACTAATATTCGAGCTTTGCATATAAAAGAGGGTTGATTATCCTAAAAAATCGTAATTTGCAAGCTGATTGGCAAACCATTTTTAAGGATTGATTTTATAGTCTTGCCGTATAAGGGAAATGTCATCCTTTGTAGGAATGTGATCCTTACAAATATCACAGTTTGTAAGTTGAATTATATTCCTCTTAAGGATTATTTTCAGGATCTTTTGATATGAGCACACTTGTATTTCATGCTCGAATGCAATCTCTTCCCAACTGCAGCACTGCAACACTGCTTTATGTGACTTCTCGCTCCCACGTGCTCTCAGTCTACTCAGAGATCACCGGTCACTCGTACTCTTAAAAATATATATTCTCTACCTCACAGTTGCTCTTAAGAGAGCATAAACTCTTTGGAGATTTCAGCTCTGAGATTGTTTTGATTTTGTTTTTCTTCTCGATTTTCTATACACACACACACTATGCTCCGCTCCGCTCCGGTTGTAGTTTTGTTTTGTTCGTCTCATTCCGCTGGCCGTCGTCGATTCAAGATGGGAGTACAGTAGTCTCCCGCCAAAATTTAGTGGCGCGCGCTGAGACTCGTTGTTTGGCTCTTTGTGCGTTGATCTTTTACGTTTTTGTTTTGATTTCAACATTCTCCTCGTTGCCGTAGTAGCAGCTAGTACGATCGCTGCTCGGATCCCTCGCTGGCCTCTCCGCAGCTGCTGCTGCTGTTACTGGCTTGCCGGACCGGACCACAAACACGTACAGCCCCAGCAGCAGACCTCTGCTTGGACAAGTGATCATGACAGCGAGCGAGTTTGCTCCAAGTGTGTGTGAGTGTTGTTTCAGTCTGTGTGTGTGCGTGTGTGTATGTGTGTGTGTGTGTGTGCAAGTGTGTGCATTTTCGTTTTCAATTAGGTTTAATCAAGCAAACGATCGATCATATTGACTTGTTTTTGAGTTGGCTTGAGGTGTGCGTTTTGTGTACTGCCTACTGCCTACTGCCTGGGTTATTGCTCGCTTTTCATTTTCCTGTTCTGGTTTTTGAGTTTTGCATAAACTTGTTGATTAACTGGGGCCCGAGGGGGCTCAGCTGCTGCTGGTTTTTGGTAGCGCGCTTACTGGACTCATACAATGTATCTACCCATATACAAAGTATGTCTACCCAAAGGGTACCAAGGTTGTATTTGGCATGGGTCTCTGCAGAGCAAAACTAAATTATATGAAAGAATAATGAACATACTTTTCAAATAAGTTCATATAATTATTTGGTAAAGTACGCCCATTTATGCATCCATCATATACTTCTAAAATAAAATGTACAAACTCTTGCTGTCGATAGTTTCGATAGTTGATGGTCGGCAATTTAGCATTATTTCGCAAAAGATCCTTATAATCAACACTATCGATAGTTCTGTTAATAATTATATCTACTATATCGATAATTCCATACAATTTTATCGAGTGTTCTGTCGATTCCATCGGTAGTTCTATCGATAGGTCATCGACAACTTTGGGGCGTTAATAAGGAAACTTCCCCCCCTCCAATTCAATAAAAAGTTATCCATATTTATTTTACATTATTAGATTAGAATCACCAAATATCAATACTATCGATTGTTATGTGGATTCTATCGATAATTATATTCGATAATTCCGTCGACTTTATCGGCTGTTCTATCGATTCCATCGGTAGTTCTATCGATTCCATCGGTAGTTCTATCGATTCCATCGGTAGTTCTATCGATTCTATCGATTGGCCATCGACAACTTTGGGGCGTTAATACGACAACTTCCACCACTCCAATTCAATAAAAACTCATCCATATTCATTTTAAATTATTAGAATGACCAATGATATTTTCGAAATCCACGTTTTATAAAAGATTTATTCTTTAGAGCGAAGTATCGATGAATTTGATATTAAGTCTACTGATTATATCTTTGAAAGCTGAATCTAAGAATATTATTTGCTCTATATCTCCCAAAATTATCCTCAAATATCATCTCAGATCTACTGACTATAATCATAGTTTCCAAATTCAGTTGATTACTTGATTTTTGCCTATAATTTAAAGTTTTAATATATTCTGATCTAATATGGCCCGTAAGAAGAAGGAGTACGATCCTAAATGGTGTTTATTCTATGCATAAGTATATGTATTTAAATACGTGCGTAATTATGTATGTATTTGTATACTTATTGCATTTGTGGGGCTTCTCTATTACCAAAGTGTCAAGCCCGCACTCAAAGCCCAAGAAGTTATATAAAAAAAAAAAATGGCACTCACAGTAGCAACAAGACACCAATAAGGCGGTGGCAGAGGCGGAGGCGGGGGCAGTGCCTGCCGCACAGGCTGAGCCACTGAACCACTTGGACAATCAGGCAGCGTCAGGCATTATCATTATGTTTATTATACGAGTACTGGCAACCAGCAGTGGCAGCCGGCAGTGGCAGCAGCAGCAGCAACAGCCGCAACAGCAACAACAGCTCATATAGCTCGCTCCGATCATAATCAGAGAGAGAGAGAGGGGGGGCCAGGCTCTTCAGGCCAAGGGTACAGGGGCGCGCTCGAAATCGACAAGTTGCTGCATGCACGATCGAGTCGTCGTCGGACTCGTGTCTTGGGTATGGGTATGGGTTTGGGTCTGGGTCTGAGGCTGGGGCTGGGTTTGGCTTAGCCCCTCAGCTGGGTCCGCTCGGGGGCTGCACAAAGTGTTTGAGGCGACTCGTTTGGATGCTGCTCGGCCCGCATCGTCGTGCACATTTAAAGGTCTCCGGCTCCGACTGCGGCTGCGGCTGCGTCTCCTCCTCCGACAGCGCCTCCGTTGCCTCCTCCGTCTCTTCTGCTGGAGCTGTTTAAGTGCCGTTGCCGTCGTCGTCGTCGTCGTCGTTGTTGTTGAATCTTTAAAACTTGATTTGAAGTTTGTTTTTTTTCTTCTGTTTTTTTTTTGCCGCTGGTTTTTTATGTATGGCTGCTGCTGCAGCAGCTGAACACCTGTGTTCTTATGCGCTCCCCTCGACGGGCTATAGACAATATTATATATATTTTTTTTAACCTCATGCAATTTAATGTCATGTTTTTCGTCTTAGTTGCTGTTGGTTTTTTATATTTTTTATTACTTAAGTGCGTGTTTAGGTTTAAAGGTTTATGTGTGTTGCTTGACTCCTTGGTCTTTAATGCCTAGTAAATTTAGCGTCTTAACCTATTTATAATGAAATCTGTTTTGGCCATAAACTGCCTGCAGTCGGGGGCAGTATTATTTTTGTTGTTGCCATAATGTTTGACAATTTATTGGCCTATTAAAGCACAGTTACAGCCTAAGCCAATGAAAATCGTCGAGATAATTGCATCAGCTCGAAACAAAATACAATCATATGCAACCAAAGTTATAGCACATAATCAAGTAACACCTCGGAGTCTTTTATGCCCTAAACACAATTAACTAACAAGATTTTAGGGAGAAAAAAATATATATATATATTACCACTAACAGATGGAATATTACACAATCAGCTGGAAACTTATTTTCAATGCTTCTGAATTCAAACTTTTCATAGGGGCGAATATTAAAAATCTTGGAAAGTTCCAAGTTAGGAAAATGGAAGGAAATTTGGGATTTTTGATATTTAAATTTTGTATTTTGTTTTTATTGTCATTATTAATAATTAGCAATAAACGTATTAGATAATAGAGTAGACACCAGGCGTCTACAAAGATACCATGTTCTAGATATTCCTCATCGATTTTAAGGAAGATATAACTATATATTGACTTCGCTCACTGGAGCGCAACCAATCCTATTATTCTTAGTTGTTATTATAAAATTTGTTTTTTGTCCTAAGACAGATCACAAATAAAATAAACTTTCAAAAAAAAAAAAAAATCAATATTCTACTGCACAATTTTAATGTTAATTTTATGGATTTCCTTGTTTGCTTACACTTTTAAAAGCTATTTAGCTTGAATACAAAACAAAGAGGGAGAGCGGTTCCGGGATAGGTAAAGAAAACATATTTTTGGGGTGGAGAGAGAAGAGGATTGAAATTTGTATTCCGATGCCATCTGTTGATGAAAGAAGTAATTGGCTATCAAGTTCTTGACAGTAGTTGGTAATTAATACACAATATAATAAATATACAAATAATTACAGTGAATATAAAATCAACTGCCAAATCGAAACTGAATAGAATGTTAGAACAGGGAGAAAATATTAGCTGGTCAGTGTATGATACAAAAAGCTCCGAAAGGATGGGGTAAGCAGTGTCCTTAGGCAGGCTTCATTGTGTGTGCATCAAGTAAAATTAATGCAAACCGCGTTTCATATGCACATTCGAATGTTTTATAATTAGTTAGCGCAGTGTATGCAAAATATACGCAAATATGTATATTTGTCTGTGCTGTGTTTGGGACTAACATGGCGTATGAGTAATCAACTAAATTTGAACAATAGCCAATGCTAGAAAATTATTAATAACGCTACTGTTGCTAATCACGTCAAATGAACAATGGGCAAAGTACATTTATGGCTGCTCCGTAGCTAACAAAAGAGCTCAACGGACCCCACCAACTAACCAGCTAACCGACGGACTGATGGACTGACGGACGGACGGAGGGATGGACTGACTGACCAACTAACAAAAGCGCATTCAATCAACATAGCACAAACAACAACGCACAGTTGCAAGTCATAAAAACTACAACAAATACAAATACTACACGGAAAAAAACAAAATAATACAAAAAATGAGAAATAAAAAAAAGAATTTTCAGGCTGGGCCCAGCTACTGGGCATACGCCAAAAAGAGGCGACGCGACGCCTCGTAACGCTAAGCAAATAGACCAAAGACAAGCGGAGAGTACGAAAATGGCAGAACCCCAGGGAGCCCCAGAGCAGGGACAGGGGCAGGGACAGGGGCAAGACAGTGGGGTAGGGTAGAACAGGGTACACAAAGCAACTTCACGCCGCAAGTCAAAATGCAATTAAGCGCAGCTACTGGACGACTTCAATGATGATCATCATCATCATGATGATGATGATGATGTTGGTGATAATGAGGATGACGATGACGATGGCAACGTTGTAACCATCAACCAGCAGATTGTCGGAGACACATATGTATGTATGTAGTTATACCTCCATATACATATGTGCCATACATACGTACTTATAAAAGAGAGAGAGAGAGAGACCCCTTAGCGGGGCGGGGCGGGGCGTTGATGTTTCGGGCGGAGTTGCACAGATAGAAAACTATATACTACAACAAAACTCGATTTCAGTTAAGACGCAGTAAAAAGTTGTAATGCAGCTTAAGACGGGAGCGCAGTCGCTTTAAACATAGAGGAAGGAAAGAACTGCATGGAAAACGAACAAAAAACACAAAATGTATAAAAAATAAAAGCTTTTGTGCTGGAAGTGGCAATTACACGCAACAAAATTGGAGGTACGAGGAGGTTCAGCCCATAATTTGATGTATGTGTGTGTATGTGTGTGTGTGTGTGTATGAAATTAAACGATTTAGAAATGGCATAGTGCGGGGAAAACTAGCCGGGGCAGCAGAGCAGGTGTCCAGCCAGCTTGGTAATTATAAATGCTAAGGAGAAACAAAAAGAGAAATCCAATAGATCAACTAGATCATCTAGTGTGAACAAGTGCATCAGGCTAATTATGGTATTAAAACTCGTAATTAAGCGATAGAACATAGTTCTATATTCTTGATATTTCTTTTAAATACTTCATAATTAATTTAATAATACCATTGATTTTATGTATTCGTGACTAGCGCAGTAACTCGTTAAAGATTTCAGCTTGTAGCGCTAGGATATGTCAATAAATCAAAAGAAATTAAATCTGAAATATTTATATAACCTCAAAAAAGTTTGAACCTCTGCGGATATAACACATAACTCAAAAATCTCTATATTTAAGTCTTCGTTATTATAATATCCCCAGTGATAAACACTACTTTGTAATATCTATTTTCTATATTGCTCAGAACCTATTGGTCATTTTTCAAAACTAGTTTAAGTAATTTCTTTTTGATATAGACTAGATTGATAATAAAAAATCAAAAATATAAAAACAAATATTTTTAAATGACTGTAAAGGTTTTTAAAAATAGGGGGAAACGCTGCAAATCACTTGAGGTTCTCTAGTTAAGAACTTATATTAAGTTTTTGTATATTTTTAAACAATTATTTAAATTTATGTTATTATCATTTAACTGGTTTCCAATAGAAACAATTGCGCAACATATTTATTTTTGATTTGATAAGTAGATTTTAAACAACTTCTTTTATTATTTTTATTATTATTATTATATTATTATTATTATTATTATTATTATTTTTATTATTATTATTATTATTATTATTAATTTTATTATTATGATTATTATTATTATTATATAATTATTATCATTATTATGATTATTATTATTATTATTATTTTATATATTATTATTATTATTATTATTATTATTATTATTATTATTATTATTATTATTATTGTTATTTTTTATTATTTTATACTATGTATTTTTTTGTGTGAAAGTTACGCCTTTAACTAAATAAATATTAAGCTAAGAACTTATATATATCTTTGTTATGCTGCCAAAAAATATATATTTAATTATTCAAATTATCCTTTCAGTGATCTCCAAACAGAAACAATTACACAGCATATATTTGTTCATTTTAATTTCAATTAGACTGAAGCCATTTTCCATTTTTGATAAAATAAAATAAAAATTAGTTAACTGTTTAAAATGATAATTTCAAGATTTCCTAATATAAACAATTATACAGCTTATTTTTGTTCATTTTAATTTCAATTAAATATGAGACTTTAAAACCACTTTTCTGCTTTGATAAAATAAAAATTACTTAACTATTTAAAATGATAATTTCAAGATATCCTAATAGAAACAATTACACCGCATATTTTTGTTCATTTTACTTCCAATTAAATAAGATGCTTTCAACAAGTACACGCGCATTTCGCGCGGTGCATTCAGCTGCAAGCTACAACAAAGAAGGTTCTTAAAAGCTTTATGCATCGTTGTCGCTGTCGTATACCCCAACAAATAAAACCGGTTAGGCAGTTTCCTACGCTCCATCCAAGAGTCTGGGGCTTGGGGTATGGGGTATGGGGTGTGAGGGAATGGGGACTGGGTATTTGACTTTGTTGTGTTGATTTGTTGCGCATGCGCGCGAGTTGTAAGTTGCAAGTTGCACTAACTCTGTACACCCTGCAGCGTTGCAGCTGTGCCACAGCCACACACACACACACATATACAAACACACCGAGCTGGGCAGCACCGGAGGAGGTTGGGGGGTGTTAGGTTGTTTGGAGGGATGGCCAGAGGAGGGACTGCTACATCTGGTTGTTGCTGTTATTATGACGCTCAAGCAGCTACTGTGCACTGCTTAACGATCATGCCCCGATCATGCTTCAAAACTAATCCCAAAAGCTCTTGAAAACGCGCACGTTTTTGTGTTTTGTTGTTGTTGCTGTTGCTGTTATTGTTGCTGGCTACCGTTTGGATCGGTTTGGAATCGCTTTGGAATCGCTTTGGGTTCGTATTTTTTTATATTTTGGCTCATTGTCAATGTCGCTGGTGGCTTGCAGCTTCTGGGGGCACACAGGCAAACAGGCAAACAACTGTTGCTGTTGCAGCTCCCGATGATCGCTGCCCCAATCGCCGCATGATTCATTTGTCGTGCTGTGCGGAGTCGACCCGACCCGCATGCAACGTATGTTTTTTGGGGGCACAGATTTGTTGTGTTTATGCTCACAACTTACTACTGGATGGTATGTATGTAGTTATGGAAATATGATTGCCCAAAAGGTTCTGGTCATTATCCACTTGAGAGTTGCACCCAGACAGCGAGCGCTCATTGCCAGGTCAATTTATGCAAAATGAATGGTGATTAAATTTATTGCCAATATTTGCATTGGTCAGCATTTAAACTTTGCCCAAGCGTTTATAACAACGACTATTTGCCCAGAGTTCTATTAAGACAATTGATGAAAATAGTGCCCGCCGGGGGTGTGTCCATTATAAGAGCGATGCACGAGTTCTCTACAAAGATTTCAATTTGTTTTTCAAGGATGCAAGGCGCGATGCAACCAATTGCAGTTGCAGTTGCAGCTCAAGTTGCACTCGCAGTCGCATTGAGCTCTCCGAGCTGTTGTTAAATAATTAGAATTCTATGACCCTGAAAGTTGAGAATAGCACTTGGCAATTATATGGTCAAGGTTGGGCATGACCAGAGAAATATATTATGAGCACAGCTAAGTAACAGATCAATATTGACACTGGGAAATTTAAGTAGCCAAACAAACGACACGACAGCAGCCAAAGCAAAGAGTCGGAAAACCCACTAATCAAATAGCGACAGATCGTAGATAAATAACAGCTATATACATATATATGTATGTACATACAACCAGCTCGTAGATTGAGGACGCCTAGGCAAATAGAAAGACCTCTCACAGCGCTTATCTAAAACAAACTGCATGAAAAATGATTCCAAGGGCAATTCGAGTAAGACAAAAAGTTGAACGGGTTATTTGATTAACCACAAAATACACGGCAATGATTAAACATTATAATAAACATATGAACATGTGTTTAAGAACATATAGCTCGGTCGACACACATGGGATGCTGATCAAGAAAAACATATATTTATAAATATATAATTTTTTTTTGTTCTATATACTATTATATGATATTTATTTAGTGTTTAACTTTTACACAAAAATACAAAATTTATAGGGTCGGAGAAGCCTTTTTCTGCCATTTACCATTCCCTACACTAAGACAACTGCATTATATCTTTTTAGCAATTTTTCATCGTTATAAGGAAGATGCTATGAAATTTTGTAGGTAAGCTATGAATTGGAACTCTTTTATTATTTTAAATTTGCATATTTATTTAACTACCTGTACTGCTACCTTTAACTAATATAAAATAGTTATGAGCCTTTCAGAATTTAGAAAAAGTCTGCTTATTGTATTTTAATTGGCATAGTTATTTCTGTTATTTTTAAAGAAGAACGTATATAAAGTAAAATTCTTTTGGTTAAAGTTTCCGTTTGTAAATTGATTTCAAGTTTCTAATGAATATTGCCCCTAAAATATAATTAAAACTTTGCGCTGCAAAAATATACAATCCAATGTATGCCGAAGTACTTGAGAGACTCACATTTATTTAATAGTATATATTTTGTATTCTTCAATTGCTAATAAATTTAAAAAAAAAATTAAAATTAAAATATTATAATATACCATCCTTCGGATAATTGGATTTTTGGGAGAACGCCTGCAGGAAAGTTATTGGAATTTAGCTAAGCTTTGTTCAATCTGGTAAAGGCTTGCCTAACACTCGGACCTTTTTAATACACTCTGTAAGATCCCTGCGTTTATTGCTCTTTAACCCAAAATTCTTATGAAAGTGTTTTAAATAACATGCAGTATAAAAAAATAAATATTAAGTTATCAAAAAAAAATATATTATACAAAATTTTGACAAATAGGAAATAAATTTTATTATTATTATTTTTTATTTTTTTTTGTGTTATTTTAACAAGACTGAACTGCATCATCAGATCTCAATTGAGTATATATCTTTATTAAAATCGTCGTTATTTTTAATAATTTAAAAAAAGTAAAGTTATAAAAACTAATTTATAAAATAAAAAACATGGATTTTTGCATTTGTTTTTTAAACCAATATTTTTAGTTGCTCTTGCAGTAAAATTAGCTTTTTAGTTAAGTTAACCTTAAGTCAATTTCAAGTATGCAACATAATATGCTTTGAAGTGTGTGCTTCAATATAAATGCAATATTTATCTGTGCTCTGATGATAATTTGTTTCTGTAACAACTGTCACGTTGATAAGCCAAGAAATAAATAAGAGAATTTGCACTATTCCAATCCCAGTCACCTACGTTCGTACTGTACCAACGAGTTGCATGCGAGATAGAAGAGCACTCCAGCTCCAGCTTCAGATCCAGCTCCAGCCGGCGCATCCCAAACCAGATTAAACCGCAGATGTTCTGTCAAACTGACAGCGCCAGTGAAACGACTTGATTGCGCATGAGCCCATGCCCATGGTCAGAATCGAGCTGAGACTCAGGCTCAGACTCAGACTCTGGCTCAGGCTCAGACTCGAGCTGTGCTCAGGCGTAGAGCACGCTGGGTTATCCACAGCTAACGACAACAACGACGACGACAACGACAACGTTCAACGTTCTAATGAACCCAAAAGATTTTACGCGCCAAAGGCTTTTTTCACGTTGTAAGTATCTACTCGGTACAACTGCAAAAAATATACTCGCATACGAGTAAGAAGAAGAAAAAAAAAACGAATAAAAAAAGAGCTCAGGCTGCCTTTTCTCTGTTTTGATACGCGCTTCCAGTCGATATAAAATTAAAGACCTAATGAAGTGGAGGCAACGACAACGCAAAGATAAATATGCACAGGCCAGAGAGTATATGAAAAAAAATATATATAACTCGTTTGACCAGTCGACGCGACGGCAGTTGTTGGGGCAAGAATCATCATAATTTTTACTATCAACTTGCAACATGGACACATGCGACGACTCCGAGGACGGGGACTGTTGGACCGACCGATCCGATTGCGTGTGCCTGCCTGCCTGCCTGTCCCTCCGCCGCCACCGCCGCCTTCCTGCACACGCCTACGCCATGCCTCCTAGTCCCCATGCGAGCGAGCGAGACAAAACAACAACAAAGCTGGCGCACATAAAATAAAAAAATAAAATAAAATGATATGAAAACAGGTCATTGCCTTAATGGATCTCAACACAACCCGCCACTGGCTCCGACGCCCGACTTCGACTTCGACTCCGACTCCCGACTCCCGGCTCCGCCTTCGACTCAACTGGAATCGAGTCTTCTTATGTAGATGCAAACGATGGCAACGAACGTTGCCTGCATACGAACGAGGGAGGCGATAAAGATTTAAGCAAATAATCAAATACATAAACAAGAAGGGAACACAACCGACAAAGCCAGCCGAACCCATAATACTCTTTCAGTATTGAAATTTCGAAATTGCAATTAGTTACTGAGAATTGGATAATTTATATTGCACATATAACTAAATAGTTGAAAGAAGGTTAAAATTTAAGAGCAAACATTCATTTTAGAAGAACTTTATAGCACTTATTTGAATCATATGGTCACAAACAAACATATATTCCACAAGCCAACTTTAAAACACTTAAAAATCTGCAAACAATTTTCCATTTTCGGTTTCCACTCTCCGTCAAATTACCCGAAGTATAATTGAAAACAACGCTGAATATCCTTTTATTTGATAAGTTCTGGGAATTCAGAGTAGTCACATGATGAGCTAAGAAAGAAACTGCAGTCCATTTTCTATTTTCGGTTTTCGGAACACCAATCAATTCACTTTTCGTCAAATTTTGGGAAGTCGAATTGAATAACAGGTTTTATATCCTTTGATTCAATAAGAAGTGGGAATTCAAAATAGTCATATGATGAACCAGGAAAGAAATTACAAACCATTTCGGTTTCCGGAACACATATCAATTCCACTTTCCGTCAAATTGAATACAGGCTTAATATCCTTTAATTTAATTGGTTCTGGGAGTTCAGAGTAGTCATATGATGGTCCAAGAAATAGATCTTAAATATTTATTAAAATCTAGTGGCTTTCTCAATGTAGCAAACACCATTTAAAATGAGTATATATGCATAAATTTTGGTAAGGGTATGCGCCATGCACTGCGGGGGCTTCTTCGGGCGACGGAAACACTCGAGGCTCGCATTGAGCTGAGTTTTGGAGAGGAGGACAGACAGACTGACTGACAGACATACATGCAGGGGGACAGACAGCAAGCATTGAGAACAGAGACGACTTTCAAAACCTTACACAATTTAGATTTATTGTTAAGGCAGTGAAAACAAAGCAAAGCGCTAAGTAAATTGGGTTAAAAGTACAATTGTCGTTTAGACTCTAATTGGAGGCGTGCGCTAGTCAAAATCGCTGATTGGAATGAGCCTGTCACTTGCCCAAAGGCCACAAACAAATCAATTGCAATGCTCTAGAACAACTCAACCCGCCAGCTAGGAGCTAGGTGGAGTAGTACAATGAGCTACTGTTTGGCCAGCTGGTCATTCACTCACCCAGCCAGACTCGCAGACTGGCAGCTTGGACTTGTGCTAAGCGCGTGCCCGCCTCAAGCTGAAGCTGGAGCTCAAGCTGGAGCTGAATCTGAAGCTGGAGCTGGCCCCAGCCCGGCCCACTTGCTGTCCTCTTGGGTACAGTGCCGCCACCTTTTGCCAGCTGTTTTGCCTAGTTGTTGCTGCTGCGCCCAGCCGCCTTGGGGCACCTAACTCTGCCTCTGCCTCTGACTCTGATCTTGTGCCATTTTGATGCCGCGCTTGCTGAGTTGCAGTTGCAGTTGCAGTTGATCTCTGCAGTTGGGCCAATAGATAAGCCCACTGCTGTTCAATGTTGACTTTGCTTATGTAATACCAGACTCCTCTCAGCTGCCGGCGGCTTGTGTTGTTGCCTCTGTCTGTTGTTGCACGAGTAGCTGCTGTTGCATCTTCTTCTGCAGCTGACTGGCTGACCGACTGGTTGGCTGGCTGCCCTGGCTGGCTCCCCAGCTCTCCAACTCCCCTGCTTGCCGGCCTGGCGTGTTGTGTTTGATAAATTGCCTAAGTTCAGCAGTGATGTTGCAGCCGGCAGGAGTAATGGCTAGTCAAGTGGTTAAGTATGGGGCATAGAGTAGGACGAGTGCAATTGCCATATTTCTGACTCCGAAAATTACAAATGTCAAATCGAAAATGTTATTTAAGTTAAAAATTAAGGCACTCAATCATTCTTGTATAGCGATAGTTTCTCCACAAACAATGTTTTTCACTGAGGTTTTTTAAATATTTTTAATAAAGATGAGTTAAAAAAAAAAAAAATTCCACCATGTAAAATGTAAGATAAATTCTTTGAAACCCTGAACAATTATTTAACTACATTAATAATACCTGAAATCCAATATATTCTTTCCTATCACTGTACATTTATTTTTCCAATTACTCCTTAGTTTTATGTTCCTTTAGATCGTGTTACTAAGATTATTATATTTAATATAAAATGCCATGATTTCTATAAATCGCTTTGTACACAATTCAAATCTAAAGCAATGTATTTTACTATCTTTTTTTTTTGGCTTTAAAAAATAGACAGTAAAAAATCCATTTCTCAGAGTTATCTATCTATATATTTTTTAGACTTCATTAAAAATACAAATATTTCTTTTCATACTACTGATTCTAGAATATGCTTAGAGATATTAGAAAAAATCTTATTGAATATTAACTTGAATTTAATACTCTACCCATTAAAGAGCTTTGAGTTTTAATTGTTTAAATTTGAATAATGAATTATAATATGCTTTAAATAATCAGCAAGCTGTCAGCAGTGGATTTATATGTATTTTGGAATTTCTCAAAGTTGCTAAATGATTTGAAGAGCTGCACTGGGGGGAGCAATAACAAAAACTAGTTTCAAATGTAGTATCTAGGCGGGGTCTGGGTTACTCGAACCTGGCATTAACAGTGGCTGTCCAGGGCACTTTGTCCAGGTCCACGTCCACGTCCATGTCCAAAGCAGCGACAATTGCGACGCCGCCAGATTACACATATTTGGCATTTGGCTCGCGTGCAACGCGAAGATGCAGATGCTGAGGCTAAGACTGAGGCTGATGCAGTGCATCGGACATTGAATTACTTTTAACGCAGCTGGGGCTGAGGCGCAGTTGGAGCTCTGGGCTGGACGTGGACCGAAATTATCTAATTTGCAAAGTTATTGCAATTAATTGGGCGTAATTATTGCGTGTCGTCGGGGCTAAATGGCGCCTTTTATGCAGCCATTATAATTAGTTTCCTTTATTTTGCAGAACTTCCCTATGATTGCTCTGTGGTTGCCTGTCCGACTGCAACTGGAACTGGAACTGGACACAGGCGCACTTGTTACTGGGTTCCCCATGCTTAGTTGTCAATTTTAATTGATTGTTAATCTGCGCTGCGTAGGCTCAGCATGATCTTGGGCCAGGGCCAGGCCGAGGGTCTGGTTCTGGGTCTGGTTCTTTGGGTATGGGTCTGGGCCTGTACTCGACGCTCTTTGCCGAGGTTAATCTTATAAACGTACCGAGTTAATTGTATTAAATACGCTCCATAGCATTGTTGTTGTCGCTGTCCAGCTGAATAGTTGGCTGGTTGGTTGATTTTGTTGAACGCTATCGTCGCCATTGGAGTTAATGAACCATTGAAGATCAAGGATAAGCGACGTGCACATGGCAATTAGTTGATTTTTTATTGTGACCACTGCGATAACTAAATATAGACGGGGGCTATAAATGCAGCCGACCATACGAGATGATCCGATCGGTTGGGGAGGTTCCGCTAAACTGGACAAAGGCGTAATAAATGTGCAAACAATTTATGGCTACTTGCCCACAGAAACATGATCATAAAATTATAGATCAGATCCTTAACTATCAGCAAATTATCTATTATTCTATAAGCCGCAGACTTCACTTTTTTCAAGCATACTTTTGGGGTTTGGCAATTGATACACTTAGATTTTGGTACTGTTCCAGATTTCGTTTCGCATATATGTTCGTGTTCCAAATTCGAATTCCGTTCAGATTTTACGGGACTGCTATTAAATGGAATTCAATTGTTTCAGGATCTAGGAGTTACAAAGAAGTTCGAAAAGTAGGCGACGTTCTGCGACAATACCCAGAAAAATTGCCTGGAAACACTCGAGCTGCACCCAAATTAACTGAAAAGGCGTCTTATACTATAAGCCAAAGCAATGCACGCAAAAGAAGACTCAAACGTATACATTCCCAAGATCTGCCTTACTGAACATACTGTTAGGCCTATGTTATCTTTCTGTTAACGAACTGTTAAGCCTATGTTACAGCAATGTTATCTTTCTGTTAACGATCTGTAAATACCATGCTACTGTTATTTACATAGTTGTATAACAGTCGATTGGCTGTTATATCAATCAGCAACTGTTTTACTATTTAGCGACTTTCTGCTGATTTCTGTTCGCCTGGTATCTCTTGCCATATTTTGGCTTTTTGATGCTCACACTTCATTGACACTACCAAAACACCAGGCGAACAGAAATCAGCAGAAGATTGCCAAAAATGTACCCCTAAAAGTATGTTACATCTTTTTTTCTCATTATTAGATATGGCAACCTAAAGATATCTATTCATAATTCTGGTTTGCATTCTAAATCGATTCGGAAAAATACTTCAATGTGCCCGTGCAGCACCACCACCCCCGGTTAAAACTATCCGCACTTCAGAGGGTGCTTATTGGCTGCTCTAAATAAAAAATATAAAATATAATAAAAATAAAAACATTAAAAAATAAAATTTTTGACAATAGTCTTGTTCCGCCGCCGGAATTTGCTTTCTAATTATGAGACGCGTCGTTTAATACCAAAGTCAGACATTTTGAAGCAGTCTTTTTATGGGGCCACTATACTAAAGAATTACCCGTAAAACATATGATGGCGAGCTGCAGCGCGCCATCTACCGTAGATCGATACCAAAACGATTTCAGTCGCAATTATAAGTTTTAAGGCCGAGAGAGCGATTCAAGACAGAAATTTGTTATATTTTTGCACTCTCACGTTGTTATGCAGCAGTTGGCGCATACCGACATTTTCATACAATTTTCTCATACTTTCGGAAATATATTTACCCGATTCTAGCTTCTAGCTTCTACCTGGGCTGCACAACAAATCGCCAGTCAGTCAGTCAGGTTGATCTTTTTTGTATATATGGATAGGTTACTTAAAACCATTCCCAACTTTATGCTTAGTGCAACTTATAATTCTGAAAAGGAATATGGAATTGTTTACTTAAAAACACACTTTCCAGTTCTTATTTATATCTTTTGAATTCTTAACTTTAATTTCTTTAGAAAACGTACAGAATTGGAAACAGGCCTAATTAGGTAGTATAAAGGTCTGTCAGGTTTATTACTCGTTTGAAGTACCATTCAATTAGCAGTATATATTGAAATAAAATAGCTAGTAACAGGTAAACTAAGTCATTAACAACGTTGACAGGCATAAAAGTTAATGCAGTTTGCAATTTAATATAGTAAATGACGAAACATTCAAGTTAAGAAAACCATTTAACGCTAGCAGTTTTGCATAATATGAAGTTTTATTAATAACCCAAGCCAATGTGGCGATCTCGAGTGACGGCCATTAGCATAATCAGCCCAGTCTCAGAGCTGAGTCCCAGTCTTGGGACAGGTCAACAATTAATGCACATCTACGAGAGCGCAAGCCTTGGTTAAAATAAATCAAACTTTTAATTACGCTGCAATTAAAGTAACGTATTTCAATTAATTAAATGCAATTTCATTGGCCGCGCACGGAGTGGGGCTGAAGCCTGCCTGGCCCACGCCTGGCCACAGCCCAAAAAAACTCGATAGGCATTACGAAACCTGAAATTTTGCGCGCCAAAATCTGCAGAAACCAAAACAAGCTGCGCATAAAATAAATATATTATTAAAAGCAAAAGATAAATAACAAATAAAGAATATTGCGGGCAGAAGCTTCCGACTGCGCTATACTCTGCTCCGAGTGTGTATTCGTTTTGCTTATTTGCGGGTAAAGTAGTAGACGCCGCAAACAAATTATGGGTCTTATCTTTTAAGAATATCATCAGTGGTCCCCATATCAAATTTAGTAACTCTAGCTTTAAAAATGTGATCGATATGGACTTTGCTTATTTGCGGGGAGATGGATTGGACGAAGAAAACGTATTTTAATTCATTCTCCCAAGCAGGCCATAAGTAGCCCGTGTATCAAATTTAGTGACTATAGCTATAAAACAGAGGGAGATATTGGCATTTCTTAACAATCCAAATATGTTTGCTATTTCTTGGAAAAACTGCGTAATTCCGAACGGTCAAAGGAAGGAACACGGCAAGAATCGAATATGCCCATTTTCCCTGTGGGTACAGAGTATGAAAACAGCTGGACACGATGCTGAGCTTAAGGCTATGACAGAGGCAGAGCTTAAGACAGAGGCAGGTGATAAGGCGGCGTCGCAGTCGTCGTCGTCGTCGTCGGCAGGTTGTTAAACCAGCTGCAGCTGCGGAGGGAAGCGTGGGAGCTGCGCAGCGACTCTATTGCGTCGTTGCGAAAATTAACTGCAATAAAGGCGGGTGGGCGGGGGCACGAGAGGAGCGCGGGGATCTCGCCGAGAGCCACTTGGCATAAATGTTAAAAGGCTCGCCACAAAGCTTCCTACACGGGCGTGCGCGGCTTCCGTGGCTTCGACTTGGACTCCGGCTAACAAAATTTGTTGTTGTCGCGTTGGCCTAATGCGAAAGTTGTTGCCCTTGTGTTGGTGTACGCTGTCTGTTCGTGCCACAAGTGGCAGTGGCAAAAAAAACACTATTCAACCAAGTATGTGCTCAGCAAACGCACATCTGGGTGTCTGAAAATCTTAAAGTTATTGCGATTCAATCAAGAGCTTTAAAAGAAGCAACTTCGAGCCTTTTATGTATATATATTCTAGAACCACCGAGTCGATCTACCCATGTCTGTCTGTCTGTTTGTCTTTCTCAGAGACTATACGAGCTAGAAAAATGAAATTTATAATATAAGCTGGTTTGAAATTACTGATACTGCTCTTTCCACAAGCCCGTTAAACGTTAAAAGCATCCACTAATTTGAATTATTTCTATCCTAATTCCTAAATGACTTTATAAATACTGTGAAATTTTTAATAATAACATTTTCAACTTTTTTTTCAATAGCATAAATGTGGGTATAGAGAAACTTGACTTTAATCATAGTATAATTAGTTCTTAAACCAAAATTTAAAATTGCTTACTATACAGGCACTGTACTTAATTACACAGTAGAAAATGTGGTGGCAAAGAAAATCAAGTGGCAATGTACAATGACAAAAAGTATTAAAATAAAACCATTTAGAAATAAGTATGTGAAATTTTGAATAGCTTTAAAAATGCCAGTATAAGTACTTAAGGATATGAGGTATTAAAATTTAATTAGGCAACAAAAAAAGTATAAAAGAGTTAAGAAAATTAAAAAGAAACTATATTTTTTTTCTGTGTATCTATTGTGTTTAGTATAGAAGTGTATTTGGGGAAGAAAACTGAAATTAGTGGATTATAATCGTATTATGCTGTCTAGTGTAGCTAATGAGCTAACCAAGCACGTCACGCGTCAAACTTTGTACGTGTTGTTTCGTTTGTTGGTCAAGTGGCCAACAGCCACAACAACTACAATACAAAAACAACAACAATAGCAAAAACAACAACAAATGCAACACGCGCTTAATTTTATTGGACGTCATGCGGTGCGCATGCGCAACGGACCAGGCGACCCACCGAACCACCGATCCACCATCAGACCAACAGCCGTTGCATATACTACTTTTTGGGGCCAAATGGCACATTGGCTGCCCCACTGTGGCTCGGGCTACCGTCTCACACAGCGACCCACTCAGATCGGATCGGATCGGTTCGGATCGGAACCCATGCTGACGTACGTCGAGGCGTTGTACGTGAGATATGAGGCGCTGGTTACATGATAGGTCTCTCCTACCTGCTCCCGACCACTGGGGCTATTGATTGATGCAGCTTATTAATATCAATCAAAAGCCAAATGCCAAAAATGTAATCAATGCGACAGTCTAACAAGTAGTCATTATAAATAGTATATTTTAATGACACATATGATTGGAAATTATATGTTTATATCAAGACAATAACTTCTAGAGACAGAGCATATTAAATTTAATAAAAGACTTTATCTATCAATTGATGCTGAAGCTGTTCACCTTTCATCAAAAGTCATTCCAAAATATATTTTAAAATGTACTTCCCAATTTACTACAACTAAAAAATGGTCCCAGACTTCCCATTACCATAAATATATATAAACTTTACCTTTCAATGTGACAGGTCAGACTTGTGCTAATATAATCATCACTAGCTTTATTTCAGATCTTTAACAAGTGCTGAATTAATGAGAAGGGTTTACTTTGCTCCAATTTGATCAGCTGTTACTCACACAGATTGTGAATTAAATGAGTCGGTCAGTGCATAGATTGATTAACTCCATTTTGAGATACGCGATGAAATAATGTCATAGTTTTTAAAATACCCTTTTTAATATATATTCAAATATATATTGTAGAAGTCTTGAATACAGAGGTAGTTTTCATCTAACCGCATATAAAATTAATAAAATAGAATAGCCAAGAAATAATCGACAGATTTTTTGTGGCTCAAATAATATTATACTAAGAACTAAGATTATTTCCTTCCTATTATAATTATTAAATTTTGTTGTTAAGATTTTTTGTGGCTCAAATGACAATTAAGAACTAAGATTATTTTCTTCCTATTATAATTATCAAATTTTGTTGTTAAGATCTTTAGTGGCTCAAATAATATTATATTAAGGACTAAGATTACATCCTTCCAATTATAGTTATCAAATTTGGTTGTTAAGATTTTTTGTCGCTCAAATAATATTATATTAAGAACTAAGATTACTTCCTTCCTATTATAATTATCAAATTTTGTTCTTAATTAATTGCGGACATCGAATTATTACAACACTATGTACGTAAATTTAATGCATATTTGAAAGTCGAATTTTGAATTTCTTAGCTAACAATTGTTCTGACTGCTCTGACTTTTCTTTGTAAGTTATTTGAATAATGCCCAAATAAAGTTGCGGAGAGGCAAGGGGTTATCTCGCTGATAGAGAGGCCTGTCAGCCAGCAGCTTCTAATGGTCTTATGGTCTTGACAAACACCTTACAGGTTTACAGATTGTGTGGGTTCTGTGTAATTTATAGAAAACACATTTTTGCGTCTACAGATATCGACAATTGTCGTTGGTTAGTCAATTAAATGCGAGATTTTAGAGCTGGAGTCAAGCAGACTTCAGTGTGTGTGTAGTAAAAAGCCAGGCCTATGTATCTGTATCTGTGCAACATGCGGCACGTTGCTTGTGGGCCGATTGTGTAGCAGGTTTTTATTCATTTTTTGTAACTCTTTGCATGCGCTAATTTGCGCAAATCATACGGCCCACAAGAGCACCGAGCCAGATGAAGGAGTTGAAGACCAATCTCAACCAGTTTTCTGGTAATTGTTGTTGCTGTTCTTGTTGTTGTTGCTGTTGTGGCACTGCGTGCAGTTGTAAGACACCTGCTACAATTGATTAAATCACAGCAATTTATTATTATGATTTTTCAAGTTTTTTTGGCATATTTTTTTATGCTGCTCGGCAGAGACCACAATGAGAAAAATCAAATCGAGGTTGATTGATTCTGGAGGTCTTGTGCTGGTACGGTTCGGTTCGCTTCGGTTAGGTTCGGTTCAGGCATTGTGGGTGTTCCATACGTGAGGTTCAATTTGCTGTTCGGCCTATTGGCTTAGACATTGTGGCTACCAGTTGTGCCGTTAGTTGGGCTTACACTTTGCATAAATCAATTGCCAGAGTTTTCGCAATAAACTTGGCACGTTCTGAGGCGTTAATTGGGTTTTAGTTTTGTCGAGAGAATTACAGAGATCAAAATGTGTGGGTTGGCTAAGATTGATCGATGTGACGTGTGTGAATTGAATTGCAAGTGGATTTATCGGCAAAGTCTTGGTAAGTCCGAAATTGGTTGATTTAGCTTGTATATTTTAGTATTAAGTATTAATTTGGGGAAACAAATGTAAGAAAATCGATTTGAAATAAATAAAAAAAACAAGAAAGAACGGCTATCTTCGGTGCACCGAAGCTATATACCCTAGCAGAAATTAATTTTTATACAAAACTTTTGATACAATTATAGGAAACTATTTGAAGTATAATAAAACTCTCACTTAGTTTGCATAAAATATTTGTATAAACAAAAAATTTGATATAGTGATATAGTGGTCCGATTTTGACCAAATTTGGTCATATTTTACAAACTCTCTACAGACTATGTTTGGAAGAGTTTGGTAAGGATACCTTCATAAACTAAAAAGTTTTTCATACAAAAACATAATTGTCGACCGATCATTCCTATGCCAGCTATTTGTTATAGTAGTCCGATCCGGCCGGTTCCGACATACATATGTACTGCCTGCAGCAAAAAGAAGGGTCTGTTCCAAGTTTCATTACGATAGCTTTAAAACTGAGAGACTAGTTTGCATAGAAACAGACGGACAGACGGACATCGCTATATCGACTCGGCTATTCATGCTGCTTCAGAATATATACTTTGGTGGGTCGGAAACGTCTCCTTCAGTCCATTACACATTTCGAGACAAAATTATAATACCCTCTGCTAGGGTATAATAATCAGTACAATTTAGACGTAGAAACAATGATGACACTGTACTATCTGCGATAAATTTTATATATATATGTATGTATATTAATGAATAAATTGAAATGTTTGTTAATTCTTTATATGTATGTATTTGCTTTTATATGCATGTGCGGGAGTCTCCCTGAAGAAGGCATAACGAACGTCGAAACGCGTAGGAGGAGAACTTTAATAAAGAATATGACATAAATTTATTAAAACAAATTACAACGGCCTTACTAACTCGCTATAGGAAACACACATATTGACACACGAAACACATCACACAAAAATAAAAATAAATTGCAATTATAAACGCAAAAATCGTAATATAAAATTCGAAATATGTTAATTGCAACTAGATAAAATATTTCATATTTAAAACGACATAATTCAGTTTTGACAAGTTTTGTAAATATAAATTTCGCAAGAGTGCTCAATGACATAGCTGTAAACTCATGTAATCAATGTACTTGTAAATAAATATCAATTACAACATTGTTGCTATTTAACAAGCACTGCCGAGATTCATAAACATAGATAAATCGAACACGAATATCGCGTGCAGTAAATAGACCCCGGGGCATCCAATAAATAGGCCAGTCAACTGCCACAATTAGCTACTGTGATCACCAAGTTCACAATGAAGTGGGTTGTGATTTTTCTAATTGCTCAGTTGTTGCACAACGTGACGGTAAATAGTTATTTCTGGTGATGTATTTCCGTGAAAGAGCCTTTTAAAATCCTATTCGCAGTGCAACCAGAAATCCTACGTGGTAAGCAATGAAAAACTGGAGTCTTTTGAGGGCGATGATGACACGCTTGTCCGGTTCGATAGTCTAAGGACAGTTGGACGCGATCGTGCCCTTAATGGTTCCTTTAATTTCCTGGGCGATATGGATGACGATGACTTTAAGGTGTCCGTGGAGCTGTACACTGCCCAAAACGGGGGCGACTATCAGCGTATGGTCTTCGATGTGCCACAGACGAGCATTTGCGAGTGCTTCAAGAAGTTCTACGTTCAGTTTGTTCAGCCGTCTGTAAGCAAAGGAGATACTACCAACTTTCCATTGGTGGA
The DNA here is from genome assembly GCA_037075165.1 of Hirtodrosophila histrioides. Taxonomy (NCBI): domain Eukaryota; kingdom Metazoa; phylum Arthropoda; class Insecta; order Diptera; family Drosophilidae; genus Hirtodrosophila; species Hirtodrosophila histrioides. The sequence continues at coordinate 957,956 of JBAMCL010000491.1, forward strand.
CGACACAACCTGCCCCATTCCACAGGGTGAATTCTACATCAAGAATGTAATATTCAACACCGAGGATTGGCCCGACCAGGTGCCCCGTGGCCTTGTCAAGGCCATCATAACATTCTTTACTGGTGGTAAGAATGTGGGCGGGCTTATAGTGGTTGTAAAGATTGAGGATCGTCAGGACTAGACGCCTGAATATGGTGAAAATATTTATAATTTACACAAATGTAATAATTCAATTAATTAAGTAGCAATAAAGGTCTTTGAAAGCGGTTAAACGAATATCACTTTGCCTCAGAAATATTCCCCAAATCAGTCCCACCTTTGATCAAATCTCAGGTTACTCACTGGTGTTTAAACAAACAGCTAGAATAAATCAATTTGTGTTCCTCACCTGACGACAGCCACACAATTCATTGGAAGCCAGATATCAACAGCCTATCAAGAGTGAAACCCCGGAATAGGAAAACAAACTCGACTTACGAGTATCTGCCCCAAACCTGCAAATCCCCCAATAAAGCATTATTATAAACAACAAAAGAACACGCAGACAAAGACAAAAAGTGAGCTGTGCCTTAGGAAAATCACAAAATTAAATGAAAATTGCGCCAAGAAAAACTCAGCAGGAGATATTTTACATTTTCACGGATGGATTTCCCCAGAAGTGGCGGCCCGCGATCTCTGATTTTATTTATAAGTTCATTCACGAGCCAACGAGGGCGGCAAATGGGGGGCGGCCCCCTGGTTACAGATCGGGGGTCGTCAGTGCCACACGCGCCTGCCACGTCCTAAAAATAGTGCAACGGCGACAGCAACCGGCGACCGAGTCAAATGGGGGATTTTCCGAAAAATGAAAACGTCACTTTAGCCGGGCATTAGTTTTCTAGGGAGGTGGTGGCCGCAGGTTGCCTGCTGCCAAACATATGCGGCCGCAACAGCGAGTATTTGAGGCATTTTCCAAGTAATATGCAACACATGTTGCCCGGGCTCTCCCTAAAATCCCTACCGCATGGGGCTTTGGGGTAGGACGACGCGCGTGCGCCCCAGTACATAGCATATGAAAAATCCATCCTCTGTCAAATGCAGCAGCATCCGACTAACATCAAGTGACAGTTTGCCACTCCACCCCTCTGCGCTCCACGGCACGCCAGCTCATGTCAGGCATGACATTAGATGATGCTGTGCCTTGATAAGTCCTGAAGCCTCAAAGCCCCCCCTAAACACCTCCCTACTCGTGCACACTCTGTTGCACAATTGTCAATCAAAAACTTGGAACGCTGGGGGCAGATTACTGAAAACCTCAGCTATATTGTGTACAGTTCAGACAAAAGGTGCACTAGTACTAAGCTAATCTATTAATAGAATTCCTGTCAGTAATCGCTCCCATCTAACAACTAAATTAGTATTAATAAAGTCTTGTTTTGTAGATTCACTTGACCTCAAGCGAGATATTTAATACTCAACTGTGTATCTCTTATTTTAATGGCTTCTTCAAAATTGTTCAAATTTGATTTTTTGAGAATTTACACAATCATTTAATGGCCTACAAACAGGGTCATAAAATGCAGCTGCGTCGATGCCCCAAACAGAGAGATCTATCTCGCCAAGTGTTCCACAAATCAAATCATACAAATTGTTTTCAACAGAATTATGGCATATCTATGGCCGAGAATGATACCAAGCGACAATGATTAAATATTTCAAACTTCTGTATGTCCATTAAAATGTCGGGGCGGCGTCTCACCCCGCCACATTGCGTAGAACTTTAACAATTTTATTAATGGGTCGCGTGATTTAATGTGCCCCCATATCTGTCTATATGGAAGCTATGATATGGTTATGTTATGTTATGGAGCCGGGATGGATGTGTGCTGCCTCTGGGTTGTTGCTTAATTGCGTAACGATTGAGTTAGTTGTTGGTTTTGGTTTATGATCTAGCCGCTAATTGGGCTGGGCCAACTTTTCAATTGGACCAACTCGGTGCAGCTCTAATTGGGGTTCGTGCATAGCTGCAGTTTGGGCCTTGACTCCCCATGGTGGTAATGAGCTGATCTAAGTTGCCTATATCTCTGATACCCTATTTGAAGTTTTTAACTATTACCTTAATGAGCGATCCCTACGATTATTAGCAGTCTTACACAGTTTCTCACGCTTTTCAAAGGGAGCAACAGTCTCTATAATAAAGTTAAATTATATTTTAAAACTTACATTGCAAAATCACATTACCCCACTTTAGCACAGTTTTCGCAATACTTCCATTAATATCTCATCTGTTTATTGAGTTGTCAACACAAGTTTTCAGCTTACCCCACAGTGTCATAAAACTTTGCTAATTGAACACGAAGTGCGCTCCCGCATCCATTAAAATGTGCCCTCAAATTAAGAACAGGCCAAATCATGGCCATTATATGATCCCAAATCGGGAACATTCTTTGGGGCTGCCATCGATTTATGGCGCTTGAATTGTTGTGAAACACGGAGCTCTAAAATGTCGACAGCATTTTAATGGGCGCCCCAAATACTACAGATTACGAGTTTTTACACAAACATGTTGCCAATTTGTGCAAAAATAGCGTCCACTTGAAAGTGAAGTGGAATATCTTTGTCCCGACTCGACACTCTGACCATTAAGCCCCATCAAAGTGGACAAGCATGTCAAGGCAAATATTTAAACAAGACAACTCTATTCTAGAGTGCAATTTCCTCCTAAGTCCGGCGACTGATATTTAAAAATCAATAATTAATAATAGATAAAATAGCTAAAATGTTATTATACCCAAAATAAAGAGTTTATCCTTAAACTTATGGCCTAATTCGGTTCTGTTGAAAGAGCAAATATTATAAATGAATTCTACTTAAGTAATCCACATACCAAATTTTGTATTTGCAGCTCTTATAATTCACTAGGATCGTGAGGGTCATAAGTAGATGATGGATATGTATAGATAGATACATTTAAAGAATATATATTCTATATCGTATGAGCATATAAACCTTAATTTTCTGACAAATATATGTTCATACTGTTATGGGGTTTTGTAAAGAACTTTTCGCGACCTATTAATGTCTATAGCTACATATAATTTTGATAAGAATATCTACATATGTATATGCTTAGGCAAAAAAGGTTATGAAGTCTGAGACGAACTGAACTGAAAATAATATAAAAGCACACAAATACACATAATAATATTTACCACTAAATTTAACTAAAATTTCAAAACACAATAAACTCTTAATCTTCATACCAAATCTCAACGCTAACTAATATATAAAATACTTTTGTTATATAAAAATTATTAACACTACCTGTATATATCTTTCTATTGCTATTAATTTTACCTACACCACTATAACTATCTACAAATAACATTACCATTTCTGTATATACCATTCTACACCTATTAATTTACTTTACACATACACTCTTACAGTTACACATAGATATAAGCACACACTAAACCAAAATTATTGTAACAAATAGCCGAAGGCCTCGGTAGCCAGCGCTATAAAACTACTTGTTATTAATTAATTAATATCAATATTAATAAATAAATAAATAATATTACTTTGAATAAATGCAACGAAATGAATTCACATTTGCACAACATTATGATATTTTAATGCTAACTGCTAATTGGGTATAAAAATACCAAATAACTTTGCATGTATAAATCCAAAATAGTTGGAAATATGAGCTTTTGTTATTTATTTTTATATAAAAACATTCATCTGTATTTAAATGTGCTTTTTGCTTTGTTTTTATAATATGAGCTGAAAGTTTGCTCGAGCTTAATGATGATGGATTCAGCTTTAAATTTTAGATTAAGTTGATTTAAAGCTGTTCATTAAAGGAAAATTAAATGAATATATAAAAATATATATGTATATAATAACAAAATTAAATGAATATATAAAAATATATATGTATATAATAACGATAATGATGGAACGACAGCTAAATGGAGGGTGCTATTAATTTTATACCATGCGAGTTCTATGAAAAACCTTTAAAATATTATGCGCACCTCAAAGTATGCAACGAAAATGTGGGAAAAGTGCTCTAAAGGAAGTGGTAGCTGCTAGATGCGAGAGGTAACCTAGCATTTCGACAAAAACCAATTTATAGATAATAAAATAATTAATCATGCACTTGTCCAACTGAAAGTCCTTTGCAGAACACACACACACACACACACATACACACAAACCACACTTCCCGACAGGACACGCAAACACCCAGCACATTATCCCTGACCATTAACTCAGCTGTCCGCCGGGATATGATTGATGTGTAAGCCAACAAAGTGACTAAACAATTTCTGGAATTTTGCAGCCAAATGCAGGACGTTGTGCAAAAATCAGAAAATGGGGAAAATGGTATGGGAAATTATGATAAGACAATTTGACTTGGCTTGGCTTCTAATTAAACTTGGCTCCGTCGTATAATTCTCAATTCGGTTTCTATTAGTTCTTTTCTATTATTTTTTTTCTGCGGCATCATGGTAAATAAGAAGCGTAGCTCATTAATGCAACAGCAGATTTGTAACAGCTCCTGCCACATGAATTATTCATGTGTAATGTGTGTTGTGTGTGGGTGTGGCAGTCAGCCGAGCCAAAAGTGGTTCAGCAGCCTTTTAATTTACTAACTTTTTGAGCCATAATGGCTTCAAGTGGCACACTTATGTCTGGGATGGGATTGGGATTGGGATCGGTCCCTCGCTCAGGCAATTCATAATTGGGCTCAAGTGCTTAATAGTGTGACTAGTGAAGGATTCGTGACCAATACGAAGGCATTAAGTGATTTCAATGGGTGTGCTCTTGTTGCCGGATGACTGGCCAAAGGCCGTCCAAAGGCTGCCAGAGAGTGCAAAGGATAACAGGTGTTAGGCCACGACAGGAAGCGGAAAGCAGTCTTATCAGTCAGTCATCAATTTAAAATGATGAATCACTGTCAAGACTAAGAGTTGGGCTTGGACAGGCCGAGCTGCTAGTAATTATAATTAAAAGTTGATAGAGCAAAGTGACATTCCCACAATAATATCAATTTAAAGTTATCGCTTTTGGTTACTTTTAGAGCCTAGCAGATTAGCCAATGCCTTTGCGTTGTTTGCCTTTGCCTTTGCCCCTAATAGTATCGAGGCAGGCTGTGTGCCACAAATACTGCAACGCGTTGCAACTTGGACGATGATTTATGTGCGGCCGCACCTACATTTATGCCATAAAGTGGCCATAAATCACACCAAGAGGCAAAACTGCGACTCTGCAGACCTGGCAGCTGCACTTGGAGCTAGGCTGGAGAGCTTGAAGCTTGGAGCTGCAGCTTGCAGTTGGAGCTGGAGCTGTCGCTGAAGCTGAAAAAGAGAAGAAAAAAGTGCCAGCCAAGTGTCTGTCAGAAGGCAACAAAGCCCGCAGCGAAGTCGACAACAAATTGATATTTTTAACATGTGAGTTCAAATAGATAAAGTCAATTGATGGACAGAGAGTAGGAAAATAAGAAAAATCAGTAGCGCTGTGGCGCAAGTGGACAAATGCCGGGGCGACGGGTGTTCAAATGCGTTGCTGCCTTGCATGACAATTAGCCGGCGGGCTGGCCAGAGTGACGCCTCCAAACAAAGAGGCAAGTTGGAGGAGGGCTGCCTCCCTCGCCTGCGCCTGCCACAAGTTGTCAATTTGTTGTCTCTGCTTGGTGGTTTTTTTTCCTCCTTTTTTTGCTTTGCCCGAACACTTGTCACAAATTGTGCAAATTTATTTTACGCGCTAAATGCAAAACGTGCCCGGCCAGCTAAATGGCAAAAATTACACTCCTCTCTACTCGATACCCCTTACCATACACGTACTTTAACATCGGGTTCTTGTATTGTCAATAACTGTGCCTTCCCTGAACTGGCCCACCCACCAGCCACGCATTTTGAATATATGCTTAAGAATATAGTATGTACATCTGTTTATATATATATATATATATATAACTGCTTATTTATGAGTCAGCTGAAGTGGCTGGCAACTCTGGCGAGTTTTAACCCTTTGGCTGCCTAACAATGCGTAAAGTTTGTCGCCGCTTTTGATGGATTACAACAAGTTGGAATTGGAAGCTGTTTACTGCCAGTTGGCGGCCTGAATGTATTTTGCTTTAACACTTTTGCCTTTTGTGCTTTATAATTATTTATGTATGGCTGTTGCCATTATGCAATTTATTTCAGGTCTACCGCTTGACGCTTTTCTGTTAATTTTATGCTCTTTGAGCAGCGTTTTTGATTAATTGCCAGCTCAGGAAGACAGGGAGAGAAGGGGGTTATGTTAAAGGGTTGAGGTTCGATTAAAGCTCAAACTCGAAACGCAGTTTTTGGGCAAACAAAAATAGGCCACTTGCCTCAATATCCTGATCTTATTAGTGTTATCCTGGCCATATATCTATAGCCAATTTACAGTGACAGTTGCTGCTACTGTTTGTCAATTATCCTGTCCTCTATCTAGGCACACATTTTGTGCTCCTTTAGGAAGTAATTGAAGAGAATTTCAAATGCCCATCGTCACTTTGATTAATGATCCTAGCAGAAGAACAACTCATGTCAATTATGCCATTTGCATTTAACAACCAAAATTGGAAATTGTAAGCAATTATTAGACATTTTTCTTTGGCTCAGACTCTGATCGATCGCTGACGTACCAGATTTCTTGGGCCAATAGATAGATAATAATCACAACAAGCCAAATGCGAGTGAACAAAACGATGAACTGAAAATGATTAGTCAACAAGCCCGGGTCAGCAATAAAAATTACTGACAATTTCATGAACAAACGCCTTTTATGACCCCACCAAGAAACAAACAACAGCAAATGTTCATTTTGAAAGAAGGAGGATTGAAGAGAACTATTAACAAATGTCAATTAGATGACACAGGCTCAAAAGTTGAGCGAGAGAAAGGCACAGAATGCGGCAGTTAATGACAATGTGACGTGCAGTAGATACAGATACAGATACAGATACAACATGAGTACAAGATACAAGATACAACAAATACAAAAAGATACATATAAAAGATATGATTGTCATTTTTGTTAATCAATTTTGTGGCAATGTTACAATTCTCAACTTCATGTTGCCTCAAATGATTTGTTTGCATTGTTCGCGCTGACTCAGAGCCAAGTGAATTTGACTTTACCGTTCTTTAAAAGCAGAAAGTATCTTTCGGATGTCGCAATATAGTTGCCGTGTTAAGTATTCCTGCTGCCTTAATTGAGCTGTGAAATTTGTGTATCTTTATGTTGGTCATATAAACTAAAATAGAGACTACCTTGGTGGCATTAGAATCCACTTTTAATTCCCAATTTCTTAACATTTCTCTTGGGTTTTTATTTGGTTTCAGTTTGAGTTTCAGTTCCAGATAAGTTCTCAGTGTTTGTCGCGTTTTTATGCTTGAAATCAATTTGTAGCACTTTACTTGAAATTAACATTATTGTGTATGTATTTCCATTTTATTATTATGCTTGCAACACCTTTTTTCCATGAACATTTTATACGCTTTTAATGTGGCACGTCTGCGCGCTCAATTAAAACGGGGAATTCAATGGGTTCCTAGAGGAAAACCCCATTTTGGGGCTCCAAAGGTGTTTGAGGCCAAGTGTCACTTGGCCAGCGAGTGAAGCGTTATGGTTTTTGTTCTAGCTATGCCAACCAAAATTAACGCCTGAAATGGATTTCAAGTGTGCCTGGCTAATTGAAAAGGTGTTTTATATAGAAATATATATATATATATAGGCAACAAAAGGCGCGACGGGAAGCGACATTTAAAAGTCATATGCAAAAAAATTAGCATACAAGACAAAGAGAGAAAGCCGGAAAAAATCACAGACGACCCAACAATTGACCGCTGGGAAATGAACCCATAAACAAATTACAAACGCAAGGCATTTAAGGACAACTGAGCTGGACACGCAAGCTACTAGAAATTTATTTATTAATCGCATGTCAAGCGCCGGGCGGCAACTAAACCGACCCAAGGGTCCTGTGGGCGGTAGTCCTGTGCGCAAAATATTAGCACGTAAGCATTAAATACATTTTAAGCGGAAGAACTAATTAGGCAACAGGGCGGATTGGCAGCAGACAGGATCCACGCTGGTGTGGGTCCAGCCAGTCAGTCACAATAGACCCACAGTGGCAGACCAGAAGAAGAACCAGACCCACAAACCAGACAGAACTTGGCTAAAACTCATTAGCACGCTCGAACGTTAAAAATGTCGCGTCAAAATCAGCGCTTAATATTTTTTATTTTTATGATTAGCCGTTCCAACACGACAGCCAACAAGGAGTCGCCTTTTGGCGTTTTCCTGACATTTATGGGGCCAAAACAAAAAGAATTAAAATACTTATATACGGGAATTAGCCTCAATTGGAATGTGAAATAATAGATGCCCTAACGCAACGAGTTCTTACCGAAAAATTTATTTTTGCGAAAATTTTATAAGCTAAGTACATTTTGTTTAAATTCACCAAATTGTTAATAACTTTCTTATACATAAAATAATTTTAATGTATATTTTTATTATGATCTAAGTATAATTTGATTAAATTTAGTAAATTGTTAGTAACTTTATATATATTATATTGTATTTATTAATTTTGTATCTGTATTTAAGTTCCTTAATAAATAAATTCTTTGTTATACATTTATTAATGTGCTATCTATATTTATATGTCTCATTATGCAACAGGAAAATAAATAAACTCTTTGATATATTTACATTAACCAGTTTTATATCTATATCTATATCCCTTAATAAGCAGCAAGCAAATAAATAGCAATTATTTAAAAGATCATTACTGATAACTCTGGATTCTTTCACACAAATGTGGATTGCTATAACTGAATTAGAGGATTTCTTAAAAAGTTATATTTTAACAAATTATTTGTACAACATTTGTTTTATCCGGAATGATGAATGAAAAAACTATTGCAGCTGAACTTTTAAATTTATTCTAATACTATATTATTAGGTGTAGGGGATCTGATGAATTTTGTATTAAACAGATTGAATAAATTTCATTTACTACAAAATTTAATAAATAAGACAATCTTTCTTAAAGAATGTCAGAATTTATTTATATATTTTTATTTTTTGTTAAAAAATTTGTATATATTTTTATTAAATGTTTTCTGCCACTTATCGAGTAAGAATTTTGTATAAAAATCAGTTCCTTTCAACATGAAAATGATTCGTAATTATATCCCCATACTTAACAGGCCCCATTATTAATTTATTGACAACATCTCTATACTATCCAACTTATAAAAAGTGTGTTGCACTGCAAAGCAAATGAAAAAGGCTTGTGACACTGTTTGTGGCAAGTGTAGCAAAAGGAAATTGAGTAGCGACATTGGTGAAAATGTACACACAATTTTTTTGGTATTTGCGCAGACTTTGTCTGGAATAATATATAAATATGTACATATATAAAAGATATAGCATATATAGACAGGTGTTTAGCGATGGCTTAACACTGCCAAAAGCAAGGGGAGTGGGAGTGGGAAAGCGGCGGGAACAGTCAAAGTAATCATCATAACTCTGAACTACGCGACTACGGCGCGGCTAAAAACGCTAAAGACTCATTAATCGTAAGCCGAATAAACAAAAGCGAGAGGCGACAGGACATTTATTTGTGGCATGTCCTGCGAGTCGCGACTTTTGCCTCCAGAGCTGTTTTAATTGTCTGCTTTGTGCTGAATATAGAGAACCGGACTCGCTAGAAAACTGTGAGCTCTCAGCCAGAACAAAAACCCAGGACAGTCGTTGCTGCGTCACTCAGTCGTCAGTCCCACTATCCGCTGTCGTTGTCCTGTTCCTGTCCTTTATATCGGTAATAAGGTGTTTTTGACGACCTGCCTGGACCCAAATGAATGTGGACTGCATTGCGTTGCGCTTTTGTAAATATGACGATAAATTTCGTTGGCCACTGTCGCGACTTTACCTCTTATTTTTCATTTCAACTTCATTTTGGTTTTTAATTTCCTACTGGGATTCATGCAAAAGGTATCCTTTGCCAGTCCCTGCGCGGGCAGCAACAGTTGCAACGCTTTTAATAGCCATCGTCCAGTCTGGGATATTAAAATATAAAAACTACGATGGTCAAAAGCAACAGTAGACAACCGTCATTTGTATGCTCGGCTTTGAGCTTTTGGCCAGAAAAAGCAAAGTGAGATAAGCGCTTTAAGCCCTATTAACGTGCTTGTTGTTGCTTGGGGATCTGTGTATGTGTGTGTGGGAAATTAAGCTAAACAAGTTGTGGCACAAGAAGCTATATTAAAGAGCTGGAGAGTAGTTGAAGTAAAGTTAATAAATAAATTAAATAAAACAACAAAGGACGGATATCTTCGGCGGCCGAGGCTATCTACCCTAGCAGCAATGTCTTTTATACAAAAACTTAATTTTTGCACGATTGTTCCTATAGAAGCTGTATAATAATGAGGTCCGATTTTGATAAAATGATAGGAGACCATATGAAGTATAATAAAACTCTCAATTGTTGAGTTTGGATATGATATTTGTTTAAACAAAAAGTATTATATACAAAAACATAGTAGTCGACCGATCGTTCCTTATGGCAACTATATGATATAGTGGTCCGATTTTACCAAATGTTACCAGATTGTATAAACTCTCCAGTGACTCGGATTTGGTTAGTTTGGTGAGGATATCTTTATAAACAAAAAAGTTTTTCATACAAAAACATATTTTCCGACCGATTGTTCCTATGGCAGCTATATGATATAGTGGTCCAAATTGTACCAAATTTTACCAGATTGTATAAGCTCTTCAGAGACTCGGTATTGGTTAGTTTGGTGAGGATATCTCCATAAACAAAAAAGTTTTGCATACAAAAACCTATTTTTCGACCGATTATTCCTATGGCAGCTATATGTTATAGTGGCTCGATTTTGACCAAATTTAACCAGATTGTATAAACTGTCCAGAGATTCTCTTTGGATCAGTTTGGTGAGGATATCTTTATAAACAAAAAAGTTTTTCATACAAAAACCTCTTTTTCGACCGATCATTCCTATGGCAGCTATGTGTTATAACTGTTCGATTTGGCCGGTTCCGACATATGTACTGCCAGCAGCAAAAAGAAGGATCTGTGTTAATTTTCATTACGATAGCTTTAAAACTGAGAGACTAGATTGCAGAGAAATAGACGGACAGACGGACATCGCTATATCGACTCCGTTATTGATTTTGATTCAGAATATATATACTTTTGTTGGGTCGGAAACGTCTCCTTTAGTGCATTACACATTTCGAGACAAATTTATAATACCCTCTGCAAGGGTATACTAACTTAAAAGGATCTCTTAGCCAAGTCTGAAGTACTCTATCAGCTATCGCTCACTCTTAAACTATTGAAAGAAAAGATTATTTATGTGCTCTCACATATACCAACAATAAAACCTATTTTTAGAATATCAGGACCTTCAGAAGGTCTACTTTTGATAATAGTTAAGGTGGTTAATAAATTTGACATGTATGATAATAAACTGGTCTTAAATAGAGAATGAAATGTGTGTGTAATACATTGTGCAAACTAATTTATTGCTTATGCTCGCAGGATATGCACTTCTATCCTATTACACAGGCCACTCCATCAAAACACAAAATCTCAACGAAAGCAATTTAACCAAAGTCCACAGACTCATTACACAGACACATGTGGGGCTAACAAGCTCATGGCTCATAGACGGCGGCAATCAAATCAGCCAAAACTTGTTATCGCCTCCTTTGAGCGACACCAAGAAAATTAATGACCACCCAACCATTTGCCAGGTTCCAAAGTAAGGAGTCGGGAACGGGAAACTGAAACGGGACCTGAAATCGACTAAATGCAATTTCTATTGCCGGTGCGAGGCTCATTTGAAATATGTAAAGCATATAAATTATGCGCCCAGCCCAGGCAGTTGGGCGACAAACTGTGAATGAATCAAAGGATAATCCAATTTATTTCACATTATGTGTCGCCTGCTCATTGTGCCCAGATGCAGATACAAAGTGTGGCAACTTGCAACCAGTAGACTGCTGTTCAACTTCAAAGGTGTTAGACTGCAACTGCAACAGGGGATAAAACCTGCGCTACCCAATGCACTTTCTGGCAATCAATACGTTTTTGTCTCTAATATAATTTACTGTCTCTAATATGCGGAGTGGAGTCCTTAAACAGAAACTCGAGGCAGGCACTTACAGCCTCTGCTATTCAGTCAAATGATGAGTTGAGTAGAAAGCAGATGGGGATTTATGTACTTAGTTATTTGATGCATGATAAAGGAACTGCAGAGTTTACTTCCATCGCTCTTTTTGTTTTTGTAACAACTTTGTATCCTTGGCCAGGCGCAACTCAAGTTTTCTAATATTTTACGCTCAACTAACTCGGCTCAAAGGCATTGCCAAAACGCGGGTCAGACATGTCTATGCGAAATCCATACACATGTCAGTCACACTTAACCCCGGGCTAGGGAATACTGAACCTCAGTTCAGGGGCAGGGGGCAATAGACCGCAGCAATTTCAAATCCAGATTTGCTTTTATTGCCTTGCGGCAAAACTTATTATTTTAAGTCAGCAAATGTTATTCAGCTTTTCATAATTTTAATGTTTTCCCAACATTTATTGTGATTTCCGGAAATGTTTTGAGGCGACGTCGTCGCGATTCAAATTTATGCACAACGCATATGTCAACAGCTCGTTTTTGATAAAAAAAAAAAGAAAATAAGAAATAAAGGAAGAAGGATATAGAATGGCATATGGATACATATCCTTGCTTGGCTACTGTTGCCGCTTTGCAAAATTTGCATATTTGCATTTCAATTTGCCGCCTCATGTGTGGTTGGGGTATTCTTTATTATACTCTGTTTTCAGCCAATTTTTTGATAAAGAGTATATTCGGTGTGTCTCTGTATGAAATAAACAGATGAGTTTAGGTACTATTTTCAATTGAAAGAGACAACAGAAACGTATTGTAATTGGTTCGAAATTTATTTAAGATAAACATCCAGAAATCAAAATATTTAAGTTCAAAACGGATCAATCCATAAAATCCACACATTAAGTTATAAACAACGTCATTATAAACAACTTCCTCAGGTATAATTAACCAACATCCTTTGTCAATCGAAACAGAGCAAATTTAACCTTTTCATTAAAATGAAGAATTATTCTTAATGGAATATTCTGAGATAAATAAAACAGTCGTATATATTTACCCTCCTTTGGTAAGCAGTCTGCTATCTTCGATTCTTGATTTCCACCTGGACCGAACTTTCAATCGGATACATCATTGATTGAACGATGAAACTCCTATCACTTAACAAGTTGAGTCAACAGATTCAAAGCAATCACCACATACAGGCTGCATTCTATTTGCATCTGAATGATATTCGCAATCATTTACAACATATAGAGACACATGTTACTACAATTCCATTTAGATATGTGTACTAACCTTGTATTGAAAGCCATAGCAATGTAGACTTATCATACCCTTTATAATTTCAAATATTCTATCACGAAAACATAATTTTTATAAAAATTTAGAAACAACAATGATTTATGTTGTAAATACTACAATAGAATAAGTTTTCTGGGTAGGAAATTCAAGTTACTTTCAAATTTACTTTCAAGGCACTCTGAGATTTTTAAAAATCTGTAAGATTTTCGAAACAGAACAACTACAATTTCCCGCAGGATTTGGGTTCCATATCTCTAAAGGAGATATGACAAACTCGATGAGTTATCTTGTAGATGCCAAGGAACGTTGGATCTTTGGTTTCAAGATATTTACATCAGACTACTGTTGTTTCGCGACCCCCTTCCGGACGCACAAATAATCAAAATATAACATACTAGAAACAGAGTATTGTGCAGTCAGGAACTTCTGATTGCAACTTACTTGACTTATTTTTTATCTTTTGGCTTTGGCAAAAATTTAATTGTCAATAAAAATTTACCGTGCGGAAAATTTGTTATGCAAACAAATGAAATTGAAATGTGGCTGCTGTGTCCTTTATCCTTTAACGTGGTGCACTTTTCATGCGATTCGATGGCTCTGAAAAGGCCAAAGACGAGGACACAAAGGACCAGCCAGCAGACAGATTTGCATTATCTCAAAGGTAAATTGCACCACACAACCAACGACTGTGAGAACATTTGTTCTTTAAATAATGCATGAAACTCAACAATTTTACATTGACACGACAGTGTCTAATTGAGTTAATTGGAAAATCCTGGGCCCAACACAAGTTGTTGTGTGTGGAAGGGGGGAGTGTTCTTGTAATTTTGTAATTTACATAGACAGGTTTTGAATTTACACTTGCAAGCAATTAATAATGCTGCATTAGGGTTATCCATAAGGCTGCCCACACATCCTTGATGCAAGCTTGCTCGCATATGCACGACAATTAAGCAGGATAATTAAGTTTATCGTTCATTGGCCCTGCATTTTGCCCAGCACAGCCAGAACCAAATCTCTTTTGCCATTTACCCAACTAATGTAACACGTATGACAGATTACAGCAGGATGTTCGCATTTGCATGGGCTCTGTTGAAGGATTGGGGCACTGCAGGACATGATTGTGCATATTCGACAGGCAATAGAAGCCTGGTTCTAAGTGCATTTTCAAATACAAGTTGTTTGGCATTAAGCATCGAACTTGCGAGAGATATCACAAAAGTTATGTAAATGGATGCAATTGAAGGCTGTGAAATGTGGGAGTAAAGTTTGTCATTTGATTCGATACGTTGAAGCTCAAGTTTCCATTAGAGCCCCCCACTAATACATGGAATATTGTCGTGTCATCAGACATTAAAGATGCCATTGCCAGACGCAATTAAAAGCATTCAAAATAAACATTTCATTACCAGTTAAATGACGTTGTTGACGCTTTCTGCTTGTACAGAAACCTCTTACTGCACTTAAAAACTTTGCCACCCAAAAAGAGCACAACAGGACAACATTGTCATAAACCTAGCTGACATTAAGATAACTTTTAATCATCGTAAAAAACCAAATCCTTTTCCCTTTCCCTTTCCGCCCTTTCCGGTTCAGGTCTGCAGCGTAAGCGGCTTTTCGTGTTGCCATTCGCAACTGCAGCAGTGCATAAAAAATTCAAAAAAAAAAAATAAAGAAAATGCAAAAGAAAAATCAAAAATATATATTTCGCCAAATGTTTTTCCAAAACAATCAACAAAAAAATCTTGGACAGGCTTACTGACTCTGGGGCTATGATTCTCATTCAGATTCAGATTCGGATTCCTATATTAAATTATTTCAGTTGCTTGGGGGGCTGTCGGCAACGTTGATTCGGGCTTGTGGCATGTTGCGCCTGGCCAAACGGAAATGTAATGAAAATTCAATTAAAAAATGGCATTTGCCAGATTTTACGAGTTGCACTCGATGGATGGGCACGTGGTGATGCTGATGTTGATGTTGATGATGCCGCCAGGGGCAACCAAGTAATTCTTGTGGAATTCAATTCAATTGCAGTCGAGTTGAAGGAAAGGCTTTAAACTACTTTAATTGATAATTCACCACACATCCGCTTATATAATTTGAATTCTGTTAACAATAATAATTATATTAACCAGCAGCCCTCGACAACAAAATCGACTGTAAACAAGTCGATAGAGAACATGTAATTTCACTTATCTGACATAATGTCAACAATTTTAAATCGTCTATCCGTTACACATTGCGTATTACCAGGCACAGCCAGTAAATTCACATATAAATTACCAAAAAAAAAAATTACCCTTTATCGCTGCGCGGGATAACAATAACAGCGAGTTGACTTGTGTAACAAATAAATGTCACTTGATAAGCCCAATATGCAACCCCTTGTTGCCAAAAGGGTGTCATGCCAAACGGCGTATGCTAATCACATACACATATACACCAGTAATATATACGATACACCCAAGGATACACCCAGCATTCCCACCCATTCGAACCGCCTTAAACACGCTTAAGCACAAACCAACGAGCCAAAGATCTTCCTTGGCTCTATTCCTGGTCTGGTGGCAAATCGAAACTCTGATTCTTTTATAGCCTGGCGCCGCTTGAATGATTTTTATGGGGTTTGCCGGAAAAAATCAACTCAAATGCTAAAAAAACTGATTTGCATGTCTTCGACAAAGATGCTTTGTAAAAAGTATCTACGATAAGTATTTACCCTTTGTGTTAACTTTACCACATAACAAGAAAGCATTGTTGTAATGCTGTAAAGTTGGAATGCTTCGAATACGCGAGCTTCAAAGGTATCAATGGTAGTATCGATAGTTTTTAATGCCTTGTGGGAAGTATCTACGATGTATTACCCTCTGGGTTAACCTTACACACATAACAAGATAGCATCTATAATGTTGTAATGTTTATAATACTCGAGCTTGAAAGCTATTAGAACTATCAATGGTAGTATCGATAGTATCGATAGTTTTTACTGCCTTGTAAAGAGTATCTTCGATAAGTATTACCCCTTGGGGTAACTTTACCACATGACAAGAAAACATTTATACAGTTGTAATGCTTATAGTAATAAGAACTTCAAAGCTATCAGTGATATCAATGGTAGTATCGATAGTATCAATAGTTTTTAATGCCTTGTGAGGAGTATCTTACACACTTAACAGAAAACCATTTATAATGTTGTATGATTTATAATATTTGAGCTAAAATCTATCAATGGTAGTATTAATCGATAGTATCTATATTATATATTTGTTTTCACTATTGATAGTTTTAAATCGTTTTATGTACTATCTAAAATTGTTGGAAATTAATCGTAAAGGATTTAGGTGGAGAATTATGGGCACAGATTATTAAAACTAACATTATAAATAGATTTACAACGCTATTGCATAGACGCTAACTATTTAAAATCAAAATAACTATCAAAACAGAGCTGCTTTGTACTATTATTTTATCAATAGTATCAATATATCAATCAATATAATCATAGGTATAAGGTGTGTATATAGCGGTGTATTATAAAAAGTCGATAGATAAGTATAATTAAAACTAGGTGTTAGTGTCCAATATGATTTTCATGCTAATGCTTACTATTATTTTAGCTCATAGCTGAACTCCTTCCCTGAACAACATATGTATATATTTGTTAGTTTAATTCTTCCAGGATAATTCTATTAAAAATATACAGGGCATTTTAACATCGGCATTCGGTTCGATACTTTCTAGAGAGCACTCTTTTCGTTTCTATGTTTCGCTTTTGGTTTTTCAATTTATTTCGATATTTTATTTGCATATGCAATAACTTACAGACGTAGCAAGGAGTTTTCGAAGAGTTTCGACTGTGAATTGAATGGATTTTATGTGGGTTGCTTGTGTGCTGCCCATAAATATTTGATATGGCACTGCCATGAATAGGCAATTGTATGAGGGCCAAAGTGTGGCTAAAAAGGAGCATTTAATAAGCACTAAAATGCATACAAAATCTGTTTGCTATTTTAGGATTACATTTCCCCCAGCTGAACTGAACTACTCCTATACCATTCAATTTCAAGAGCCATTAAAAACTATGCATGCAATTAAGTCGAGTGAAAATTTCATAAAGATAACAATCGACAAGAACAAGAAATAAACATATTGTAGAGATGGAGATACAGATGGAGATAGAGAGCTGAGATACTCTACTTGTAGAGGAAGAAGAACCTGCAGTTGCCCGTCAGTCAACACTTCAAATAAAAAGGCGGACGAGGAGGCCACATTAATTTGCATTTAAAAACTGTTTTTAGTAGCATTAACAACAAACATGGGCCCAACTTGGGGAGCAGCCAGCCCAGGCCATTAACAAAGTGTCTCCAGATGTGGCAGCAGCAGCAGCAGCAGCGGCAAGTTGATTTGGGGCCGCATCATATTTAACATAAAAAGATGAAAAGTTTATTATGATTGTTGTTGCTGGTGCCGCTGTTGTTATTAGCTCAAGAAATGGTTATGGGCCCAGCGCACGCCAACGTACTATCCCCAACCCCATACCAAATGTCAAAAGCCAGCGGTCACAGTGTGTCCAACTTATGCCACAAATGGAGCCGCTGCTGCCACTGCTGCTGCTGCTGCTGTTGCTGCCCCTCCTCTGTGTCAAGGCAAACTAGAGGCAGTCGTGCGGACTGAGGGCGGAGGTGGCACTTACAATGATCTTGTCATAAAACGTTCAGAGTCATCAAAGTTGCACTTTATGCGAAACGATCGACGGTCGACGATTGTTGTTGTTGTTGCAGCTTTTCTTGTTTCTTGTTTGTTGTTCTGTTTGTTGTCGTTGCACGTGTTCATCGTCATCAGCATTAGCGGCGCTGTTGTATTAGGCGAGAACAGACAGGCAAACGACGTAGACGACGACATAGCTGATGATTATGATGATGATGATCGCACTGGCCAGGAACTGACACTGGATGCTGCTGCCGTCTCTACCATGCCATGCCGGTCTGGGCCGGGCCGTGTCGGGCCGTGCCGGGCCTGCTCTTTGCACCCGGCATAATCATAGAAATTATGTGGCCCCAGTCTTGGTTAAATGATGTTGGCAGCGCCATAAGCGCAGGCTAAGACACACCACATGGGGTCGTGGCAGGCAGCTAGTATAGAAGACTGCGCGGGAAATCATTTGAATACATATGGCAACAATAAACGAGCAGGAATAGTATATTTTGTATAACATAACAATTCTTTAAAGATTAGTCGAATAAGCTCGATAAATGCCACATTAGAATTGTCTAAGAGTTAGGAAATAGAGAAATACCACTAAATAGCTGCTTATTTGAATAAACAAAGTTTACTAAATAGTATAATGAACTGTCTTAAAAGCTGACCATAAAATTATAAACAGATATCAAATATACGACAAAAATATCGAAAAGTGCCACTTAAGAACTGTTTATTAGGAAGGAAATAGCAATATGCCACTAAATAGCTATTTGGGTAAACAAGTAACTCTAAATAACATAAAAGCTGACTATAAATTATAAGCAGAAATTTCTGATTAGGTATTAAACACAAATGTGTGATAAAACGAAGTAGTTATGCCATTATGAACTGTGTCCAAATGGTTCCGAAACATAACTCAATACGTAATTGAGTTCTAAATATGAAATTTGGTATGCTGCTGTTGTGGAGTGTTTTCTATGAAAATACATATATAGCTCAAATCATTCCTTATCAAATGTTTTTCAAGGCAAATCCCCAAACTTTCCCATTTTGATTGAAATGATGTATCCTACATCACTTTGGGCACAGTACATTTAATATGCGAGCGTGTGACAGGCCCAAGTGCGCCTCGAGTGTTGTCACACAGATGAATAACCAAAGGCATTACAACGATTTTGGGCCCGAGTGGCAAGTGGCAAGTGGCATGAAACCCAAAAAAACATAGAGCATAGCCCAGGCACTTGACACTTGCCACTGACTTGTGGCATGAGCCGACTTGACATGCGGCTGCCGTAGCGCTGCTGCTTCTGTTTGGTGTTGGATGCTTCAAGATCATCTTTTCAAGATCTCTTTTCCATTGAAAATTTGTATGCGGTGCAACTGGGGGACGTTGTCGCTGATTGCCTGTCGTTGTTAGAAAAATATTATTTTCTTTATGTTTTGTTTTATATTTCTACGCTGATTGCAAAGACGAGTAGTTGCAGTTGGGGCGTGCTGCTGTTGCAACAAAGGGCAGCCTGCCGCTGACGCTGTCAGTCAGTGAGTGTGCCCCGGGGCCACGGCGCGCTTGAGTGAAAGTTGATGTGCATGAAAAGTTTTAATTGCGCGTCGAGTTGGAGTTTTTAGTGGCAGCCAGGAGCTGAGCTGAGCTGAGCTGGGTGGCACCACTCACCGCACTGCTCTTTCCAGAAACATATTAGAAAAACGAATTTAACACAAATTTTGTGGGTCATTTTTTAGTAATGGCCCCGACGAGTAGTTGCGATAAGCGATCTCTGTGGAGGCACAGCATCCTCCTCTCTTTCGTGTCAAATGAAGTGTGGCATGTGCTGAAGATGTTTGTATCGGTGCCCCCGGGGAGCAGGCCACGTGCTCCGGTGCACTCTGCGTGGGCCGCGACTGCGTAGGGTCACAGATAGATTGAGAGGATGTCTCCGGATGATGCAGCATTATAAGCCAGACCAGTCGGCAAATATGTTGATTAAGAACTACTGTTACTACTGTTTTTCAGTAATTACTCAATCGTAGGAGTAATGTTGAGAGATTCACTCTCAAAGATAAGTTAACACAGTTTTTAAGACCCTTGGCAAGAGTCAACATAATCTTAAGAAACATTTTCTTTTTATTCATTTTTTTGGAATATACTTTTTTGCTCCGAAATAAAAATTATTTCTTGAGTTTTATATTACGACGAAAAATAAAGATTATTTGTTGAGTTTTATGAGTTGCTTAAAAATTAATCATATTTCTGTTAATTGAGTTAATACTGCATTATTATTAAGTATTATGTAAAGTATGGCTGTTCGAAAAATACGAAAATTTTGGAAGATTCTGAAAATACGAAAACTACCAAAAAATACCAAGTTTAGTAATTTTTCAGTAGTCAAAAATTCTAAAAATACAAGTATTTTCCTAAGTGTCAAAAACATACAAAAAATACAAAAGTACCAAAATTTTGATATTAACGAAAATACTGATGTATTTTATGTTATGGTATTTTAAAAATTATTTTTGGTACATTTTTTTGGTATTTTTTAGTTTTGGAAAAAATCCTGAAATATGATTTTTTCTTTTAAAAATTGATACATGCTCATTATTTATAGAACATTTATACATCAATAACAGGGTATCAACATTTTCCGTCCAAGTCTTTTGGAGAAAACAAAAAGATGGTGAATCAAACCAAGATAAACTACTCGTACATAAGAAGAATATAAACAATGCAACAAATCGAGATCCGCAAGGATCTAAGTAGTTGGAACCTACAATTTATATTCTCAGTAAACAATCAGCAAACATTTTTTTGTTAAATGCTCGGAAAATTTTAGATAATATTGCCCAAAGAACTCCAAAGTAATTGTGTGTCTGTGTCTGATATGAACAAAAAAAAAGATGTTGATCATCAATTTCTTTACAAAGACATGCATCAACTGTCTAAGCCATAACAAATTCTAAAACTATCTATGTTTTTACACAATTTCCTAATGAACTAAGGCCATTAAACGACTCTAACTGAAAAATGCCAACACGCACAGATAAACTTTTGATTTGATGATCAGTAAACTGAGCAAGATTGACTACAGAGCGAGTTCAAATGGTCAAAAGCTAATAAATTACCGAGGGTCCAAAACCGCAGAGACGGACAGATGGACAAGATGTCTTTAAAGCTAAGCAATGCCGTTTTATGGCACCTTTTCCAAACAAAAACCTAACCCAAACCCAAATCGGGCCTCAAACTTGGCTAACAGGCTCCAGACAGGGCAATTGAAAAATGTAGATCAAGTTGGGGCGATAAAAGGCCAAAACCGCCTTTCACATTAATTATAAGTTTTTAAAACAACATAAAAACTGAACGTGTTGGAACTCACATTTTGATTGAATGGGCCAACTTTCTGGGAATAGTTTCATTATGTTGCATTAATTTCAAACAATGATCGTGGCAGCGAAGCCGTCAAGATAAATCATTAAAACAATTTTATTAATATTATATCTTTAGGTGTTTCTTGTTTATCGTAAATATGAGACACCCAGCCGCGAAATCAAGTTAATTGTTCCTCCCATTGTTCGGGGGAATTCCTCATAAATGGGTCGCTTAGCTCCATAAAGTGCTCAGAAATCAAAACGCACTTTTTATGAGTTCTCTTCAGTGTCAACAGTTAATGTCGTAATTATGTCTTTCATCCAACTTTTATTTCCTCGTATTTTTTTTAAGACTAATTGCATTCTTTTGCTATTGCCAAGCTAAACTCCTTTTATTTCTTTGACTCTTAATTGTTGGAGTTTTCTTTAACTATGCATATTTCTTAAGCAAGTCTTTGGGCTATGAAAAGTGTATGTTATCAATGGGCTTTGTTAGGTTTGACAGCTCTTATGATAAGAGGTGAGTTAGTTTCTCAAATTATAGCATAACAAGTGAAACTTCTGACTCAGAAACTCACTATTGCTAATGGATACTCAGACAACTCATTTAAAGCCAAACAAGCTCTCAATGCATTTTAAACAACTGTACAAATAGCTTTACAAATATGCCACAATTCAACCCAAAAAAAAAAAAAAATAAACCCACCCATTAAATCCCCTTTGATTTGCCACAAAAAAAATGATAGTCAATCCAACAAGAATATATATATAAAAATACAAATGCAACATACTACTAACGATTTCATTAAAAACGCAGTCAACTAGAAAAAACTCAATTAATTTCAACGTAAAAAACTTGGCAAGCGCCCCCCCAGAAAGGAAAAAAAAATGGAAATCCATATATACATACATATAGTGTGTATATATCCGAAAAACAAATTTTGGTTTTTGTGCAAATCATTCGGCAAACAAACACAAATGTGCATAAAATTACAACAATGCAACAAATTGAGGGATGCAAAAGTGGTGCAGAGATGACCACCATCAAATATCAAGGGTTTACACTCCTCGCCTCTCCCCAAGTGCACTGATATGCAAAAAACTGCATGTCATTGCGATGGCAACGCCACTTCCATCACGGCTTCGGGTACGGGTACGGGTGCGGGCTTATCCGTACCGGGAAACCCCCCGGACTCTGCACACTCCGTTGAGGGCTTCACTTGCGTTTTTTATGTAGTTCACTTTTTGAAAAATTGACAGCTTGACCGCAGTGCTTGTGTGGATATATTGTTATTGTTATTACATTGTTGTTGTTACTGTTGTTGTTGTTGTTGTTGTCATTGCTGTTGCTGTTGCAATTGCAATTCAAGCGCAAAATCATTAATATCCTTTGGCCTCACCGAACTCCCGTCCCAACCACGGCGGCTTTCAGGCCCGTTTCCTTTTTTGTGGTTGTTGCATTTGAATGCGTTGCATTTCGACCCATCGACTTTTTATGAGGCTTCCACATGTTTGGCCCATTGTTTCGCTAACTTCGGGTCACTTAATGAACTTTTCCAGTTGTTGGGGTAGCAGAGGTTAGGAGGCTTTGATATGGACACACAATTGTTGAGAGATATTTGTCACGAACTTTACCATATTTCACATTCGAAAATGCAGGTGAAGTTTTTTCATAAAATCTATTTAAATTTAATAATTTGTATGTTGAAATAGAATTTTTTCTCAATTTCAAATGATATATGTTACCACATAAAATAATTTGAATATTAAAATAGCATTTCACCCAACGTCAAATGATATATTTTATGGTTTATATTAAAACAAAACCTAGAATTCCTTTATATTTTCTAAATGTACTTAGAACTTTATCTTAACCACTCTTAAGATATTTCTTTGCATCAAACCAAATCAGCTATTTACTGATAAGGCAAACATATCAAGCAGCCAACCACCCAGTTTATCCTGCGCCTAATACACTTGCCCTTTCTCCGCCCCGCCCAACCCTGTTTACTTGACGAGTACTACACCTTTCACTTATCCCAAATTTCAGCAGCAATTACGAGTAGACACAAACACCACTCAGCCATGCACGGCTAAATATATGGCTCAATAGTTTAATGAAATTATCAATATATCCTACTCGGACCCATGTGAGTCATCATCGCAGGGGAGAGAGAAAGAGACCAGGATGGCCAGGACGACACACACACATATATAATCACCTACTGATGTAAATACAATATTTTCAATATAACCACTTAACGCTTAAATCCCGCACCGCACACACACACACACACAACAAGAAGACAAAAACACAACCCTCGTCAGGGGTAGGCCTGGGTTACCCTAACCCCCCGCGAGTGCCCACATAATGTTATCTACTGACATGACTACTACTACCTCTACACAGACTACTGCCACATACCACATACCTTGTGCCCCTTGTTGTCATCCGCATCGCCCAAGTGGCAAAGGCAAAGGCAGCGGCGGCGACTACCGACCGACCACAACAGTATCAATGCACAAACTGTACCCGGGTACCCGGTACTGAGTACTCAGTACTCAGTATTCGGTACCCGGTAAACTGTAAACGGTGCGGTGGCAGGGGTCTTGACAGCAACCCCCAAATGCTGTTGCATGGAGGGTTAAAGTTTGAGACGACGACGACGACGCGACGACCACGACGACAGTGAACTGTCATATTTGCTTTGACTGACTGAATGACTGGGTGACTGACTGACTGACAAACTGCCAACACGTACGGAATATCCACGAGTGGTGCGGTGCGGTGGTTGATGTGACTTACCAACTGACCATCTGTCATGGGTAAAATGCCCTACAACAACTGCAGCGAGCTGAGCTCCTGGAATATAAAAAGTACGGCATATTTTTCAGCGCATTTTTTCCTTTTGTCGAAATTCAAATGACGCCCCAGTGACAACTGTACCATGGGCAAGTGTAGTACGCACCGTTGGCCTCAACTGGCAAGTGCTTGTTGTTGTATTGTAGCAGAAACCAAATTTTGTTAGATTTTTTTGTCGACAGACACAAAATTTGCATAACTCGTAAGTGAGACGCGGCAGGAACTTGAGAGATTCCTTTAGAATCTCCCCTCATATTATTTGCGGCTCGAGTGTGTCGGCATTTTTGTTAGGGGTTTCTGCGGAAGGGTTTGTCTGATAGGTTCGCCAGTAAGTACTGCTGGGTTTAATTGTTTGGAAAGATTTCTTGTACACTGCTAAGATTATGTCGAGCTGGGTAGGAGGGATGGCTGCTGTTTGCTTAGGGGACCTTTAGTTATGCTAGGGAGCTTCTATTTGATGTTGCTGTTTCTGTTTGGTATGGAAATGTTCTAATATCCTGCCTGTTCGTAAGGAATTTAGACATACAACGACAACTACATGACTAATTCAAAGTCCAACCTCAGGCTTGGCTCAGCTATTAACTAATATCTCCTGCAACTAAGAGAGCCTATTCGCATTGATGTTAATTTCTAACAAGAGGCACACAGAGTTCCACCTACATGGCCACTGCCTAATACCACCTCAGGCCAAGCTCAGCCACTAACTAACCACAAAATCCTTTTGTTCAACTCACTCACAAGGCAGCCAATTAATTGGCAGAGTCCAGGCTACTTACAATGACCGTGTCCCGCCGGAGCTCAGAGCCAACTCCACATTTGCACAATGCCTTAATAAAGAAATCATCGGAGGCAGGAGAAATGCAGTCGGAGTCCACCACATCAATGCGCCGGCTGGCTCTCTCTCTGCCTGGATGCATCAACACTTCAATGAGTGCGACGGCAATGTTGACTGGTCAGCACGAATCGGAACTGGGCCTCAAGTGTGGGTAACAGCACAATGAGGCACTTCGTCTTCAGTCCGCCAGTCCGCCTGCCAATGCCACCACAATTATTTCCATTTGATTGAGCAAAGAAGTGTGCGTGGAGCGTTCCTTCTTTTTTCCAACAAGCTGGACACATTGTTGGGGTGCCTGGACAGCCGGGCAGTGTGTGGTCATCACTTGCGACTGGCTCTAGAACTGGATCTGGGACTGGGACTGGGACTGTGTTTATTGCGCTATATGCTTGAGTGCACTCGCATTTATGGACGATGACGATGATGGTTGCAGGAAAACTTGAGTTAGGCAGGAAGACACGAGTTTTAGATGCATAAAGTGATGAACGATATGGCATGGGCGGCTTAAAGAACTTTAAGCCGGCAATCCACACTTTTAAGTGAGATTATGACAGTAAATGAGCCTGTGCCTTTAAAAACGATTCGATTAAATTTGATAAAGGCAATTTTAGCATTAATAAGTAGTTAGAGAAAGGCACTTAAAATATATTATATATTTTTGATTACTTCTACTAATATTTTTCAAACAGAGAAAAACAATGAGCTATTTCAAAGATTATTCCCTGATTTTCGGAACAATTAGTTAATATTACTATTTTGTATCGATATGTATAAAAATGTTCTGTTGGTATTTACAAATGTCAAAAACTCGAAAAGATCTGCACCGATTGAGCTCAAATTTTGACACAATGGTTGGTTTCAAGGATTCCTTTTATCTTTTGCAGGAGACCACGATAAAATATCTTTTTCTTACGTGTACGTGTTAGGAACCAGCAACAGCCGGCATTCCTGGACGCGGGAGTTTGAATTTTCTGGCCCCACGGGCAGAAAACTGTTGTATGAAACTTGAAAAATCTACTCCCACCTGTCACAACGGACTAAAAATGGCAATAGTTCAGACTGGACTGAATTATTTATACAAATAATGAGCATTTTGCATGCCTTCAACAACTGTTGGCAGTTTAGTTGGTACCTCTGGACCAATTAGATGCATTTTGTAACGGGTTGGCTGGCCCTTTGGCAATTTATCCTAATAGTTTTACAAGAGTGGCAAAATTCATGCTCAATTTAACATGCTACCAGTGTCACTTTAAACCAATTAAATAAATTGGCGCAACTTCGAGTGGCAAACTATGATAATGGCCTTTCAACTTGGCAAGCACTCTCTGGCCTTAAGTAACCCGTTACCTGCACCCGCATCGAATTCCTTACTTTTCGACATAATGAACGCACTTTGAAATGGAAATTAAGTTAAATAGTTTGGTAGATGGCTTACTGGTTAGCTGTTGGCTTAAACTCTGAATGGCTTCCTTCCACCTGGCGCTTAGTCACCCTTTACGACAGTCCTGTGCAATTATCCTTGACATTCTCAGCTATTTTTCTCGGAATTGCAGCGTAATGCCCCATGCATATTTTAGTTTTAACGGTTTTTTCATTGTTAGCATGCGTAGTTTCAAATAATTGTCAATTCTATATAGTTTTTGTTTCAATAGTCCTAAGCTCTACGAGGATGTGAGTCATTTACGCTTCTAAGGAAAATGTCACTTATGGTAAAAATTGGCCTTAAGGTAATGTACTTTTCACCTCTAATAGACACAATTCATCCAGGACCTTGCTTATCAGTTAACTGGTTAACTGCATTAAATGGATTTGTTACTCGGATGCGAATTTAAAACTAGGAAATATCTGGTTTAATCTTGACTAGCCGCTGCTAGCTTAATACCAAATTTAACTATCCTTATAAAATAGTTTATAATGATTTAAATATACGTATCCCTAGATATTTTTAGAGAAGATATGTAGCTTATATTATCTATCTACTTTAAGTTTTTGAATAAAAATACAAATAATTACTCAACTTACTGAAAAAGTGGGTTAACGTTTTCAAAAAGAGGTTCGATCTAATATTGCTATTAGTTTTTAATCAAAAGCCGCGCACATCCCATCTATCATTTGTTTATTCCAGCTTTAAAAGCTCTGTTTGTCATTCACATATTTAGCACACTTTTCAATAAACAAACAATTACTGAGCCCCAGGCAATTAGTGTGAAGAAACATAAAAACAACAAGCCACTTGAAATGTTGCCAGTGTCAATTCCATGCGACCTTTGTTATCATTCGGCGATGTTGTCAAATGCAAAAGGAGCTCAAGTGTCAGACTCCCAGATTCGGTATTAAATCAGCAATGGTTTTGTGTCTGTCTCTTGTCAATGACAGCCTAAAAAGCGTTCAATTTGCGTTCAGTTTGGGTATGCAAAATCAGTGTACAAATTGTCGCTGACAGTGGAAAACACTTGAGACAGACAGCCTACAATGCTGACAAAAGTTGCAATTAGCAGCGTAAACAACGGGGGCGGATCGGGGGCAGTAATGCGGCCAAATTGGGTAGAAATATCGTTTGCAGCTAAAAGACAAACAAAGTAGGTCGTAAATTGGTTCGGTTCGGTTCGGTTCGGTTTGGTTCACCAAGGGCTGCCAATTGGGGCGCTTCTGATTTATATGGCCGTGTGGTAAAATTGGCGCTTTAAAATAAACTAATTAAGTTAATTAGCTGCGATTTGGGTCCGAGCTCTGCACTACCCAACGTTCGCTGGCATCATTATGAAAATTGCAAAAATTTTCAACAGCTACCGGTTAATATTAACGCATTATGCAAAAGACACAGAGAGCTGCATAAATGCGAGGCGCGACACAAAAGTCACAGCAAAATGAAGGGCTCAGAAAGGACCTGACTAAGTTATACTAGATATCACCAACTGATTAGTTAATAGAAACAATAATCTTTCTTGTTCTTCATTACTATTAAATTAACTTAACACTATTAATATTAAATATCACCACATTTAAATAAAATATTAATTTTATTTTGTTTTTAAGTGCTACGTTTGCTGATTTTTATAGAATTTAAGAATGTTGTTTCTCTTATTTAATTATTTATTACATGTTCCTATGTATTGTAAGAATTACATACGAACAAGGATTCAAACTATAACGTAGGTCTTGAGCTAAGTTTATTTACAATTTAAGTATATTATTTATGTTAATTGTAATGGTATAGATCTTGGGGATGTTCTGATGAATTGAGAAAATATGTTGTTATGTCTTATTGTTCTGTGGCAAAATAATAAAATGATCTTCCTAGTTAATGGCACAGTAGCTGAAACTCACAGATGCAATTAGATACTTTATCATTTAGATACAAGATTAAACTGAATTTAATAAACTTATCTGTCTGCCCACTTGGTTGAAAGGCAACAAGCCAAAACCAACCAGGCCATGCCTGGTAAAAAACGCAACGCATTTTTAATGGATTTTTTCGATGAGTTGAACGGAGCGGTGTGAGGAGCGGGGAGTCCTGGCATTATGCGGTATTATTGTTGTTTGTTTTCACAGAATGCCTGACACCAGGCAAACAAACAACGAGAGCGAAAGAGCAGCCCCAACATTTTTATATTAAAACCTGCGGTCAGGGCGTGTTGCAGTTGCAGATTTGTACACGCAGCCATTAAAAGGCACTCGGAGGCGACTCCGTACCAGGTGATGACGACAACGATGACGACTGAGGATTGCGGACTGCGAACTGCGGATTGTGGCTGAAGCGTGAAAAATGCTGCAGACCATTGCCAAAAATGCCATAAATAAGTACAATATCAGACAGAGAAGATGAAAAAAGTGTTAATAACGCTAATTTGTCTGCGGTCAAAATGGTAATTTTTGTGGATTTTCAGTTGGCCGAAATTGGGCTCAGGTGTGGGTATTGGTTTTGGTTTGGATTTTGGTTTGGGTTTGGGTTTTGCGTGTTGATTGCCAACGGTTTTGGGTTTGGTCAGTAGGTGAAAGGCACAGATAATGAGATGTAAACGACGATGCATTGATCGATGTTGAATTTAAATGTAATTGGGTGCAAAATGTGCTGAAATGCAACAAGAAATAACAAAGGTGTCAATGGGATGCGGTAGAAATTGATATCATTAGTTGTGGGAATTGCATTATAGTTAGTGCATAAAGTAAACCTTAGCTTGTCTACCACTTAACGCTGCTTGGTAGCTAATCCTAACCACTTTTGACCCGTCCCAAGTAACCATTAAACTACACTCTCCCCACCTTTTCCCCGGCACGCACACTCCATAAAGTAGCGCCAGTTAATTGCCAGGCCAAACCCGAGTCGAGTCCGCTGCCAGACACATGTGGCGACACTCTACTCCAAGACGACTCTTCCGAACATCTGGGATCACTTGGTGGCAGTTGCAATCCCGTTGCGGTCTCATATGTTAATGGCACTTACTCGCCTAGTCTTAGTCTTGCCCCGGCCCCGGCCCCGGCACCGGACTCTCTGCCTTTCTGGTACTTAATTTTCAACAATTTGTGGCTTCAACTTCTCTTCTTTTGACTAATTCACTTTGATTTGCTTTTCGAGCTGTTCTTCTGTTGCATGTCTCGTGATTTGCGGCAATTTTGTAAAGTGTCTAGCGAGGTTCTAATGTTATGACCGGGCCGAGGTCGGGGCTAGACCACACCATGGCCTAATGCATTTCTACTACTTTTATGGTGATAAGGAAAATTGTTTATAATGAGGTTCTGCGGTCTATCCTCAATTGAGTTTATTTAATTGTTGCAACCGGCCACTGGATTTACGCTGACTTCTCCTCCATCCTCCGTTCTAGACGGCAATTAGGCCAGGGTACTCCCAGTAGTAGTAGGTAGCTGGCCCAGAGAGATTGCCTCTATGACAGGCTCCTTAATGGATGCTACTACTGCGCATTTGACTCGGCTAATGCTCAACTAATTGAGTAATTTTTGACTACTTGGTATCAATCATTGTTCAGCTACCCCTTTGAGTATCTCAGTTTCTCAGGCTCAGTTTCCTGTCTTTGCCAGTGGCCTTTTCCAGCTGGGCATTGCGAATTTCCCAAAGGCGCTTAGCTTTACGCTTTATTGTTACAAATTGTATCCTTTTACAGCTGGCCAAGGACGGGGAGATGCTTGGGTTGGCCGGCTATTCCTTTGGGTGACATGCTTTCACTTCTTAACCTGGCAATCAATCATTTCCTTGACTTATTTTCTTTTGCCGGACCTCTTGTAATCTGCTTGGTCCACTATTTGGTTATCGGTAGATAAATGTGACTATAAATCGAAAAATTATAAACGCTTAGCACTGACCACCAATCGCTAAGCCACCCTCAAATGCGGATGAGAATTGAAGTGCGCACCGAAACTAAAATACACTTTGCATACATATGGTACTACATAATTTACCACCAAGCTGATGTACTTTAACTGACTCATTCAACTGAAATTGACCAAGTTTCTAGGCCCTTAACAAATCCAATTCTTGGCCTGCTTACCAATTCAATTGAGAGTCTGGACAAAACTCATCTGCCATTTCGATAAACAGTTGGAAAATTTATGCATTTATTTTGACATGCGGCATGATTTATTAACCGTAAGTAATTTGTAAATGTACAAGAGCGGTAAGGGGAACGGGTAGCTGGATAGCTACCGGCCCAACCCCTTCACCCAACGCATCGGTCAATCTTTTGGGGGGGTAGAGTTTTTAAAAAATTTATTTGCATTGGCGCATTTGTAACCGCATCGAATTTGTTTGTAATAAAAATGTAAATGCCATTGGACGCCACTTCAAGACGAGTTTCTGTCCGAACCACAAAAACAATACCAAGAAAAAACACCAAAACGAGTTGCAAAGAAATGAAATATGACCGCAAACTGACACTTGAGGATGAGCTTGGACATGGTTCAGACCGTGCGTAACCCTTTCGGTTGACCAGGCCAGGATAGGGAGTTACCAAGTGGTTTGGCTGGTTGTCTGGTTCTCTGGCTTGGTTTTGACCCTATGTGCGTAGCCTTTCTCTGTAGCTAATAAATGGCATGTTCATATATCATCGGTTGGCCTGATTTATGAGTAAACTAAACACAAATTGCAGCATGTTGATAAGCATTTAGGAAACGTATTTTGAAACAGTTTCCTAGCATGTCATTTAGCTTCCTGTTCCCATTTCTGGGAGCATTATCAGCACGCTAATTAAAACGCTGCGGGGGAACATTTCGGCCCCTTCCAATGCCCCAAGTAAACAAAACTCAAATTTAAAAACACCTCATATAGCACCGTTTTCAGTGCTCCCCCTTCAAATGCTCAAATGTGTTCAAGTGGCGTGTTTAACAAACACGCAAAGAGTCCAACAACAAAATTTGCCCCTTTTTCCAGTGCCAGAAAATCATTTGCCAAGGTGACGCCTTTTATTGCTACATTTTGCGGTTATTTTTAGAGACAAATGCACACAAAAAAAAAAAAAAGACAGCCAAACGAGAAAAGAAAAACAGCCTACAAATTTAAAATAAATTGAGTTGCCTGTTGAGGACTGTTCCCCATATATATCTGGTTGTCTCTGCGGATCCATGCCATTAGTTCCCGACCAAACACAGAACGCCCGCATTTTGAGCTGTCTTCGAATGACTTATTAGGATTTTTATCTGGCTTTTCCGTGCACGCTTAAAAACAATGAAATATGTTAATAATTAATTAGATTTTTGTTTGTGGTGTTGCTTGGGGTGTTTTTTATATTTTTTATGCTGTTGACGATCACAAATTTACACATAATTTTCGTTGGGTAGCTTAGCTGTTGACATTTTTGTGGGCCTAAGGAAATAATATGTTGGGGTATATGTTAAATAAATCGTCGAGAAAATTATATTATAAGTGAAAACAAATCAAGACTAATGCCCATGAATGTACAAGTAATTTAATGGGCAAACCAGCCCAGAAACCACACCCATTTAATTACCCAAAGCAACACTTGAAATGCACTTAAAACAATAAATTAAATGAGTCTGGCCAAGCTAGCGAAACTATCAAAGCTACTTAATAAACAAATTTTCACATAAAATTACAATTTGGTGAAGTCCAGGAAATGGCAGGAAGAGCAACAATAGACACAGAGAGAGCCACAAAAAATACACTTAATAAAATTTATGTGCAGGAGTGGCTCAGGACACACACACACACACATGAGCCCAGAGATAAGTCGAGGGCACGCCGATACACGCACATAAAAAAGATAAAGTGTCCGGGACCAAGCCGAGTATCCAACACCCTCCGACGGTATATCCCGGAATACCAGGTTCGTGGTTCGTGGTTCGTGGCTCGTAGGTGTGTAAGCCGGGCGAGTAATAATTATATTTTTATTGGACATTTATTGCCCAAAAACGGGCAACATTTTAATCAAATTGTTGAGGAGGGGAAGTCGAGTGTGGGTTTTATGTGCCGGAACTTGCCCCTTTTGTTTAAGGACCTGTTCCCAAACTAATTTATGTTTCAACAGGGCATGGGAATTGAACTAAGGACTGTGTGTGTGTGTGTGTGTGTGATTAGCGTGCTCTTGAGTTCTATAGAATGCAGATGCTGACAACGAATTGCTTTTAGAAATGTTTATTGAACAAACAATTCCAAGTGCAACGCATAATTTGCGCTCAACAAATGCTGGAAAAGTGATTTGTAATTCAATACAAAGGCGGTCGATCAACAGGAATTTTGGGAAGCCGATGAGTAAGTCACTTTTCAGTCGGTTTCAACCCATAGATAACCACAAACAAGTAAATAAATAAATCGCGCTGCTAATTAAAGGCGGCAGAGCAGCTGGCAAGAGCGGCGGCGAGCGTTTGAAGCGGCCCAAAATAAAAGCAGAGCAGCCAAGAAAATAACACTAGACAACACAGTATTACACTTTATAGTAGGGTCCCAGGAAAGCAAATTCAATTGAAAGAAAGCGACACACGAAATGTCATGAGTAGCAACAGGAAAAGGGCACAAGTAAATACTTATACACGGGTATTCACGGTTTGTGTAGAACGACTTTGAAATACTCTTTAAAGATTATTATTCAGCAAAGATATAAATTCGAGGACCTTTGATTGAACGATTTTAAGCAGACTTCTTATAATCGCAACACTCGACTGCTTTTAAGCTACTTTCTTTTTGATCTGACTCTCAGTTGACAATCAATATGATAGTTTTTGCATTTTTATTGCATCTTATATGAAACTGATGTATCAAAAATGTAATCCCAGATTATGGATATCAATTGTTTAATCAAGCTCTTTGATTAGATCAATCTTTTCCCAATTAAAACTATCAACTTGGAATGGTCCTATCGGGAACATTTTCTTGACTTGCCATAAAAGAAGCTTATTATCATAAGTACTATCAGATTATCATTATAAATTTCAAAATATATTCAATCAAGCCAACTTTATGCCTTAGAAACTACCATATCTAAGTTTGAGAACACCCAAATTTAACCAAATGGAGTTAGCATCTGGAAAAACAAGGAGTATCATTATTATTACATTATTATTATTAATTTCCCAAAAGAAACATATTTTTCAAGTCTAATCAAACTTTATATGGATGTGATTAGACCCAACCTGCACCGTTTTGAAGAGTATAACCCTCAGCTAGCATAGAGCAAATCGAGAGACCCCCTGGAGTGTTTTTATATAGAAAAGTTTTACTTTGATGTGTGCTGTGGCTGTGTGAGGCGGGAGTGGGTCGTTTGTCGGGTTATGCTGCGTTCCATTGCGTTGGATTACACACGAGTACATGTTTCAGTTACACGCCACATTGGAGGCAGCGGATCGGATTGGATAGGGGGCAGGTCGGGGGTGGCAGCAAGTGTTAAACTGCATTTGTCTGACTTTTTGGCATGTTGTTTGGCTGGTGCGAGGGAAACAGACTAGAAATTACATTTGACTCCGAGAGACGCCACACAATCAGGTGGCGACAGGCGAGCGAGCGGGTTGCCAGGGGGTATTACCTTACACAAGAAACATGCTAACGCTGACAACTGACAGATGCAATCGAAGTTCTTGAGCATCTTGCCATAGATCTCTGGCCGTAAATTGCATTTCGTCAAAGCATTCCTGTGGCTGCTTTTGACAAAACAAAGAACATGCTTACTCTTATGTTGCCCGGGCTTAAAAAATTGCTCAATAAGCTTTGACAGCCTGTCAATATGCAGATTGTTTGTCTGCTGACGCAGTTACACCCACTTACATCCAGTTACGCACGATTTGGCGAGAGAATCACAGCTCTGAGATTGCCATGTGGCGCCACTGGAAGCTCAAGTTCAAGTGCGTCGTCATTGTCAGTGATTGGATTTGTCGAATGTGTTCTTGAAATGCGAGTATTGCATAAATGCCAGCGAAGCTTGTATCACTTTAAGCCTTTTAATGGATCTTATAAGTCCGACAATTTATGAAAATGATTCTGTAGTCGCTTTTCTGCACTTGAAAATAATGGATCGTTGGACAACTTAATTCCAGAGGAATGTCAATGTCAAAGCTGATGACAAACAAAAGTGATGACAGCGTCCCATGTGTCGAAAAGTAGCAGATATGTTTTTCCATCATCGAAAGAAAAATATTCTTTATATGAGCCGGTCAATGCACAGATTGATTAACTCCATAAGCCACAAAATCAATCTTAAACTACTGACGATTATTTTTTGGCTAATCTATCTGATTAGTTTCATATACGGTTAGATGAAAACTAACTCTGTATTTAAGGCTTTTACAATATATATTTCAATTTATATTATGAAGGGAATTTTAAGAACAATATCATTATTATTTCATCGCGTTTCCCAACATCGTGTTAAATGGCAGGCGGCTATCTACGGATTTCGGATATGTATGTAATCATAGGATCAGAGGGTCTGTTCCATAGGGAAATATAGGGAGGGCAGCTCCGGCGTAATATTTCCACTTCTAAGAGTTCCTTCTAAGAGATTCTGTTTGTTGTCATCTGATAAGTAAAAATTAGACAATTGTTGAATGAACGATGTAATTTCTTATAAGAATAGACTCATATCGTTAACTTTATAAGTCAAAAGGTTAATTTACAATGTCATGGAAAAAAATGTCTGCTATCAATCGGAGGTTTTCGACGAATTTCGAATTTAAGAAGGTCAGAATTCTCCAGTTCTTGTATGTCTTGTCCGTCCCAGGAGATACTATAGGGATCATTGCTGAGAGAATGGTGTTCAACCAGAAGGTGTCCCTGACCAGAATGGCGTAGTTCCTGTTTGATGCCATCTGATAAGTAGAAAAGTGGGAAACTTGTTACAAATGCAAAAAGTAACGCAAAGTTTAGTATAATGAGGACTCCCATTTCTGAAATCTTCGGATTGGACTGTGAAGAGATGAAGCGAGGTTGTCTTTATAAGACCAGACATTTTAGTCAGTTAGTTATGGCTATTATTCGAATCTATGGCACTAAATATAATCGAAT
Organism: Hirtodrosophila histrioides; assembly: GCA_037075165.1. Classification (NCBI taxonomy): domain Eukaryota; kingdom Metazoa; phylum Arthropoda; class Insecta; order Diptera; family Drosophilidae; genus Hirtodrosophila; species Hirtodrosophila histrioides. The sequence goes on from JBAMCL010000491.1 coordinate 993,664, forward strand.
TGGATATGATAATATATCATTAAACCTATGTTCTTTGTTTGTAAGTCATCGCTTTGAATAAATGTCAGCTGGTAATAATTTTTAATTTCACGCCTTACGTATTTTGCATTAATAGTAAAACGGGTAAACCAACCATTTCTATTCTCATTTCTAATATTTAGTTAACTAGCTAGTATTAACCAAAGTTGTCATCACTTCTTTCCTCAAACTCAATCTGAATATATCGAATTCACCTCCGCAATCACAAATTATCGGCCAGCGGGGCTGGGCCTACCAACCTTGGTAAGACATCTGTCTATTAACTATGTTGGTAGAGTTTTTAAATTGAGCTTAAGGTCGATTTGATGACAAACAAACAAACATTATTGTGTAAATAGGTAAATTATAAAATCTTGTCTTATATTCGGCAGCTGGCCCAACTCAATAGGAAGGAAACTTGGAAAATGGGGCAGCCCACGGCTGGACACGAATTCTGGCCTGAATCACAGGATCTAGACGGTCCAGTTCTAATTAACTTTTACTCATAAGTCAGGAAAGTCCAGATTTTGTCTTGGCAGGTGCCTGACCAGAAGATGTTCCTGTTTGCCACCATTTGATGTGTAGAATTAAGCCTTTCGTTTATTTTCTGCGTCGACTGGGAAAACAATTGTTACAAATGCAAAATGTAAAGTAAAGTTTAATATAATGAGGACTCTCATAACAGAAACATCGAATTAATCCGTGACCAGACAGTTAGATATAACTCTAATCAAATAATAAAGCCTGATGCATTAGCCGAAAACCTTATTTCTTGTATTAAGTACTAAAATGGAATTGTTTATAAACATATATTATTATTTCTAATTTGTAATATCATTCTTTACGTGCTTAAGACTTATACATTTCCAGTTTAATAACATTTTCCCTAAGCTGTGGTTTGGATTAAGCTTCACTCAGGATGGTAAAATCAATAAATACACTTTTTACTTTACAAATGAACGATGTAATTTCTTATAAGGCTATCATATTTTGAACTTTATAATTCAACAGGCTAATATACAACGTCATGGAAAGACACGTTGAGGGTTAATCGGCGGTGGTTTCCGAATTTCGAATTTAATCATAGGGTCAGAAATCTCCAGTTCTTGTATGTCTTGTCCGTCCCAGAAGCTACTATAGGGATCATTGCTGAGAGGATGGTGTGCCACTAGCAGGTGTCCTTGACCAGAACTGCGTAATTCCTGTTTGAGGCCATCTGATAAGTAGAAATTAACCAACTGTTGAATTCCTCCTTCGATAGGGAAAACACTTGTTACAAATGCAAAAAGTAAACTAAAGTTTAGTATAATGAGGACTCTCATTTCTGAAAACTTTGAATTGGACTGTGAAGAACTGGGAGCGGCATTGTTTTTATAAGTCCAGATACTTAAGACATTTAGTTATGGCTATAATTAAAAACCTATGGTAATAAAAAGTAACTTAATTATTAACATCATATTTCCTTGTTTTAAATATAATCGAATTGGATGTGATTATATATCAACTTATATAACAAAGTTCTTTGTTTGTAAATTGCATGACTCTCATCGCATTGAATATATGTCAGCTGGAAATAATTTATAATTTCAAGCAATTTTCAATCCCATTTTAAATAATAAGTTGTACTAGCTGGTATTAACCAGAGTTGTCAGCACATATTTCTTTAAACACAATCTGGCTATATCGAATTCACCTCCCTAATCACTAATTATTGGCCAGTGGGGCTGGACCTACCAACCTTGGTATTAACTATCTTTTAATAGGTAAATTGTAATCTTGTCTTATTTTCGGCAGCTGGTCCCAATTCAATAGGAAGGACAATTGGAAAATGAGGCAACCGGCGGCTGGCCACGAATTGTGGCCCAACTCACAGGATCTGGAAGCTCCAATTATTGCTAATCTTTTCTCTGTTGGTAAATATTCCGATCATCTGATGACTGGTTAGGAAATCACTTGTAAAAGTAATAGGGACTCTTATTTCTGAAAACCTTGAAGTGGACTGTCAAGGGGAGGAATACAAAATACAATGGTCCATATGGTGTGGGTTGGGTTGAGCACCAGTCAGGATAGCAAGCTCAATTCATTCATTTTTGTAAATCAATCAGTTTAGCACTTTTAAACGAACGATATAATTTCTAATTTAAGAATTCAATAGGTTAATATTATATGTCATGGATAAAGTGAACGATATATGTAAATCAGCGTTAATTAACTTTTACTCATAACGTTAGGAAACTCAAGATTTTGTCAATATTGTCCTGGCAGGTGCGGTTATAGAGAGGCTATTCTTCCATTTGCCCTTGACCAGAAGTAGTTCTTGTTTAATTCTTGAGAATCGTAGAGAAGGGCTGCAAGCAGTGAACCTCCAAAATGGTAGAAGGGCGACCAACAGTAGACCTCCAAAATGGTAAATTGTAGTGGACTCCTTTTGATTCTTCAGAATCGCAGAGAAAATTAAAATTTACTATAAGGAGGACTCTCATAAAATTGATCTGTGACCGGATAGTTCGATATAACTCTAATCAAATAAGCTGCGTTAATAAAGCCTGAAGCCTTGGCCCAAAACATTGTCCTTGTTAAAATCATTAATAAACTACATATTTTTTTTTAAAGAGGTTAATTTACAATGTCATGGAAAAATACGTCTGGTATCAATCGGTGGTTTTGGCCGAATTTCGGATTTAATCAGAGGGTCAGAAATCTCCAGTTCTTGTATCTCTTGTCCGTCCCAGAAGCTGCTGTAGGGATCATTGCTGAGAGGATTGAGTCCCTGACCAGAATGGCGTAGTTCCTGGTTGATGCCAACTGATATGTAGTAATTTGTCAATTGTTTAATACCTCCTTTGATGGGGAAAACACTTGTTACAAATGCAAAAAGTAAACTAAAGTTTAGTATAAAGAGGACTCTCATTTCTGAAAACTTTGAATTTGACTGAGAAGAAATCAGAGCGGCATTGTTTTTATAAGTCCAGATATTTAAGACATTTAGTTATGGCTATAATTTAAAAACTATGGTAATAAAAAGTAACCCAATTATTAACATCATATTTCCTTGTTTTAAATATAATCGAATTGGATGTGATTATATATCAACTTATATAACAGAGTTCTTTGTTTGTAAATTGCATGACTCTCATCGCATTGAATATATGTCAGCTGGAAATAATTTATAATTTCAAGCAATTTTGAATCTCATTTCTATTAAGTTGTACTAGCTGGTACAGAGTTGTCAGCACATCTTTCTTTAAGTCCAATCCGATTATATCGAATTCACCTCCCCAATCACTAATTATTGGCCAGTGGGGTTGAACCTACCAATCTTGGTAGGGCGTGTCTACTAACTATGTTTGTAAATTATAATATCTGGCCCTAACTCAAATTCCTTCCGAAAACCTACAAAATTGACACTATTTATGTTTCACTTGGAGAGTCAGGAAGCTCCAGTTCTTGTCTATCTTGTCTCTCTCAGGTGCGGTAAGAGGGAGGCTATTCTACCGCTAGGTTTCTCTGACCAGGGTTGTGTAGATCCTTTTTATCGCCATCTGATAAATAAATATTTGCCGTTTGTTCTATTTCTCCTTCGATTGGGAAATCACTTGATCAGTATGCAAAAAGTAAAGCTTGGTAAGATAATGACTATCATTTCTGAAAACATCGGATTGATCTGTGACCGGACAGTTAGATATAAGCTATGGCAATAAAGAATTCTTCATTAACCCAAAGCATTGTCCTTGTTCTAAGTATAATCGGATTTTATATAATTATATATTATTAGTATTGTTGTTGCATGGATGGAAAAGTAAGAAATGAACAAACAGAAGTTTCCACTATTTTCCCTTCCCTGCCTTGATATTTTGAATAGAGTATAAAGAACTTAGAAACCTATTTAACAGAAACCGTCTCTCCTGGAGGCGAGTGGAAGTAGATTTTTCAAGTTGCATACAACAGTTTATGGCCCGTGGGGGTCGTTTCCTGGGCCCGGGAAAGCGTACTGTACACAGCTCGTACACGTAAGAAGCCAGTTCTCTCGCGGTCACCCGAAAATAGATAAAATCGAATCCTTGAATCAAAAAATTTGAGCTTAATCAGTGAAGAACTTTTCGACTTTTGAACTTTTACTTATGCCAACATAATATTTATATATATATATATATTATTATTTATTTCTAATAGCATTCTTTACGTACGTAGCACTTATACATTTCCAGTTTAATAAGATGGTCCCTAAAGTGTGGATTGTGTTCAGCCTCACTCAGGATGATAAAATCGATAAATACATTTTACTTTACAAATGAACGATGTAATTTCTTATAAGAATAGGCCAATATTTTTATCTTTATAATTCAAAAGGTTAATTTAAAAGATACGCTTTGTGTTAATTGGCGGTTTTCGTCGAATTTCGGATTTAGTCAAATGGTCAAGGGTAAACTCCGGATCTTGTATGTCTTGTCGGTCCCTGAGGCGGTTATAAGGATGATTGCTGTGAGAATGCTTTCCCTCTCGGAGGTATTCCCGAACAGATGGGCGTAGTTGCATATTGCTCCCATTTGATGAGTAGAAATTACCCATTTGTGTTTTTTCTCCGTCGAATGGAAAATTACTGGTTACAAATGCAAAAAGTAAAGTAAAGTTTAATATAATGAGGACTCTCATTTCTGAAAACTTCTGGTTGGACTGTGAAGCGATGCGAACTAAGTTGCCTTTATTAGACCAGATATTTAAGCCAATTAGATATGGCTATAAATTAAAAGCTATGGTAATAATAAGTAATTCAATTATTAACAGCAAGTTTTCTTGCTTTTAATATAATCGAATTGGATATGATTATGTATCAACTTATATAATATTATTCTTTGCCCGTAAATTGCGTGACTTTCGTCGCCTAAAATAAATGTCAGCTGTGAATAATTTTTAATTTCATGCATTACGTATTTTGCATTTATATAAGGTAAGATTTCCATTTGTATTCTCATTTCTAATATTTAGCTGGTAGTAACCAGTGTTGTCATCACTTCTTTCCTTAAACTCAATCTGAATATATCGAATTCACCTCCGCAATCACAAATTATCGGCCAGCAGGGCTGGGCCCACCAACCTTGGTAAGACATCTGTCTATTAACTATGTTGGTAGAGTTTTTAAATTGATCTTAAGGTCGATTTGATGACAAACAAGCAAACATTATTGTGTAAATAGGTAATTTATGAAATCTTGTTTTATATTCGGCAGCTGGACCAACACAATAGGAAGGAATCTTGGAAAATGGGGCAACCGGCAGCTGGCCAATAATTTCGGTCCTAATCAAAGGATCTGGAAGCTTTAGTTCTTACCATCTTGTCTCTCCCAGTGGTGAATATTACGATGTAACGAGCTAAGATGTTTTTCCAGTTGGAAGACCTGTCGAAAACTTTCAGGATCATCTAATGACTGGTTGGGGAATCACTTGTTAAAGGTACTAAAAGTAATAGGGCAATTAGGACTCTTTTTTCTGAAAACTTTGGATTGGACTGTCCAGGGATGCATATAAAGTGGTTTGTAGAAGATCAGTAGGTTTACTAACATGGCTTCTATGATATGGTTTGGGTTGTGCATCTGTCAGGATAGCAAAATCAAGCAATACATATTTTACTTAAGTTAATTTTAATAATCAAACGAACGATGTAATTTCATATTTTTAAATTCAATAGGCTAGTTTGGACGAAACGGACGATATTTGTTAATCGGCGGTTTATGCCGAGCTTTGCTATTAATTAGAGAGTCAGGGAGCTCCAGTTCTTGTCTATCTTGTCTGTCCCAGTGGCGATTATAGGGATGCTTGCTGTGAGGATGTTTTCCACTTGGAGATGTCCCTGACCAGAACTGCGTAGATGCTGTTTGTGGTCATCTGATGAGTACAAGTTAGGGGCTTGTCGACGATCCTTCTCACAAAGAGTAATGAATCAAGAAAGTCACCCATTTGTGAAAAATCCGAATTGCATTATAAAGAGATCTGGTCAAGAAAGATTTTATAAAACCAGCTATTTAGCTAAAATCAAATAATCACTTGTAATAAAAACAAAATATTTATGCATAGCATATTTCCGTGTTTTAAATATTCATTTGACATTATAATGTCCATAACAAGGTTTCAGTAGCGGCCATTGTACCACTTCAAGCAGAAAATTCTTGAAATTGGCAGGTTTGCATCTCAAAGGTCTGCCTTTTAGATGAATTTTGGTCCAGCTTAACCCTATATTTACTTGTGTAACCTTCTCAGAAAGGTGCAGCCATTTGAAAAGCTCATAAATGGTCACACAATGAAGAGACTACATAATGTGCCGTAAAAAAATCACACAAAAATTAATCACAGCAAATTGCGCAGAAAAGCCAACAAAATTCTAGTTCATATGCCAGTCAAAAAGATCTGACAGCATCTGGGGATTAATCATCTAATACGAGCAAAACAAAAACTTGAAATTCGTCTTGGCACTTCAAAGCCAAATAATTTGTAAAAGACACGATCCTCCAGAGTCGAGCCAGACAAAGCGGCGCCGCTGAGTTCCCTGGCCGCTGGTCAAGGTGTTGAGGGGTATGCACCACGATGACAACAAAATGGCAATTAATTGAAACATGAATTATTAACACAATGCTGCCACACTGCCACAGCAGCCGCAGCCGCAGTTGCAGCAGCCACCCATTGTCCATTGTTGTTGCCCGGAGTGAAAGATGACCAGGTAAGTTTTTGGAGGATGCTGTTTGACGAACTGACTGACTGATGTGCTTGGCTTTTGTTGCTGTTCGGTGATTTATAAAAGTTCATTAATCTTGCCGAATTCCAAACGTATTTGGTTTTCCCTACTATGACCATGTGTTGTAGAAAAAGCGCAGCAAATGCGTACCGAAAATTTCAATAAAACTTAAAGAAAATCAACAAAGCTGCCCAGCAAGCCCAGAGCGGTCAAGTTTGTAGTCTAGAGTCAAGTTTTTTACATGATTAATTAACAAATTATTCATTGCGGTAAAGACAAGAACGTGAGAAAATGATTAAAACGCACAAAAAAACTCAAATAAATCTGGGTAATTGAACTTGGATGAGCTTGTTGAGCCAATTTGCCAGGGATACATCACTTAAACATGTGTCTTCCTCTAAATATCGCTCTATTCGATATTCTATTAATACAGATTTGAGTTGTTCTGCCCACAATTTGTGACTCGTCACCATAAATCATACGATTGGACTATGTCTGGCATGGATTTCCGAGAGGAATTTTAGGCTTTTGCTGGGCGGGTCGACTGATTGGAATTTGTAAAGTCAAAAACCATAGCTGACACTTAATTATGGGATGCAGGCGGTGAAGCGTGCCACCGCCCCCTCGTGGCAGACCCCTACAAAGACCCATAAATCTTGACAGAGTGTAGGGCCCCAGGGCAGACAGCTCCTAGAGTCAAGGGTTCCTGAACACGCGCCATGTCACTGAAAAATTGCTCTAAATGTTGACACAACTATTCAAATTAATTGATTTAATGCCACTTGCACTCGGTTATTAATGAAGTTTGGAGTTCAGCTCTAATTAGAAACTGTGGCAAGGACCAGTCGCCTGACATTCAAATTTCCATTTTTCATGGGATAAAATTAGAATGGTGCACTTCTTAAATATGCACGTGGTGTGACTGGCAGCCGTAATATATTTTAATAATCTTTTCGTACCTGGTTCCAGGATAATGCACTCCCATCAACCCAACCCATTCAACTTCCAAATGCTCCTTTACTGCTTTTCTTGCGACACTTTTCCCAAGTCCTGAATAACACCTGCTGCACTTCTCCCACTTCAGCTCTGAACTACTTAAAGGAATTTATTTTCATTGCATTCTCTCACTGACAATTAAATTAAAGCGCATTAAAGCAAATTTATGACAGCTTAATTTCATATATTAAGATTTTATGACGTCGGTTGGGTAGCTCGTAAAACTAGAATGCAGTTGGGTTCGGTTGCACCAAGGAGCGCTAAATTAGATTAGCAGCTGGATAATCAAACCATGCTTATATACTGAACTATACCACAAGAATCATTTCCACGCCCCCAATGCCATTCAATCAGCACACAGGTAGTCGAATGGCCATCCGTCCGCATCCCACCCACTCAATGATGAATGACGACGTCGCTTGGATCTTGGCCAAGAATATACCATTGCCAGTGACATTGGCTACTGCGAGGTTCGGATAGCAAGTTCCAAGTGTAAGACATATGAATTGATAGACCCTGGCATTTAACGGAATTACCTATAAGTCCTTAGTTAGCTAATAGATCTCTTGTAAGCTGATGCTTCCGATCCTAAAGCTATTTTATTAGACCAATTTCTTGCAGGAATATACAATATCTTGTAGGATGGATATTTTTCCTCTGAGGTAATCTTCTTATTCTATTCGGCGGGTTATATTCTCAAAGAATGTCCTGAAAACTCCTTCCCTACATTATATGGAATACTGAAGTCGACTTCTGAATGCAAATTTCCTAGTCTAAAGACTATATAAAAGGCGCATCAAAAGCATAAATTTCGTCGTTGTTTATTCATGTTTTCAGAAAGAGGTAAGGAATTTCTGCTGGTTCTTAAGTGCTCAACAATCAACTGCTGGGGCCCTACTGATAGGCACCCCATAGAACATTATTCTCTGCATGAGATGTGCCTTCTTTATAATTGTATATGCTTTGATACAAGATACTCCATCAGGACCTAGTTTCGATCTTACAGGTCACATAGGATGACAATGAACAACTGTATGAGCTACCTACAACTCTGATGGGAATGATTGGAATACCCGAGGACCTATATGTCGGTTCTTCATGCTGCTGCACATCTTTCTTCTTCAGTTATGGCTAGTAGATCACTGTAGAATATATCTTAGCAGGTTAAGCCACTAACTTATCTGCCAACTCTCGGATTCGGCTAGTTCGCTCTGGCTTGCAAGTTGCTTTAATGTGCTGCCCGTTGACAGTGAAGTGAAAAATGCAACTCGCCCGCCGGCATCCCATTGACATGACGATGACGATGGCGATGTCGAGATGATGATGTGAATGACGTTACGTTTAACGGAGGCAGCGACGCTTACGTCGACGTCAACGTCAACGTCAACGTGAACGACTGGGGCCATTAGCGAGCAATTGCGCATAAAAGTCACGGAGACAGCAACTGACACTGCGGATGCAGGCGGATAGTTTTGGATGGTCGGCTACTTGGATATGGCCAGACGATCGGGCAATATTAAATAATGTTGTAAAATGCGAAGCATTGAACCGCTTGGGGAATCGCTTTGGCTGTCAATGGCTAAATAAATAAATAAAATGAAATTAAGTTTGACTTTTCGTGTGCGACGACATTTGTCTGACTGCGTTGGCGCTTTGTGCATTGCCATTCGATTTCTGCCCCATACACAGACGGGGCCAAAACACAAAGGTGAAATGACGATGGCGATGGCGACGATGACGACGATGACGATGAGGATGACGATGAAGCCAATTGCCAGTTTAGTTCAGTGCCATAAAAAATCGCAGCTCGTTTGAGCTTTTTCTGGTTCTGATTTGTGTCGGTAGCTGCTCAATCGCGTGTTTCTTTGCCTGCCATTGTATCGAGTTAATTTATTGATGACAGACGCGCGATAAAAACCAAAAATGTGAATTGTCATTAGAACTCATAAACTTGATTGACAGCGGGAAGCCCACAGTAGCAATGGATAACGTTTAGGCGACAATGCTGTTCAGGTGTATTGAACTCTATTCAGTGAGGAAGGACTGTAAGCTAAACCACATTACGAAACGGGTTCCATTTCTATAATGGACGCTTATCGTTATCTATAGTATATATACGAAATGGACACTTTAATCAGTTAGTAGCAGTAGTTGTATTCAGCTAAATAGTAGTATATTTATCTTTCAAGTCGATGGCCTAGGTTAGTACTCAGCAATAAGACATAATGCTAAGTACTTTCTTGACAAGTTATAATTTTATAAACAAATAAATAATAATAATCCTTATAATGCCAATTATCCATTACAAAATCTTGCCAAAACAAGCTCAACACCTTTAAAGTTCTGAAGTTATGCGTCCTAAGGGAAAATCAAGAGTTTTTAATGTTAGATCCTAAGAGTAAATTAATATATGGCAACACTTTTAAATGGTAGTATTATAAAGAGCTTAATACATTTTCTTTGTATTAAAAGCTTAAACAAAAATACAGAAATGCATTTTTTAATATAAGTAAATTTCCCATATTTGATTGTAAGTATCTATTACTGTACGAATATGATATCCAATATTTCTGATATTAAGAGAAATTATAGTCGTAATTTAATGGCTATTATTGCTCAAATAAACTCGGCCCCTGTTTATAATACTTTTCTTTATCAATACACATCTTTTCTTTCCCAGGAAAATTTGCATAACATCTCAATTTAAAAGAAATCCAGTATATAATTATGTCTCTTAAAAATGCACATAATTCAACGCATTTTCCGCCTTAAGAAACAAGTTTAACGCCAGCTGAGAAAACCATATAGATTTAATTTTATGCAACGGGATCATAAAAATTTCCGCACCATATATGACCGTTGGTCATAAATATTCAAATTTCAAATTTCACAGTCTCACAGCATCCAAAAGAGCTGCATCAATCATAAAAAAAACAAGCTCATTAAAAATCATAAATAGGACTTTGGTTACAGAAATGCTACTTCTTGCAGGAGCATCCTTCTGGACCACCACATCCTGGTGGCACTTCCTGGCCAGCTGACCACGATTTGCATATAAAAAGCATTTAAACGCAACAAATAGCATGTAAATTGTTTTTCCCGGACAAGCTCGCCACTAATTATGCTCATTCAGAAGTGTTGACATAAATCTGCAAGAGCGCAGAGGCCAGGACTGTCCCATGTTGGGGTGCTAGCATCAACGTTATTATCCTTGGCTGGACCAGTGTGTCCTGTCTATAAATTTGAAATTATTTTCGGCAGCACCGCAGCCCGAGCCCGAACCCGAACCCGAACGCGAACTGCTGCCTATGCTCGTTCCCAGTCCCATTGTCAGCGGCTTGTCCTAACAACGTGTTAATGTCGTCCCGGTCTAACCCTTTCGGCATACTCGTCCTCGGCTCGTCCTTGCGGCTCGTCCTCGTCAGCGCTTGACACTAATGTGCCGCATTACAAACTGTTGAGCAATTTAATTTAATGTACATTTGGAGATTCGCTTTTTTTCCACGTCTGGACGACCACTTTGCAGTTGCTTAAGATTTATTCGAATTTGACTGGCATGCTAGGGTTAAAGCATGCTGCTTCTGCAGCGATCAGAACTTTGGCGCTTACTTCTAAATTTATTACCTTCGACATTTTTGCGGTTTTTTGTATTATTTTTGGTTCATTAAATATAATTTCATGCTCGAGAGTTTCGACTTAATTAAGTTGCATATTCAAAATTGAAGGGGTCCCAAGTGTTTTTTCGAGTGTTACTTAATGAGTTGGAAAAATGTCGCGCTGAAACTCAGAGTCAAAATAATTGAGCCAGATGCAAATAAATGAATAGCAGAACTTTAAAATCAAATCATTGTGGTTAGTTATTTGATTGAAAGACTTCTGCACAGAAAATTGTATTTGAATTATAATAATACATATTTCTTAGTTCAATTTATTATTGAAATATCTATAAATAATATCTATAATATTAAAATTAGAATTTGTTTCTATCATCTATAAGAAAAGTTCACGAATTTCACAAATAAATAACAAATTCACGTAATATTCGTGGTCATAGCTGTGTTGTTTCAATTTATATTTACTGTACAGCAATTTAATTTATTTTTATACTATGTTCCCAAAGGGAAAAATAGTATATTGGGTTTGCGAAATGACCGTCTGTCCGTCTGTCCGTATGAACGCAATTTTTTTGCCTTTATTTTTGAGTTAGAGCAACCAAATTTGGTACACATGTTTGTGTATATCGTCAATTTATAAAGTGTCAAGATCAGCCCCCCAATGTTGACCCCTGGAAAAATTTGCATCAAAAATTTTTGGACCCCCCACCCCCACGCCCCCAAAGGAGCAAAACCTATATCTCCCACCCAGTAAGCAGAGTAATCAAATTTGGCATACAGACTAATGTTAACCTCCTGGATAAATCTGCATCAAAAATTTTTGGACACCCCCCACGCCCCCAAAGGAGCAAATTCGCGTTTCTTTCCGAACTCACAAATAACCATATTATATAGGACTGGGAACATAGTATTCTGCAGTCGGGTGCGTCCGACTGCAACATTCTTACTTGTTTTAAATATATAATACTTATTAATTTTAATACATATAAGGTTTAGAATTCAGAAAACACCCAATTCTAAATTTATACATTTTGCTTTAAGTCATTAACTTAAAAATGTTCTAATATTATTTATATATTTTTTGTTTATGACAATTTCCTTCTGTAACAAATTCTAATATCGTGTGTTATGTGATTAATTAATAAAATTTGTCACACTTGCCAAGTTTCGGTGCATTCAACGGAGTCACTCAAGCATAAGACGCCTCAGTGTCAGACCATCGTATTAGATTAGAAAAAAGACGAAAACTAATTACAAAATTCTCGACAACCCACACATAAATAGGAACGAGGACTTGGCAATCCTTTCGACTGTGCTAATCACGAAAACGTGACGTCATTCGCCACGCCTTTATTATGATTTTTATTAATGATGTCGCGTTTCTATATACTTATTACATATGCATAAAGAAAGGCTCTAAAAGTAAAAATAAAAAAATAAAACCAATTTGTCTGGGAGACAAAGTGCGAAAGTCTCCTCAACTTCGGATGTGTTTTAATCCGCGCGTTTAATTGAAATTGGCTTTGATGCCTAAGGGAATTATGCGGGTCCTAAGTCAGTGGTGGGTTAAACTCTGGTAGCTGAATGTGTACATTGTCAAATCTTATAGATATTAATGATGTTTAGACATACAACCGAATTACGAAACAATTAATTATGATTTTCTTATTGGCGGCGACTTTTGCGTGACTTTTTGGTCTTTTGAGGTTATGCCTGCCAAATTGAGGCCTGATGGGGTTAAGCTTTAGCCAACTATGGGTAATTTTGTGCCCGCATAATGCGGCTGGGTTAAGTTTTTTAACTGTAACAATTTCATTGCGGGTTTTCATTGTGAGTTATTAAGGAAGAAGGTGAGTTGCCTGTTTTTGTCTTTTTTATTTAGTTGATGGTAGATTGAAACTGAAACTAATTGAGAGCTAATTAGAACATTGAGAAGGGTCCAAGGGTTATTATATTATATACTAAATATATACTTATATTACTCATTCATCAATTCTTCGAAACAGCAAAATATTCCAATGATATATTCGTACAAGCCCAAGTTCTTGTCTCCCGCCTGTTTCTTTGCTGCCCGCTGATTTTGCCCCCATAAGTCAGGGCTTATCGGTCCCAATCAGCCATAACTCTTATGTCTGACATAATGTACCTCGGTCTGTTGTTTATCGTCGCTATTTCTCTGTATGCTTATGCTCAGCACTTTGCCAACTTTTTAGCAATTTACAAAATATGGCATTATTCTTTCATAGACAACCCCGACGGGGCATGTTTCTTTGCTACGTGTAACTTGCATTATTGCCCACTTATTGACTTAATGTGCATCTAGATAACAATGGCAATAAGAACATATATTTGATATATAGGGCTAGATCCTAGATACAGATTTCAGTGAAAGTGCACAGCGGGGTTGGCCCAGAAAAAAGGAGAACTTGATTTCGGGTTAGGCAGCTGTGCCAAAAAGTCAAATGCCAACTAATTAAAAGTCTCAAAGGTTTCGTGACACCAACAAGATCATTAATAAGGATTTCGCGACGAGCCTTTTGCGTCGTTTTCAAAGTTCTCACGTGTTCTCAGTAACATTGTATGTGTGTGTGTGTGTGTTCAATGAGACAAAAGTATAAACGGTAGCAATGCAAATATTTATATAAGATACACTTTTGTTGCTATTTTTCTTGAAATGTCAGTTGCGAACAAAAGGGTTAATGAGTTCAGCAACAACAACGCGGCTGCTTAAAGGCCTGATTAATGATGTATTCCACATAAACAGTTAAAAACTGCCATCACATGTATGCAAAATAAGAAAAAATAAAAACCTTTGCATAAAATCATTAATTAAACACAGTCACAGGATCGTAGCACAGTAACCATTTAAATATGCAAATGTATTTACAAAAGTAAAGCTGTTTTGAAAAATCACATCACTTGCAATTATAAATTCATTGAAATGACATTTAGGCCCGAAAGATCTCACCTCGCCATCAGTCACATAAAAAATCATAGTTAAATATAATAAATGTTTGTTTTCACTTCGTTTTTCTGACTATATGCAAATTCTCAGCTCCCAGCTCCACACTCAATTAACTTTGTTGTCAATCAAATGCAAATATTGCGGTTCCTTTGGCAATATACGATATTTTTGGGAGAGGCAACTGCAATTTGTTGCTGCTGTTGTGGCTCATTAGAATTGCTCAATTATTCCATCAATATGCATTGTTGTTAATCGAATTCCGAGGCTTCTCGGTGGTGTAAAAATTCATGAATATTTAAGTGGCCAACGTTGGGCATGTACATTTTTTTCATCCTTTTTTGTAAGAGGGTGCAGGCGAAAGGAAGAGAGTGTGAAATGCTTTTGCAGTTTGCTGTAAATTTGCCTGGGAATGTTTAGCAAGCGTGACTTAAGTTCAAAACTATTAAATCAGCATAGTATTAACATAAACTTAAAGAAGCCAAAGGGCTAATCCGATCTATCAAGATCTGATTGGGCACCCAAAGCAAATTCACAATAGTGTTGTACAAGCTTTAAACAAGCATTAAAAGAAATCAGGCAACAAACTCAGCAACATTCTCACATCGCACAGGAATTGTCCCGTTTCACACATTTCCCGCTGCAGGATGATCAATCAAAATCTGAATTTTAATGTTATGCGGTGCATGAAACCCAACAGGAACAGCAAAACAACCAGAAAAGGAATAACCATATCCTGAATAGCACACACAAAACAAAGCAAAAAGTGCACAAGAATGTTTCAACGCGACTAACAAAAAGGGTGCGCTGGCATTTTTCTAACCCTTCGGGTAAAGGCAAAATATTTGGAAAATTAAAAAAAAAAAAAGAATTGAAAAGTCGAATGGAAAATACAAAAAAAAAAGAGTTTGACGGGGTGGCAACCAGTAACCAGTAGCTGCCACAGAAAAATAGTAAAAATTGTTGAAAATCCTATTAAGCGTTTCCTGGGCGAGTTCCGCGTCTGTTGCTGAAGGTATCGAGGTTTTTTGTTGACTTTTTTGTCAGCTTGTTGCTTTCAGAGGCATAAAAATCACACCACGAGCACTGTGGAGAGAGAGACCAAAAAGGAGTATAGAAAGTGAGGGATTTTGGGCCACCCACATGCTTTTGACACTTGGTGTTGGTTTGAGGGGGATTTCCCTTTTTTCGCTTTAGCCAGTGGCTTAAATGTCTAATTTAAATGCATGCGCTTTTAACAGCTGTAGACAGAGATTGATGATTGTTTCTGAATTGGCGGCGGCTAGACCAAATGTTATAGAAATTGTTGGGGAACTATACACTCACATATAATTGCTAACAAATAGCCGGGAATTGGTGTGGGATATGGTTAACCGAATCAAAAAGCTTTTGCTCATTAACTTGTGTGCTACGTACGAAAGAAGGAAACCCTAACAAAGACAGGTGCTGATTTTCCCTTAGATAAGGACAAGCCACCCCCAGGGCATCCCCCAGGCAACTCCTTCACATATGACACACATGAGATGTCATCTACTCTATTTTCAAGCCGTAAATTTATGAGCTCTAACAAATCAAGTTAGCCATGCTCACTTAACAAAACAATGGCACAACTTTTTGTTGCTTAGGTGTATAAAATTTAAAGCATTTATCGTAAATTTTGATCGCTGTCGCTATAAAAACTGATAACAACAGAACCGAAAGGACATCAAGCATCGTGTGGGGAGCCCCGGTCAGTAGTTCGGACAACCCTTAACCGCACAATCCAAACACACACACATCCTGTTTTGCCGCACACAGATACGCAGACAATGAGCTGAGCTGCCTCTGATTAGGAAGTGGAAAACAATAAAAGGCTACCCACATTAGAAAGGCGACACTTTGAGCCATTGCGCCAACTAGAACGGATGTCATTAGGCCTATTTAAAGTAGTTTTGGCCGCAGGCAAATTGTGCAAAGTATTGAAATGAATCAGGTCCTCCAGTCCGCCAGTCCGCCGAGCGGAAATCGTAAACACAACCCCTGCCCCGTCCTGGAGCCAATTTATCAGCCAGACTGACAATCCGAATGCAATTCGTTGCGCCTTTCGAGGGGTCAGATTTTGTCACTTCGCCCTGGAAGCGCCTAAATAAATATGTCAAAATCAACTTTTGGCCGCCAACGCAACCGATAAAGCCGATCCCGACTCGATTTCAATTAGTGCCACTCAATTGAGTTTTTAAAATGCCATTTTTGGCTCTTGTTGCCGCACTTAGCTTCCATTGGTTCCGCTTCGAGTGCAACACCAGCAGGACCCTACTGAAAGGTACTGCCGCAAACTACAGGCAACGCGTCACAAGGGGTTAACACTGCGAAAAAAGTGGCAAAACTTTATAAAGCAACGCTCGCAAAAATATCGATATTTAATTTACAAAGAGAAAAATTACTACAAATATTGGGGTATTCGGATTTAGGTCCCGCATATAAAGGAAAGCACTGAGAATGTTGGCTTTGGTCCTAAAACACGCGGAAAAAAGTAGGGATTCGATTTTAGGTGGGGAGGTAGACTTTATTGCCCAAATAATGAAATAAATTCAAATATAAGACCCATATTATTATTAATTAATCAATATAATATAATTATTATAAAAATACGTAAAATGTTTTAGCATTTTCAGCAATTTAAATATGCATTTCGGTGCTACTAAAAATTATTAATAATAATATAATTATTAAGGAAAACTCTTAGCCACATCAGCTAAATCCAATGGTGTTACGAAAGTTGAAATTCATATAAATGAATATATTTAATTAGTTTTCATTAAACCATTTGTGCGTTATAATAACAGAGTGTTCTCTTGTATTATTTACGAAATAAATCAATAAAATATATTTATTTCTATACCAAAAGTTAGAAAAAAGTAATTTCCTAAAAAATAAATATAATAAGCAACGTGTGGAAAGGATGAGGGAAAAATAACAGAGCATTCCCTATCAAAATCAGCTTTCTGAAAATCTTATTTAATTAAAAGTTAACAAAATCAAAATTTCAAAAATGTATAAAATTGAAACCACAACCGCAATTTTCCAGACAGATCTGTACTTTTTATAAAACTGTGTAAAAGACACAACCATTGCCATTTTTTTTAAGAATATCTGTTATTACTTTTATTCCCATAACTATTCCCTTATGCAAACCTTAAAAATTTTCAGTTCTTGCAGCTGTCCAAAAAGAAATCTCACAATCTTTACGCTCAAGATTTGTATTTTATGGTTTTGTGTTTTATTAATTGCTGCAAATTTACTGCAAATTTAGCGCGGCCCTTTTCAAATCAATCAAAATGCACATGTCAAACACAAATCCCAAAATAAATCAAAACAATAAAATTAACAAAAAGAAATCTCTAAGAAAAACACATCAAAAGCGCGCAGTCATAAATATTTTGAAAGACGCAACCATAAAAATGCAGTGTGAAATTAATAAAAAAAAATCCAAAATAATAATAATAAAGAACAGAAACGAGTCGAATTGCAGTGCGAATTTCACACAGTAAAAAAATATTGAAAACAACCCAAAATGCAGTGTAGTTCGGGGCTTAGGGTTGGGGTTGGGTTTTTTAGTTGATTTGTTTGGAGTGGGTAAAGCCAATAAATGCCCATCAATGAGCAGCCGCGATCCCACTTTGAATGCAGTTTTGAAAACAGTTTAAATTTGATTTGGGTGCGCAGTTTTTGGGTTCCTCCCGAAGGGTTGGCAACCCTTCCAAGCGGACCGCGACTGGCCGCTGAAGCGTCACGTCCGAGCGCTAAATAAATCATTTCTCTTCGATTAATTCGCTTGCTGACATGTGGAGAATGCACACTCACATGTGTGTGTGTGTGTGTGTGGCTCTGGGTGCGGGAATGGAGAGGAAAGGGTTACGGATAGGGCTTAGAGGGTGACGGCTAAACGGCCGCTACTCATGTCAGATTTTGGCTTTTGCTCCGCTTTGTAGTGGCATGGAAAATTGTTTTTTATGCACTCGGTCATAAGTTATAAATTAGTCGACTTTTCAAGCACTTTAAAGTCGCAAAGGGGTTAAGGTATCCCACCTCTCTTTCCCTCTACTGGCAAACCATTGACATTTCCACATCATTGATTTCCTTGGGTTTCTTGTTATTTGTATTTTATTTTTTATTTTTTTGAATTGGTGCCTTTTGCATTGTGCGTAACAATTGGCACTTAAGTTGTGCGCATTTTTAAGTGCATTGATTAATTTTTATTTTGATCGTTTTGAAATCAATATTGTTTGCAAATTTCTGTAAATATTCGAGGCTGCTCCCCTGGCAAACAGTTGGTGTGTGTAATTTGTCGTTATTTGCAACGCCCAACGGAGTTGTTGCCACTTTAGAAGGGTATATAATACTTACGGGCATAGCTCATAAGAGTCTTCGTGGAGTTTATGTAGTGGAAATGTGCCAAAAGGATTGTAAGTTTGAGTACCGTGAGAATGGTGATGATGAGAAACATTTTCAGTGAATATCTTACAGGGGATAGTTTAAGAAATATCATAGCACATTTTGTTTTAAAAATGCAAGGTTTTGGCATGATTTTTTACCAATGTTAACTGGCATTGTTAATTTGTGGATTAATTTGGAAGATTTCCCATAATTGATTAAATAGAATGTGTGTAGAATATCATCTTCCGTTTTTCTGAGCACCCCTTAAGTCTCTCCCATTCTTTTCTCTATTTGTATTTAACTTGTATTTAACTTGCCTTTAATTTGAAGGATTTCTTAGTTTTTTAGTACTTCAGAACTAAGTACTTTTAACTACCAAGTAACCAAGCTTACTGGCCTGATATATAAGCAGTAATTTTATCTTTAGTCAGATCGGTCCAATACGTACATAGCAGACATATTCGATAACATTGAATTATTATTTTTATATACAAATTATTCCCTTAGGAAGAAAACATGTCAAATTTTTAAATTCCTAACAAAATCACAGATATACAACGATATTTAAGCAAAGAAAACATGTAGTAGTATAGGTTAGGTAGAACCGGTTGACCACCACATGGTGGTCACACATAGACCGTGTAGGTCCTTAGTGTCGCTGGATACTGAAGGTCATTAGGAGGTTTGTTTACCCTTTAGGATTCGTGTGCGCTTGGCAAACGCCAGCAGCGCATTGGGAGTGTGTCCGGCCGCTTCTTCTAGTGATGCGAGCCAGTGTTTGTTGAAGTAGTATATACAACGACTTAAAAATGTAAATAAACACTAATTAGAATTAATAACCCTAGATTTAAGTACCTACTAAAATGTTGTTCAGCTAAAGCCCCTGGCAGCCATTGCTGATGCACATTATCATATAGTTTTAAGTATATGATTAGTTTTTAAATAAATATTTCAATTGGTCATATGTAGTGCGATGTATAAGATCTTTTTTACCCCTTTGTATACTGTTGAAAAACTGATATTCATATAAACCTTATTCTCAAAAATTAATTGTACTATAACCCCTTTTTGATCGTGTATAAACATTGAACAACTTAATCGGGGCAGATACACGTACACCCTGCCACCCAAGTAAGACACACTGTGGCATTATTATCAATTACGTCACGAGCGTGGCTCACTTTTAACCCTAGAGATAATTTAATCAGCGCTACTTCAAGTAGGTACTGCTGGCCACGACAATAAGAAAGGGAGCAGGAGCTGGGAATGGGAATGGGAACGAGGATGAAAATGAGAATGAGGATGTGCACTGGCAGGCAGCTCATGTGTGAGATTTACGCGTTCGCCTTTCACTCGGGCCAACTGAAATCAAAGCGTAACAAATTGCGGGCACACTCGACGGGCAGGCAGGCAGGCAGACCAGAGCTAGGGGCAGGGGCAGGGATAGCGGCAGTGGCAGGGGCAGGGGCAGACAACTTTCACTGCACGGATTAGCAGGCACGTGACTTTTTTCCAATGCGAAACTGTCGACTCCGAAGGAACCTTTGTTTGCCCATTCGAGTATTGAAAGCCGATTATATGTACGAGTATTTACACTTCATTATTATGATGGAGTGCGCCTTCAGGACAATGGTCAACTGTTTAGCTCTTCAGCTGGTCAGCTGGTCAGCCATCCCATCCGCTCGAACGGGCTACTTAATTATGTCACTTTGGGGGAATTTATTAATTTTGCTCTATGCCTGTGCCGTGCAAATCGATTTGTTGCTATCTATATCTATTAGTATTGGCACTGGCCCGTCCCATTGACATTTGAGGGGTGTGGCCAATTTGCATGCTGCTGACACGCGTCACTCGCTCTTGGAGATCAAAGAGCTGCGCCAGCGTGCAGCGGGAGAGGGGGAGTTATGCAAATAAAAGTCAGCTTGTCAATAAATGTGCTTGGACATAGGTCAATGAGTGCTACTTAATCAATGTCATCAGCGAGCAGCCTGGGAAGATTTCGAGAAATGCCACTTTGCATGGCTGTCATAAGAGGAATGCGAAATTGAAGCGAATCTGAATATATATATTTATAAGCAGCTGACTTAACATATTTATGGTCAAATTTAGGAATTCAGATCAGGAATGCTGTCAGTAGACTCCCAACTGCTATATACTCTGCTCCTGCCTTTTTGGTACCAACTTCTAAGCAGTCAAAATGTACTTATTTGATTTGTTAAGATCCTAACTTCATATCCAGACCTGTTACTATTAGTTGTAATTATAAAATTTGTTTATTGTCCTAAAGATCGCGAATAAAATAATCTTTAAAAAAAAAAAAGGGGGTAAAATTGGGGGGGTGGTTTTTTTTTTCTTTTTTGGGGGAATTTTTTTTTTTTTTTTTTTTGTTGGGGGGGGTTTTTTTTTTAATTTGGGAATTAAATAGAAAAATATATATATATATATATCTTTTTCAAAACGAAACCAATTTCTATGAGGAAAACATTTGTGTTCATGGTTTGACTAGATTGATTTGCCATTTTAATTTTATTAATTTCCCTAAATTTATTCTCATTTTTCGTTGAAAGTTAATGCCAAAATTGTCAAAATCTTTTAACTTCATGGTAGTTAATGTTAGAGTAGACTTCACACTTCGATAACTCTATCAAAAGCGAACCTTTTATCATCCGGAATGTCTTTCTGGCCATGATTAGACCTCTAGATTGATTTGGAATTTTGATTTTCATTTATTACTTTATTTGTAAAATTGTTTCTTAGAATTAATTCTAAATTGCAATGTTGTTATTTATAGCCAGAGCAACGAAGGCCTTCAGGCTGAATTTTGACTTTATTTATTTGTGTAAATACACATGATTATTTATTTTATTTAAATTTTATTTTTAGGAAAATAAAATTTGTATATTTTCATTTAACCACAAAAAAAGGAATTCAAACTTATTGACTTTTATTAGTTTCTGCAAAGTTTACTACATTTTTGACATATGGGAAACATGTTTGTATGGGAATGTGTTTGGAAAATATATGTATACAGCAGATTCTTGATACTTGTACAGCAGAAGCAAACATACTCGCCAATCCGAGTTGCTCGATAAAAGCTAGTAGACTCTCTATCCTTTGATGAACAGAGTATCAAAAGCAGCGAATAAATCTTGTTAGTAAGCTGAAAAGTATACTACGAGTATGTAATTTTTTATCGCCAGGTAAGAAGTAAGTTGAAATAACTCTTTAGGATAACCCTAATGCATTTCATTGAACTTTGTGCTCCCAGGCCCCAGCTGGGCCGGCACCGTTGGTGTCTAATGATTAGCCAACTACCAAAATAGGTGGCATTGATATAATGGCTTGCCCACCAGCTAATAGTCAGCCACACAACGAACTGGGCCTAAACTCAGCTCAGCTCAACTCAACTCAACTCTTTGTCAGGCATTTTCAATTTCGTTAATGACCCAAAAGTGCCGTAGAGCAATTTATACACGGTCAGCGCTGGGCAGGGCGGGGCGGGGCAGGGCTCAGCTCACTGACACAAGACAAATAATAGCGCAGCAGGACATTGACAACAACACCCGAGAAACGAGCTGGCTGGAAAATGGGAAAAACGACTGAGAGAGAGAGAGAGAGAGGGACTCCGACTCTGGCAACATGGCAACTGGTCAGTAATTGACTGCCGTTGCCGTTGCTGTTGCAGTTGCAGTTGATGGTCGCTGGCCAAACGCCGATAATGAAGCGCAATTGTTGAACGTGGCAACAAATTTTTGGGAGCAACAAACAAAGTGCAACTGCAACAAGCGCTACGTTGTTCAGTCTGGGCAATTAATCATATTCGTGGGCAACGTGCAGCAGTTGCCGTCTCGGAATGACTTCTTTTATGGGCACTCATAAAGCATCGACGATATACCCTAGGCTATTTTCAACTAATTTAAGGTGTTGCCCCAGTGCAAGACGTAAATAAATCATTAATTTTCTTGGAGACTTTTTAGGAATGCACTTTTTTTTTTTTTTTTGTGGAATTGGTACGCATATCGTAGGGTTTTCATTGGGACCGCCTGCGGTTTTGTGGGTGTTGACACACGTTTAAGCGCAGGGAAATTTCCTGGGCAACGGCAATGAATCACAAGATTAATGAACCCAAGGCTTGAGCACTAAATGTCAATCCCGCAATCTGAAGAAGCCTGCGTCTGGGCACTTCAAACAATTAACTGGACCCCAACTGCCCCAACTAAACAGCTCCAGCTCCAACTCCAACAGTTAACCCAAGAAAACCTACAGTGCTCCATTGACTTTACCCGCCTTTGATATTTGATTTGCCTTTTCCGAGTTGCTCGTATGTAGTTCTTTCAAGTATCACCATCTACGACATGTCCATGTTGGAGCTTCGTTTGTGGTCATATTGCGTTTCACTTTTGCTCCACTTTCAGTTTTTGCCTCCATTTACGTTTGGGGGCGTTGTTTGCCGAAGTCAGTAAACTGGGTCACTGCTGTTGTCCCATGCCCGGGGGCGTACCGGGTTAGTGTACTTTTCTTGGCAAAAAAAAATCAATAGGTTAGCTCGTAATTAGCTTTCGGCTTAAAGTGCATGCGAACTTCAGTTTTTACTTAGTCGGAGGTAATTCTGACTCATTTCGGCGGAACAGGAAGCCCATTATCATAAGCCATTGTTTTGGTTCACTGACATGCAATGAACAATAATATTTATATACACTCAAGTCTAGTAAGTTTATAACCAGAATTTGCTCTTTCAAATTACGCATATCGCTTTTTTTCTTGTTATTTATGTAGTGATTTTGATGAGCAACTTGGGATCTTACCCAACCATATATATAGAGTTAAATAAGCCAGGATCTACAGAGTCTACTAAAGACTAACTTAACATAAATGTGGGAGAGAAAAAGAAATAGTATGTACATTATTAGAGAAGTCTCCTACAGGGTAGGTCCCTTGGGTAGATGCGCTTCAGTCTCCTGTTGTGGGGTTTTCTATTCAGTCTGCTGTCTAAGGAGTTAGGATGATTCGCTGGCCTTTCATTAAGCGGTAGATATAAAACAAATTGCTGCGATTTTGATCAAATTTGGTTATTTTTCATAAAGCCTAATAAAATATAGAAATTGTACAAAACTCAACGGCAAAAATACCTAAAACGCACTTTAAAGATTGTTTGTTTTCTATAACTAAAACGCACTTTAAAGATTGTCTGTTTTCTATAAACGTTTCCGAAAACAAAATCGGTTTGAAAGACCCAAACCTAAAGCGTTTGGAATTGTTGCCTAATTCCTGGCTCTAACTTTCACTACTTGTTTAATTTAAAACATATGTTCCTATCAAATTAACTACAAATATTTTATCATAAACAGTTAACCTCACACTTACGCGCATACCAAGCATAATTGCAGGCGCTAAAAATTCAATCCTGAACTCAGACAGGACACGCGACAAAACGTGGCTGTGTACACAGCAACATTTGCATACCCTACAATTTCCGAGTCGCTTATCGTTGCCAAAAATCAAGCCACACGCAAAAAACAAAACAAAAAACAAAAGGTAAGCTAAAAACTGAGCTCTTAACCCTAACTGGCAAATGGGAAATGCCCGGCAAGGGATACGGGGATGGGGACGGGGACGG
Source organism: Hirtodrosophila histrioides (assembly GCA_037075165.1). Taxonomy (NCBI): domain Eukaryota; kingdom Metazoa; phylum Arthropoda; class Insecta; order Diptera; family Drosophilidae; genus Hirtodrosophila; species Hirtodrosophila histrioides. Next base: position 1,018,013 of record JBAMCL010000491.1, read on the forward strand.
GGCACGGGTCAACTGAGGACCCTAATTTCCAGGACGCTTATTGTCCTGTCACGACAATTAAATTTGTTCACTGCGCTTTTGCGCGATTTAAATTAAGATAATGCGGCAAATTAGCGGCCCGAAATGTTTGCATAATTATTGTACAACATTTTTTGACTGTCCAGGTTATATCAGCGAGCGTCGATCATTTGTCACAGATGTTACTTTGGGGTTCAAGTGTGCTCTAGGGGGTGCGTGACCCCGATCCGATGACTTGAGCATTTGCCAGTTGGCTCAGTTTTTTGCTGCTGCGGTACCCCTTAAGCAGCGTAACCTTTTAATTTAACCCTTGCCGCAACTTGTGGCATGACACCACACAAATATGCTGCGCCAAAAATTGTTTTCCATTCAAGGTGACATATTGGTTTTGACGATAAGCATCGCTAAATGCTGCTCACTTCCTGCATGGGGGCGATAGGGTTGTCCTGCCGGGCCAAAAGGGTTAACACCCCGACCCCGGCCAGACAATGCAAGTTAACAAACAAAGGTGAGATTGGCTTAAAGCAAAGAATTGTTTATTGTGGTTAAAGGAAACCCTTAGTAAATATAAGCCATGAAAAAGTATTATATCTAAGACGACTGATCTTGTTTTTAGTTAGTTCGCTGGAACCTCTAGACAAACTCTTCCTTTTGAAAAAGGAAAACAACTGAACTAAACCAACTGCTTAGGATTACAATCAATTAGTTTCTTGATCTTTCCTTTATTTGTTAAAAACAAAGCAGTCTTTTAAATAATTAAAAATTTCGAATGTTTTTTTCAGCCTGTCCCTAGTTCTTAGCATGACTTAATAATAGTTTTCCAACAGCTAAGTCACCTTTTTATGGACTATGGCGTTGCCCGATACCAAAGTAGATATGGATAATAGTGAATATAATAATAATGATGGAACGGAATATACAGCTCTCCCAATGTCTGGCGTATTCATGAATTACCAAGGGTAGGTTATTGAAATTTGTGGGACTATTCGTATTCTTATGTAAATGTTATGATTTTCAAGCGATGAAAGTGCCAACTTTAATGCCAACGAATGTGAGTAATCAATTTATAAATGGATTTGGATATCTTGCTGCTGAACTCATCAATCCTGACAGAGCCTTTTCTTCTAGACCACAGCCCAGAGGCCAGTTATCAACAGAATCACATGGGCAGTACCGAGGGCAACTATGGATACTATTCTCCATCTCAAGCCTTAGCGGGAAATGGTTGTTCTTCTTGCTGTAGTTGTAGTAATTCAATGAGCAACGGCAACAACTGTCCGACTACTAGTAGAGAGCCAGTCGCAATGTCCTCGGCGCATACTCAAAGCTATGCCGTCGGATCCTGCTGCTGCAATCCAAGAAAGCCGGAGTACGGGTATACGGATCAAGCCAGTATCCAGAACTACTATAACATGAGTCGAAATACGGGTGGCATGGGCGGCTATGCTTCTGGAATGAGTCTGAATAATTCTCAAACTGAATATGCTGAGAGTAACCATGGCTTAAGCATGCATAGCCTGGCGCAAAACATAAGCCAAACTGCCCAGCCATCCTATCAACATGCTCAAACGTTGCCATATAGTATGGCATTAAATCAACATTTAAATCATAACACTGCCAACTTCTGGTCTGGCCAGAATACTGATGGTTATGAGAACGACTCGCTCCAAGGCCAAACTGTTTATAGCGCCGACTTTCGGCCCTTTGGACCTGGCAACAACTTCAATCACTTTCCGAATGGGACTCTCATGGATACACACATGCCTGGTGGCATGAGTGACTCATCTCCTGGCTACACTACCGAGTCGGTAGTGCCGCTAGGCGGTAACTACCAACTCGGCAGTGTGCCTCACGATATGAGTGCCACTCAAGCCACCACCAGCATGTATGCCATGGGTGGCGTTGGCGGCATGCAGGCCCAATGTTATCATCCAATGGGCCAAACGAACTAGGACCTGCAACTGAATATTTATATTCTCTTTCGATTCGCAACGTAAGAATGTAAATCTAATTTAGACACATGAAATTAAGAAAGGAAACGACCTAAAAATATATATACTCACAAGAAATATCATTTAAATTCAATTGCTATAAAATGGCTCATTATAGTTTCAAGTTTCTTAAAAACTTATAATTTTAGAAATTCATCGAAGCAGCTTAGATGACTAATTAATATGAACTCAACCCCAAAGACAAAGTTTTTGTTCAATAATAATACAAATAATAATAAGCTTGGAATTAATTTTGATGTTCGCAATCGAAATAAAAATATTTGGAAAATATTGATATTTGGTAAAGTAAATTACAATATTCTACAGATTATTAGAAAACTATTAATTTCCATTACGAATAAAATTGTATTCACTAAATAATCTAGATGCCAAACACAATTCAAAATCAGAAAAAAATTATTCACTGAAATTAAGTTTTCAAAACTTTTCAAATAAATAAATATTATAAGAAACTTTTTTTGGTAAGGAAAATTCTGCAGATTATTAGAAAAATTTTAATTTTCATTTGAAAATAATTTAATTTTCAAAATAATCTAGATTTTAAGCAAAATTCAAGATCAGAAAATAATTATTCACTGAAATTATTTTTTCAATAACCTGAAGAAAAAATAAATAGTAAAAAGAGAAACTTTTGTTGATATTAAATATTTTGTATAAAATTGTATTTATTTTTGCTTGTCATATAAAAATGTTTAAATTGCTTACAAATGTGTTTAAATTTGTTACATTTGATTAATGTTGTTTTTGCTGCGTACAGAAAATGCCCAGGAAAAACAAATAATATCGTTTTAATTTTGCTAAAATCAATAATCGTAAAATATGCATAGATATTTTTCTTGTAATTGTATCAAAATTGCTTAAATTGTATATTTTTTTCTGGTTTTCTTGGGGGTATTATTTTGTTTTAGTGTTGGGTTGCTTTCGGTTCGGCGGATTTGCTTTATATTTGTATTTTGTATTTTGTATTTTATTTCTGTTTATTGACACTCATTTTATATTATTTTGTATATATATAAAAGTTGTCTGCTTAAATACTATTTTGTACAATGAAGTTGTTGTCTTTGTTGTATTTTATTTGTTACATTTGTTGGTTCTGTCAGAATTGAATTTTCTTTAGCTATTCAGTATGTATTTTTTGTAGATTACATTTATATTTAACGCTAGTAGAAATGCTAAAATTTGACATATAGTTGTATATAGTAATTCTTATGTGGCATATGTACTTGTAAGTATATGATGATAGTGTTGTTTGACTGTTTAGTTTTAGACACTGATGCTAATTAGGTATTTTTCTCAAAATTAATTAGTATAATGAATATAGGTCTTGCAGCTGCGCCTATTTGAACCAACTTTACAACCCGAAACCTTTTACATTTTTTCAACTTAGGCCTACAAAATGTTCTTAGCTCTGCTTTATGCTCTCTAGCTTTTCTTATCTTCGGCTAAAAAATATTACAAAAATTTGACACCAAAAAGTACCAACAATATATCACTTTCAGCAAATCGATGACAAATTTTGAATTTTCTCAAATATCGTGTGGACATACAAATATAAAATACATTTTGTTAGCACTCTCAACTTTACAAACTTCCCTCCAATCCATATCCGTATCCATATCCCAAAAATCACAATGCGCTTTGATTGAGCTGCCACCAAAAAGAACTGTACAATAGTTTGTTGCAGTGTAGTCTTGCGTCTCCTAATCAAATCTAATCTCGTTTTGTGCTCGCATCAGTCACATCTCCAGCTGCAGCTCCATCTTCAGCTCCATTTCCATCTGCATCTGCATCGCTGGCGCCGCTGCTGATCTCGAAGGAGATCTGGATGACCGTCGGCCTGCGCTGTGTGGGATTGTAGCTGTAGAGGCGCAAGGCGTAGCAGAAGATTTGGGCCAGCAGCTCCCAGCAGCCAAACTCTGACATGGACATGGCGCCCTGTTCGCGCCCCAGGGGCACAGTAATGTTGGCCCGAAATTGTGAGCTGCCGCCGCGTTGCTGTTGCTGTCTTTGCTGCTGCTGGGCTGGCCGGGACTCGGCCTGGGCAGGATTCGTGGAACTGGAGCCGACGCTGCCTGCTGCTTGTTGCGCGCTCTGCTGGCTGCTTCTGGCCAACAGTTGCGCCTGATCGGGTATAAAGTAAGCGATTGCCATTGTATTGTTTTTTTTCGGTTTGTGGATTAAATGTCACTTATTGCACTTGGCTGAAGTTTTTAATAGTTTTTCACTTATGTGATGGTTTTTCAAAAATAACTTGTTAAAATGTTTCTCATTTGGCGCCAAAACGAAACTTTACGAACTTTACTTGTACGTGAATTGAAAGTACGTCAAAATATTTGCCGTAAACTAGCTGCTTTTCCGTATGTTGCTGCCTTATCAAGGGTTCTGCGTGGACTGACTGTAAATATCCTTGCCGCAGTCACTTTTATAAAATAGCTGCGCTGCCAGCGACAACGACAGTGACGAAGTCGCTCGTGCTTCCTAGGAAGCAACACGGCGCGCCGCTCGCTCGGCCAAATGTCACCCCCCCGGAGCACACACACGTACACACGCACACACACACTGGGAGTGGTGGTGGACGGAGTGTGTGTGCTTTGTTTATGCCAACAACCAACCAATTGAACCACCAACCACAGCCACTCACACCGCAAAACGGAGACGGTGACGGGCGCAGTTCCATCGCCACCCCAAAAGTCACAGTCACGGCTGGGCTTTGCCTTTGTTACCTTCCGCAAGAGAGCGAGCCGGAGAGCGCGCGAAAGAGAGAGAGCGCAACGCGAGAGACAGAGCGCGATACGTGTCGCTCGCTTACGTTAAACGTAAAGTAACGTAAGCCGCTCAAAGGGAGGGTGGTTAACGCGATTTTCGAATGAGGGGTCTTTGAATTTGTGCTCTATGGGTTTGCCAGAGCTTGGGTAAGGCTAGTGCTCAAATGAGGGGAATCTATTCGAAGTTCGAATGTGTTTCGAATACATTTTTTTGCTTGGGAATCAACAATTGTTTGCTTACCCCTTGAATTCGGATATCTTTTGGTATCATCAGTCCTACATATAGCAAAAAATATCCTTGGAACATTGAAAAGCTATTAGTCTTATCTATCGAAAGAAAGATACAGTATAATAGTACATATATCAATTCTAAGTAGTCCAAGCTGACTCTTGATTTACTTTCTTTGACTATAAGGAAGTAGAAAAGACCCTCAACTTTCTGTTCTTTTCAAGGATCTTCCTGTGTTGCCAGTGTTTTAAAGGTTAGGGAGCACCATTATATCTCCTTCAACTTGACACCCCTTGTAACATTTTTTTCTTAAGTTCGTTATGCTTTTTTTTTTAAACTCGCGCACCCAAACCTTCAACTTGAACAGTATTTGCCCTCCCACTCAACTCAACGGGAATTCAGATTTAACCTTCAAGCAAATTGTTCCGGCTCCAGCAAACATTTGCCATCGCTTTGGCCTTGAGGTCCCCCATGTTACATAGCTGGCTCATCCATTATGATAAACCACTTCCTGTTAGTTTTCAGTTCACACACACTGTAACAAATGGCATTTGAGTTGTAACCATTTTAAAGAGCAAGAATAGATGCTCTAATCGGGAGTACTTCACTGAGAAATACCCAGTGCTTGGGAGTAAAATATCCTAATACTTATAAGTATGAAGTATCTTAAATAACTTCAAAGAAAACCCGTATCTATTATTATATCGCTAGTAAATTTGTATAATATGCTAGATAAGCTTGTCTTTAATGTATATTGTATGCAAATATACCAAGTCCTAGCTATAACTTTAAAACCTCTGTATCATGGTTAGATCGATAGAGCCTCTGATCTGAGAGATGCCTTCTCATGTCTGTTATAAACCCTTTCACCTTTTAATGATAGTACCTTTCCTATGAGTTTCAAAGGGTACAGGGTATGCATAGATTGAAAACGAGCTTTTACCCGCTTGTTACTAGGGGCGTCCCACGTTTCAATGTCACTGCCAAGGCCAAGTGGCTGCCAATCCTGTGGCAAATGGCTCACAGCAAACTCGCTTCCTCCCAAGTTCTGCTAAATTTGTTTCAAGGCCACGCCGGCCGGCAACGAGCTTCATCTCATTTTCTTTTTTTTATGCTTTGTTGGCTTTTGCCTCCGCCTTTGTGCGTGTGGCCTTGGCAGTGAAAATTGTTTAGGGAGCGCTCCCTACTGGGGTGGTGCGTGGGCGGCTCCAAACATTTGACTTTGACACAGTTGACAGCACGTGCTTTTTATGCGCGTACAAAATGCTCTCAAGGTCGTTGAGTATTGATTGAATGTGCAGGGATTTGTGCGTGGTCCGATGTCATAAAGGTTATGATTTCAGCTGGCAAATGCTTTGAATTTAGCTTTAAGCATGAAATTATTGTAATACATTTTGATTTTATGTACATATTTTGTAGGTTTGTAGAGCTATTTAATATCTAGTACAATGTACACAAATCAAAATAATAATTTATATTTATATCAAGTGAAATGTTAAAAGCCCAGAACTCATCATCTACTTCCGTATTTCCTAAATTCAAACTATGAAATATTAACAATTTTAGGTGGGTTCAAAAATCTTCTTATTCGCAATCTTTAAAACCAAAAGCGAAAGTTTGGTCTTAATCATGAGGAATTGCCTATAATCTAATTTACAAAGTTGTTACTTCCAGGTTTATCGGATCAAAATAAGGACATCTAAGTTCTTAACACATTTTTTTATGTATTATCAAAAAAGGATCATCTTTAGTAGCTTTAATCATGTGGAATCACCCAAGGTGCAAGTAACAGCTTCACCATTTTCATATGCCCCAAAAGAGCCCATATTTCCACCGCCACTCAAAGTTTAATCTCAACGACAACTGCGCCCAAAAGTTGAAGCATGCAACGTGCAAGTTGGCACTTGCAACCTGCTGCACGCACGCTTATCAGCAATAAGCAGGCGCCACAGCTGCCAACTGCACTTGAAGCTCATTAAAAATTTGCAGCAGCCAAGTTGGCTGTTGTTTGCCAAACGAAGGGAAAGCGCATTAAACAGCGCCCAGGCTCGGAAAAGCTGCCACACGGCAATGAAATGAAATGAAATGCAAAAGTGCACTTTACACATTTGTGCGTAATGATTTTCCATTAACGTAAATTTGAATTAACAGCGGAGTGAAGAGTAAAAACGTAATTACAAGAATGCCAATGTTAAAACAACACGCGCCGCCCACACTCTGCCCCTCCACTCCACTCCAGTCCACTGTTCAGGCATTTGATAAATGCCATTGGCATTAACTGCCCTGAATACTCAATCCTTGTGCATCCTTTTTTTGGGGGCCTGGGGGCCTGATTGTCACACAAAATGATGCGGCGCTGACATGGACTCCACTCTGGCTCCTGCTCCTGCTGCTGCCAGGGATCCTCTTCCTTTAGCTGCAGCCAGCCTGCTGTTTATGGTAATTATTTATTTTGGACAGCCGTTGCAGCATTTGTGTAGACTTTTCATCATTGCCATAAACATAAAATTTTATGTTAATGATACAGTTGTTGCTTTTGTTATTGCTGTCTGTTTTGCATTGCATTTGTTGCTCTTAATGTATCCTGCAAACTGGGTAAGAGGTTCTATGATAAGGTGAGCAGGGGAAACTTTGCATTGAGTGTTCATTGGCACATCAAATGTGAAGAGGTTTACAGAAAGTCTTTATGAGTTTTATGCAAGATAAATAAAAGTCTGTTTAGCTATTCAATCTTTCTTCTGTTAATGATATTTCAGTTTTTGATAATTCAAAATTGATACACCTATTTCAAGTCCTGCGGCTGATTTCTTACTATTTGATTTACTTTTTTTATATATCTTTAAAATAAGTATATTATATTCTTAAATCAATTGATAAGTCCCTAACTGTATTGTCTGAGCTCTGACTCTGAACTGACTTAATTATGTTTCTTATATTATTTACTGTCTTTTTCAAAGAAATATCTCTTTCCCAAAAGAAAAAGTCACCCTAGAATGTAAGAGTTAAGTTGATGAGGTAAAAAGCCGAAACTTATCATTGACTTGTTCCTGAACAAATTTATTCAGTGTCTAGCACAATTTGATCTATTCAAATGTATCTCTTACTGGACAGAATATACATATATGATAAAAATATATGATTAACTGTAGACTTTACATCGACATCTAACTTTAAGGGAAGACTATAACGCTATAAGCAACAAAAACAAATATCCCTAAAGCTATCCCTAAGTATATCAAAAACAGCTCTACATATAAATAGTTTTAAAATCACATACATTATATTCTTTCACCAAAATAAGATATCTCACCCATAACATTACAGCTTAACAATATCATCTTTCTGGTTGCCAAGCGATTTTAATTTGTATTGAGACAGATGTGAATACTCGTATATGGGTATTCATCTGCTAAATATTGGTTTGTTGCCACATTCATCATTAGCTTTATAGATGAGCAGCCTGCTTTATAATTTCGCAACTGACATTGCACATATCAAGAAATTTCAACTTTACCCCCAGAGCTAGAGTCTGCTCATGTAATATCCCTTACCCCACATATGCTACCATCACTTGAGCCCCTCGGAGAGTCCCAATTGTGCCGCTGTGTATAACTACTTAAGCCTCATCATCCGCGTTTTAATGCCCATCAGCCAATACCAACAGCCAGCAGGCAGCAGGCAGCTTCTAGCAGTCAGTAACATCATCGTCATTGTGCCCAGCTCTCGGGCTCAATAAGGACCACAACTTTCCAACAACTCTCTCACACAAACACACACTTTCCCTGTGCTGTGCAATTATTTCATGCATTGTTCAAGGATTGTTCGACTGCTTTTTGCAAAAATTTTCTTTGTATAACGTGGAAGGCAAAGTGTTGTCAGGGGATTTACGCGCTCACAATGAAGAGGCCAGCAACAGGACGAGAACGAGGACGTGGACGAGTACGAGGACCTGGCCCAGAACCAACGGAAATGGCAACAATGCTGCGCCGGCCTGTCCGCACGGAAAACAATTGACCAGGAGTGGGGGCCCGAGGATTACGCATCAGTTTACAAGATGCGGACAGCACTTAATGATTTCCACTTATGCATTGCAGACATCCCTGACCATTCCCATTCCCATTCCTTTACCCAATTCTCATTCCCGATGTTGGTTAGCCATTTTCCAGAATGCAACCAGGCCCATCAAGTGTCTCTCATTGTGCCATATTGTGGACTGCATCCTTTGGCTAATCTATATGTAAATTTTGCACAACAGACAAGATACTTTGGGGCCAGATAACAAGTGTAAAACTAACAGGACTGAAAACCCATCGACAGATCGAATCATTTATACCCATGCACAACGCAGTAATAAGTTCAGCTGAAACTGAGAGATAGACAGTGACTTCATATGCTAAAACATATCCTGACACATCTCAAATAAGGATACACTTAGCAACAGTCAGAGCCTTCGCTTGCACATGACGTCATGCAAAGTGTTTGACAAATGGCTTTAAAAGGACACACGCTAAGACAAAAAAGCTGACAACATACTAAAAACTTGACAAAGTGTTGGCAAGTGTCAGGCCCAGGTCCAGACCAAGGCACGCACATCCTTGCTGCCGTTTTGCATATGTGTCGACTGCTGTCTAAGTGTGCGTAAAAGATAAATAATCATGTGATATCATCAGCATGACGAGGCGGGGAGCGTTGCAAGGCGTTGGAGCGACTCCAAGCGCGCCAAAAATTAATTTCATACATTTTAAAATTTCAATTTATTTTGCTGCGCACGAATGCGCGACGTCTTCAAGCAGACAACACACCCACAACCTCACGGACAGGACAACAAACACCCCGGCAACCCAAACACCCAAACCCAAGGCCAGCTGCCTCATGTGTGTGTGTGTGTGTCCTGACTTGGCTTTTGTTTTTCTTCCGCCTGGCCGTGTGTCGTTTTCCTTGTGCTCGTCCTTTTTTCACACTTGTCACTTGCATTTTTGACATTTCTGTTAGTTAAAGGGCGAGTGGCAAGTGAAAGCGTGGGAGAAGGGGAGTGCAAAATGGTTAAGGATATGAGATACGGGATACGGGTGCTGGGATCTGGCTGGTAGCGCTGTCACTCGTTAATTAATTATGTGTATGCAGTTGGAATGACAGTCTGGCTAAGTGCACTGAGCTTCTGATGAAGGGCCAGCCACCAACTGTGGCTTTAACATATAGATATCTGACATCCATTTGGAATGCATCGAGAGTAATTAACCAGAGGGCAACATGATATAGCTTGTACATGATATAGGTAATGAATGGGAACATATGTATTCACTGTTCTGACTTACCATTTCTCCACTATACAGTATTTTAGAGAGGTTCTCCGATTTGTACACTAGTCTTAAAAAAAATTTTCACTTTCACTTGTATTTCACTTTTCCAGTATAAAACTTTTCCCAGAGATCTTCAACTAAAAAATTGAACAAAGAGTTGAGTTGAGAAAACCAAATATAAATTCACAATATTACCAGAGTCCTTTACTATTTCAGCCACTCGACGAAGTACTCTGGGAAAAAACTTTTTATAGCTTTTTGATTAGTTTTTGCCGCTTTAAACCCGCTGGGAGTCCCAAGTGGAGTCAATTTAAATTAAAAGAAACACGCGCTGTTGCATATTGAAATGTCCTGAGCTGGACGATGCCGGAGCTGAAAGAGGCAGGGAACAAAAGTTAAATTGCAGGTATTTAAGTATTTTATATAAAATTCATCATCATCAGGCGTCCGCTGGAGTTAATGAAGAAGTGCCCCTGAAAACCTTAACCCCCTCTGGCCTCTGGGCCCCTGGGCAGCCGGCAAACACTTTCCTGTGCATTATTTAGCACGTCAAAAAGTTCATAACTTCGCTGCGCTCGTGAATTGTAATTTTTCTTTCGCCATCGCGCACACTTTCATTACTTCATCACTCCAGGACGAGGATGAGGATGAGAACAAGGAGTATAATGCAACGCTACTGTGCGCTATTTATTATGCTATGAAATTTGAGTCTGAGTTTTGTTTATGTATAAAGACGACGGGACGTTGCGACGGATGCGCGGGAGAGTTTTTCATTTACTCCTTTTTATGATTTTCAAGTTAATGTTCATTTATGGTGGTTACACGTCGACTTTTCGAGTTTGTTTAATTAGACGGTGTGGATTTTATTTCAAAAGCAGTTCGAGTCTGGGGATTAAGAAGGTGCGACTGAAAGGCGAAGTTGTTTATGTTTAATTGTCGAGCTGGTATATAAATTTGTTAAGCTTCAAGGAGGCAAATAACAAGATGCAAGCAACGTTGGTAAATCCCACAAAAAGTGGGATTGGTAAGTAGCCGATTAGGTTGGGTTTCAGTTAACACAGTTGTGGGATAGTTGAAGTTAAGAAAAGTATAAAATAAACGCACAGGTAGTAAGGAAGTAGAAAGGAAGTCCCTATTACCAATTATATTAATAGATATGTATAAATTTATATTCCGATAATCTCCTAGCACCTACAGACTTCGTAAGCCATCACAACAATACTCTGGGATTCGAACCTGAACCTGAAAACTCTACCTCATATGAAAGCTATACAAATAAAAGCATCCCCTACTTAACAGAACTTCTAGGCTCAGCTTTGGCTTGTGAGTATCTTAACTCTTTCAAACATCTAACGTATATCGTTTTAAGCAAAACTCAATCCAGAGCCAAGTGGAGTTAAGGTAAACTCTTAAGACCAGCCACAAAATAAAAGCAACCCAAAATAGCAAACTTATAAAATTTTACAACACGAAGCATTTCCGTCAAGTCTTAAAGGTTTTACAGCTAAGCTACTGGGGATTGGCATTCATAGAGTATATATATGTAGATATATCCCAACTATTTGCCCTGCAGTGCACCTGACTAAGACGGGGATTGGGTTTGAGACCGAAGCTTCGTTCTGGCATTGGCAGTTCTCGTGGCTTATGCCATTTAATATGCATTTTGTGTTATATTTAATATGCAGCCAGAAAAGCCAACTGGAAGAAGTGAAGCAACAAGAAGCCAAGTCAAATTGCAGCTGTTTGCCAGTCGACTTAATGTGCCGCTGTTGCTTTTGGGAATACCCAAAGACGATGAAGCCAAGGACGACAGGGAGAGGAACGGGGGAACGTGTAGGATGCACTGATGGCGTCTGGCAATAAGGAGGCGTCGTCTTGCCAATCATCTGCCTTGGCACCATGCGGTAGGAATTTCACTTTGGGGCATTGTTACGTGGGAATTTCGTTATGATACGACTTGGAGTAATACCTGGGCTCATTAGGGCGCCCAGTTTGGCACGTCAAATTGCTTGAAAATTGCTCGGAAATTGGCATAGCATCGGTACAGTTAAGTACAGTAAGCATACGGGACGATGTCCTCTTTAATGAAGCACATTATGCGAGGCAATCGAAATGGGCCACCGACCGTACAAAAGGGCTGTCGTAATAACCCTTCTTTAAGATCCCCGAACGCCCTTAATCAGCGCAGCGGGCAGCGGCAACTACCCCAAGAATAAATCTATTGTCCTAGGTCATTCAACCTCAGCTCAAACCTCAACCTCAACCTCAAAACGCATGCGAAATGCCATTTGCGCTTTTATATTCGCCAAGCTGCCGCATAAAATAAGCAGAAGGAAACCCACAGCATAAAACAAGTAAGGTTGCTCTAGTCGGGACTGCTCAGCTTGTAGATACCCTGTACACCAAATCCCTGATACATTTGTCTCCTCACAAAACAGCATAGTTTCTTGAAAACCTGCTGAATTTATTATAATCCGATTGCTATGAAATTTTAAGACGACCTGGATATACTATTAGGATATACTATAAGCCATAAATCTTCATTCTAGAATTTGTGCCTAAGAGAAAAAATACATATTTCCTTAGAATAAATACTATACTTTATAGGCACGATAGATCAAATTCTTCCGATTTATGTGAAAATCCTCAACTTCATGCTACCTTTCTCAGTAAGTTTTATGGGCACAGGGTATAATAAATGCTTACATATGAAGAGAACAAAGTTCTGCGATAGATGCAAGCATAAAATATATTTTTATGTCACGTTTTTAATGACATTTGTTGCATTTGCACTTCGCATTTTGGTATTATTGTTCGTGGGGGCCCTCCACTTGGCAGTGGGTGCTGAAATTAGAACTGAAAGTGAATGGCATTGTGCCAATAGATGAAAAACTTTTCACAATTCAACGCGCTCAATAAACGCCGAGTGTAGGCATTAATGCGAATGTGTGAAATGAAAAACAATGATGAGAGTGAAAATAATATATCAAAAATATGTTATTTAAATATAGCCGAGGGACTCTCGCTACAGACAGCGCTATATAAATTCCCCTGTTCATTTAGGTTTTGCAAACTAAGCTAAATCAATATTAATAAATAAAATATTATTAAAATAAGCAATATTTAAGATCAAATAGATATTCTATAATATCTACAAACAGTACATATAAATGATCAAAAATGAATTAATACTAATTAATATAATAATAATAGAATGTGTGTTTAGCGACGTATAATTTGTAAATAAAATATTTAACAGGCTTGACATCAACAATTCAGGGTGAATATAGAAAGGATTTTCATATCTACCTTTCTATATTCACTCTGAATAATAATATTATAAGAGCTAAAGATATATCTAGGCATTAATGTGCATTTTTGAAATGAAAACCCACGAAAAGAATGGAACAAATATCAAATCTTACATATCTTATTAAAACAATACAAATTATGAACCGCGAAAGATCTTTTATATACATGTTCTAAAACAAAAGATGACTGCAAAAACGATGTATTACTTTGCCAAAAATTCGTTATTTCTCTCTAAGGTAATATATTCCTTATTGACCGTACGAAATTTTGGTAAGAACTCCTCATGCAGCTCGCTATTGTTATCAATGAAAACAGTGAGCAATTAGTCACCTCTTTTTTGAATAGATCTCGTAAATATAATACTTTGTATATTTAAGATAAGACACATTAAGTCTTATATACGTTTGTATCTGCTTTGATCAAGATTCCTACATAGCTGTAATTCCGAAAATGTTCTCTCGACTTAAAAGTGCCACAGGCGAAAGCAAAGTCAAGCAACAGGCTGTCAGTTTGACAGCCACTCCCGGCAGCTGATGGTGAAATGCCACTGACAGCTGTCATTTGCAACGGAGACGACGAAAAGGCAAAAGCAAATTCAAAAAAGAACAAAAACTGCAGAAAAAGCTGAAAACTTCACAGAATAGAGGTGCAATGGAAAAGCTGAGTAAGTTGTTAATAGGCTTTTAGACTTGCAACCTGGCTGACAGAGTTTAAGCTGAAAGGGTTGAATAAAAAAAGGAAAATGCCCTTTAAAGCATCGCTTTCGACATTAGAAACCCGATTCCATTCATGAATAATTTACTGAACAAATTGCACTAACTACATGAGTGTGCAAATCATCGTTGTCATCGGCGTGATTATCACAGTTATTATGCAGCTGCAAATTGACGAAATGCCTGGCCATGGTTGACAAGTTGTCAATGGTTGAGCTCCAATGTTAATTAGCAGCGATTGAAAAATCAAATTGCCTCGGTCTGCTCTGCTCTGCCCTGACGCGTCAAATGTCCTGCCTGACTGAGTGTCTGGCTTTGGTGTGTCCGTCTTGGCGACGCCTACGAAATTGCGTTACGCCTCAGCGGCTTTCTTATGGCCTGTGTCCTGCGCGCTGTGTCCTGTGGCCACTTGAGTTGTGCTTTCTGCTCTATTGACTGCCGCTTGCGGCACGCACCATTGCATTTAAGTTGCGACCACAAACTCGCACAGAACGCCCTTACTCTTGACTCCAATTCCAGGACCCTGGTCTCCTGCGATTTCTGACAGCGCCAGCAAACAAATAAACTGTCTTCGCATGTCTCGGTAACGTAATTAGGTTTGAAAATTTGCCGATTGTTGTATTTTGCAGGCAAGTGCAATTATATGCATCAATTGTCAGTTGGCTGCTCCTCGTTAACTTATTTGATTATGGGCTAATTTCACTGCCTAGCCAATATAACGAGATCCACTCAGCTGTAATTCAAGTGGAGTACACTGGCCAGCAGCATTGTTGTTTATCCTTGGAAGGAAGATTCATGTTGAATATATTTATGTGAAAATGGTCATCAATTTTGTTGCATAGTGTTATGAATCCCTGGTTAGCTTATCTGTGCATCAGAGCAAATTCAATTTGAAGTATGTCTCATGAAATATGGCTAAATAAGCAAAGTAATTTAACTTTGCTCATTTTTGGTGTAAGCCAGCAAAGAGTTGGCCCAAACAACAGCACAAAAGACGTCTTATCGACTGAGCACAGCACAGAACCCAGAGTCATTTGATGAAGTGCATGGCATATTGACAGAAATAGCCCAGCTCACCAAACTATGCAAATAAGCACATGGGCATGGCCATAACCATGGACAAAGGACAACAGACGAGGGACGACGGACGACGGACTACGGACATGGAGCCACATATGCCAAGTCGGAAAAAGAGAGACCCAAATGTGCAAAGTGCTTAAATCTACATAGGAAAATACACTTTTGCATGGCAGTGGCACCCATATCGCCTCCTCCTTCCTGTGGTTGCCCCTCATTTATCTTGGCTTATTAAATTGAAAATATTGCTTAAAATATTTTGCATGCATGGCCAGGCGATGGCTGCGATGGCGGCCACGTCAGCATCATTGTTGGTCCGTTCCGTTGCTTTGGCTGTCCTTTTAAATGCAAATTAGCTTTTTGACTTTTTGATGCGCCCATGCCAGAGTCAGAGTCAGAGCCAATGCCAAAGTCAAATCCAAACGACTGCCAACTTACCCAGACTCTATTTAGATTTATGCGGCTTGATAAATTGTGGCTACACTTAATGTGCGCATACGGTGTGACATGTCCTTTTCATGTCACTCCAGGAGCAGAGCCAAAAAGTTGCACCTCAGCCTCCTCCAGCTACAGCTACAGCAACAGCTCCCTGCAGTCTCCATTTCCATTTCAGTTGACATGTCGAGTGGTTTTGTTGGTTTGGCAGTTGCGTTCCCGTTGACGTTGCTGCCTTTTTTGCACGCTTGACAAAAACAGCGAACACGAGTTTATATTCCTGGCTGTCGGGTTGTGTTTCTGGTTGTGGCAATATCATTTTGGTGAAACTAACTCGTTGCTTTGTGGTCCAGCTTTGTAATTAGTTTCGCCAGCCGAGCTGCCCTGACCGATTGGTCAGCCTTTTCCATCATTATATTTACTGATTTCCACTGGGTATCTACATATCTGAAAAGAAGGTTTAATTAAATAGAAGTTTAGGTATATTATTGACTGTATATACTTACGCTGTGCCTTATCCAAATGTTTAGCTTGTGGATAAAGATTAATTTTCCTCCCTAACGAACTGTAAGTCCCACATCAAAAATCAATTACATTGACGGCCTGAATCATTTGAATTATAACACTTTCCCATGAAATACTGTTGCTGCAACGCCGCTCCATCAAAATCCAGTTGAAAAGCGAATGGCAGGGACATTTAACATGCATTTTAAAGCGGCCAACTACCAACCCGTCGAGCAGGCCCACGTTCATCCCAAAACAGTCGCTGAGATTTTTCAATATTTTGTAGATTGATGACGTCGCCGTGTGGCCCGTGGGGTGGGCTAGTTGTGGCAGGCATAACCAAAGGCACGTCGCTCTCCCACTTCCACTCCCACTCCACCGCCTCTCCATTGAGTAATACGTCAGTTGAGTTGTCAAAAAAAAAAGCGGCGCCCGCCAGCAGCGAGTAGAAAAACGTGTACACCAGCCGGAGAGAGAGACACGCGCGTCCCGGGTCCCGGCTACGGCCACGGGTTTCCGCACAAGTTGCTGTCGATCAGAGGCGGGTACCAAGTTGTACATTTCAACATGTTTCGTCACGCCTCAAAATTATTTGATACTCTCATTTTGATTTGAAGTTTTTAAGTAGCGCCTAAGTTCCGTCCGCTAAGACGCATTTAAGTGAATTTTGCTTTGTGTTTTATTTTGGGTTTGTTTTTTATGTCTTAAAACATGGAAAACAACATTGCTGCTTTGGGGTGGTGTTGTGTACACATTTTAAATGCCTGTCAAAACGTGTACATGTCAAGAGGCATAACAAACACAGGCAGTTGCAGTTGCATTATGATATTTGGCAATTTAATGTGCCGAGAGTTGGAAAGTTTTTATATGGGAAACTTAAAAATTAAAAGTAGAAAGTGATAAGATTGTGCCTTTGATTCAGGGAACGTAGCGATTATAATTTTTAAAATAAAAATTAATTTTTAATCTAATTTATATCAACAAATTAAAAAAAAAACAATTGAGAATGCTCTAGTCGAGTATACCCGACTAGGAAACTCCCTGCACCCAGGTCTAAAACTTACAATCATATCTTCGTCCACTTATACATACATACACACATACACAAAGCCGCACACACACAGCCACTGCGTAAGCGAGGCATTTTAAGTGGCGGCTGTGCTTCTTCTTCCACCCTTGCTGCAGCACTGAATCTTCTTTCGTCAATAACTTCCCTGTTTATTATCTGATTGACTTGAAATTATGGAATAAGGAATTATACATGATAAATTCCAAAGCTATAACTTTAAAATTGTTGGTATAAAACGTTTTTATCGAATTGCGGGGAAACGGGGGGAGATATCTGAGATCGGAAACATACTTCATCTGCTTATGGTATAGAGGAACCTACATTCAAAATTTGGTGTCTCTAGCCCTTATAGTTGCTGAGATCGACGCGTTCATACAGACTGACAGACAGACGGACATGGCCAAATCGAAATCTCTTATGATATGTACTTATCAATAATATATATACTTTATAGGATCGGCGATGTCTTCTTCTGCCTGTTACATACTTTTGCGTAAATCCAATACCCCCTCTTTACCCATTTTATGGGTACGGGAAGTAAAAATTATTTGTTATTTTTTATCAAAAAATTAAAAAAGATATTTTTTTTTCGATCGGAAAAACATTATGAAATAATAAGTAAATTTTAATTTTAATTATCATAAAAATCAATTATATAAATCTTGTTTTCAATTTCTTTAATTAAAATCAAAAATGAAAACTTTTTCAATAAAAAAAAAAACAAATTAAAAATGATTTCAATATTAAGATTTTTAAATAAAAATTAAATCACAATTATTTCATAATTTTATTTTTTTCGATCGAAAAATAAGAGTTTAAATTAATATTTATAATAAAAGTTATTAATAAAAGTTTATCCTGCTTCCAGAATGCTACATCCCGAAAGAGTATATGTAACATTTTCCTATTCATCTAGATAATTTCTTTCAGATTCGATTTTTTGAAACTCATTTGTGATCCCTACTAAGATTGTGAGCAATCGGCCTTACTGACTTGATAACTCTTAGAATTCAACTACTATTATTTTGATATGTTGTCAAATTGATTTAGAAATTCATAAATCAACTAAAAGTGAACACCCACACCAATAAGTCAGTCCAAAATTAAATTAGGACCAGCACAAACAACAGCAACCACAACAGAACAGAACAGAACACAACCGAAAAATGTATAAAATGTTAAACATACCAGAAAATTGTATCGGACAGTTGCGGCAGGGGGGGCTGGTTGCCCACAGAGGAGGGTACGAGGGAGTGTCGCCCCAGAAACTAGAAGCATGTTTGCTTTCATAATAATTTCTCGAAAAAGTCATCTCGGCGCAGACTTGGCATGTGCGTGTGTGTGTGTTTTGATGCAATTATAAATTGTTGGATAACAAATTACATGGCTGCGTTAAGGACAGATAAGTTGAACGCCCTCCTCCGCGCACATATGCTGGGCTGCTGGGTCGAGGGCGGAGATATCGTGCCCGACATTGATACAGGTACTAGGCTGATCCGCTGACAGGACAATGCTGCGTCGACATAAGGCTCGAATTCAGGTGGTCCTGGCACAGCTGTACTTCGGCTGAGTTCAATAAAAATATGTCCCATTTTGGACATGTGGCATGCGGGCGGCTTTGCTGGAGGGTTGCCGTTGCATTTGTTGCAACAATTGTCGTTATTTGGCATTAGTTCTAATAATCAAATAATTTTGTGTGCATTTTAATTGCCGCACATTGTGAGCAGCTCCTTTGTTGGCAAGCACTTTGCATGTTTGTCGCGCATCAATTGGACAATTACATATAGAGTTTGGACCCGGGGCATTGTTTGGCCTGCGGGTTTATTGAACTGCCTGCTGCGCTTAAATTCTTAAAGCTTGCACCTCCATTACGCAAATGCCCAACTCCAACTCCAGCTATAGTAGCTCCAATTCCATTTGCACCCATTGGCCCTTTGTTGTTTCAGCCAAATGCGAAAAGGGTTCATAACCGCACTTAGCTTCATTGGCTTCTGGCTTTATCGTGCGGCCCAGACGTAGCATTTTAGGTAGCTCTTTAGCTGTTATTCTCTCTCCTCAGAGCCTTCAACGTTGGCCACTCCAAATTCAATTCAATTCTGGTCCAAATTGCACGCAGGTTGTGCAAACATTAAAATTAATGAATAACAATAAAAGTACTCCAGCTCGAGCTCTTTTGAGCTCCTGTTGACGTGTTGTATCTCTGTTGGCGATGGATGCGAGTCCTGTGAATTGAATTGCGTTTATATATAGAATATCAAACATTTTGTAAAGACTTACCCCTTCCAACCCATTATGGAAAACTATTTTTGGTTTCCAAATTAATATGCCTATAAAATTGCTGTAAAATGACGCAAAAATGTTAATGGCATATAGACAAACAAGGATCGTTATTATGCCTACAAAAGAGCTCATTATATGGCGCTCATAAATTAATTTCATTTTCTCAATGCCACAAAAGCACATTAAAATTGAGCCATGATGCCAATTTGGCATGGTAAAATATGCAGAGCCGAGAAATGCATATGCAAATTAATTATAAATTTATGATTTCATTTGGCAAAGCGATGACGACTCCAAACACGGATATATGTATGCACTGTGACGACAGCAGCGACTTAGGCGCTGTCTGCGAGCACCATTAAACCAGGGCCAGAAGGACATGGTGCGATGTGCGGTGTGGGGTGGCGGCAGCACATGTGTAAGGCCGTAAAATGGCACGGAAGTCAGAGAATTGGAAATTGAAGGCAACATTTATGGCTCTATCAGTGACGGTGGCGACGTCGTCTTGTCTGTAGCTGTCACGCACATAAGTCCCGCTATGCAGCAGCATTAATTGCGCAATTGTTCACAGATAGCAACAGATCGGGGGGCGAGGAGGAGGAGGCATTTTAACTTTTTAGTGGCCCAACAAATGACGTACGATTTGTTCTGCACGAATAAGCCAAATCATTTGTAGACACAGCACTTTGTTTTATGACTTGACAGCAACTCCAGCTACTCTCTCCTGCTCTGGGCACGCTAGTTTCCTGTCGTACGCATTTTTTACCCACCCACCCGGCAAAAACTACTACTCCACTCCTGTGCCCAGGCCCAGGCCCAGGCCCAGCTGTGTCCTGGCGCAATCATTGCGTACCCACCTGATGCCTGATGCCTGCATGCGGGCTAATTTATGGCCTGCTCATATGTTTGTTTGTTTTCCGCTTCTGCCAGACGCCAGTACTTGTCCTAGCTGTGTCCCCAGCTTTGTCCTCTGTCCTGTTGTCAACATATACACATATAATTATTCATTTACTGCTAAGTGTTTCTTGCCTACCTCTCTTCATATTTCATAATTTACGAAATGACATATTTTTGTTGACGCTCGAGTAGTTTTCTGTTTGCTTTCCTAATGTCGATTGCGCGCGCATATACATAAATATAAATATGTGGTATGTTTGTTTATAAAATGTTACACAGGCGAGTTGTGTGATCTTTAAAAAACACAGGATAATTATGTTAATTTACACAATAAGATTCCAATTTAATAAAACAATACCAATTGGCGAAAAGAAATGTAGACGCTTCGCTGTGACTGGCAATTATCGCCGATAAGCAGTGGCGTCGATAGCATCGATCAAGGTTATCGATACTTTTAGTCAGCGATACCAACTCTGTGTTAGTGCAGCCAACGTCTTTATTGTTAGTAATACAACAATTTAAACATTCCCTGTAAAAAAGCAATTTTCAAAGCAGAAACCATTAAAACGGATCATCTCTAGTCCTGTGCATAAATATGTTAAAAACATGTAAATTATAAACCTAGCATCGGCTGAGTATAAAACCCGCTTTACGCATCGTTTGATTTATTGTGTCGTGGTGCGGGCGGTGCTGTGGGGGTAATGGGGGTGGTGCATGTGTGTAATTTGCCAGCCTACACTTGTTATCGGCTGCAACGCATCTCGGCTTGGTGCTCTTTATGTGTTTATTTTAATTTTCAATGTTTTGTCCGTCGACATTTTATTGCTTTCAATTTTTGCGCGTGTTTTACGAGCGCATTAAAATTAAGACAAACCAGCCACGGCGAACCGAAAGAGTATAAACTCAATTAGATGAAAGCGTTGGCTCTGGGCTTTTGCCGGCGTTGTTAAATTCACTTGGCTACACACACACACACACACGCAAGGGGGGAACGCACCCACCAAGAAACTTCAATTTTTTGGAAGCGTGTTAATTTCTTTTTAATTCCTGTGTAGGGCGGACTCACGCAACGGCCTAAACTGCCAGAGAAAGTTATGCATTTGCCCATAAATTAACGTTTAGTTACGCTACATAAAAATCTGTCTGGAACAAGCAATATGTGCGTGGAGTGTGAGTTCTTCAAATGACAATGGCGAATCGTTGTGAACCGAAGACCTTAAAAGATGCCCACATAACCTCACTTTACTAAAGGTATTTATAAAGAAAATACTGTTATGAGCTTGCTTTTAACTCCCTTTACCCATAAAATGGGGAAAAAGAGGGTATTGGATTTGTGCAAAAGTATGTATACAGGCTGAAGGAGACATCTCCGACCCTATAAAGTATATATATTCTTGATCAGTATCAAAAGAGATTTCGATTTGGCCATGTCCGTCTGTCTGTCCGTCCGTCTGTCCGGATGAACGCGTCGATCTCAGCAACTATAAGAGCTAGAGACACCAAATCTGGAATGTAGGTTTCTGTATACCATACGCAGATCAAGTTTGTTTTCGATCTTAGATATCTCCCCCGTTGTCTCGAAATGTGCAATGGACTGAAGAAGACGTTTCCGACCCAACAAAGTTTATATATTCTGAATCAGCATGAATAGCCGAGTCGATATAGCGGTATCCGTATGTCCGTCTGTTTCTATGCGAACTAGTCTCTCAGTTTTAAAGCTATCGTAATGAAACTTGGCACAGACCCTTCTTTTTGCTGCAGGCAGTACATATGTCGGAACCGGCCAGATCGGACCACTATAACATATAGTTGCCACAGGAATGATTGGTCGACAACTATGTTTTTGTATGAAAAACTTTTTTGTTTATAAATATATCGTCACCAAACTTTCCCAAACAGAGTCTCTAGAGAGTTTTTACAATCTGACCAAATTTGGTCAAAATCGAACCACTATATCGGTATATCAATCTTTTTGTTTATACAAATATTTCATCCAAACTAAGTGGGAGTTTTATTATACTTCAAATAGTTTTCTATAATTTAATCAAAATCTGACCACATGGCTCTAATAGAAGCCATCAGACAAGAATTAAGTTTTGTATAAAAATTAATTCCTGCTAGGGTATATAGCTTCGGCACTCCGAAATAGCCGTCCTTTCTTGTTTTGGTATAAGAAAGACAATCTAACACATGTGTACAAAATATATATAGAGGATATAATAAATAATTGCCTCTGGCAATAGTGTCAATAACACTTTAAAAGATAACCTCACTTTTCGAAAGGTAAAGGATAATCTAACTCTTGTGTACAAAAATATACAGAAGATACCATAAAGTATTGCCGTCAAAATTACTGTCAATATAAGTATATATGCAATTTAAAAACTTAGTAGAAACTTTTCCTTAGTTACTTAATTTGAAACGAATGTGCACAAAATTACATATAAGAACATGACTCTGGCTGGCTCATCCTTCACCCCATCTAACATAACCTCACTTTACTTAAGTATAATGTAAAACTTAGTGAGAAACTTTCCTTAGTTACTTAATTGTAAACGAATGTAGACAAATCCATACATATATCAGATAAGAGATCATGGGCAGTATTTATAACACAAGCAGACTCTCATCATTAGCCCCCTTGCAGGCTGTCATTGGCATCATTAGTTTTATTTAATTATCCCTTCGATATTGATTGCTTTGTTAAAACATATTAACCCCCTTCAAGAACTGAGCGTATGTACAAAGAAACATCCACTTATGGAAAGTTCAATTAAAAGAGTATCCCAAAAATGGGATACGGCGTTCCAACTGTGATTCGGCATCGCATCGGTTTACCACAAACCCAATAATTTATTTGATAATGAATAATGATGTTGATTTGACACTCTCCACGGCTGAACTTCAAATGGGAATCGTCACGCTTATAAGCAGCCGACTCCTTACCCCGCTACCCGCTATCCGCTTTCCGGACCCCATTAGAAACCACTGAGCAGGGAGCTCCCCACCATTTGGATGTGGTTGCTGCGTAGGCAGCTCAGCTCGCTACTTGGGTAGATCAATCTAATTCAGCATTTTTGATTTTAATTTAATTAGATTTATGCTCTTTGTTGTAATGGCTATTGAAATTGTACTTGGATCTGGATCATTTAATGGAGCATGAAATTTAAAACGTTTTTGATACAATTTCACAGCACTGCAAAGTGGCCGCTAATGATGATCCTAATTTGATCTTATGAGGTGTGTGTGGCCCATGGCTTGCTAATAGCCGTGTCAAAGGTCAATTCACTATGTCTTGAAGAACAAAATTTAAAAATCTGATACTGCTCCTAACTCCTAATTATATATTACTTTCTGGCTGTCTGTCTGTCTGACTTGCATGCATGCTAATATTTCTGGCATTTTTGGTTATAATATCTACTCCTTGTTGGCATGGTCTTAACTTCTTTGGCATAATTTATAAACTTGTCTGTTTCGTGTCGACATTCATCAACTTTTTGGCTGCATCCAACAACTTCATTAAAATTAGCTCATAAAATTTGCAGCAAGCTATTCGCTCTTTGCCAAAATCTTGTTTAGTTTTCATTTATGGCTCAATGCATACCCAAGCTAACATGCCCCCAGCCCCAGCTCCCTAGAAATGGCAGACGATGTGCAAATGTGCAACCTACACGCATCCGTATCCGTATCCGCATCCTGACAGACGCATTTCAGCATAATTTGCTGTGACAGCTCCCGAGCCATGACAGCATTTCCTGAAGCTCTGCTTCCTTAATTCCACTTTACCAAATGACATTTAATATGCAAAGTTTTTAGTCGGGAATGCGAGTAAGCAGGCGCGTATCTTTTGATGACTTTTGTTGATTTTACGCCCAGCATAAGATCTATGGCCAGGCCAGGCCAAGGTACTTGTATCTGCAACTTGCACTTGTGCATGTCTCTGTCCCGGCTCAAGCCTTGGCTTTGGGTTTCCAAAAACAATGGCCACAACACCCAAGTGGCGGGCATTTCAGAATTCATGTCGAAATGTCGGCGAAATACCCTTTATTACAAAATAGCTTTGCCTGCTTTACGGGGCGCACAAGCATCGTAAACTTTAATGACGCCATTTTCGAGTCGCGCAAAGTTGGCTTTTGAAATATGAATAGACCCAGTTAGCAGAGGACAGGGATAGCACATAGAACTCCGGCTGGTTCTGTCGGCTTCTCTAATGCTCGCCTTGTTAAGGAGATTAGTTCGATGGCGTCGTCGGCTTTTTGGGGGCTCCAATAAAATTGGTTTATGCGCTTGCCAAGTACATACTACAAGTTTTCTGGCCACTTTTCAATCGCTGTAATTGACATTGTTTGCTGTTGTCCAGGGCAACGTGGGGGGATTTCGAAAGGACCCCTCCCTTAAGCTTAGCACGCACACAAATTAAGCTCGTAAAATTTAATATTTTGCGCAAAGTTCTTGGGAGGTGAGTATTAGTAATTTATTAGTGGCTTGGGCTGTGCAGCTTACTGAGGGACTTTACCATCTTGGCCATGTATAATTTGTTAATATATTATGCTCTAAAATTTTACTGCAGTTCAAAGTTTTCTTTTCTATCGACTTCTTGTATAAAAATATGTCTACTTACATAAACTGATAAATTTAAATACAATTCATATTTACTGTTTAGCCAGTGCTACTTCAGCTTCTGTTCCATATATTTTGTTCTTTATATAATCTTGAAACCAAACCTTTGCGTGTCTCCTCCGCTAGTTAGACTTTCCCATAACCATCTCATCGGTTTGGGTTTCTCACCCTTCCTCATAAGTGCCAATCAAAATAAGAATTTTGACAAAAGAGAACTTTCCCAAGGCGAATTGCGTGTGGTGGTGGTCTACCAGCATAAAATTGCTGACGATTTCCCTCGGGGAACGCCCCAGGTAAGTCAGGCCAGACCGAAGGAGTTGAGCAATCCATCAAACAAAACGCTGCGCTTTCGATAAAAACGCATCAATAAAGCAATAAAATGTCTACAAATCAAACGATAAGGTTACCATCGCATTGAACCGGCTAAGAAGCTTGCCAAGAATTCGTTTGGAAAGGGTTAAGAAATAGTCACGTACAACACGCACCGCGAACCCGAAAGACTATTAATATTAATGGATAGATTTAACACATTGGGCGTTGCACTTTGTTGCCGCGCTGTCTGTCAAGAAAGCTGTCGTTCCAATCTCTTACCGCACACATACGTATCTACACCCCAATCTTGGGTTTTCCTCAAATTGACATGTGACACCAGCCGAGCTCATACTACCAGCCAAACAGCCAAAGGGTGCCAGTCAGCCCAGCATGACGAAAAGTAATACAAGCCATGGTTCCGCAGATCTTAAATAAATGCCTCGGTTTAGATTGATAACACAGGATGGTAACATATTCTAACCAGAAGAACTATTAGATTTTGAGTAGTTAAGGATTATAGACTACAAATTCGGTATGCAGATTCTTGTTATATGTACTTATGTACCATACAGATAAAGCTTGATTTTCTCCGCGTGTTTTGGTACCAAAGCCATAAAGATCGGTGCACTCTTTATGAGGGGTAGCTACAGTAAATATTTACCCTTGATTAATATTTTTTCTATTTTCTGTCACATTTTAGTCCGAAGTCGTATATACATATCTAAATTGGGTAATTCATTGCATTTACCGAAGAAAAACATTATTTTTCCCTTCCTTTTCTTCGCTATTCTTTCGGATAGTGTTGTAAAATATTACTATTTTTGTCAATCGATACCAAGTATTTTCTGCATGCCTTAAGGTGCGATCACACGATATGGGACTTTGCCATATTTGCGGCAGTCGGCAGTTACCATAGCGTGTGTCTACGGTATGGCAGGCTGCCACATAAAATTTCTGATTGAGATACCTGCTCACACGATATGGCAAATCAAAGATTTCTATGGTAGAAATGTGCCATATAAGTTTATATGTTAAAATATTTAACATATTTTCTTAGTTTTGCAATGTACAATTTTTGACGGTTGATTTCGATAACGATATTACATAAATGTGGCACAATGCCATATCGTGTGACCGCACCTTAATAATTGACCAAATTGGAACACAAAGTTGAATATATTGTAGATATTGAAGAATATATTGTGTATAAGCCCGAGTATATTGCAGAAGAAATATTAAAAGGAAATCCTCAAATGTTTGGTTTAAACAAGACTTGGGAAGTTTTCTCAGGATCAGGTAATCAACTTGGGTGCACTACCAAAATCTAAGAAGTGTCATGAGCTGAGCAATTTGTAGAGTAAGTGAGGGAAAGTATAAGTAAGTGTTGTTCCAATTTGAATGAAATCCTTTCAGGTATGCTACTTTGCTAATCAGCTGTTCTATTTTAAGAAACATCGTAGCTGATTGCGAAATAAGAGTAGAACTTCTAAGGAAAAGACGCAATAAATGAGTATTTAAGCCGCCCTCATTGAGAGAAGCAACTCCTAGGACAACACATTTTTTCGATTTCTAATTTTGTGCCGAGTCCACCCACAATTACGCCTCGACTGCGACACACTTCCGTTTTGACCAAATTTCTGATTGACTTGGGCCAACTTTTATGTCGCCCTTGGACAAGTGAAAATAAATTTCTGGTCTCGAAATCTGTGATTCCCCCCAAAACTTGAGGCGATGAAACGCAGAAAAAAGGCGCAGGAATCGAAAATCAACGAAAAATGTCTTGTGTTATAAAAACTAATGATTGGCAATTGGTTTTTAGTGTTATTGCCACGCCCCATTTGTTGTCACATCCGTTTCAAGGAGCAGAGGCGTGGTGGGGCAACACACAATAAGTACAGTCTGATTTCAGTTAAGACGGCATTTGTGCGCATTGTCTTGCAATACGCATAATTTCCAGCCGCGTGCACTTGCAGGAAAATCGTAAAATTTGATTTTTATAACTTCCTCGAGTCCTCGTTGTATTGTATTAATTTATTTCGCCTCCTTCAGTTCCTGTCTCTTCTTGTTGCGTCTTAATTGTGTGCGCATCCTGTGTGGCATGCTATATATATATTTTTGGCTGATCGCCGAGGCCTCCTTGCTCAGAACTGGGTAAATATTTTGAGCTGCGTGGAAACTTGTTTACCAGGTAAATTTAACCAGGTTGGCCCAAGCGCAAATGTAAATTTATAGAGCACAAACATGAAATTGTTTTGCAGGCCGAGATTCAACTAACCCTGGCAACAATAAGTACAACGGATGTATGCCCCAAGGGGCAACATTGTTGCAGGCTCTGACAATTTCTAATTTATTGCAATTATGTGACGCACGTCACACTCACCGCTGACCATTGACCACTGCCCATTGCCCATTGACCAGGAGGCGACACGTGACCAATGTGCTCGGCCCCGGGGCTCTGATTGGAAAACACTAAACAGTTAGCTCGGACAGCTGTCTGGCCATTCTATAGAGATTTATTTTACGCTGATAACACGCTTAAGTAAATGCAGCACAGGACAACACACACACACACACACACTCAAACCAACACCCCACTCCCCCACTGCCATCTCGAGCTCGTACAATTTAAATGGCGATTAAATCTGTTGGCATTGATGGATGTGTCCAAGGCGGCTGAATGGCTGGCGGTGCTGCCTGCCTGTTTCTGTGGTCAGTCTGCAGGATGCGGCGCCGTGTTAACACTTTTGTACAATTGCCAATTTTTCGCCAGCGCTGCTGCTGCTGCTGCTGCATCTGATGAGCTGTCCCGCCGCCCGCCGTCCGCCTCTTAGCCCGCCTGTCTGCCCGCCAGCCTGCCTGCCAGCCTGTCTGTGTGCTGTGTGGGTGGTTGATTGGTGGTAGCGGTGGCTTTGTGGTGTTGTTGTCGGCTGAAAGGCTCTTGTTGTTGTCTCTCAATGTCTATATATCTGTTTGTGTGTGCGTGCGTGTGTGTGTGTGTGTGTGTGTGGGTGGGTGGGTAAGTTAAAATGGGCTGGCATGCGGCTACACTTCAATATTCATTTGAACGCATAATTGATATTGACGAACAATGTTGCCGTGTCGATACAATGTCCAAGTGCACTGAGAGAAAAGTGTAGATACAAACCTTTATTCAAAGAATATTATATTTTGATTTTTTGTATAAAGAAAATTTAGGAACATGTCTTTAATAACGTAAAAATATTTATGCAAAGTATTATAATATAATTTAATTATATTATATATTACAAAACAAATATTTTAAAGAAAACAAAATATAAATAATTATAGTTAGGCAACATTTTTTAGAGACTGATATTAAATTTGTGTTTTTAATCAATTTATCATACCCTAGCAGAGGGTATTATATTTTTGTCTCGAAATATGTAATATACAGAAGGAGACGTTTCCGATCCAACGATGTTAATATATATACTTAACCAGTATGAATAGCCGAGTTGATATAGCGTTGTCCGTCTGTTTCTATGAGAACTAGTCCCTCAGTTTTAAAGATATCGTAATGAAACTTGGCACAGAGCCTTCTTTTTGCTGCAGGCAGTACATATGTCGGAACCGGCCAGATCAGACTACTGGAACATATATGTAGCTGCCATAGGAATGATCGGTCGACTACTATGTTCTGTATGAAAAACTTTTATGTTTATAAATGTATCGTCACCAAACTGTAATCAAATTTGGTCAAAATCGGACCACTATATCGCCATATCAAACTTTTGTTCATACAAGTATTTCATCCAAACTAGCTGAGAATTTTATTATACTTCAAATAGATTCCTATAATTTAATCAAAATCGAACCATATAGCTTTCATAGGTGAAATCATACAACAATCAAGTTTTGTATACAGATTAATTCCTGCTAGGGTATATAGCTTCGGCACTCCGAAGATAGCCGTCCTTTCTTGTTTTTAGTAATTTTGGCGCTTCCTTGTTTCTCGTAGTTGAAAAATATTTATTTATTTGAACATCTTAACCATTTCATAATTTAATACATGTACTTAAAATTCTTCTTTTAAACTTGTCATTATACTTTTCTTTTTTATCTCAGTGCATGTCCTTTTTGGTCAATCCCATGCCCGCACATTCCATATTACGCCTACTTTGGCAGTTAATTTTTATAAATTTTCATGTCATGGATGTGTTTTCGGTATGCTACGCGGCGCTTGCCACATGCAACATGTTTGCCATTTTCATTTGCCTCCAGAGTATCTCGGATTTCATTTTTTGAGGGGGAGTTTGGCATTTTCTCTTCTTTTTCTATCTGTCAGTGTCATGTCACGTTCAGCAAAATGCATTCAATATGTCCAATGCATTGTTCTCATTGCTGTTCTCGTTGTTGTTGTTGTTGTTGGTATTGTTGTGCGTGAAGCTGCAGGAGTGTAAATTTAATTTAGTTAATTGAAACAATTTGTTGCATGCGACAACCAAAACAACAACAACTGAGTATGCCGTGAGTTCATTGAAAAGGCAGCAGCCTCCACACACTGCTCCCCTGCTCCCCTGCTCCCCCGTATGTGGTGCACATTTTAACTGATTTTCGTTTGAGCATTTTCTTTTTACATTCAGTTTTATATAGGATCTCTGTCGTACATATGAAATGGCGCCTCGAAACATGTCAATTTGTTGTTGCGTCGTCTGGCAGGGCACAGCGGGAGATCTCTGTTCAATTTGATTGAAATTGCACTCAATACACTTTGTATATTGATATATTAATTTAATTTTTTTTGTAAAAATCCTTTGCTTAATTTGCGTGCAAATTGAGACAAAGCCAGGCCAAGCCAATGAATTTAATTAGGCGCCTTTGTGCAGCTTTAAGTTTTACTTTGGGAATTGCCGATATCAAAACCCAAACTACAGAAATTGAGTTTTCTTTTGTAAGGTAAACAATAAATTGCATTCCTCACACGTTGCACACTTTACAAACCAAATAAACTTGCCACAAACATTCACTCTCGTACGTGCACTTACATTTATTTGCACAGTTTTGCAAAAGCGAGTGTGACCAGATATTGCAAAAATGCAGGCACCCTGCGGTGCAGCTTTTAATTAAATGAACAGTTTTGTTTAAATGCAGTTCAACTTAAGCTCTGCTGAAGTAAATGCACTTTTGGTATAAATATGAGAAAAACGGCAGAGTTTCGGAGTTTCTAGTACAGCCCATTTTTATACCCTAGCAGAGGATATTATAATTTTGTCACAGAAATGTGTAACGCATTTAAGGAGACGTTTCCGACCCAACAAAGTATATATTCTCTGAATCAGCATAAATAGCCGGGTTCATATAGCGATGTCCGTCTGTCTGTCCGTCTGTTTCTATGCAAACTAGTCTCTTAGTTTTAAAGCTATCGTATTGAAACTTGGTACAGATCCTTCTTTTTGCTGCAGGCAGTACATATGTCGGAACCGGTCAGATCGGACCACTATAACATATAGCTGCCATAGGAATGATCGGTGGAAAACTATGTTTTTATAAGAAAAACTTTTTTGTTTGTGAAGATATCCTCCCCAAACTTGTATAATCATAGTCTCTGTATATTTTATATAATCTGACCAAATATGGTCAACATCGGACCACTATAACATATAGCTGCCATAGGAACGATCGGTCGAAAACAATGTTCTTATATGAAAAAGTTTTTTATTTGTGAAGATATCCTCAACAAACTCACCCCTACCGAGTCTCTGGAGAGCTTATACAATCTGACCAATTTTGGTCGAAATCGGACCACTATAACATATAGCTGCCATAGGAACGATCGGTCAAAAACTATGTTTTTGTATGAAAAACTTTTTTGTTTGTAAGGATATCGTCATCAAACTCTCCCAAATCGAGTTTCTGGAATGCTTATACAATCTGACCAATTTTGGTTGAAATCAGACTACTATATCATATAGCTGCCATAGGAACGATCGAGTAGAAATTGAGTTTTTGTCTAAAAAACATTGCTGCAAGGGTATATAGCTTCGGCAGCTTCCTTTTTGTTTTTACTTATAATAATTTTAAAGGCAATTTCAAATAAGAAAACTACACAGCTAAGATCTGAAGTTCCAGATCAATCTGGTATCAATAAAAACATAAGAAAAGGAATTCCAAGTACTTATTTGATCTTTTAAAAGCAGTTGTCGCGAACTCACATTAGTTATAATACTATATGGTCTCTAAAAATGCTTAGTTCTGGGTAGTTTACGCTTTTGGTCACACTGCAAATGTGCCAAGTCCATGATTAATTCACATTAAGTGCGAGAAAAAGGCATTTGAGCGTTAACATGCAAATTACAATAAATGCCATTGCACTGAGCCGAATCGGGCTCGTGTTTGCCCTGCACCACCCCCCACACCCACCCCCGCTCACACCCTTAGGCAAACACTTGGTAAATTTGCGTAAAATATCTCGTATTTACCTTGCACTTGACGCTAAGCAAACTACAAGATACAATATACAATTATGTGCACACATCACACACACACAGGAGCAGGAGCTTCGTGCGTGGCTGAATAAACATGGGGAAATTGTGAAAATAGACTCTGGAGTGCCCCGATTGAGCCTCGGACCTCAACGTTGCACATTTTGTGGCAAGCGCCGAAGGAGCGCGGTGGTTGAGCGGCAGCGCTGTCACTTTGAATGACAGCCCAAGTCAAGTGCTCGGGCATTGTTGTTGGCCGTGTCTTTATGGAAAATGCATAAAACGAGACAATGTTGCTGCAGGCCTGGCCTGAATTAAGGCAACGGGCTTACGTTGTTGCCCAGTGCTAAACTTTTATCACACATGGCCCCGTACAGGACACGGAGCCTTTCGCCCGGTTACCCTGTATTTGGGCAGCGCGGGCATCGTTTAATTTAAATGCAAACTTGGGGCTGAGGCGCAAATTGTCTTTGCCGCCCCCACTCTGACGCACTTTGCCAGCAATTTCGAGTCGCATTACGCATGCATGGATGCCCAAATAATGTTGATTTAACATTATCACGAAGCTGGAATTGCAACCTGGGCCTAGGGTCAACATTGTTGCAAACTGTGGCCAGCCATTAGCTTGTGGCAGGGTCTTAAAGTGCGGCCAGCAGGTTACTTTATCTACTGGAAAGTAGCATACTCGACAAACAGTTAATATACACTTGATTATCTTTATGAACCTCGTAACCAGAGGTTGAAATCAGCTACTCAAAACGACACTCAGAAAAATACATGCCATGGAATCGAACTATAATAGCATTACACCCTAAAAACCAGAAATAATTTATAAATTTAAGAAATATATTCCTTAAATTCAGATAGATAATAAGGCTAGCTGCCTTTGGCTAGAAAGAATGACGACTTTCTGCATTTTGGGGCATTTATTTGTCTGAGTTTATGCATATAAATAGTTTGTATGTATGTAAATCTACTCGTATAGAAAGGATTGGAATATAACAGAACATAAATCTACATATGAAGAATAGAATTTATATCTTATAAGTCACCTGTAAATACTCATCCTATCTGTAAGCCTCCAAACCATACTTCTATATAGCCGTCAAAGCAGTCAGTGCTACTTTAACTTAGGTTAGCCATAGTTTTAACTAAGCCAATCTACTGTTAAATAAATATTATTTCTAGTAAGTAAAGAAAATAAATAAAGATCGGGATCAACAAGACCCATCAAACCTATAAAGCATTCAAATAGGGTGTCTCATAGGGTGTTGCTGTCTGAGAGTTTGTTGAAATACATCTCTATAGTATCTGTAAGAGCGAACATTCAGAACAGAAGTATATCTGTGTGAATACCTTCTACTCTACATAAGTAGATCTCAAAGCTTCTTAAGAAGCCAAATAATTTGGGGCTTTTCAATAATTCTATACGATTCAAGTACATTTCGTGATGATTTAATTATATGTTTGCTATGTACAAATGACACCATTCCGGATATTTGCTGACCACTTTCTGAGCGGAAAACAACGCGTATCCTTAACCTCTCCACCCCACGGCGCAATCTCATTCATTTTGTCAATCAATGCCCATTCTTAGCACTCCTCAAATGACAACAAATAAGTCTACTTCAAAATGATTAAATGACAAACATCAAATAAACTGCAATAACAAGTTGCCAGCCATCATCCTGGCAAACCCAACCCAGTCAATTCAGTTCAGGACCCAACCCTCGGACCTGTAATTGACTGTGGGTACAGTTGCTTAGCTGATAGGCCGAAAACAATATGAACATAATTATTAATTGCGAATAATTTTTCTTAAGACTCATTAAGTGTGGCCGTCCTGCAGGCGCCGTTGTCGACGACACCACGCCCCCGCCCTGCGCCCTACGCCCCTGGTCGCCCCACGCTTCCTAAATGACAAAAGAATTGACAGCACATAAATTAGAAAGTAGCCCGTCTCCCATCGATGGGGTGACACTGGTCCAAAGTGGTCCACAGTGCCATGTTTAAATGTGTTAAGCCGCCGGAAGTGACGTTTCTCTTTCCCATTTCTCTCAAGGCGCTGTCTATCCTGTGATTGTTATTGTTGCTGTTGTTGTTGTTGGCGGGTCACGTGTCCACGCGCTCGACGTGTTTTCCGATTTGTAGTCGTCATTGTCAAGGCGCAGATTTACCGATCTATTGTTGAGGTCTGCAACTGGAAGGACTATTGTCAGTCCTTAAGCTGAAGAGGTGTGCTAGAAGAATGCATGGGCGTGAAACGGATTAGTTTTTGTTGCCAAAGATGTAGCAAGTTCAAATATAATTATGGATTTAAGAAACTATACGGTCCTAATAGTTTGAAACTGAAAATCGAGTGCTAGGAATAATTAAACAGCTTGGTTTCAGAATTTCCCCAAAGTAGCTAGTAGAAAGCTTAAATATATTTATAGATCTAAGAACTTTCAGCAACCAGAAAATCTTTAGCTCTCGAGCTAATGATAATTAAGAAACTTGGTTACAGGATAGCGAGCCAAGAGAGAGCGAGAGCTAAGTATAATTAAGAAACTTGCTTATAGGATACAAAAAAACTAGTAGAAAGTTCAAATATAATTATGGATCTAATAAGATACACTCAATTTAAATGCCTCGAAATACACAAAGTCGCCTTACTTTTGTAGAGAAAGACAGAGCTAGCATACTATTTCTAAAATTTAGAAATAATTTCTACTAAATAATAGTTTTTTCTGGCTTTAAGGACTTTTTAATGGCGATTTTCTGAATTCTATGCATTTATGTTTGTATACTTACCAAATAGTGTGAAATTCAAAATAAAGAGCTAAGGATAATTAAGTATTTTACTTTGTGGATACGCCAAAGAAGCTAGGAGAAAGTTAAATTATATTTATAGATTTAAGAAACTACTTTAGAGAAATGTTAATGCCCTAAAATGCAGAAAGTCTCCTTACTTTTGTAGACAAAGCCAGATAGCCTTCTATTTTTTATGAATTTGGGAAAAATATTTCTTAAATTTAGAAATTATTTCTACTAAATAGGAATTATATCTGATTTTTAGGGTGACCCTAATTATTAAGCGATTAACTGAATTCTACGGCATTTATTTTTATATACTAATTAAATAGTGTGCACTCAGAAAAATAAATGCCCTTAAATGTAGAAAATCGCCATACTTTTGTAGCCAAAGGCAGTTAACCTTATAATTTTCCGAACTTAAGAAATATATTTCTCAAATTTAGAAATTATTTCTATTAAACAGAAATTTTTTCTAGCTTTTAGGGTCAATTTTGTTATATGGAAATTTTCTGAATTTAATGGCATTTATTTTTGTGGATGTGAAATTGAAAATCGAGAGCTGTTGATAATTAAGCTTGGTTTAAGGATTGGCTAGAAAGCTAAACTATATTTATAGATCTAAGAACTTTCATTTACCAATTTGTCTCAAACTACAAATTGAGAGCTAAGGATTAGAATAATGAAGTAGTTTGGTTTGAGGATTGGCTAGAAAGCTAAAATATATTTATAGATCTAAGAACTTTCAGTTACCAATTTGTCTTAAACTACAAATTGAGAGCTAAGGATAAGGATAATGAAGTAGTTTGGTTTGAGGATTTGGATTATAAAACAGCAACAATTCACATATTCGTATTGCTTCCGCTCGTAAAAGTTTTTACTACCAATTTGACAATAATTAAATAAATGCTGTCATAAATTAAAACACCCAAAGGTGACTTTATAACATAGCAGCTGGAAGTAGCTTATAAATCGACTAATTAAATCAACAGTCGCCTGTCGTAATCCTCCTGCAGGCTACACCTGTATTTATATATATTTTTTTGTTCCGTATTTTTTGCCCACGCCTCGTAAAAATCGCGCCAAGGAGCCAACTATTAAAAAACCGTAAACATTTTTACAACTGACAAACTTTTCATTTTCCGAACCCAATTGAAATGTACACAAAATGCAAATTGAGCTGTTACCGCCCGGAACTTTACGCCTGTTTAAGCGCTGTCCGGCTACGAGTTCCGGCAATGATGCAGCCTAAACACTTAATTACGGGACCGAGCGGACCTGGACACATGGCTGACCATAAAAGAAACTAAGGCGTTGAAATTAGCATACTAACTGGCCCAAGAAATGCAGGGGAGAGCGCAGGGTGCGAAGGAAATTAAAAATTATCAACCTGCGGCGATCAGTTGCATAAATTTAAAAAAAGAACAACAAAAATAAAGGCGTTGAGCTGCAAAATGGGTGACGTGAGCAATGTGAACACTTTTTAGGCAACAAAATGCAGCAAAGTGCGCACATTAATGTCAGTAAGTTTGACTAATTGCCCAGGGGCAAGCTGAGGGGCAGGCAGCACAGGCATTGGCCCGAAGGAAGCGCCCCTGCGGCTCGATAAGATCGCCCAGGTGAGTTGGCAAGTGCAAGCCCAAGGAGCCAAGCAACCGAGGCCTCCTGTCCCGCCGTTTTCTTTGATAAATTGTGTGCTAATGGAATGTCATGTCAGCGTTTGTTTGGGCCGACTTTTAACCAAAAGGCAAACAGCAACACACACACCACACATACACACAACCCGATAACGCCGTCAAATTGGCGTGGGCGTCGCGTCGTTACTGACCACAAAAACTGGTGTTCCGGGACAGGTGCAGCGACGCGTAAATGTCCAGAGTGAATTATTAGAGACTGAGACATGTATGGGCAAAAAGGATTCATTTCTGACACCATGATGTATTTGTACGAGCCCAGCTAATGTGCGCTTCCGTTTCCCCCCCGGCACGGCCCTGGTGTGTGAGCAATCCTTGCTTTTTAACTGATCCTTATCGGGCGGGCCGGCAGGAAATATTAGCGCAAAGTGCAGGTTGTTCAGTTGCTTTTCTATATGCCCGATTATTAATTGGACAACATTAGCGCCTATTGTTAGCTCTAGCCGCGGGGGTGTGGGTAAAAGGATGTGTTAATGGCGCCTAATTTTGATCGCTTGCTAACTGATAAAACAATAGCACAGTTTTACCAAGTGGGGGGACTGTTAATGGACACCCGGGACTGTAGCTGTAAGCTCTATTTAATATGCAATATTGTTGTCCAAATGATTTTTCTTGAAGGAGTAAAAAAGAAGCTCGTATAGATGTGGAGGATGAACATACTTACATTCATCTGTGTGAATGTTTATCTGGATGTTAATTCTGCATGTATGAATGACTCATTGCTTCATATGATCATTGATAATTGATATATAACTTTAGTCTTAACTGTTAGTTAACATTATATAAATAAATAAATAAAAATAGAATGACATCTCCTTAATGGAGATATAACATCCTTGACAACCTAAAGAATAATTACTTTTTGGATGACAAAGGTTTTTAGAAACTTAAAAAAATCTTTTGAATATTTCACCTTTTATTTATATTATATTATATTACAATAGTCCTGCCATCAGCCAACTCCAGTTAGGCACATTCATCATCACTGACAGCTTGAGATTATAATATGGTGTTAAAATCAGACAATTCTAACATTTAGATATTTTTCACCATCAAAGCCAGTCTAGCTTGTGTTTTTAAATTATATTATAATGCAATGCTCTTTTATTAAATCGACCAAAAATAAATTTATATTTGTGAAGTTTTTGTATTTGTCTTATTTTTCAAAGATTATACGTGACTGTTGTCATACTGTATTCGTATTTTTGTTTAGTATTAAATAATATACACTACAGTATGATATTTAATTATACTATAAGTAATGTGGTGAGGAAATTATATAAAAACTAATTTATCCAATTGTTGGTGTCGTTATTAGATTCAAATCTTAGATTCAAATGTAATTTCGTGTAGGCTTTTAAAAATTTTAAATAAATTCAGGTATATATAATTTTTTTTTTTCAAGGCAGCGACCTGTAATTCAAATCCTTTCAATATTTTACTTAAATTATATACATATTATTTTTTTAATTTACTTTTTATTATATCCTATGATGTTACGTACACTACACTATGGGCAAAAAGTCGATTTTTTTGGCATTAATAGAAAAAATTTTATTGTTCAGAATTTGATTTCTGTTTTGGGGTTTGGAATCTTAATACTCAACATTAGATAAAGCAATTTGACAATTTGAGAGATGCCCATAGTGCACTGGTGCTTGTCTTACTAGTATTACTTCGAAGATGTGATCTATACATGCTTAAAATACAATATTCTCCTGTACTCACAGTGTGCGTCTCACACTCAATATTATTGATGAGCTGTGAGCAAAATGTACTCTATTATTAATGCCCGCTGCTTTTGGCTGATCTTCTTAAAAAAAAGAAACATAATCACACTATTTATTGCCATGATACAACATTATTTTGTACTTCAGCTCACACGCACAGAGTTCAGGTCCTGGTGATTAGCATCCCTCATGTTAACATCTGTTACATTTAAACATACCTTGGCCAGGTCCATAAAAAAAACCCACCCAAAGTGACGAAATTTTCGTGTCGGGGGCTTTGAAGACTGAAACTACCCCCCACACTCGAGGGCCCAGCCGATACTATCCAACAGTTGTCTAGTATTTTGATAAAAATTAACTAAAAATGCCAAGTCAGGACTTGTCGGGTGTCCTGCACGTGCAATTTTTGCATGCTGTTGTCTGTTGGCCCGCAATAAGCGCATTAGGTTTTGTTTTTGCCTCATTTTTTTGGTGTTTTGGGCTGGCTGAGGGTTGTTGGCCCCTTTGGCTTATTGTTTGCATATGTGTAACAATTAAACATTTGCTGCTGCAGACATTTTTTATATGCCACCCCGCACTATCATTAACACCGCACCGCAATAACCAGTCCCCCTCGGAGTCCTCCTCACCGACCGGCAAGTGCAAAATCTGCGAGTGTTATCGGCTTAATTATTATTATGAGTCCCAGGGCGACGGGTGTCCTCGATGGTCCTTCGCTGACTCCACTTGACTCTACGCTCTTCTTCTGTGCACTGCATTTTGGTTTATTTGCGTTGCCCATAAACTCGGATTTGAATATGTTTGAGTTTAAATATTGCTACGTCATTGGTCTTTTATATGTCTGCCAGTTTATATTTCGAATATATTATTTTGCCTTTCGTTGGGTTCATTTTTAAGCCGCTTAGCTGCACATGTTAATAAAATGATTAGCAGGGTCTGCCATTTATGCAAAAAAATACAGAGAGCCCGCCAGGACATCGAGCATCTCTTTAATTGTTTGCTGTCTGAGATTTCCATGGAATATCTTTTGAGCTAACCATATATGCTATCTAGTATTTATAGATATACTTGTTGGGGAGAGCGCTCGACTACACTCAGAAAAATAGTTTTTTAATGATTTATTATTATTTTTTTTTTTAATTTAAAAAAATATATTTCTTGAATTTTGAAATTATTTCTAATAAATAGAAATGATTTCTGGCTTTTAGGGTGACTTTTATTATAGGAAGAGTGTTCTGAATTCTATGGCAACTACTTTTAATAGTGTAGGAGATAGTGCTCGAGTACATTCAGAAAAATAATTTTGTATATATTATTTTTTTATTTTCTGAATTTAATAAGTATATTTCTTAAACTTTAGAATGATTTCTACTGAATAGAAATGATTTCTGGCTTTCGGGGTGACTTTTATTATGGGGAAAGTTTTCTGAATTCTATGGAAATTACTTTTTCATAGTGAAAAATAAATGCCCTAAGGTAGTTGCATTATTGTCTTATTTTTCTTAATTCTTCTTAATTTTAGTAAATATATTTCATAAATTTAAATTATTTAGGGCTTGTAAAGTGACTTTTATTATAGAGAAAGTTTTACTGAATTCTAGGGCATTTATTTCTTATAGTGTAGAAGAGAGTGCTCGACTACACTCAGAAAAATAAATGCCCAAAGGCAAAAGCTAGTCTTATCTTTTCTTAAAATGAATAAATATATTTCTTAAATTTAAATTATAATGGGCTTTTAAAGTGACTTTTATTATAGCGAAGTTTTCTGAATTCTATGGGAATTATTTTTCTTAGTGTAGGAAAAAATAAATGCCCTAAAATGCAGAAAGAATATTTTGTAGCCAACGGCAACTTGATCTTTTTTTTTGGATTTAAAAAATATATTTATTAAATTTAATTTTTTTCTGACTTTTAGGATGACTTTTATCATAACGAAATTCTCCCAATTCCATGGCATTTATTTTTTTTGATTAAAGGAGATGTTCTATATCTAGAACTAAGAAATATATAGACATGATTCTATATACCTTATTTTATATCTATACTAGTAATCAGTCAGTCAGTATGCACTCTTTTATATATATAGATATTTATTATTCTAGAACTAATTATTATAATATTAAAATACATACCATCCAAATATTATATTTTTGCTGCAATTATATCTAGGTATTCTTGTAGGTGGAAACCTAATAAACTCCATTTGTAATAGTGTGACGCGTACAGGATCAAACTCCGAGAGAGCAATTGAAAAGAACTTTCCAACTGTCGGCTAATTGCACCCCAAGGAGTTGACAAACCGAACGCAGTCATAAAACACGCTAATTGCACACGCTGTGAATAGTTGGGAGCACTTTTTGGTCCTTTTCCCATATGAAAAACTAATCTAAAACTGACCCCGGCCACTTGACTTGGCCAAAAGCAAAGCAAACCAAAGCCAACTGACCGCAGCTGTAAATTAAACGTAAATTGTCAAACTGACAGTTGGCAGGGTCAAAACTTTTGCCGCACAGGTGGGGTGGGTAGGGTTGGGAGGTGGTGCCCAGGTGGGCTGGACATGGCAGCTGTTTTCATTATTATTGACAGGCGCAACTAACGGGACTATTAAGCGAGGCGTTGACATCATGTTGCAAGTGTTGCAAGTGTCTCCAGGGTGCAGACAGACAGCCAGGTAGCTCGGGCTAATCAAAGAGGTCATTAGTAGGGACTTTGAGGGGTCAGGGTTCAGGGTTTAGCCTTTTGACTCGCCGTTGCCATATGAGCTGCGTTTTTCAATGCTCTCATTAAAATTATAGCTAATTAAATTTGGGATTTTGGTGTGGGAGGGGCTAACAATCAAATGTACGGCTGGTCACATTGAGAAACAGTTACGGAACTGGCACTACCCCGGGGTAGGGGTGTACAAAAGGCAAAGGACAAGCGCAGCAAATTTGAAGAGCCCAGTCGTGGGAAGGGGGCCAACATTTTTAAGGACCTTGCAACAGACAACAAACAAACGGGCGGCGTCCGAACTCAAATGCAGGCGTTCAACTGGGCGGCAAGGGGCGGGGGGCCGGTTCGTGCTACAAATATGCAAATAGACACAATTTTTAATTAGCAACGAAGCGCAAATTTCGAAAAGCAACAGCAAATGTCAGCAACAAAAGAGTCGCGATGAGCGTGAAGAAATGGGAAAAATGGCCAGTGGAGCCTGCAAATATATCACACACATATTAACAACAAATTCATTAAAATGCGCAAAAGGTGCACACACAAAAACACTGAAAAAAATAGAAAATATATATGTATACATAGAAATACAAGCAGCCAACTGAAACATGAAACAAAATGCAAAGCAGCGAAGAAAAAACACAACTGAATGCTAAAGGAAAATGATTATTAAAAATCTAAAATAAATAAAAGATGAGAAGTTTTGCCTTTAGCGAATGACAGCAGCTGTTTGCATATTGTAGCGCCTCCCCAAGCCGCCCCAAGCCTCCCACGGATTCAAGATTTATGGCCAACGTTGCGCATACGCCGCGTATTGCACGCCAAAAGGTAGACCCACAGTCATAGCTGCCAGTTCGTAGTTATAGCAAAATTTCCTTTTTTTTTCTTTCCTACAACTCAAATACAAGAGTGCATAAAAAATTGTACACATTTCTGTGCATAATCATTTGAACAACGTACGAGCCGCCGTCTGTTGCCGGGTAATACGCTGCCGGCATGTTACCAACCAAAACACAGAACGGGCTCCCAGACAAAGAGAATACGCCAACTGGCATGGGGGCAGGGGGATGGCTGAGGGGCAGGGGAATTGGCTGTTGCCTTTTTGAACTTGTTTGGCTGTTTATTCGCGCATAATTCACTCATTAATCATTGCGTTTTGGCCAGCTCGTCAGACATCAACTTCTCTCTGGCGTGTGCCACCATTAATGCCAGCCACTCGTCGTTCTTGTTGGCAGTCATGTAAAGGCCAAAAAAGGTGAATGAAACTAGCCATGAATAGGCAGATGGTAGGTGGTAAACAGTTGCCAGTAATTAGCCTTCACTAAATGAACTTGAATAAAAACCAAACAACACAGTAAAGCTATCTTTGTGTGGCAGCAT
This sequence comes from Hirtodrosophila histrioides, assembly GCA_037075165.1. Lineage (NCBI taxonomy): Eukaryota > Metazoa > Arthropoda > Insecta > Diptera > Drosophilidae > Hirtodrosophila > Hirtodrosophila histrioides. Next base: position 1,060,305 of record JBAMCL010000491.1, read on the forward strand.
ATGCAATGAAAATGCAGACATATAATATAAGTTGAATTGATTAAATTGCTACACAGATATAGAAATCTGATCTTAATGAAAATCTTATTAGCTAGTTCAAGTACCTATGGTTCCAATGTCTCATTTTGCCCAAATACTAGTGAGTGTCGTAGAGATATATCTCTACATAGGCATACTTATTTTAAAAATATTAAAACTTAAATTTCAAATTATTGCTCTTTTGGCCGCTATGATATATGGATTTTATACGCTTGCAGAGGGTATTATAATTTTGTCAGGAAATGTGTAATGCATTGAAGGAGAGGTTTCTGATCCCACCAACTATATATATATATTCTTGATCAGTATTAATATCCTAGTGAACATAGCGATATCCGTCTGTCCGTCTGTTTTCAACAAACTACTTTCTCAGTTTTTTAACTATCTTGTTAAAACTTGGCACAGATACTTTTTTTTTCTACAGGCAGTATATATATCCAAACCGGACGGATCTGACCACTATAACATATAGCTGCCAGAGGAATGATCGGTGAAAAACTATGTTTTTGTATGAAAAACTTTTTTGTTTGTAAAGATATCGTCACTAAACTCACTCAAACCGAGTTTCTAGAGAGTTTATAAAACCCGACAAAATTTGGCAAAAATCTGCCCGCTTAATCATATAGCTGCCATAGGAAAGATCGGTCGACAATTGTGTTTTTGTATGAAAAAATTTCTTTACTTATACAGATATCCTAACCAAACTCACCAAACCAAATCTTTATTATGTCTTATATAAATTGGAAAAATTAAAACAAGATCTGAGCACCATATCATATAGCTGCAATAGGAACAATCTGATGAAAAATGAGTTTTGGTATGAAAAATCTTCTTATTTATGCCACAGACATTTCATACAAACTCAGTAATTAAGTATTTTATTGTGACTTATATAGTTTGTCTTAATTTAATCAAAAAATCGAACCACATTATTATATATGCTGTTATAGAAACAATCGCTCGAAAATTGAGTTTTTGAATAAAAAACATTGCTCCAAGGATATATGTTAGAGTGATAGATATACTATATATCTTGTTTTGGTTCGATTGCCATATTATGTAGAGCTTAGAGATTGTGTAAGCAATTGATTTTTCAATATAAGAACTTGTACATCAACTTTTTAGTTTCGCTACCAAATGTTGCCAATATTCCAGGAACACATTTCGTTGGCCATTTTTCTTGTTTTATTTTTTTGGGAAGGACTCTCTACGAGTATTTGCTACCCGCTTGCTATTCATTAGCGCCAACTGCGCGCAACTGAGAAAAATAACAAAAATATGTAAATTTGTTTTGGCAAAGTCACGATCTCGGCAAACAATTTGCTGATTACGGGACGACAACGAGGATGATGTTGGCCAAAGGATGAGGAATTGTTGCCATTTTCACAAGCGCATTGATAAAATGATTGATTACACGCACAGCCGTCGGATGTCTCTGCTCGTCCCCTCACCTCGCTTAGTTGCCATGCAAAAATGCAAACATTTTGCAATCAAATTAACTCTTTGGACGCTTAAGCTGACGCCAATGCAAAAAAAAGGAATTTATCAAAAATTGTAAATTGCCAAGACCATTAAAATTATTAAAATCATGCTTGCCACAGGGGTTGCCCTAAGGCTAAGGGCATAAAAAATAGGGCGTGTCCTGTGAAATTTATCAATGATATGCAAAATCATTTCCGTCGTTTGCACATTGACAGAAGTTCGTCTAGTTAGGCGGGTAGAATGGGATGTCAACAGAACTATACGCATCATTAGATCTCTTGAAACTCTAAACTAGTTCTAAACGGGCTTCTTATGTGACGAAATACGAGCATAATTTCACATAAATTGAAAACTTCTTGGCAACAATGTTCGGAACGATCATAAAAAATGTTGACAAAATTTATGCTAAATTGATTTTAATATTCGAATAAGTAGAGCAACAAAGGCGACCATTGTCTAGCCATATACAAAGTATGACAAATGAATTTTAATTACCAGTACTAAAAAGTATTTTGATGCCCAATCCAAAAAACCGACACAATTGAAAGAAACTTCATAAAAACGCAATGACACCAGATGACCACCGAACTCGAATGGAATGTCTGCTCCTTTTTTGGGGGCAAGTATTATTCGAAACAGTAATTGTGTGCGTCTACAGTTTCAAGGGGTTTATCTTTTGACAGTCGGTCATAATTTTTTGGATCGTTTTTGGCTGATTTGATTTCTTAATGCTTCTTTTTATGGCTACTTCTCCTCTACTCCTATAAAAATCTACAATGTTGCCTAATAAATTTGCTTTGATTGATTTTAATGGTTAAACGCTTCATTGAGCTTTGGAGTACGGTGCGTGTGCGGCCTGCCTGAGGACAGCTTTGGTGGCCCATCCCCCCTTTAATTTTAATGCCCCACAATCCCGTCAATTGTTAGCGAAATTAATTTCGAGCGTTAGGCGAATAGGTCTTAAAACTTTTTATATGGATTATATTCTATGCATTGACGTTAGATGTTGGATCTATAAAAGCATTTCTTACGATTGTTTGCTTTGCAGTTAAATGCCCAAAATTACTAAAGGCGGTGTGGCAGGCAGGCGGGGGGAGTGCTGGACGAGAAGCTTTTCAAATGAATTGAAAAGATGTCGTCGCATTTGGCGTTTTTAATAGCCGTCAGTGGCTTTGAAAAAACTAGGCACAGTGGTTCAAGAAACATGATTGAAAGGGAGATTTTTGAGCATATTTTTACTCCCTATGGCCATAAAATGGGTAAAAGGGATTATTAAATCTGTAAAGTGATATGTAACAGAAGGAGACGTCTCAGACCCTATCAAGTATATAGTATATTCTTGATCAGCCGAGTCGAATTATGAATGTCTGTCTCTCCGGATGACCTTGTCGATCTCAGGAACTATAAAAGCTAGAGCCACCAAATTTGGGACTTAGGTGCCTATATATCATACGCAGATTAAGTTTGTTTCAGATTTCAGATATCTCCCCCCACTCCCCTGAAAATCAATAAAAACGATTTATTAGAACCATTTTAAAGATATAGACCTGGGATTTGCCATGTATTATACTTGGGTCATTCTTAATCTACTGTAAAACTGTTGTGTGTGTATAAATGTACAAAGATGTGTTTGGAAATTTAAGACCTGAGTACAGGGAGTTTTGTAATCGGGTATACTTGACCAAAAGCATTCTTGCTTACTTGTTAATCTTGAATCTTAGAAAAAGCTAGTACAGCTGAAAATCGCAATATTTAAGCGGGAATATTGATAGTCTATTCTACAATAAATTAAAGTATGCTTACTATAGATTGATTTGTTTCACAGCTTAGCTTTATATACATTATATTTATATCTAGTTCCCTGGCGACCCTTCTTTGCTGGTAGTTCCACGGTTCCGCGCTTGATTTCCCACAGCTTTGGAAACAAGTTTGCATTACAGTTGTCATGTTCAATTTCATTCGTTGAATTTTACTTGTCATCGGTTGTTTGGACTACAGGGGCACCCTTAGAGCTTTTTACAAAGAATAAGATTCATAAATACCCAAAGAGCGGCATTCATAAAATTCAATTTTGTTGCATGTCGCCGTCATAAAAGTGCGCGGCTCCTTTTGTTACCCGGAATGGAAATACTATATACAAAATCTGTACATTGCATTGCTGGTCACGTTGTGCGAGGCGGGGCGGGGCCATTCTGGTTCATATTGGGCAGGTTTCTGGCCTCGAATGGGTTGGGTTGGCTTATGATTTAAGTGCAGGTTTGGCAAGTTATTGCCCGGGGCTCCACTATATTTGGAATATTCAATTAAAGCGGTCTTTAAGGAAATTTATTTAATGTTGCAATATTCATTATAACTACATATTGCAAGCGATTAATTTACATGTTAAGTTTATAGGCAACGTTGTTTTACCATTGTTATTATACATAATGTTTAAACATAAATTTCGTTTCTGTTTGGGTTTTTAAACTCTCCAACTCTTACAGTGGCATATATTTCAATATTTATATCTATATCTTTCGAAGCTGCTAAGCGACTTTCGACAATTTATTGCGCAAAAGATTGAATGCAAAGTAATATATTGACAATTATGCGAGCATCAAGCTAGAAAATATTATACGTAAATATTAGATCGTGTAAAAAATGCCTTTATTAAGGAATAGCTTACTAGCTTACTATGACGAGAGGTATTACAATATGTATATTAAATTGCAGGTTTTCTAATTATTTTAAAATAACTAAGATTTTGAATTTTAAATTTAATCGATTGTGCTTCCTTCTTCTTTTACTTCTCTAAAGTTGTGTTGCATCGTTTTTCGTTATCGATTACTTTTCTGTGATCGATTTTAGCAATGCTTTCTTTAGGTCTAAACAGTGAGAAGATGAACTTATTGAGTATCCAGACTTTGGGAACATTTGTCACCAACAGTTTTCAACGCGGCTTCATCTTCTCACTGGTCTCAAGCAATTGATGATTATAAACGCCATAAGCAGACAGCGGAGTTGAACAATTTAAGAAATAGATTTGATACTTATATTACTAACAATATTAAACAATACACAATACTTACCTAAACAATTCTTTTAGACTCAAAGTTCGTTCCATACTGGTTTTCTTACCTCTCGAACTCATCGACATTGACTTTCTTATCTCAGCCAAACTCATCAAGCAGTTCGTTCGAGGTGTTTTGTTTGTAGAATTTACAGCTTCAGTTGCCCCTCATAAAATTCCCAACTAAAAGCTGTAAGATAAGGCTCTACCATTGCCACATGAGCGCTGGATTAGAGCAGCGTCGGTTCTGCCAGGACACTCGTCGTAAAAGTGCACACAATTAAACGTAAGTTAATGGCGTTCAGTAGACGATTTCATTTGGTTTGGCCAGGAGCGTTGTGGGCGCCCAAAAGTCGCCTTAATGGTGGCCATTATGTGTAAATGCTGCTGATGAGGTGACGCTGATGTTGAGGCAACAATTAAAACACACGCTCCTGCTGTCCGTGCTTCAATCTAATCAGCGCAAATATCAACGCCAAGCGCCTTAAATTATGCTACACAAATCGAATTTATGACACTGGGCAGACAATGACGACCCAGAGTATCCCTCCCAGGCATTTTGCGCAATGAACTTAACCGACAAAAGCCAAATAAAACCAAAGTCCAAAACCGAAAACAATAAAAGTTACATTTGCCAGCAAGCCGAGCAAATAAAATTAAGCGAAATCGTTCGGTAAGCAGGAGCTGGGCAGAACCAGGAGCAGGATCTGGATCTAAACCTGAAGCTGCTCACACACACCTCAGCGTTTGACGTCAACGTGTCCTGGCTGCGGCTGCTGGACAACATCATTGCCCAGGATGAGGGTGCTGGGCTGGTTTTAATGTCTATTTTGTGCGCTATTTACAGTAGACACACACACACGCACACACTCCCCATTGGGGACTTGGGGGTACCGGGGTAGCATTTCGGTTGCTAAATGACGTCGTCTTTTAATTTTTATCTCAAACATTGCAAACGGTTTTTATTGTTGCTTTTAACTGCTCGGGCGTCTGTTTCTCATACTCTGGTTCCATATTGCGAACGGCTGTTGCAACTTTTGCAATTTGCCAAAATGCCGAGCGTTTTTGCACGGCATCTGGCTGAAAGTGACTTCCTCTCTTCTGGTCTCTTTAATTTGAATTCCAACTTATTTATTGTGTTTATTTAAGTAAGTTGCCATCTGGGCATCCTTTGTATGGCTTTGCTTTGGACAATTGAGTTTGATTTCATTTCGAAAGTTGTATTCAAATGTACACACAGAAAAATAAAAGCCATATAATTCTAAAACTATAATTTAAGTCATCCTAAGAGCCAGAAATTAAATCTGAATTTTAGAAATTATTTCTAAACTTTAAAAATATAGTTCTTAATATCAGAAAAAAAGGCGCTGCCTTTAACAAAAGGATATCGTTTTTCTAAGTTTTTCTGGCATTTATTTGTCTAAGTGTAAGTATTATCATTAACTACTGAATTTACATATATATATTCAGTAGTTAATGGTATTATTCTTCCTTAAAAGCGGGGGTAGTACAAGCCGAACCATCAAGGAGTACTTACTCAATGTGTTTATTTCATTTAAGTATATCCAAAGATTAATACAAATCAATTAACAACACTGAGCGGATTATTTTTATATATTGTATTCAATACTTTAAGCGGTAGTTCACAATATAAGTAAAATTACATAAATAAGAAGGTAGAAAACATAATTTTTGGTATCTCATATCTCTAAATTCATTCACATTCATAAATATTATTATAGTTATTATAAATGAATTGATTATTAATCAGTTTCTTTTCGATTACATTATTACATGTCTTTTTTATATTAATTAATTACAAATAGAATTATTATGAAATAATAAATAAATTAATTATTAGTACAATTACTTGTTATCAATTTCGTTTCTTTTCGTTTCCTTTAATTTCAGTTGAGTTCGGAGTAGAAAAGGATGTCTTTTTTTATACTAATTAATTACAATTAGAACTATTATAAATGAATTAATTATTAATACAATTACTAATTCTCAGTTTCCTTTCGTTTTCTTAAATTCCATTTGAGTTCGGAATAGAAAAGGATGTTTCTTTTATTTGTATTAATTATTATTATAATTATTGTAATATAATTAATTATTTGTATAATTACTAGTTATCAGTTTCTTTTCGTTTCTTTTAATTCCATTTGAGTTTGGAGTGTCGAACTGCTTGAGAAAACCTTGGATTACAGGCAAATACTTGAAGGGGTGTTCGGCACTGTGGGTACGCTTGTGAATAACTAGATTCTGTTCTGTATTATATGTTTTCGGGCACTTATCGCATTTGTATATTGGGAGTGTTTCTTCAGTGTGGGTGAGCATATGTTTTTCAAGGTTTTCATTAGTTTCAAAAGCAATCTTGCAATGCGTACAGTTTAGAGGATTATCTTTAGTGTGGAGGAGCATGTGCTTTTTGAGAAATGGCCGGGTTGCATAGGCATTTGTGCACTGGGAACATTTGTATGGCCGTTCACCAGTGTGGGTGAGCTGGTGTCTTCTAAGATATTGGCGCAAATGGAATGTTGCCTCACATTCCGTACACGCGTGTGACTTTCTCTTGGTGTGACTCTTCAAGTGCCGCTTGAAAGCCGACTTACGGTCATATTCCTTCTGGCATTCGTTGCATTTGTAACGGTATTTGTGTATCTGGCTAGGTGTATGTTCTTTGCTGGAGATTTCCTCGCCTTGCGGCTTCTCGTTGGAACGGGACGTGGGGCTAGAATTCATGAGTGCGGGATGCTCATCTTTTGATGCGAATTCCTTGTTGATCTTGCGTTTATTTCCCCGAGTGGGGTAGCGTTGAGATCCTTCAATGTTTGTTGTCTTCGAATTGGATTCGGGGGCTTCTAAACAATCGATCGTTGTATTGGAATGCGACTGGGAGCTGTCCTTCTGCACCAACACATCAACATTTGAGATATCCACCTTCGTATTGGATTCGGGGGCTTCTGAACAATCGATCGTTGTATGGCAATGCGACTGGAAGCTGTCCTTCTGCACCATCTCGTTGCCCAAGTCTGTTACCAACACATCAACATTTGAGACATCCATCTTCGTATTGAATTCGGGGGCTTCTAAACAATCGATCGTTGTATTGGAATGCGACTGGAAGCTGTCCTTCTGCACCATCTCGTTGCCCAAGTCTGTTACCAACACACCAACATTTGAGGCATCCATCTTTTCCAATACCTTCTGGTTGCTGTTTTCTAACTCATTCGTGGAAGTCGCATTCTCTTGGCCGTTCTTCCAGGTGGGGCTCTCACCATCCGCCATCTCATCGGCTAACTCGCACAGCAGCTCGACTAAATCGTCGCCTTCAGTTTTAATTACTTGGATGCTCAGCAGCTGTTGGCTCTCCCTAAGCATGTTCTTTACTTTGAACGCGATTTGGACATTTAATGCGCAGGGTACGCACATCTTTTGTGGCATCTTATCATCGCGCGCTACCACGAAGTCGACCAGATAGTTAACCATGTCCGCCATACTACCTTGATAATCGGGAAACGGCCAGTCGGAAAATAAATCCACTAAATTAGTTGAGTTGCTCATGCAGACGCGACAAATTTCCATTTTTGTTGTTTGTTTTTAACTAAACGTTTGATTGGAGCGTTCACTCTAACTGGACACGCACTGGCACTCACTCTTTGCAATATGCTACTTATTTTTTATTTAGTTAAACACTCGCTTTAGTTATTTATCAACGCCGGCAAAAATTACAAAAAGAAGAAGCCAACTACAATCAATATGCAGCTGTTGTCAAAATGCTAACATTGCCAGCTGCTTGGAACAGTGCCATTTTGAGCATTAACAGTGCCCTCCAACATTACAGGCCGTTTTCCATTGACGTTAACAGAGACTGTTGCTGTGGCAAAATTAATTGTGCGCGTCCCGCGGCTTAGTTTTTATAATTTGAAAATTCACTTTCAATCGTCTAAGTATATATATCTAATTTGCATATTGTGTTACAAATCTACGAAGTGAACTATATTTATGTATGCATTGCCCACAACCTGGGCTAAAACAAGTGATTAACGAATATGAATATAGGTGTGCATTAAATCTACAGTTCAAAACAAACTCATGCCAGTTATTGGAAGTGGATTCATCTTCACAAATTAATGGAGAGAAGTATATCTGGAATTTGAAATGCCTGGCATTTGTTCATGACTTTACAAACAAACCAGGTAAGTTAAATAGTTTTCTTGATAATTTTGCATACTCAAAGCTGCAAATTGATGGGATTTAAAAAGAAACAAAGTGTTAAAAAACATATGATATACAGGGTGTCTCATTCAAACATTATTTTATTATTTATTAAGTAAGCTTAATCATAACTCATTTTTAAACATAATATCACTTAAAAATATGATCAGTGTGACAGCGAAAATGTTTTTATTTTAATTAATGTGTCAAGCTGCAATGGGAACACTTCCATGAGTGTTCAAGAGAGTGACGTTGTTCGTGATTCTTGAGGTGAATGTAGTCTGTCACTGGTCAGACAGAGATGGCCGACCAGTATGAGTGGCAATATGGCTTTTGAGAGTAATTGGATGTGTAAAACTGACATTGCAGTAGGAACACTGGAAAGGTTTTTTACCGGTATGAGTGTTCATATGTACATGAAGATTAGATCTAGCTGAAAAGCTCATTGGACACTGGGTACACTTGAATTTGCGTACGTCAGAATGAATGCGACGAATATGTGAGCCGAGTGTCGACATATGACTAAACTCCGCATCGCAATGGGAACACTTGTAGATGCGTTTTCCAGTGTGGACACGCATATGACTAGCATGCCCGGAACGGTTGGCGAACGTTGCCGGGCACTGATCACATTTAAATTTGGTCTGTACCAGCAGAGTGGGACTACTTATGTGCCGGCTGAGATTAGAAGTATGGGAAGTTTGCTGGCATTGACTCTGCGTGGAATCAGCATCGATGTTTTTGGCATGGTCGCTGGAGTTGCACTCTCTGGATGCGTCGCCTGCAAGCCCGTCACTCGTAGAGTTTACTTTCAACGGATCCATCTCTTTGTCTGTTTCCAACACATCCTCACTGACGTTGTCTGTGTTCTCCATTATCGTCGCGCTGCCCACTTCAATCTTGAATTCCAGCTCACTGAGTGGGCTTCCCTCATGCTCATCGCAGATCCCCGGGCTGGATTCAGCAAGACATTCATTCTTTACAGCCACAGTCTCTTCCACGCTCTCGCACCCGGCACTGGATGTATCAATACACTTCTTCTTTGCAGCCACAGTCTTTTCCACGCTCTCGCACCCGGCACTGGATGTATCAATACACTTCTTCTTTACAGCCACAGTCTTTTCCACGCTCTTGCACCTGTTGTTTGTTTTAGCAATACACTTCTTCTTTACAGTCTTACTCTCTGCCAAGTTCTTGCGCGCCGCGCCAGCCTTTGGTTTTGTGCCGTCGCCCAAGCAATCTACTATGTAAACGCCTCCGGTTTTCATTACCGTCAGCAGCTGATGGCTTCGCTCGAACTTGCGCTTAAATTTAAACCCAATGCGAACATTTAAACAGCAAATTTCGCACATTTTCTGTGGGAACTTATCATCGCGGTATACTTTAAAATCGACCAAGTCGTTTACCATATCCGCTATGCTAGATTCACTATATTCGGGCAATGGCCGTTCTGTGAATATATCAACTAAAGTCGCTGACAAGCTCATGCAGGCGCGACAAACTTCCATTTTTCATGTCTTTGTTTAAACAATTGTATGACGCGTTCAACAGGCATGAAAACGCGACGAGTGTTTAGTGCGCACAACTTCTCTGACGTGCAAAAAGTTCCTTAATTTAATTTGTAACTCTTTAAATCACAATAAATAAACAAACAACAAATCGATGCGCAACTGTTGTCCGACATCTGTTTGTTACAGTGCCATTTTGAGCATTAACAGTGCCCACTGACACGGTAACAGTGCCATGTTGGGGGTTCAGAGTTAACAGTGGAATTAGCAGCTCGCCGCTCTGCTAACTTAACAGACGCCCAATAGAGATATGCTGTACCGACTTGTATAGGTCGAAAACTGAGAGATTAGTTTGGATATTAACAGATTTACGGACAGACAAATGAGCGTATTATACACTATATATTCACACTATATAAACTTGATTGGGAGTGCGTTCTTTTAGGCGTTACATACTGTAAAAGTTAATTAAAACTAAAATGTTACATGTTAATTTGCTAAGAAAGAGAAGATATTTTTCAAAAAATATCAAAAAAATATTTGAATTGGAATTTCAGATGCCGATTTAATTAAATGGCATTGCTTCAATAAATCTGTTGTGTTTTGACAAAATGTTGGGAGTGGAAGGAGCACTTAATTTGATCTCCTTTCGAGTTGTCGGAAATGAACCTACAATTTGAACTTACCCGCTTTTGTACTCTCACCCCTGACATACCAACATGCCTTAATCTTCAGCGTAAAGCCACAGACTCAGAGTAACCGAGGGGCAAGCGACCACAAACACTGACCAAAGCTGCGGGACTGGCTAATAAATCAATAGCCAACTGTCAGGATTGTGTGCGAGTAATAATAATGCGAGCAAAACTGGTCAATAATAAACCAAACGGGCATTGCATGAATGCCGCACAGCACACGAGACAAAGGAGCAACAAATGTCACAAGGATCCGGAGCTGGTCAAGCGTAAGGAGCAGGACATTTGAATTGGTGATGATGCGCAGGGTCGAAGATTTATTTCCGTCTGTCTCACAGAAGGAATGCCATGAAATAAAACGTATTAAGTCATAAAATGGTCAACGCGAAAGCGGATTACCAAGTGTGAACCAAGCAAATGCAGCTACTACTGCCCAATGGGTCCACGGGGCATCAAATCTAATTATGCCATATATATAGTATATATAGAGAGAGAAATAACTATATAAAATGCGGTCACAGCGGGCGGTGGGGCAGCTGTTGTATGGGGCAGCAAATGCTTGCAAAATTTATGCGGCTTTTGTTTTAATAAAAATTTTTATCATTGCGCATAAATAGCGAGAACGAGAACTAAAAAGAAACGAGCCATGTGCGCATAAATCTTAAGACGCAGGATGCCTGGGGCCAGGGGGCTAGGGAGGGCAACGGGAACAACGGGCAACGCATTCAGAGCCAAAGCAATTATATGCAATTTATGCGGCGGTCGGTGGGGCAACCACCCACAACCCACAACCCACACACAATAACAAATTGAGAGAGTCCTCTTTGAGAAACTTGCTGAAATTATTCGAATTGAATGTCTTAACCCGAAAAGGCAGCCCGGTTGCTGCCTGGTTTCTGGTTTCTGGTCCTTTTTATCAAGTCCGAGCTGCAAATTTATCAGCTGGCATAAAGTTTTCTTTCTTTTCCGACTCCGACTACGACTCCGACTGCACTTTTGCTGCTTCATTTTGGCCAAAAACCGCAGAGGCGGCCAACAAAACCACACACCAGAGATATACACAGATAAGTTTTCTTTTATTGCAGTTTTGTACCGAAAAGTTTTATTGCGCCCAGGAAGGAAATGCTTTTCAAATGCTAACAAAATAAATGCCAAGCTCCAACCAAAATTAAGAACCTACCAGACATTCAGCTAAAGAGCTTCTTCTAACCAATTGAGGATGCGTCGTCTTTGGCACAAGTTCTCAACAAAATTAAAATAATAAACTATCTGTTTCAAATGCAGCTGCTGTTCAAAGACAAATCAGCTTGTGCTTTTCTTTTCTTTCCTTTCAAATTCTTTTGTAGTTTTCTACATATATGTATTAAATAGAAATATATTGACAGATAATAGACTGTACAGAGCAGAATATATTAAATTGGAGTGTTAAATTATACAACTAAAGGTAGCAATAAGACTTACACTACTTTTAAGTTAAATATTTAATAATTGTCCTCAGGACAGATTTTAAAATTAATAAAATTAAAGTCTAATTTGTTATGCCCTAGCGAGGGATTAAAGGAGGATTAAAGGAGATGTTTTCGACCCCACAAAGTATATATGTAAATTCTAGGAAAATTTTCTTGAATCAGCATCAATAGCCGAGTTCCAAGTCTCTCAGTTTTAAAGCTATCGTAATGAAACTTGGCACAGACCCTTCTTTTCTGCAGGAAGTACACATGTCGGAACCGGCTGGATCGGACCTCTATAACATATAGCTGCCATAGGAATGATCGGTCGACAACTATGTTTTTGTATGAAAAAGTTTTTTGTTTTTAGAGATATCTTCACCAAACTCTTCCAATCGTAGTCTCTAAATTTGTTATATAATCAGAACAAATTTGGTCAATATCGGAACACTATAGCATATGGCTGCCATAGGAATGATCGGTCGAAAGCTATGTTTTTGCTTGAAAAACTTTTTTGTTTGTGAAGAAATGCTCCCCAAACTCTTCCAATCCTAGTCTCTGTTTATTTTATATAATCTGAAGAAATATGGTCAATATCAGACCACTATAGAATATAGCTGCCATAGGAATAACCGGATGAAAAATGAGTTTTTGTATAAAAAACTTTTTTGCTTATACAGATATCGTTACTAAACTAAGTCAATCTAAGTCTTTACAGATTTCATACAATCTGATTAAATTTGGTTAAAATCGGACTACTATATCATATAGCTGCCATAGGAACAATCGGATGAAAAATGAGTTTTTGTATAAAAAACTTTTTTGCTTAATAAGATATCGTTACTAAACTAAGCCAAACTGAGTCTTTACAGATTTCATACAATCTGATCAAATTTGGTTAAAATCGGACCACTATGTCATATAGCTGCCATAGGAACAATCGGGTGAAAAATGAGTTTTTGTATGAAAAAACTTTTTGGGTATACAAATATTACATCCAAACTCAACTATTGAGAGTCGTATTATACTTCACATAGTTTCGTGTAATGTTATTAAATTCGGAGCACATTATTATATAGTTCCTATAGGAACAATCCGACCAACGCTGAGTTTTTGCATAAAAAACATTGCTGCAAGAATATAGCTTCGAAAACCGAAGTTAGCCTTTCTTTCTTGATTGATATTCCAATATATATAAAGTAATATTGCATTGCATATTCGTATATATATATTAGCAAATTCATACCTTTACTTATCGAATAACAAGCAGCATTGACTAAGGACAACACGGCCAACCCCCAGCCAAGGATTCATTCAAATCATCACCAACTTTTGCCATTTTGCAAAGTGCAATAGCAACAGCAATGGCAACGGCAAAAGATACATCAAGTTGTCGTAGACGATGCTTCACTTGGACCCACTCCGCGGCACACTCCACGGCACAAAACGCATCTACAGCTTCAGCTACAGTTACAGATACAGATACAGATACAGATACAAATACAGATACAGATACAAATACAAGGGCAAACACAAAACCGTAAACGTGGCAGGAAATGCGGGCTTGCTCATTATTTGCGCTGAGTGCGGCTGAGTCGACGGCTGTGACAACGAGTACTTTGCATAAATTTCAAATCTTACACAAAAAAATAATACTGAGGAGAAAGAAACCAAATAGATGACAGGGCGCACAAAAGGACATCGATAGCGATACAGCTGCAAATGTAATGGAAATTGAAGGGCGGTCCAGGCCGCCCCAATACTCCTCCTCTGCTAACATCCTGCCTCTGCACCTTTGCGCCGTGTCAAGTGCGTGGCTGAGCGGGGCTGAAATAAAAAAATGCAATGATACGGAAAAATTAAAAACATTAAAGCGGGGGAACGGGAGAACGGGCACTCTCAGCCTCAGTTGGAAAATCATAGAAAAAGGAACAAAAAATGTGAAATAGGCGGCGTCAGTTCTAAGGATACGACCGCAGACAGTTCAAGTTGAGGCCGCTCGAATTTATGGTTGCAATTATGCAGCAAACAGTTGCCGTCAGCATCGGCAATAATTGCGCTCGAAATTTGCATAAAATTTTAAGTAGTGGCTAAAGGAACTTCAGCAGCCACCTCCAACCACCCAACCCACCCAACCACCCAAAAACGGGCAACACCACCGAGTGTTACAAATTGTGTGCATACACACCCACTTTGGCTGTCCTTGGTTTCGATTGACGTGTAATCCTGTCCTTGGCATTTCGCCGGGCAGCCCTAACGTTGCGTGGAGCCAAGGACAATGCAGGATAACGCGCATAGTAGTTGCCACTGAGGGGTGTCAAAGTCAAGGCAAAAGCAAAGCGTACAAAATGTCAACGCGTGTTAGAACTTCAAGGACAAGCGCATTGCTTTGTGTCCAGGATATTGATTTAGTTTTGGTTTTGTGCACATTTAATTAGCGGATTGCAAGTATTTAAATTGAAATTCTAGCTTTTAGCTGTGCAAAAAATAGATTTGCTCAGTAAATAAGCTTAATCGTAAAGCAATTCAATAAATTACGGTAGCAAGGATTTAATTTTGATAAAAATATGGGTTTGTTAGCTAATTAAACTCGAACTTTTAAATAATATATAGTAAAATCATTTTTAATTTTTTATTTATTGAATAAATTAAATATATATCATTATTCATTTATTGATATATGAAACCATCAAAAGATAATATAATGTCAGAAAATTTAATTATTTTGTGTTTAAAATCTGCCCGATTAGTGGGTAATAATTAAATTTTGTGACATTATATTATCTTTTGATGGTTTCATATATCAATAAATGAATAATGATATATATTTTGTCAATTAAACCTTTTCCAAATTTTGGCGGCTTTCTGTATTGACTATATGCCTAGTTTACCAATCCTACTCTTACTTAGATCTGTTTGCTATTATATGCTTAGCTTTAGAAAAGAATTGTTCAATTTTTTTTGACATTTTATATTTACTCTTAGAAGCAGATCTCTTGTTTTAGCTAAGGACTCTTCCTCAAAGTTATAGAACCGGAAGTATTTCAAAGTAACCTGTTCCAGAGATTTCGAGGCTTTTGTCTAGTCCAAAGACCGAAAAGTATTTGGAATTCATTTCATTTCACACATTTACTTATATAAAATAAGTTTCAAATATAAGTAGCCGCATAAAGTTATCTGGGAATTCAACCCTTCAACATTTAATTCTGCATTAGTTCCATTTCATTAAAGCGCGACCACAAGTCAGTTGTCATCGTTGTTGTCGTTGTCTTTGGCAATGTTTAAGACGCCATTTAACCTCCGGGCAGAGTTCAAAAGACAAAACATTTGCTCAGCATCCATCTGGTAGCGGGAATGTCCTGTCTTGAGTCCTGAGAAACGCCAATCGCGCACAATTTGTTACAATATAAATGACTTATGTCCGCGACGCGCAGCAGCAGCAGCAGCTGTTGCTACAACTTGCTGGGCATCCTCCCCCACCCAGCACACTGTATACATTTTAGCCATAAGCATAATAAATTTTTACGCTTGAGCGTGTTAAGTCAACTGGGAGCCAGCCAGCCCAAAACCCAAACCAGAAGGCCAAAAACCAAAAACCAAAGCAAACTATAAATTTATAATGCGCGAAAGTAATTTTATGACTTTGCGGTTTTAGCTTTGGTTGCTTGGCATAAGCGACAACCGCAGCTATAGATACAGATACAGATACATTAAGTATAAGTATATCAGAGTGTGTGTGTGTTTGTTGCCATTGAGAGGGGGGCCAAAGTGTGAAGACGAAGCTTACAGCTATTGTAAATCAAGGCGCAAGTTGCAAGTTGCTGGGCCATGTTATCGCAGCAGCCGCTGAGCCAAAATAATAAGCGCCAAGCGCCCGACGTCGCCATATTTATTTGATTAACTGCTTTTCACACACACACACACGCACACCACACACACACACACTCACACTGAGTGCAATTATAGATACACATGATTACAAACAATAAATTGCTATTTTGACACTTGTAATGGCTGCTGTTGCCACTTTCTGCCACAATGTTGCACAGGAAGCAATCTTTAAGCTACAGCTGTAAACTGAAGCTGGACAATTGCCCCCACCCCCGTCTGCCCGCTCAGACAACGCTTATTGTGGCATACAAAATTGTTTTATTGTCACAGCACATTTCCAAAAAATAGAATTCACTTTTTATTGCAAATTTATTCAAATCGTTTGTAATCTGTGCTCTGGCTCCCCTTCCTTCCCCCATCCTTTATAGGCCATAAAATTGCGTGTTCTTATTATTATGGCTATTGCTGTTGTAGTTGTTGGCCCGAGCACTTGCTAAGTGGTCCATTGTGTGTACTTCTTGTCCTAGAGGCTATTCCTGAGCGTTTGCTTATGAGCTGGGCGGGGCAAATTTGCTTTTTAATAGGCTTGGGGGTCAAGAGTGGCCAAATGATAGCTTCAAATGACTTCTATTCGCTGCGAATAGTACTCGTAGTTCAACTAGAAGTGGCACAAATCGAAAAATAAATTAACATTAAAATGTATTAATAATGCTTATACCTTAAATGTAAATTAAGCTAGAAACCATAATACTTATAACAATTTCAATATTGATTGTTGTTTGTATTATTAATTAAATTCTAAAAAAAATAATAATAAAAATAAAATTTAAAACCAAATTTAAAAGTCCCAAGTTTGGCAGCAAAATCATTAGATGTTAAATGCGCAAGTGGCTACAGTGTTACCAGATTGAAAATGAAAAATCCATACGATGCAGAAATACGTCATTCAACTTTTTTTTTTAAATTTTTCAATACGTAACGAAATATTTGTCCTTAAACGATATGTTGCAGATATTTTATTTATTTATTATTTATTAACGAAGGCAAAACAGTGCTGCCTCGAACCAAAAAATATAATATAATACATAGATATAAGGAAAAAATGTAAAAAGCCTACACGAAATTACAATTGAAAACTAATAACGACACCAGCACGTTGGGGGAAGTTTATTTGCCAGTCCGGCTAGCTATGCCCCTATTCACAGCAAAGAATTGCCGGTGGCGTTATTAGAGCCTAGCAAGATAGAATAGAGTTAGTTATAAAGAAAAAACTAATAGAATTTAAGGTTAATTAAGGCATAAGACTAGAAGAATAAAGAAAGACAATAGGAATGAAATCTCCAACCCGGTGGGGGAAGTTTTAGTAGCCAGTCCGGCAAGCTGTGCCCCAACTCACAGCGAGGTTGGTTAGAGATTGCATTAAGGAGGGAAGGACCTAGAGAGGGAAGGGATGGGAAAGAATATTATAGTTGTAGAGTAGGAAATAGGATGCATCAAAAACAAACGAAGGGTTAAATCCCATGAAAACCAGTCCTATGTACATCAATCTGATTTGATATTATCCATTTTCATTTATCCAATTCAGTATCAATCAGACCTGTTCCGATTTGCCACTACTTTGCAAACATAAAAACCATTTTAGATTGGGTGTTCCAGGTTCCGAAATAATAAGCTCCAGCTAAGTTAACTAACTGGTCGACTCGTTAAGCAGCCGAAAATTGAGAACCTTACAAAAAGTGAAAACCTTTAATTCAATTTCTTATAGACAACTAACACCTATAATTCCAATTTGCAAACAACAGTTTAACAGTTAGAGAATTAACTTATGCAAATGTAACTGCGACTGCAATAACTTTCTGGTCTTCTTTCAGAGCCTCTGAAAACTCCACAGCGGCTCTAAAACTGTCAAGGCTCGAGTCCACACGCTTTTAGAATGCAAGCTGGAAAACTGCAACGGCAAACAAAAGCAACAACAGCTAGAACAATAAACAGCAAAAGATTTTTATATTTATTACCAAGGACTTGGCAGAGTGGGCACACTGTGAGCCGGCAGAGGGCAGTGCATTAACCCCTTTCTGCTCCCTACTACCAGACCCAGTCCCAGTCCCAAAACTCAAACCTGAACAGACTTCAGCGCAGCAAAATGACTCATCAAGTGAATGTGCGAGGGGTAAAAAGGGAGTAAAATGTACAACTTGGCATTTTATTATTATGATTATTTGTAGTATTTGCTGCTGCTTCAAGTTGAAAAGAAATGAAAACTGAAAAGTGCATAAAAATGCAGCTGAGGGTTGGCTAAGGCTAAGGAACCGTCTTCGACTCGACTCCATCTAATGCTCAAATTGTATGCATGGACTTCAGCTGGACTGTTTTGTTTCTGTTTACCAACTGCCGCGAGCACAAAATGCACTTTGTGATTAGTTCAAGGGTGCCCCGGGTTTGGTCCTGTCCTGTCCTGTTTGTGTCCAATCCGTTCCCTACCGGTACCAGTCGCTTTTGTTGCCACGGCGGCAGCGTCTTGCTCATAGATGAACGAGCACTTCATCATGTTTTAAAGTTCAATAGTCATCATGAAGCACATCAACGTGCCGATCGAGTCCGTCGCCCAACCCTTAAATCAAGTCAGCGCTTAATGTTTAATAAATGTGTAATGCATAAGCAAAGTTTTCAGCCCGAAGCGTTTTCCAACTGCTTCTGCTGCTACACTCTGGCTGTGACTCATAACTTCTTAGCTCTTCGCACAGTGGAATCGATAGACTTTTAATATATTTAAATAGTAGTACCCTGTCACACTTCGCTGTGGCATATAGTTGTTGCATGGATGAGAAAGTAAGAAATAAACAGATAAACTTAATACTATTTTCCCTACCGTGCCCTTTTGTATATGGTATGAAGAACTTAGAAACCCATATAACAAAACCCTTCTTTTACACATTTGACCTTAAGCCCATTTCCCGGCCGTGGGGACGGGGAGTAGATTTTTCAAGTTGCATTCAACAGTTTTCTGTCCTGGGGGTTTTACAAACTCCCGGGCCTGGGAAAGCTTACTATTGCTGGTAAACAGTACGTACACGTAATAAAACTGTTTTCTCGAGATCTCTGGTATGTTATTGATGCAAAAAATAGATAAAAGCTATCCTTGAAGATAACTTTATATTGTGTCATTTGAGCTTAATCGGTGCATAACCTTTCGAGTTTTTGATCGTTGCTTATACCAACACAACATATTTAAATATCTAGATCCACAAACAGTGATATTTTCTACTTAATCTGTAAAAACTGATAATGCATATACAAGATAAAAAAAGGTTGTATATATCATCAATTCATCTCTTTATAGACCTTTCATATATAACCAACTCCTGCCTATCATCTAATTTAACTCTTCAAAGTTGCTATTAGTCAAAAAATTTGTTTTCCTAACCATGCAACTCCATTCTCATAGGTTTTTCCTCCTGTTCCCACTGTGCACTGTGTAACCCTCCAATCCGTTCGTTCACTCTGGTTGTTTATTGTGTTAAACTCCCTACAGCGCACTTGAGCATATTTGCATGACCCGCTTGTTGACGATAAGTGTATTGGCATTCCAGAAGCAGACCCAGAGCCAGCGCCAGAACCAGAACCCAAAACTCGAACCAGAAGTAGAAGCAGAGAGCCGTGTTTTGGTTCAAGGATAAGGCAACAAAAAAAATGTATCGAACGGTGCACACCTGCAAACTTTTGAATGAATAACACTTGAGGGCTTTACATCTCTTATATTTAGGGTGGCTGGTCCTTAAGTGCGTTTAACAAAATTTTGTGAAGTGCGTCGTAGTTTAGGAGTAGCTGTAGTGGAGAGGAGGGGAAACTGTGTGCTGATCCCACAATTTTCCCATGACATACATGCAATTTGAAATTGTTTCCCAATATGTTGCCTTTGTCAACGCATTTTGTGTCACTTTTAATTGAAATCGCTTCCCTCACCTGCCGCAAATGCATCAAAATCTGTTCGGCTTTTGTATGGCCATTGGCTTTGTTATTGTAAATGATTAAAACTGCATAGAAATTTGTGTATTCCCCCCAGCTCACTATCTCGGAATCATCTAATAGGGAGCAGCAGCACCCTCTAATATCGCTGTGGGAACTTTCTAACGCTTTCCCGTTTTGAGGTTATGTAAACTTTGTCCAATTACTTGGAGTCTCCTTCTAAGTACTGTGAGAAAACTGACACAAAACTGCGCAGCGTCGCTGCTGGTGACTCATTTGTATACCATGCACAGTTTATTGATGATTTAACCTCATTTCATGCG
Source organism: Hirtodrosophila histrioides (assembly GCA_037075165.1). Lineage (NCBI taxonomy): Eukaryota > Metazoa > Arthropoda > Insecta > Diptera > Drosophilidae > Hirtodrosophila > Hirtodrosophila histrioides. Next base: position 1,080,861 of record JBAMCL010000491.1, read on the forward strand.
CTCCCAAACACCTGGCACCTGGCACCTGGCACCTGTTTGTTGTTGTACCCGTACTTCAGGTGTGAATTTGGGTAAGCGACTCTTTGGCCGGGTTAGCGACGGCATGTGATCGATGGATCATTTGTTCTTGGGTTGTTTCTGTACATATTTACCTTTTGGATATAAAAATATTGTAGATCGGTTACAACGAGCTCGGGATCTAATTGATAAATAATGCAATGTGACAGATCAATGGCCTTTGGGCGGGTTCATGCTAATCCGGATGATGCAAATTGAAAATTCTTTTACAGAAATTCAGCTGAAAAATGTTGGGATGTGTAATTGAAGAGTGTTCTTTTGTTAGATGAATACTCAGTAATATTATAAGGGATCACAAACGACATATCCTTCAAAATTATAACCTGCACGAAATATGATCTGAAATTCCTACCCAAGTATGAGTGTTTTATGTGCATATTTAAATATTCCTTATTTCTGATTAGATTACATAATTTTCACATGTTGCTCCAGCTGGGTGTGAGCACGCGACGTTTATTAATTATACTAACAAAATTTTATCCGTGCGAGAGTGTGCCACACGAAAATTAGATGAAAATTTCGTGCGATTAATTAGAAAAATATGCAAATTCGCAACTGTGTGGTCACATGGCAAGGGACACGTGTAATTGTTGATAGTCAACGCTGGTTGACAATATGTCAACTGACAACAAACAGCCCTCGTTTAGGGGTGAGGGCGGGTGCTGCAAGTCGACTATCGAGTCGGGCTGGTACAGTCGTCACGTGTTGCACTTGAGAAGGGCAGCAGAGGAATGGAATGAACTAAAATGAAACGATAAGCGCAACACGAGAAACCACTTGGGAAAGTGGCGTAAAATAGTTGCCAGCGATAAGTTCATTTGATGTTAATTTGGTGGTGGTGGTGGTAGTGTTGGTGGTGGAGTGGTGGTGGGTGCGTAGATGAATCCTCCTTTTGGATTCACACGCCGCCAAAAAGGCAAAGCCAAACCAAAACAACAACAAACAAATGCGGATAAGTTCTTCGTTGTGCGTGTTGCAACAATTAAAAAATTGTTAAAGTGTGCACCCAAAGCCAGACGCTGGCTTTTGGCATGTAAATTGACGCACCCTTGCCCTAAGTAGTCCCTGCTACACACCGTTACTTGGCTCTGAGTCACGAGACGACCCGCATATGTCACCGTCACCGTCACCGTCATCGTCACCATGTCCAAAAGGACCCTAGACGCAATCTACCGAACGTCCAATGCCGCATGCAGCGTTAATTACTCACTTCAGTCGCGTTTCGGCTCGACGTTCTCACGCCCCGTACTATCTGTATCTGTAAATGTATGTGCATCTATCTGTAGCTGCTACTGCCGTGTGTATCTGTATCTCGATCTGTGATTGCTCTCATGTTTTGCCGCTTCAATGGTTTGCACAATTCGACGGTCCTTGACACTGGAAATTTGTCACACTCTCTGCCATTCGCGGGCGGCGTCTGTTTAATTGCGCGTGCGAGCCAAACTCGTCTCAATCTCGGCCAGATAATGTTGTCCTGTTGTCCCTGGCGTTGTCACTCCCCGATCTTGATGAAATGTCACACAGCGCTAATGCAAGTTAAACTGCATTTAATTTCCGCTCGTTGCTAATTTCTGTGCGAATGCGAATTTCGGTTGTAATCAGTCGATAGAGCGTGCTAAATTTGGTCTCAAGTTCATGGGAATGGGATCAAGATGGGTTAGTTGGACAGCGCTAATGAAAGGTCAAGCGGCGTAGCGAATGTAAGAGTAGTAATAGTAGAAACCCTAGAAGTCCTTTGAGATTCACCTTTAGCACATTCAAACGAAAACTGCACGTGTTTCATTTGATGTCACATTCCTAACCTCAAAACATCACTCATAACCTCACATAATTTGTTATAATTGCCATACAGAACATAAACAGCTGGGCACTTGTCAAGAATCTATGAACATATATCGATGTCAGTCAGAAAAAACTCAAACCACCCACGCCCGCACTTCTTAACAACGAGTATTTGCCCTAAAATTGAAAAGAGCACGCAAGGAACGCATCGCCAGTTGAACCGGGAGGGGATACACAAATGTTACGATTGTCTGGCAATTACCAAATTATTGTTATGTATAACTGTTCATGCACATATCTATAGCCATTATAATGTATCTTTTGTGAGCCACATGCGTGTACAGTCCGGACAGGTTATGGCTTTCAGGTGCGGCCGGGAAGGAAATCAACCCCTCAACTTTTATCCTGGCCATAATTCACGGACGAAACTGTACCAATTCATATGTATATATATAATATGTGTGTATATATCTAATCAGCAGCTACTCTGGGCTGCCCAGCGGGACTGCCTTTTGATTTCTGGCCTCTGGTCGTTCGCTCATTGCATCATTGTCATTAGCCACCCTCTTAGCCCCTGGGTCACGGGCCTGTTTGTTGTCGCCTTTAATTGCCGGGCTTCACATTTTTTGGGTAGTTTTTTTTTTATGTAGATTCCTGGGCTGTGGTGAATTACCGCTGATTGTTTTCATTAGCAATCGTAATAAAGTAAATTATGAGCAGTCCAGGACCTCAATTGCTGTGGGTTGTTGTAGCTGTTGTTGGCCCACAATATTTGTTAATTAGCGTTAATTTAATATGTGGTGCTGAGTAGGCCGAGACCTGGTTTTTATTGTTATTTCATTGTTTGTTGAGCAATATGTTGAAAAATCATAGCCAAGGATTATACTGCTGACAACTTTGGCAAATAAGCTCGTGGGTAGAATTTTTAACTCACGCTATCCCTTGTACGCGAAATATGACAACAGACAATACAAACAGAAGTTTTTGCCATTTTACAGGTAGCGAGAAGGACACAGCTGCATCTAAACGGAATTTATCTACAGGGATCGCCAAAAGATTCCAGGTATCGAGAAGGCGAAGAGAACATACCTGCATCTAAACGGGATTCATCCGTAGGGATCGCCAAAAAGGTAACGAGAAGGACACGACTATGTATAGGCAGGTTTTGTACAGAGGAATAACTCTAACCGTATCCCTAAATACCTGAAGCTTTTCTGACCGCAAAAAATAACTAATATTATACCTAACCTAGGTACACAATAAGGATTCAAATACGTATAAAAAGACCGTTCGATCTTCTGGACGAATCAGTACAAACCAAACTATCAACGGACTCACATTGAAATTTGAAATCACGATCGAGATATAAAAGAAACAACATGGAAATTTGCCGCGTCTGCATGAGCAACTCAGTGGGATTAGTGGATATGTTTTCCGACTGGCCATATCCTGATTATCTATGTAGTCTGGCGGACATGGTAAACGACCTCGTTGGGTTTAAAGTAAAGCGCGATGATAAGTTTCCACAAAAGATGTGCGTATCCTGCGGACTAAATGCCCAATTAGCGTTTAGATTCAAGCACATTTTCGAGGAGAGTCATCAGCTGCTGAGCATGCAGTTGGTTCAAAGTGAAAGCGAAGTCAATTTCAATGGGTTGGAAACAAACAAGGGCGAAGCGGTGCAAGACAATCCAATTCCAACGAGTGACTGTATTCAAACACGCTCTCTGACCTGTCAGTCCCTGCCAGAAACCGTCCTGGATTTAATGCCGAGCAGCAGCATTAATGGGCCTGACGTTGACTATAACATAGAGGTGGGCAATACCATGTTCATAAAAACCGAAAACGATATCAGTATTAATGACCTGGGCGTCGAGATGGAACAGGAGGAGGGCTCTCTTTTGGATCCCTTACCAACAAATGAATCTTTGGAAGACCAAAGAACCAACGCAGAAACGGTTATATGCAAATCCAGCAGCTGCAGCGTATTGAGTGGAGAGCAGCTTACGCACATCGATTCTGATTACTTGATCTCACCCGAAAAGAAACCCCAAGACATGGAACTCACCAATAATGCAGAAGCTCGTGGCAATAAAAGCGATCCCATCAAGCACAGCAAACGAAAGCGATTCGACTGCTCCCATTGCGGCAAGGGATTTTCCCAGCAAAATAGCCTCCGCCTACATATACGAACACATACTGGGGAACGGCCATACAAGTGTGACCAATGCCAGGCAGCCTTCAGCCGGAAGGATAATCTTCAGTCACACAAGCGTATGCACACTGGTGAAACGCCCTTCAAGTGTGACTATTGCGATAAGGCTTTTAAGTACAAGTCACAATGTAATTTACATGTTCGATTGCATAATGTTGAACGCTTCTACAAGTGTCCTCTTTGCCCCGCAACATTCCTCCATAAGAGTCAAGTTGTTGAACACAAGCAAACCCACAAAACCCAGCGGACATTCAATTGTTCCCATTGCGAGATGACATTTGCAAGGCTTTGGGATCTCACGAAACACACACGCATTCACACTGGTGAACGGCCCTATCAGTGTGACCAGTGCCAGGCAAGATACACCCAGAACTCTCATCTTATCAGACACAAGCTTACTCACACTCAGAATCGACCCTACAAGTGTTCCCATTGTCAGATGACTTTTATGCAGAAGGCGAGGTATACAAAACATATTCTTACGCATACGACTTCATGATTACAGTAATGAATTACGTTTTGACACAATGAGTATATAATTTACCAAGAATAATATTCTTGAAATTGAAAAGGACGATCCTTAAAAGCTAGCTACACGGGAGAACCTACAATCTTTGAAGCTTTAGATTTGTTAAGCCAATCGTTATGTTAGATAATTACTATATAATTACTTTAGACTTAAGTTAAATATAAATTAAAGTTTAATTTAAGAAAACATTTCCAAAACATAAATAAACACTTAATACTATTGAAAGCAGTATCCTTTATTTGACTGAAATTTAAACAGTAACAAGTTTAGTAAAAAATAATGAAAATTGAGCAACTAGATTGTATATGCGTAGTATCACAAAAAGGAAACTTGTTGTCCTGATCCTAAATATATAACCTCTCCTAATATGAATTTCGTATCAATTATAATATACGATTATTTTATGTTAAGCAGCTTCCTATTCCACTCAGCACATTGTAGAGATCTGCCGATAAGTGCACCGGAATTTCTTCCAAAGACTCCCTCCCACATAGAACCCTTGCACAGAAAGTGTCACATTTGAATGCCAAGAAATTAACTGACATTAGCTACATTTTAATTAAACACAAGTTGCAGTTTGCGAAAGCATTTTACATAAGTACCCACATGTTGCCACATTGCAGCACGCCCCAGCTCCTTATCCTGGTATACTGATACCCTCCCGGTACTGGTATCCCCTATAAACTACGCAATTTTAGCGCACATTGTCCTGAGGGGCCGCCAACCGCCTGTTCAAATCTCATTGCGTGCACAATTTGCTCAGAGCTGCAATTATATTTAGTTGAAAGTGTGCGGCCCCGTTTACCAGGATACGTACTTATTTATGGGAGCGGCAGATGTTACCCAATGAATAAATGTAAACCCTTCGACTATCCTAGGCAAAAATTTAAATGCAGAAAAATGCAAATAGAACGCACGCAACGCAACATGATAATTTTACTTGGTGGGCGCTCTTGGCTGGTCGAGGGGGGGAACTCTGGGGCAGGGGCACTCCTTTTGTTTTTAACACTTTGCCAGCGTTAAAAGGGGTAGGTCCATGCGTTAAGGAAATGGCAATAGCTACGCACATTTTAGCAGCTGTTGAGGTTTTGCAATTGCAAAAAAAAGGCAATGCCAGTGGTACTCCCCTCCCATGCCCTCCCTCTACCGACAACAGCAATCTCCTTGTGCAGTTGACAACAGCAATAGCCTCCTCAATCTCCTGAGCCTGCTCAGCTTCCCTAGCCAAGGCTTTGTTGCTTCCTTTGGCGTCTCAGTTCATTGACCGCATTATGTACCCTGTACCCTGTGCAGTTCCTAGCTAACGTCAAGAGAAAGAAAAAAATAAAAAAAAATATACACAAAAACAAATCCAAAAGCCACCAAAGAAACTGCGTAAATATGCGTAGAGTGCGTGATGCGCAGATCCCCTTCAGTTGTGCCTCCTCTGTTGTTGTTGGTGCCCTTGTTTGCATGCCGCAGATGCTTTTTGCTTTATTTGCATTTGTGAAAGTTGATTTCCAGGATGCCAAAGCTGCACTGCATCAGTTCGCGCCCACGTGCCTTTTTGAAGTTCCAGTTATCCTTTAGGCGAGGTCGCGACCGAGCCTGCTACTTCCTTTGTTTTTAATCGGTAAAGTGCAGCTTCTATTCGAAATATCTTTAAATTTGCATAGCATCCTGTGGTTAGACAATGCAAGGACTTGGGGCCCTCCAAATGTGGGGGTTTGGTGAATAGGTAAGGTATTCCTGATTAAGTATGTGAGTTTGATTTGTAGAGACTTCGATGATTTTAACAATTTATCCTATTGAAGAATATTATGCATTTGAATATCAAAGCAAATCATTAATCATAGGGGATTAATTCAATTGCAGAAGTGGTTTTAATAGTTGTTCCTCGAAGGTTTTCTCCCTGTTCTTTTCATGAATGCTATAAAACTAAATCAAATATTATACTTTCTTAACCTAATATGCATTTAAATATCAAGGAAAATCATTAAGATTTTTACTTATTTCAAATGCGGGAGTTTTTTTTAATAATCTTTCCCTCGAAGTTTTCTCCCTGTTCTTTTCATTTAAGAATGTTGAGACACTAAATCAAATCCAATGCTTTTTTAACCTCATGATCTCCCACATCTTATGTGTGCCCATCTACTCTCACTTTCTTACATCTAGAGTCACCATATCAAACATCTTAAAAGTGCACTATCCCTAACAACCTCCATCCGCTGTTTTCAATTGAATGAAAATAAATTGCACTCCTTTACATTTCACATTTCTTTTATATATCATCAGCATTTATTTACCACTTGATACGCACTCTTAATTGCAAAAAGCCGTTATGGCCCCAACTGCTACGTTATCCTTTCAGGCTGCTTGCCAGGCTCCTTTTGATGTATGCCTGACACTTGAGGGTGGACACATTTCTAAATTAATTTGGTTTGCTGTTGAATTTGCATAAATTCTCCAAGCTAAGCTCGCCAGTTGCTATTGACAAAACAGAGATTTTTTTCCAACTTCTGCTGCTGCTGCTGCTGCGGTTAAGGGTTATCCAGGAAGCACTCCGTAACTCCTTAACTCGCATGTCATTGTCATGCCTGCCAGTTGTCAGTTGTCAAGTCCAAGAAGAGGCCACCACGCCTCCTACTCACTACCTCGTCTCTCACTCAGCTCGTCTTGCCCATTAAACACTTTTGTATTAATTGAAGCGTAAAAAGAAAGAAATTTAAGCGGTGCCAGGGGCTTGTTTTTCTCTCCTGCACCTCTCTCACACTCATCCTAGTGCCCCTCTCGCCTGCCCTGGCCGCAGTCAATAACCTTTTAATGAGATTTATAACTGTCAGGCTGCGCCTGTCTCCTGTTCCTGTGCCTGTGCCTGTGTTTGAGGTGTGTGCCGGTGAGATTATTGAGGCATTACATTGTAGTAAGTAACTCTCACTCACGGCGGCTCCTTCTCGCTCCTTCAGAGCCTGTTTGCCCAGCAGCTTAACAAAATTAACGCTACGCAGAGCTCGCTTAGTTCAGGCTTAAATAAATTTGCATATCCATTTTTTTTTATTTTGTTCTCAAATTCTCTGCTGGGTCAGGCGGTTCGGAGGGTCGTTGTTTACCCTGTGTGCTAGGATTAGAGTCATGACACTGACATTTCCAGTCAGCTGTCTTCATTCATCATCTCAGGCTTATCTAACGTTTAGCAGGTAAAGAGGCTTCAAGATCGATTGGCATTGAATTCTGAGTATCTGTTCTCACACTCTGAAAACTTTACTGAAATCCAATTATAGTTTTCTATACACTATCATTAACAAACCCTTACATTTTTGTCACCTGACCCCCTCTGGACTATGCAGAACTTCCTGTCCTACGTGTATTACCTAATGACGCGTGACTTTTGTTAACCAAACCCAAAATTATCAATATCTAGTAGTTATATAACGACATTGACTTTTCGCAGTCCTTGGGTCTGCCTTCCTGTGCAATGGCTGTAATTGTCACTTTTGATTATGTCAAGATGACTTTATAATTACCGCAATGCCGCACACGTGTGACAGTTTAAGTGCCGGTTGCAACCACACTGAGAACAGAATGCGGCGCGTTATTTGCAAACCGCTGGACAAAAGTGAAAATTACCGTAATTTGGCATGTATATGTATATATATGTTGGGTAGACGCGGAAACATATTGTCCGATTCGCCGGAAATGTCAGACAGCTATGTATGTTTGCAATTTTTTATTGCACAGAAATCTCTGTGTGGTGGGCGGAAACGGGCGGTTCCAGACGAAAAAACGTGTGAAAAACTCAGAGGGTTGCTGTTTGCAGTGTTTTTTCCAAGGAAAATACCCCTTTGGACTTTAAAGTTGCTGCAGAGTTAATGATATAAGATGTCCTTTGTTCAGCCTCGGAGTGTGTGTTTAATCTGTGGTTTCTTTGTAATATTTAAGCTTATTAGCCTTCCTTTTAACATTGACTTAAAGCCTTCCAATTAAATTTTCAATCATTATGGCATGACATTTGAAATTTGCTGTTAATTTGACACATGCAGCGCTGTCGTCGGCATTTCTGAAACTGTTGTCCTCATCAAACCCCAAACGAACTCTACTTAATTATTTAATACAAACATTTTATTACATTTTTAGTAATTTAATGCCTGGCGGTTTTTCGTTGGTTTCCACGTTTTTTTTTTCCTCATCATTTTCTTTTTTCGTTTGTCACATTTAATTGAATTTATGTATTTTTATTGTCGCTCACTTTTCGTACAACATTTTCGCATTAATTTTTATGTTTTCAAATATACACACAAGACTATTTTTATTTTATATGTAGGCTTTTTTTTTAGTCCAGACTGTTTGTGGTTTTTCTGTTTTCTGTCCTGCAGCCGCAGGGCAGTTCAATGATGAACGCTCAAATTATGCAAAATAATTTTCAACTGTCACGCATATCAGACGCTCCGACGAGTCCTTATCGTATGCCAGCCATCCTGAGCTGCCTTTAATTGTTTCTAATTTGGTTTCCAAATGTTTCCCAGTGCCTGTGTTCTCTGCCTGCCACCTGTGCATTTCTCAAGGCGTGCTGCTAATTGGCTATAACTTCAACTCCAACTCCAACTCCGTGTGTGGCTCAATGCCGGTCATCAAAAGCGGGGCGCGAAGTCCTCCCGAGTCCGCTCATAACTCTGTCCCGGTCTGTCACCCCCGACTATCCAGTTATCCTGTTGTATTGGACTGTCAAAATATTTTTGTTGCATTTTGGGTGTGTCCTGTGCTCTGTTTTTGTTTTCATGTTTTGTTAGCAAAGTGCAGTCGGCTAGGAGGATTAGTTGGGATCTATTCAGTTCATTTCAGTTCAGTTACGTGTCCTTGTTTGTTATTACTGTCGCAGTTTATGATGCGTACAGCGTTCCACTTTCAACAGTTCATATTTTGTGGTCTTTTATACTGACAGTTATGGTGGGAAGCATTGCAAGCGGCTCACGAACTTAAATGAAACGTTAGACAACCGAATTTTGGGTCAGGTTCCTAATTAGTAATGGAGCATTGGCAGGCGGAATGCAACCCTGCCAAGCAAAAATTTCCTAATGAGCTTATTTCTCAGTTCCCAGAGCTAGACTAAATAATACCCTTTGCTTAACCTGCCGGTGGGTCATAGGTTCCTCTATAATTCCTAATTCAACTACAGTCTGCTGTTTATTAGTTTCCTCCATACCCTTTGCCACCTACTGTACCCATGCCATCAATGCCAGCTGTCTGTTTTTTAACCCTCTCCCATGCAGGACATCGGAATAAAATTGGCAATCACAATTGTCAAAATCCATTTTTGCACTGAATACATGACTCAACACTAAACGCACAACCAAAAAAAAAAGAAATCATAAATAAAATATGATGTATAAACAAACACAATGGGGAGATGCAGGGGCGGAGCGAGTACGCAGCTAAAAAACTATGAATATTCATAAACTTATTGAACAACAATAGAAATTGATGATGTGTTGCCAAATCGAAGAGAGCGAACAATTTGATTGATGATATTTAGAGCCATGACTCGAACAAATATATATGGAAAAATACGAGGCATTTTTTGCCAAAATTTCTGTTGAGCCGCAGCGAAAAGTGAAAAATATCATATAAGGATATTAAATATGAAGCGCAACTAAATGGAAACGAGACGAAACCAGACTCAGAAACACACACACACACAGGCGAAGACAGTCCAATAGTCATACATCATAATCATCAATGGAGAGTGCAGAAAAGAAAGCAACAGCAACAAAAATATAACACCCTCAATATGTGGGACTACCCCTTTTGGGTATACTGTTGCCCACGCAGAAATAGATAAAATAAGCAATAAAGGATAGGGAGAGGTCCCTGTTCTGGTCCCTGTTGGCAATCAAAGCAAGTCATACAGGACAACCACATGAAATATGATCGATGGGCTGGCTGACTACTGTGGCAGTGAGGTGGGGATCGTCCTGTGCCTTAGTCCTGCTGCGACTGTCCACAAAATGGCACAATTAACGTGGCATATCCTTTCAGCCAAATTGTTGCCCAACAAAAGGCTGCCTGACTACAATTGTTGAACACAGTAAATAAATGTCAATGCCCAATCCCTTCCCTTCCCTTCATTTCGTTTCCTTTCCTTCATCATCGATAACATAATGACGTTTCGTATCATTTTTCAAATTGTAAAAAATTTAAAAAAAAAGAAGGAAAATGTACGTCTCTTTTTTTTAAAACCAAAATTGAAATTGTTTTGTCAGTTGGTGGTGTCTACTGGGCACATGTAGCGAGTCCCTTTGCCTTTTGGTCACAGCAGGACATCGTCCAACATATTGGAGTTTTAATTATGATTTTTTATTGGTTTTCGCGCTTAGTGGCAAGGTGTTGTGTGTGTTTCTGTTTCTGTTGATGTTGTCAAACGGTCAAACAATTGAAAAATGATATTTTGAAATGGTTAAAAGCCGGACGTATACAAAATAATGATATAGTCTGTCTATGAGAATGGATAACAACCCTCGTAACGAGTTTTAAAATGTTTTGGTGATCTAATACTTGAAGCGGATTATCACAAATGATGATCGGTTAAAGTATTTCGGGTGACATTAAGGTGTCAGTATTTCAGTAAAGCAATAAAACTATAGAATTGATAGACTATTTATGATTTTATTGCCAGATTAGGCGCGACAACTGCTACAACAAGTTTAGGAAGTGTCAATGACGGGAATATTAAAAGGTCATAGTAAAACAAGTAAGAACGTTGCAGTCGGATGAACCCGACAGTAGAATACTCTCTTTCTAGTCCGGTATGAAGAGAACAGCAGTTTGTCTGCCAAATCTTGTGACTCTAACTATACAGGCGTGGGAGAGATAGATTTTACTCTTTTTCGGAGGACGGGGTAGGGGTGGCAAAAATAATTTAATGCAGATTTGTCCAGGGCGTCAACAGTAGGCTGTATATTAAATTTGCTGACTCTGGCTATGAAACTGTAGGAGATATACCTCTGTCAAAACGTGTTTTGGGGAAAGCTTTTCACGATTGTCGGGGTACATAGGACAGAGAGGTTGCAAATATTCTTCCGTGCTCTTCTCCAACTTATACTGTACTTCTGTTTAAGTTGAGATCTGTGTAATGAGAGGCGAATTTCAAACTACATGCTGCCATTCAACTTCATCTTTAACGGGAACCACTTACCCTTTAGCTTACATTGTCACATACTATCATCAGGGGTTCAGGTGGCAATCATATCTCTTTCCATGCCACTCTGCAGCTCATTCAAACAAGTGCTTTGTGTACATACACTCATAAATAGTTAATTACAGAGCATTTCATAAATCACTCAAAGTGAAGGCTGCGTCTAAGTCAAATCCTTGACTCCTTCAGTGTTGTTGTTGCTGTTGTTGTTATTCTGGCTGGCCCCAGAAGACAACATTCCAAAGCAAATTAAATTAAGCGGCAAATAAGTTGCCCGGGCACATACGACACGACTTTACAGCTTCAGACAGCAGACTATGTACTCCTCTGATAGACAAGGGATAGGTAAGTGAGTGGCGGGAGGAGTTGAGCTAACTATCAACACAGTTTATGAATAGTTCAAGATGACTACAGAAAGGAGCAGTTGCAGGACGGGATTCGCTCATTCGTATGCCGCCTGCGGTTGCACTTAATTTAATTGACAAATTTTAAAACCACGTTTGTTAAGCGATCCCAAAACCCAAACCCAGGACAACCAGGGCAGCCAGGGCAACCAGGCAGCTTGTAAATGGATTAATGTTTACTTTGTTTGCTGGAAGTTACAGGAAATTGCAATTTTTCCACCCAAAAAGTCAGACAACAAGTCAACAGCTTTGCTCACAACTCGTTTGGCTAAGTAGAAATGGCCTCGGGTTAATTGAGCGGCAGGAAAAAAAGTGAGCCAGATGCCAAATTGGAGGAGGGCTTTTTCGGTCTACATATCCCGCCGGTTATCAGTTTTAGGCTAATGAAAAAGCTTAGGTACAGTTCAGTTACATCGAGCAAATAGTAAGCAATGAAAGATAAACAAATGTGAGCTTGTGTAATAGACAGACACTGTATAAATAAGTATTATTGGTCAAGTGTCTGGTCTGTCTGACTTAAAGGCCTCGTCCTTGTTGTAATCATCAGCTAACAGCTAACAGCTCTATTGATTTTTATCAGAGTATTCCTCATGCCACACACAGCATTCTCCATTCAATTCAATGAAGCATTTCAACTTTAACTCGCAGCCGGCTAAAACAAAAGTAAGGTCCCACCCCGAAAGTATCCCCGACCCCACCCGCACCTTATAAATAAACGTTTAAATCCTCATGAATGCTTACAGTTGGCTTTATTCCGGCAAGTTGTGCGCTTTTGTTTTCCAAATTTCTTTTCGCTCTCGATGTTGGTCATAATTTTTTAGTGTTATTGCTCTGGAAAAGTAGCGAGGCGGACTTCAACTCCAACTCGGGTTTGGATTGGGATACGGATACGGATGCGAATACAGCTAAGGATTCGCTGTCGTCGATAAGAGGCAAGTGCGTTGTAATAGTTGTTGCCACTTCATTCGGATTTTTGCTACGAATAATGTTCATCCTCTTGTTGTTCTCCCTGTAGTCGACGTAATTATCATTTGAACGCATTTGCGTTAAGTGTCCTTTTTGACATATTTATAAGATGGCCTGTATATGTTTATGCTGATGTAGATCTTCAAGCAGTCGATGAGCAATTGAGAATAATGATGATGTGTGCAGCTGATGGTTTCATAACTGAATGACATTTCAAGTTTAAGCAACAAAATGTGTAGTCAAAGTAAACCTTTTAGAATTCTCACCATTCATCTGGCATTTCTCAAAGCTTGCTGATTTTTTCCGCGCAATTGCCCAAAGGATTAACGTGCAAAGTTTATGTGTGTCCGAGTCCGTTTGAGACAAAATTTTAATGGTTTTTGGAGTTTGCAGTGGTCAGTTTGTCATACATGGAGAGACGCCACGATGCTAATCCTGGGCAGCGTAAAATGTGGCAAGAAATGGGCAGGAAGCGAGCATAAAATATCCTGGTTTATGGTCTGGTTTAGACGATTTTATTGAACAACTTCTCTGCATATAAATCTGCAGATTAGCGCTGAAACTCCGCACAAACAAAGGACGAATCCCTGGTCGCCTCTGAGGCGTTGAGTTTCATATCTGGGGTGAGAAGTGCCATATAATTTTTAACATAATTATTAGGTTTCTTTTCTTATGAGCCAGTCAGGGGCGACGCCTCCAGGCTGTATAGTAAATCAAAAAGTGCGCAGAAGCTGCGACATGGGAACTTAAGAACTTAAGATAGTTGCAGAATGTGCCAAGTTTACTGGCCATAGTCATCAAATGTATCTGCGGCCGTTAACATGCACATAAACCAGGCACAGGAGCTCGTTTCATTCCATCAATATTGCAATTATTGTTATTATTATTATGTTGTATTATTATTTTTTCATATATGCACGAGCTACGACCGACGCACAGTGCGTAAATGTCTATGAAATCATCTTTTTATGGAGCACAACAGCATTTGCTGCTACTCCTTAGACCCACGCCCTATCAGGGATATAACTATTATGGTTATGGCAATTTGTCTGTAGACATAACGTCGACGACTTCGCAGGATGGTAACGATGTTGGCAGTGCATTACCAAAGGAAAGTGGGGGCCGTGGCCGTGGACGTGGCCGGGGTGAGTGTAAAATACTCGTAACAGTTGCCCAACACGCAGCCCATCGATGAATTATTTGCCTTTGTCCCAGAGCTGGGGGACTTCCCCCACTTTGTGTATATAGTCCTACACAGGCACTGCATGTAAGGCTTAGCAGCAGTTGCTTAGCCGGCCATAAAACATGAAATACGGCCAAACTGGCCAAAGGATTAGCAAAAGGACGAGTGATAAATGGGACCTGGCACACTATTTACTTAGGCTTCCTGTTTACTTCGGGCATAAAATAAAGCAAAACATTTGCTTTTAATTAAAACTGAACTGCCATTTACTTACAGTCATACATTTAAGAATATGATTGCATTCTTGAGGGAGAAGTAAGATCTATGGCTCGTTATTTCATACTTATGTCAAAGTTCATTTAAAATTGACAGTACCTTAACGATTAGCTAATCAGGTTTGTTCTCACTTACGAGAACTTTTCATTCCGAATCCTATTCGAATTTGTTTTTCTCCTTCTCGACAAAAATGGCAGTCCTTCTTTTTTATTGAGATGACATCAAATACTTTTCATGCTGCATCAAAAATAAATGGCTTCAAACCGAATTAATCGATTTTCGGAATTCAGAACAGCTAAATATATTGATGACGTGTGATTTGATTATCCTGCCTAGAAAATTCTTAACGAACAGATCTGCTAACATCAGTTTATGAAATTAAACTCGATATGTGACTTTTTAATAAAAAATATATATATAATATAAAATATAAATAATAAAATATTTTTTATGTGGTTTTTGCCGTTACTTTTAGGTATTTAAAAACCTTCAAAATCGTATATAAATGTTATAAAATTCATTAAAAATATATCTATTATACGAAGATATTTGGCAAGCAACCTAAAATGTAAATAGAACAACTTAAAAGTGTCAATAAATATTAATTTAAATTATTAAACCTATACCTTAACAAAACTATGTTCAAAAGGTAATAAATGTTAATACTTCTCACATTTTAGTAGCTATTATTATCTCCCTGGCAGCTGTTGCTAGTATTTACTTATAATTTAGTTCTAACTCTATGATTAGTTTTTTAAATAAATATTTATGGGATCATATAGCGTTATTTCTGTCCAAAAAAATACAAAAAATGTTGCGTCACAGCCCATTAATAAAATATTTTCTCATGACCAAATACTTTGCCGTCTGTATCCTTTAACCCTAATTTATGCGCCCAAAGTGACAATTGACGAACTCCTTTGGCTCTGCTCGCTCTTACCCCTTTTTGTTTTGTGGTAATAAAAATATCCAAGCAACGTCTCTTTATTAGCTCACCTAAGCCTTGTTTGCCTTTGTTCGTGTTGTGTGTGTTGTGTGTGTGTTTGCCAAAAAGGCAACAACTTGTTACATTTGTCATGCGCTAATGTCACATTTGACAGCTGCGCAGTTTTCTCAAAGGATCCACAGGCAACTTTGTTGATAATTTGCCGCGCTGTGTGACAATTTGAGTGCGTGTCTCTGTCTCTGTAGCAAGATCTTCCATTTTTCTCATTATTAAAATAATTTTGTTTTAGTTTTTATTGGCAGTTTAGCGTAACAAAAGGCAGCCTCGAATTGTTGTTGACTCTTTTTTTATTGTGCTTCTGCCTGACAATTATTTACACTAATCAGACAGACTCAGTTTCAGTCTGAGTTTCATTTTCAGTCTCAAGGTGGTTCCGCAACCCTCCAAAGCCCAAGAAATGTTGCGTCTTTTGTTCGACTATTGCGTATTTTGACAATGTGCCTACAGTTCCCTTTGTTTCTATTGTTCCCCTGAATCTGGGCCTATAAAATTTGCAACAAAGTCAATTTGGGATTTCTTTTGGTACCGGACTCAGTCTCAATATACGTTTTGTTCATTGATTTGATGTGGTTATGGAGGCCGTGCAAGGATTTGCCATGGTTAGTTGAGGCCCCTATGGTATGGTACACAGGATCAGTCAGTTAATGAGCGCCTTCGTGTTCATAAGGTAAGATTTCTTGGCTTATCGTTAAATCTGATTTAAATGAAATATTCAGCTCTTCAAGTAGATGCCAGCTGCTCTTTCGCATAGGCAATAGTTGTTCTTGTACAATATTTGGTTAAAATATCTCATATCGATCAATCTTTATTAATAGACAGCCCATTAACTTGTAACTTTAACAACAGCGAGAATCTATTAACGGACTCGTGCACAAAAAATGATGTTACATATAATCGCCCTTGCATAAATAATCACATTGATATTGTTTGTTCTTTACCCTCTTTATAGGGGAAAAGTCAGATGGACTCTCATCGATTGATTTTCCATGCGGCCGTTTTTCGGCACTTATCACTCAAAATTATGGCAGCAATAAAACATTTTCCTGGCTGCCCTTCCGCCACTTTTCCGCATACTATTTCCCAGCCTGTCAGACCCGGCACACTTTGCCATTTTTTCCTGTCACTTTTCCCCTCATTTCCCAGTTTGTTTTTTGCGTTGCTCGTCGCTTTTTTGTGTTTATCAAATTTGATTTGCGGCAATTTCTTTGCCATTTTCCATGTGTGTCACAGCCGCCCTGCCCCCATTGTTTGCACTCCACCCCCGCCCCCGCCACGGCACCATCCTCATCTGTTAGTTTTGTCAGCTATGCGGCTAATGTTTAACAATTTATTTAAATGTCAGCAGCTTTTTGGTGTCAGGGGGCGATAGCATTGTTTACCATTGTTTGCCAGCGAAGAAAAATAAAAAAGAAAAGCGAAATTGAATTATATTGCGACATATGCTGTGACAATTTCTGAAACTATATCGATTACTATATACAAAAAATATATGCTTCTTAAACTATAATAGTTTATTATAGCTCATCAACTTAGTATCAAATCAATATCTATTAGAAGCAATTTAGATATCCTAATTAAAAAATGAAGCTTTTTTAACCAACACTTCTCTGTCAATAATATACTGATCTAATTTCGATTATTCTTCACCAAAGTATATAGGACTAAGGACTTAAGATGCCAGTTTCAGTTGGTTAATATGTAGGTTAAGATTTTGGTTAAGATGTTGTTTAACATAATAAACATAATAAGTAACATAATAACATAATAAACATAATAAGTAAACAAGTTAAGTAACTGATGAAACAAATAAAGGCTGTGATTGATGAGTAATTTAGGTTAGCATATTGAATTAAGATAATGGTTAAAATGTTGGTTACGATGTTAGTTAAGATATATGTAAGTTATATCATTGATAACACAAATAAAGTTTTGCGATTGTTGAGTTTTTTTAATTTATCTGTAGAGTAAATCCTTATTCAATAACCTTTTTATCGACTTTTCTTGCCTGCGGCTGCTATGTTTATAAGTACATATTTATCCAAGAACTTCTTCTTCCACCTTTCTTTCCTATGGCAGCTATATTTATAAGTAAATCTTTATCCAAGAATTTCTTCTTCCACCTTTCTTTCATATGACAGCTATATTTATAAGTAAATCATTGTCCAAGAACTTCTTCTTCCATCTTTCTTTCCTATGGCAGCTATATTTATAAGTAAATCTTTATTCAAGAACTTCTTTTTCGACATTTCTTTCCTATGGTTGCTATATTACATAGTGGTCCGATCCGGCTCTTCGCAACATACATATGTATGTATGAATAGATCACTAAATAAAGCCATTTATTACTTAATATATGATTGTAGTTGCTAAATGCGACTATTTCTGATTCCTATTTAAAAAGTTGTAGATAGGAAATGTATCGCTTTATCGAAGTTAGACTGTTCACTGTGCTTCTCCGTAATAAAACATACATATTTATTTCAGATTATTTCTTATACTTTATTATACTGCAGCCTCAGCTAATTAATATACGATTTCAGGCGACTGAGCATTAAAATTTGCATAGCCGAAACACAAATGGTCAACTAATTAATATTAAATTCAAGCGAAATTTCTAAATTTAATTTTGCGCATCAAACTTTGTCGTTGCCCTCCCCTAATGCCCCACCTCTAACAGCGAATTATGCCGCCAACTATTGACTTTTGACTGTGAAGGGGGGCTGAAAGGGCTGAGGGGCTGTTGCGGCCTGGCGTTGACTGCTGCGGCTTTTGTTAACCCCAATGCGGCAGAGGCAATTCATAATCATGTCATAAAGCCCCCAAATGTGGCTGGCGAAGCTCTTGGCCATGGTGAGACGCTTAATTACAAGGGCTTTAATAGCGATTTCAACGGCTCATTGCCAAACAAAATTTTCAATTGACTACACATTGAGGATAGAGGTGGGGGGTTCGACTTGGGTCGGGAGGTTGCGACAGCTTCGCTACAGATTATTAATTAAGAATTTTACGCGAACTCTCTCCGCGAAAGCCGCTTAAATTGCTCAAATATTTCGTGGCTCATCAAAATGATTGAAAAATGTTCTTTTACGCGTGAATTAAATTTTTGCGGTTGCCAGTCACAAAAGGGTTGAACCCTGCTCAGCCTTTGGGCGGGCAGTCATTGATGCCCGATTTCCATCTGGTTTAGGTTTGATTTTGTGGCTAGCCACCCTTTTAAATCCTTGGCCACCTTTCGCACTCACCCGCACTAAATTTCAGCTCGACCCGTCGAGCTTATTAGAATTTTCCGCTTAAATTTCCTTTAGCACTTTGAATAAAAAGTTATCTTAGCTCTTATCCTGCCAAGTTCATGTTTGTTTAGGTTTTACTCCAAGGAATCTGCGACTGTCTTTTTTTTCTTCTATTTTTTACCTTTGATCCTTTGACGCGCTTTTGTTTTTTTTTTGCCTTTTTTTTGGCTTGTGCTCTCTTTAATTTTGGCTTAATAATTTCGCTACCATTTTTTTCTGGCTTTGTTTATTTTCCTTTCGACAAATGCTGCTAAGCAGCCAAAGTGGCGCATTTTCTGTTTTTGTTTTGATTAAAAATTTCCGAGTTTATCTTTGCTAGCGGATTAGTAATGAACTTTTTCCTCCTGGTCTGTGGGTGTGGATGTGGGTGTCGGACGGGTGTTTACTTAGGTCTATATGAGCGCATTTCAATTAAAAAATATTTTCTGCTTGCTTTCTTCCTAATGGTGTGGAAAGAGCAATAGCTAAGCAGCAAAAACGAGATGTGAGCCAGCTCTGGAGGATTAAAGAGTTATCCTGATGAGGAATTTTCTCCTGAAACCATATATAGTTATAGGTTAGGTAGGTATAAAATAAGATCTTAATTAGTGGCAGTAAGAATCCAATCAATCATTCCATATTCGATGTATTTCTCAGCTGACGGAACTGTTTTTCCGGGATGCCTTTCTGCAAAGATCTGTATAGTAAACTTTCCCTGAGAATAAGTGCCATTGAATTCGGAAAATTGCCTATAAAAAAGGTCAACCGAAAAGCCAGATATAGTTTCTATTTAATAGAAATAGTGTCTATATTTATATATATTTCTTATTCCCAAGAATAAGAAAGTAAGTTTGGAATTAAGTCTGGCGGAAGTCCTTAAGGCATTATTATTAGGTAAAGGGGCGTTTGTACTGCGACCTATAATATCTAATATATATTATCTATTGTACCCCTTTAAGGGCACTTATTTTTCTGAGTGTACGTCAAAATCTGCTTTTGATGAAACCTTAAAACTCTTTCAGCATCCCAACTCGGTTTTTGCGACCTCTTCTCAAACACATTCCATTCATCACAATGAATACAGAAACCATTGGATGTACTTTACCTAATCTTACCAAAACTAGCTACCAATATAATTTTATTATTTCTCTTCCTATTTTAAATGTAACTTTAAAGAAATTTTGTATTTAAAAAATGTGTAATGCTGCTACATCTAAGCAGCAAGTGCTGTTCCGGTGGCTGTGCCCCGACCCCGCCCGGCAACCCACTTGAGTACGCATTCGTTTGCGTCTAATGAGTTGTATCAACAGCAAGTGCGCAGAGGTCCTGCCAAGAAGGAGCTGCTGGTACTGCCAGGGCCACCGACTGTTCATTAAGCCTGACTGAATGAATTCGCGTAAAAGAAGTTACTTGTGGGCGTTCTTTTTGTGCCCTCTCAATACACCAGCTCCTCCTCCCCCCTGGGTGTAGCTTTCACTTGCAGTCGCTGAGCTGCAAAAAATCCAAACACTTGATCAAATATTTTGCAACTTCATGGGCTCCATGAAGCGCAGAGCTTGAAGTGCTTGGCTCGCTGCTCATTTGACAGCCTCGCTGCACATTTTGTAAAACGAATTTGGTTTTATAATTAAAATGAGAACCAGCCCGGCAGATGAATGAGCAACAAAATGGAAATTTCTTTTAGATTTGCACAGCTTCGATTACAAGTTGCTGAACCCGTTTTCTAGTTGGAGACTCCAGTCAGGCGTGCAATGTGATTAAACTTGAATTCTCAAAGGATTGGGTAGAAAGGTGATGTTTCAGAAAAGCAGCGTAATTGAATTTCTATCAACTTTGGTATATATTTAACTTAATCTGTAAACACTTTCGACTCAATTGTGTTTTGCAAAATGCTTAAACTCCCACTCACCAGCTAATTAGATGATACATTTCTTCTTTCAAATTGAAAAACTGCCTCTCTATCCAGGGAGTTCCCAGTTTCTTGGCTAGGCCCATTAATAAACATTAGAGACATGTGCATAAGAATGTGGGTCAACATATTTGGAAGACGCAGCGATAAGCCTTACCCAGGATTCGTGTCTCACTTAACTGTGGCTAAAATGCGTAAACACATGGCGAACTCAACAACCAACTGCCAACTTCATCCCCAACCCCCTACCTCCTGCGACACGACAGAGACAACTCATTTGACTGATGAACTCGTGTTGACATTTCCTTTCCCTTGCTCCGTTTGGGCCTCTGTCTGGGCGCCTGTTTTTCAATTCTTTTGACACTGACACATGACATTTGTTGTAATGTCGACGCCGTTCGGCCATTTGCCAAAATTGTTTTTCAACACAGTTGAGTAAACATTTGGCAGCCTCCTCCCTTGCTAGCGGGGGTAGAGGGAATCACATGTGCACAGTCGTCAAAAAAATAAAATTGCATAAAAAACAGTAATACTCGTATATATTACAAATACACATAAAAAATGGGAATCCGAATTGAAGAAAAATTGTGTGACATGTGAGAAACGCATGAGAGAAGTCCATGGAAAGTGGTGAATATCTAACTCAATTCTGTGAAGCTTTGAAATTGTTATTTGTTTTTAAAAGTTATGCAAATAAGAAATATTTTAGATTATAATAGTTCCTTTTGATTCAAGCAAGGGAAGTTAATTATTTGGATTTTTAAACCATTTTATTAAATCTTAAACATATTATTTCATGTATTTCCTTAGAGACTGTAAGATTATAAACTACTGAACTTATTGCTGTAAAACAATCAATAAAATGGGCAATTTAATTGCTATTTGTTTTTTTTTTTTTAATTATGTATATATAAATATATATTAGTATGTTATATTTTATTGAAATGAACAACAGAAATTAATTAATTATATTTGATGTTATTGACATAAACTAGCGCTACAAGTTTATAACTTTTACTTTAGAATACTAAAACTTAGAATACTAATATTAAATATATAAAATAAATATAAATAATAAATCATTTATTGAGACATTGTTAAACCATATCAGATCACAAATTTCACTTATACTAATAATTTTCAATTTATTTTATTTGTGTTATTTATTTGTTATTATTTATGTATTATTATGTACATATTTATTGGTTTGTTCATTTATTAATTGTGCATTTTGAACTTATTAAGCAGTATTTTTAAATCTTAATCAAATCAGTTCTTATATTTCTTTACACACTATAATAATCTATAACAATCTATAAATAATAAACAATTTTTTAAAATCCCAATCAAATCAGTTCTTATATTTCTTTACAGACTGTATAATAATCTATCGAAATGTGTAACTTTTTAAAATATTGACTTTCAATCTCCTCAGTTTTAAAGGTAAGTACATTAAACATATTCTTCGACTCTAAAACTTAGTTGATAACTTATAGTATATTTTTTGAATAATTGTCTAGAGATTTCAAATCACAGCCAAAATGGTATATCATATCTCTATCCTCAGAAGTGCCATTATAATTTAAATTTGGCAATTTCTTTCGCCATTAGTCACGTTTTAGTAGCCTGGTTAAAAGGATCGACCCTTGTCTACTTCCATTGCAGCTCATTTGCGGTAATTAAAATTTCATTTAGAGCGCGTCGTCTGCTCAAATTTAATTGACATTAGCGGGCATTTGAACTAATATCGGGCGGTTGGTCCTTCGAAGTATCCTTTTAGTCTCCATGCCGTGTGCAATCCGTCAAGTCGTAAAACAATGGCTAACAGGAGTTGCAGGGGGCAGAACATCGCGAAAATGTCGCCGCAGCAGCGCATAAATAAACCTGCGCCCATTTTTTATGAGTGCCCACGCCCCCGAAAGCGCAGCAAGGACCTCGAGTTCAGCTATAAAAAACTATAAAAACTAAACGTAAATAATTCCATTCGAGCTGGCAAGCAAAGTAAACTTGATCCTCCGCTCCTGCGCCTTGCCTGTTGTCTTTCTGCGTGCGCTGAACATTTTTTTCCCATTAATATTATTTTTATTTCTATTTCTATATTCTTTTTGTTTTTGTTTTTGTGTGCCCAGAACTTTGTCTTTTGCATGTGTTGGCATTTTGCTTTAGAGAAATTCGCGTGACAAACGAGAATTTTATGGCTTCCGTTGACCTGCGCCATATCCTGCGGTTCAGTTGCAGCGCTGTCCTTCTTTGTGTCCTGGCATTTAGCTTGAAAAACCCTACAGTTGTCATTGCCATTAAAGCTATATGCGACGAAGTGATTGCACCCGCCTCGGATCGCCGTAGGTTTCCACACAGAGCTCCTGTGTCAGTTGGTGCCGTCTCCTGTATCCCAGGTCCTTGTTTTCTTTCCTTGGTGCTATAAAATGAAGTGTAAATATTTAATGTGCGCTTTCGTGCATGGCATGTGCATTTTTTTTCGGTTAGAGTTTGAGGATTTACGAAGCCGACAGGACTTTTAATACTTGATGGCGACTTGAGACAATACGGCGAATTGGAAACAAAATTCATGCGAGTATTTGAATAGGAACTATATCCAAGTGCTGCTTAATATTAACTCGAAATAAGTATTATGCCAAGGGGTCAGCAATCCCTAAACTATAATTATAGATTCCACTAAAAGTGGCAGCTAGCTGAAAGTGGGTCTCAAGTAAATACCCAATATTAAACAATGCCATTTAAAGCAATTAAAATGTATGGTCAAAAGTAACTAAATTGCTGAGAAATGCTAAAAATATTCAAGAATTTTTCTTAATTGGCTTTAATTGGCTTAAATTGACGCTGCAACTGAGGCAAGGGATACAATGACCAGTCCAGGACACGGCCACGGCCACGGACACGTAATCTTTTCTATAATTTGTTAAATTTGTCGCGGCAAAAGTTTATTACCCCGCCGTGGCAGACAATGGCCAAGTGCATAAATTGGGCTGCCTACGGTTTGTGGATGTGCCCAAGAGGGGGTGTGGGGGGGGTGTGATAGAGTTACGTGCAGGAAAGCCACGCAGGACAAAATTACGTATTACAAATTGTATAACGTTTGTAACTTGTCGTTTGTTGTTTTGGCTTTTGGGCTTGGAGTTTTGGGTTTTTGTCGTTTTGTTGCATGCACCCTGGCCATATTTCCAGCAACAACAAACCGGTCCGGCGATATGGCGATAAGGGAATTTATAAGCGCCACGGCGGCCAGAACGCCGCCAAGTATGCAATGCATTTTGTGTAAAAGGATTTAAGTTTTGGGCGTCGTGTGATTTCATTAATTTACGATTTGTATGTTGTTTCTCTGGGCGCCACAGCGGCTGGGAATTAAATTGGCTTATTTTGGGGGGTATTAGGCAGGACTAAGGGCCAGTTATCTCCTTTGAGCTGTCAGCTTCAATTTCAATGCCAGTTCCAGTTCCAGTTGCTTAAAGCCTCGTTTGAGTTGGTTGCCCTTTGTTAGCGACTGCATCATCAAAGCCAACAAGCACATACAATCTAAAAAGGCAGCACATTTTTGCCAGCAGTTTTTTTTCCTCCTTTTTTTGTGTTTAATAATAATAAAGAATCGCATCGTGTATAAGTAAGTAAAGTAGAAAAATTTTGTGCTTAGCTCAGCTCAAACGGAAATTTCACGTTGTGGCAAAATTTGCCAGGCAGCTGAAAAAATACTTAGGCGGATTTAAGCGCGACAAACAGACCATGGAATAAAGCACAAAAAAAAAACCAAAATACCTAGGGTATTTAGTTTGTCATGATGCAAGTCGAACACACTTTAATACACACTGATATTTATTAAAAGCTACTTATAGTAAAAGGTAGTAATTTATAATAGAAACTATAGCTACATAGCAAAATACATAAATTTCCAATATTATAAATTAATTTGAGTAATAAGTAAATAAAAAATATATTATTAAATATATATAATACAAAATAAAACAATCAATCATTAACCAATTTTTTTTAAAGATTAAAATATTGATTTGAATTTGAATATGCTTTTTGCTATCTTTCGAATCATTGATTTATGTGGTTTTATTTAATGCAACTTTATGTCTCATGATGGAATGTATAAATGCACAAATACTCGTACATATAACATCGATTTTAAAAAGGTTTGGTATAATTTTGTAAAGCTATTGAACGCTGGCAAAACTATCTATAAAACTCGATTAATGAAATTACATTTGCACTTATTTATATCATAGATAATTATATAATAATACTTTTAATTATTTTAGGGTACAAATAATTAAAATTTTATGTTTTTAAATTTTTTATTTAACTATTATAATTTTGGATATTTTATGAAATATTACATCCAATGGGGGAATCTTTTTTTTTTTTTTTGTTGAAGTGGACTAGCAACTATTATGCCTCCGACTCTCCCACAGAAATTTATTTATTTATTTAATTTGATTAAAAATTATATATCAATATTTAAGGACAAGCTGAATAGTTGATTGTGATAATACATTTTTTAAAACACTTTCATAAATATTTCGGGTTAAAGAGCAAATAAACGCAGGGATCTTACAGAGTGTATCAAAAACGTCAGAATGTTAGGCAAGCCTCTACCAGATTGACAAAAGCTTAGCTAAATTCCAATAACCAGGCGTCCGCTAAAATTAAACAAATTAAATAATATATATATATTTAAGGAACAGTTCCTTAGACATATGTCCTGGTATATGCCTATTATAATATCCAGAAAGGGTATTTAAAGTGCGACATGGTCTCTCTCCAGACGCCGACGACAGTGGGATCGGCAAGGCTTCAAAGCAAAAGACGCTGTGCACAGGGGCAACAAGGACGCAGGACCCCCGCTGAGCGTTGGCGGGCGCTCGTTGCGGGAGGGGGCGTTGCGACTGAGCTGGGACTGAGGCATGCTGTGGGTGGGCTTAGGTAATACGCATTAGTGGCGCGACTGCATATTACGATATTATTATTATGATACGCTTTATTTTGTGGTTCAATGAGTTGCCGCCGCCTTTCATCGCCTTTCATTGTCCTGGATCATGGTCCTGGTCGGGTGGTAACTTTGACGGCTTAAAAAATTTGCCTATCGCGGCGACTTTGTGCAAATAGCTGTAAGGACGTGGCCCAAGCGCTAATTGAAACAAACAGAGCTTGCAAACAAATGTCGCCTATTAGTGTGGGTTCACCTCTATGGCAACCCAAACCCACCGAGCTGACCCACCCACCCGCTGAAGAACCAACCACTCGGCAACTTAATCTCATAAGTGTACGTTAGTCATGTGTTGTGTTTAGTCCTTGGCCAAATGGCTGGCCATAAATTTGAGCTGGCCATTGTTGGCTCGTCGTCTTTGGCTGCAATTTTTCAAGCGCATGTCGAGGCGATTCCTGACTCCCGACTCCTTTAGCCATGTGTGGTTCATGTGCTGTAAATTTACTGGCCCCACTCTTGGACCTGTCCCTGTTATCCCTGCGTGGCCAGTCAAAAGGTCAAAATATGTTGCAGCCAGTCGCCATGCTGGCAAGTTTATTAATTGCGCTTGTTTATCCTGCCGTTAAATCGCCATATTCCCCGCCTCTGCCTCTGCCCCGTTTGGACTCTGAGTGGAATCAGTCTTTAGATAATTTAAACTAATTGCGTGACTCGCTGGCATTTCTTCAATTATCCTTAGACCAAAAGACTTATGATGGCCCGCAAATATTTGACATAATTGCGGGATTAGCGCGGCGCGGTTTTCAATTAGCGCTAAGTAATCCCCAGTAATCAGACCTGGTCAAATTGCAGCTACTATTTGCTTGCCCAACAATTTGGCCAAATACAATGGCATTTTATATTCAATTTGCCATAATTTAAGCCAATTGCATGTTGCTGTGCTTAGAAATTCAAATGGCAGGAATTTCGTAGCCGCACGACAACTGCCAAAGTAATCGCAGTGCAAAATGTTATTGTCCTTAAGGACATGCACCTTTGGGAAGTCAACTCGTTGTAGTTTTATGGGGCAGTTTTTTAATATTTATAGAAGGATAGCAAATAACTATGCATGTCTTGAATACATATGTATATATACTATTCTATACAAATGTATCAACTTGCAGTTTAAAGCGAAAACTTATTATCGAAGCATTATAAAATGGATAAAGTACTAGTATTTACTATATCTGAATAAAAACCAGTTTTTCCCATTCCCAATTGTCTAGAGCTCTTATCTCAGTCGAAACCATTTGGCGAGACTCATAATAAAACTGATTTAAAGTGTTTAATTCCAAAAGTCAATACATTTGGATATTTTCATATTTTTTTTTATAACTGTGCAACACTTGTTACAATTTTTAAGCTAATTTATAAAATTGCTGCCGCTTTAAAAATATACATATATATTCTTAATCCGCTTATAAATTCAATTTGCAGCAGGCTTTTAAAAAAGATTGAACAAAAATTTTACACATGAACGCAGTTTCAACTGATTCGATATACAGAGAGATTCTAATAGTTTCAATTTATACGTTTTGGGGGTTGTAATGATGTTTAAATATTTGCAGAACAGGACACTTTTTTTTCTCGGCTACTGAACGCATATGCCGGAACTAAGCTTGTTAATGGCCGGGGGCAGTCTAGCTACGATTCAGGCTTCAGGATTTTGGTATAGGCATTGTTAATGTGACATAATTGAAAATCAAAACTAAAGCACTTAACTTTATTCATACGGCGAACTGCACAAAAAGTTGAACATATGTGACCCAAAAATGGGCAGCCAGCTCGGAAATGTGTCAGCGGCGAGGTTAAAGACAATTGGTGTAAGGACACTACCCAAATGACAATTTAACTGTCAGCCAGTTGCACAGTCGATGACAAGTGCAATCAGCCATAAGGGTGTGCGGGTCATGGGGATTTTCGATGAGTAAGTGCGTGAGTTTCAATTAGAAATGCTAGACTTGTTTGCTTTACTTTGACTGATAGACCTGGTTACAGCTGTCGGAGTTGCTCAGGTTACCCCTGGCCAGAATTGCTGTCAACCTGTGCATGCTAAT
Source organism: Hirtodrosophila histrioides (assembly GCA_037075165.1). Lineage (NCBI taxonomy): Eukaryota > Metazoa > Arthropoda > Insecta > Diptera > Drosophilidae > Hirtodrosophila > Hirtodrosophila histrioides. Next base: position 1,108,690 of record JBAMCL010000491.1, read on the forward strand.
TGTTTATGATCTTTTACAAAATTAACCATTTGGCAGACCAAACCGACCAAGCCTTGCCCACATTGAGGTATTATATAACCCGTGAGGTGTGCCACCCTTATAAGTGTGATATGTCGCGGGCAATTCAATTGCTCAATAGTGTCAACTTTCAAATGATTTGTGTTGGGTTAGCATAAATATTTTCACCGCTCTCTGATTACCAGCACACTATATTGTTATAAACACCCCAATTGTTGGCCACTTTTTCTTCACGTTTTTTTTATTGTTGTCGGCTGAAAAAAGAAAAATTGCTTAATTAGCGTTGATCTCAAATTTCCCAGCGATTGCCAAGGGTGCACAGGACTATTATTTAAGGTCTGAGGTTTTGTCAGAGCATATTACAGATGGGCAAATGCCTCAAAATCAATCAACGCCAACAAAAATGTCGACAGTACTTTGTATTGTATTTGTATGCTGAATTTGCTTAGAATCTTCGCTATTGGCATTATGCACCAAATCAGAATTCTATAAGCAGAAAATAGCCAATAAATCTATATGCTAACAAACATTGTAAACTATTCTATTATTTGAAACAGTCAACTGCGATTAAGTCTTAAAATGAGTCGATGTTAACAACTGAAAAGAGCTTTGACACTTTGACCAAGTTTAGGGTATTCATCAATATCTGTACCAAGGGTGTCGAAAAAAATTGCGTACATACAGACATTTTGGACATTTCGCAAACCCAATATACTCATTTACCCTTCGCGAACAGAGTATAATAAAAACAACAGGGGCTGTAAGCACAAAGTGTTCTACAAACTTAGCCGTTAACCGTTTCTAGTCGATCATTCTTAATGAATATTTCTGTGAAGCGGCTTATTATTTACATATAATTTTAAGTAAGATATCTGAAGGATGAAATTTGTAGAATATTCATGCAGGCTCGGCAAAGTTCCACTTTCTATGTTTTTATTAATTTTAAATTTAAAGTTTAAATGAATACGCGTTGATCCTTCGGTTCGCACTATTATTGTATTTTCGATTAAACAGTCACTGGATTTTGTTATAAAGCTGTGCTGGCCTATAAAAACTTTTAGCTTAATAAGTAAGTAAGCAATAACATATCAAGAGAAATGCTAACATTTTCATTATTCAGTATTATTTTGAGTATTAACAGTGTGACCTGAGCGCTTAAGGTGCAGTCACACGATGTGGCATTTTGCCACATATGGGGCAGTCGGCAGTTACCATAGCGTGTGAGCACGGTATCCCAGGCTGCCACATAAATTTTGTGATTGAGATACCTGCTCACAAGATATAGCAAATCAAAGATTTCTATGGTAGACACGTGCCATATAAGTTTATATGCTAAAATATTTAACATATATTTTTACTTTTGACATATAAAATTTTACACGCTTGATTTCGATAACGATATAACATATTTGTGGCAAAATGCCATAACGTGTGACCTTAACAATCCCAGCTGAGAGTTAACAGTGCTATTTTGACGATAACAGTGCAATTTCCCAGCTCGCAGGTAATGCGAATTTGAACTTCTTCTAAGTTGAAATCTCATTTGCAATTACTAGCCGGATAATCGTTGCCTGCGTCATATGGTTTTCTTAAAATTCTATTTATCAGTACAATTTAGCAAGAGCTACTACTCAGTTTCCCACCAGCTAGCACCATATTTGATTATTTTTTGCTAATGGGCTTGCAGCAGATCAGTTAACATACATTTAACACACTTGACCTTCCGTACGAAGCAAGAAGCAAAACCAAACACGATAGCAACAACAATGCTTGTTACGTTTCATCGCTCGCCCCTCGATCGTATGCTTGCCCATGAAGCGATACTTTCAGCGTTCGCGCTCTTTACTTGTGTGAGTGTGTGTTTCAAATGGGCTGTCTTCTAGCTTGCTGATATTTCTGCAAGCCTGGTGTTTAATGCTTCTTTCTTGCTTTATCGCACAGATAAATGTGTTGCAAAACAGTTTTCTACGGATTTATCAGGACGAACTTATGTCTATATACATATGGAGATATGAAAAATATAATTTATATTTTCAACAAAATACACATTTACGAAAATCCACCGTGTTTAACCTTTAAAGCGCCTGAGGACTCCAAAATGCCACGAAAATACATAAGCAATAGGAAAACCGTAGATTGAAGTGAAAAGCGCTCACATATGCCCATTTATCATGTCAAATTTGACATTTGTAATTGTAAACTGATACGCCTCGAAGGCAAGCCCTGGCCGGGGCATACCAACGTAATAACATCCATCTATCCTTGTGCTTTTGGGGATATCAAGCAACATATGCGCACATTTTAAAGATATAATGCCGCTCCTATGAGATACAAATGTAAGTCTCATCCCCTATCGCTGCTCAGTTTGAATTTTTGGGTCAAAAACTGAGCCACTTTAAAATTCAATTAAAAGACACTAAATCATTTTGATATTCGCAATGATTTCACATGTGCCACGCCCCAAACTGCGTGAAATTTACATTTTCAACTTTCTTTGCTGTCGTCGCGTGCGTTGCGAAAAGTGCAAAAACCACTTAAATGTCATAAGCGGCGCCATAAATAAAATAATTTCTTTTTTTTTCATAATTTGTACAACCCTCATCCACGCTTCAGAGGAGGCGGAGGACAAGGCACACGCGACTCCTGTTGATGGGAATCTGCCCGAGGCGACGCAGCCTTACCTATTGGGCTGAAATTATGGAAAGTATTTGCCCGCATTTAGAGGCGTTGCGTGGTGGGGGGTTGTGCCGAAAGTGCTCAACCGATCTTTGAAGAATTGGCTTATGAACAACAAAGAATAGAATAGTTGAAATTTCAATATCTATTCCTATACTTAATTCCTTGTAATACAATAGTTGTTTTCCTTTTTTTGATAAAATAACAAGTTTAATTTGAAAATATCGTAATATCATACAAAGGGCAGAATCTCTTGATATATGTACCTTTGGTACATTTGGGACTCCATTTTTCTTTGTTTTGGGGATATGTCTGACCAATGAAGCACATCAATTGCCCCATGGCTGACTTTTTGATGGTCCATTGCCAGTGCCTCTTCCGCCCCTCAACGCTCCAGCAAACGTGTGTCGGCGCGCATTTTTGCATGCGCCTGTCAACATTTTAATTAAAAAAGGTTACGGACCCATGACTACGTCTACGTTCAGAGCAGGACCTCAACGTGGTCAAGCCATATGTAAAATTTCGCGCTTTCTTTACGCGCTGACCATTGTCCCCATGCAGTACCGAAAGGCCCGGCTCGAAAGGGTGCCAAAATAATAAACTCGTTTCGCAGTTACAAACAATTTCCTTTTCAATTTTGCTCGGTACGATGTTGTTTTTTTTCTCTGTCGGGCTCTCTCTCTCTCTCTAGCTTCTCTAGAGGTCATTACGTGTGTGTCGCATTACGAGAATAGTCCTCTATGGTAGCGTCCATTCGACGGGTCCATTCATTGTTTGCCATCACTTTAATTTTATTTATTGTGCGACTACCCCAAACACGGAGAACGTGCCCAATGCTCATGCAAATTAGATGAATTGCTTGGCAGTCGCAAGTCCCCCGAAGTTTGTTGGCTTCCTACCCCCCGCCCCCTGGCGTGATTTGCCAGCGCTCTTGTAATGACTTGGCCATTGGCTGCTGCCATTCCCTCAAGTTTGGCCTTTTGCATATTTGCGAGCTGGCCACGTCAATGGTTTTGCGGACATTTATTGTTTGAAAGCTATTACCCCTACCCCGCTCTTGACCATGGCTGCAATGCGACTCGACACCGTTTTTGATTGTTTTGGGCAACTACCTACCCTGACTTATATGCAGAACGGAGGGGGTTTTTTGAAATTTTATGCCCTCACGTTGATTGTTGAAATGTTTAATTGCTTTGTCATTATAGCTGGAAGTTATTGCTACTTGTATGCACACTCAGATATACAGTACATACATATATCTCTGATTGCGACTGCCGCAAGTGCACTGCATAAAGATGCACTTGAGTCCAGGTACAGTTCACACTCAGATGTGTAGTCAAAGGATTACAATTTATTATTTGATGGTATTAAAAAGCTTGAGCTGAGCTTGAGATCTAGCTAATAATAATAAATCTTGATAACATTTTAATGTTCTTTTTATTCCAAATCGTTTTCGATTTTGTATTCCTATTTTCGAGTGAAATATCAAGTGTTTTTCTTCGTCTTTTGTACAGTTTGGATTCCTTGATATTCAATCGAATTTCTGAATTTAGACTATGTAGACTATATTAGAATATTTATGCATATATGTATGTTATGTATGCTAGAAAACTAATGAGATTTCAGTCCGAATCATAAGGCACTCCCAAGGGCTGAATTTCATCTGTAATATAATCTGCATCTCGACTCAGGCCATGAAAATATGTTAAAGTCTTATGGTACTTCTGAATCTAAAGGTGACTTTCATTTTTGAAATCTCTAACTAAGGGAGTTAGCGGATTGCGGATCTTTGCACGATCAGTTCCATGGCTCGAATACCCAAAGGTATACTATGAAAGATGCTCTCAATTGGATGCTGCAGAGCAATTTTCTTTTTCCTTAAAACTAGTTGGATTTACTTACATACATATATGCCAATCTTATAGAGGGCCGAGGTATTACCAGCTAGTATTTTATATGCTTGTTTTCTGAGGTACAGTTGCTAATGTAAATAACATTCAAACCGCTTCTCAAACCGTAGTCACTGTCAAACCATCCAACAAACCAAACTGCCCACAGTTCAGTTTGACATTTTCATTCATTTGTCTACGCAATGCCGTACAAATAAAGCAATACTGGAAAAAAACCGAATCATTTCAACTGCTGTCCATCCAAGGATTGTATCTCCACCCACCCAACCAGACATTTGCCATTGTTTGAAGCCTGTGCAGACAGCTGCCTGTTGCCTGTTGGCTGTTGGCTGTTGCCTGCTGTTTTTGGCCAACTTGGGCTGTCAATAGGCGGGGGGGCACTGGCTCCAAAAACCGGCAAAACCAAAAACCCAGCAGCAAATGGCTGCAAGTTGGCGTACATTTTTTCACGCGACGGAGGCTAAATGAAAGCGCTGGCATTTTAATCAACATTAAGCAAAAATGCTTTTTGCAAACAATTCTTGTCGTTTTTTTGGGTTTCTCTTCCAAGTCCCCGACTATCCATGTGTCCATCAGCCCGACTGACTGACAGTCCTGGGTATTGTCATTAATTTTAGCGTATGTGCTTTGGTCATTTATAACGCCAACGCGGAGACTTGCAAATTAAAAAGCAGAAATGTGTAAAAACCTGTGGCAAAAGTTTTCTGATGTGCGCAATTTTCAATTATAAACAAGAAAAAATGCAACAAAAAAGAATGTCAAACCGTCGCCAGGACGAAATCCTCCTGGGACCAAACCTCAACACTTCAAAGCGCGTACCTCGACGCCTGCCAAGATGGACCCCGATGCCGTCCAGGGAATTAGGCGATGGGAATAGCCTGGGTGCTAATAATTACACCCCACCAAAATGGGAACGTTTATGATTATGAGACGGCGTTGACAAGATTTTCAAATGGTTTTATGGCTGACCCAACCGAACTCGCTCCAAACCCGTAAAATATTTCATTAATTTTAATTGGAAATTGCGCCAAGACGTCGCTCGAGCAGATAATTACAAGAAAGCTCTCCAGTCGGCTATTCAAATATGCAAAAGTCCTGCAAAATGCAAAGAATACAAAACAATGCACTGCCCGATGCGGTAGGGGGTGGCCACACTTGGGGGGGTAAGCGTCTTGGGCTTTGCTTAATTTGAAACAAATGTCGTAAAAATGTAGAAACATAATTTGATGCCTGACTGATGCGCCGGATTAAGCGATGGAAATACTTTTATAAAAAATATTATGGTATGGTACTGGAAATGTTGATTTTTAAATATTTTATGAGGGATTTGAGAATGCCTTAAAAAAATAATAAAAATGTTTATTTTTATGAGGCAAAAATGTAAGTAAGCAAATCCTGTAGCTCAAAATACTTATAAAAAGGTTGTTTTTAAATATTTGATGGGTATATAAGGTAGATAAATATTATTGCAATATGAAATGAAAAAGAAAACTTGGAAATAACTTAAAGTGACTTGGTTGGTATATTATTTAAAAAATACATACTGTATTTATTTTTAATATTATAATATATTAGTAAAAATAGAAAATAGATTTTATAATATAAATAAAATTGATGTAGCTACTATTTAGTTTGAGAAAGCTAAGTAAGGAATGAAAAAACTTAGAAAAGAATGTTATTAAAATGGAAATTTATTTATAGCATTTATTTTTTAGTTTTATGATATAAATATTTATTTATTTGTTTTAAATTTGCTTTTTGCTATCTTTCGATTGTGACAGCTTGATCAAATTTGTGTAATTTATAGCATAAATAAGCTAACAAAATTTTCAGAAATGTTAGATTCTTATATTTAATTCAATATTACTCCTTATATCTCAAATCTGTCCTGAAGAAATTTAGTTAGTTAGTTTGTTAACTTGAAGTAGTGGGAGTATTAGTATTGTATTGTATTTATCGATTGTCTATCGATCAGTGAGAATAAAATGAAAGATTATTGGGAATATAAGTATCCAAATTCCTGGTAGCACTTTGATGCCAGCACTTAGTGCCTGTGACAACAAAATCGCACTTACTAATCTGTCTCTGCTCCGCCCACAATGTGTCCAACAACAATTCAATCAAACGGCAGCTACAAGTTCCTAAAACTAATTAAAATGCCATCAACGCCATGTGGAAGCTGTGCATCCCCCCGGGCATTGGACGTCCCGTGTCCAAAGCCAATACGTGCGGGAAAACCCACGAAAGTTTAGTACGGGAATCGGTGTTACAGTTGGAGCTGCCATTTACGCGTAATTTGACGCGCCTAAAAGCATGCTACGAAAAAAGGGAGGTCCTTGGGATTGGGTACGGACTGTTTTGGCAAGCTTGTCAACGTGGTCGCGATGCGAATTCAAATGCGCGGACTACCAGAAACCGCGTGATTTATGCGCTTTTAAAGCACTTAACGGTAAACAAGTCTATGAAGTCCAGACCCAGGTCCAGTATTGGGGGGAGTGAAAGTTGGGGGCTGCCAGAGCCAGCCCGGCGAAGGCTTACAATAAATTTTCGCGAATAAATCTTTCAACTACATAAATCTCACGCGCCAAATTTGAGCCGCCTTTTTTTGCGTGGACTTTTAAATGCGATTCGCACAAATCAAAGCGTAAATTGCTTTGATTTGAAAGCTTTTTATTTTAACGGGCAGCCTATTGCCCGCCGGGCTGGCTGACTGGGATGTGGCACTGACTGTACCTTGCGGCACTGCCGTCCCACCAATTAAAAATAATTTCAAACCAGGCATATGCGCGCATTTTTGAAAGCCTTAGCAACCCTGGAAGCAGCAGCAGCAGCAGTAGCAAATATCGTTAAATTTTATCATACGCGCACAAAAGATTAAAATAAAGTACAAAATTTTCAAATATGTTGCACGCATAACTTGCAGCTAGAGGGCGCCACATATGTACTCGAGTCGCAATTCGCGGTCTTGCGAAATTTACAATTAACGCCAGGCCCTGTCGGGGAAAAAGCCAAGTCAAATAAACATAAGTTTTTATGCGTTTGGCAGTTCCGAAAGCGTTCGGAGTTTGGGGGTTGTGATGCTAGAGATGGGAGCGTGAAAACACGAGTGAAACATCGCCTTACAATTGGACTTCCGTACAATTTAAAAGAAAACAACATATTGGATTGAGTTTTGTTTTGTTGTAAAGATTGTGTCGCGGGGCAGCTCAGAATTTAGTTTTAACTGCAATGTGTTGGATGTAAGTCTAAAAAGAAAACCAGCTAAAATGACAATGAATATTCTATTCACGCACAGAAAGAGGAACATTTCGATAACAGAATATTTCTTATTATTAATAAACTTTCAAATTTTTCTTGCCTTCTCTCGTTTTGGCAATTTTTATATAAATCCCATATTCCAATGTATCCTATTCATTTTTAAAACGATATGCCTTGTACCATCTCTAGCTGGTATCATATGCAAAAATGCAGCACATGTGTAAAGTAAATCTACCGCCGGCGTGCCCATAATCATAAACATTTATGGCTGACGCACGCCTGCAGCCGGCAGGACACATCCCCCTCAGGACTTGCCGCGTCTCATCACTTTGACGAGTGCAATCCTTTTTTTGTCATATCGCGCACATGCAAAGCCACAGGATTAGGTACAACTGTGACGCTCCTCGCATGTTTTCGGGCTCAATTTGATTATGACTTGACAAATAATTGTCATTTTGATGTGACGCGGCGACTTAAAATGCTAAGTAATTGTAAATATTGAAAATTTGTTAAGGGTGCACGGACATTTAACCCTTTTCAGTGTGGAAACCCATTGCTGGGCATCAGCTGAAATGGTTTTGGGCAATAATTTAAAACAATTTCTGAAAGCAACAGGAAGCTGCAAAAGCAGGCAAGATTTTCATAAGATTCAATATTAATAATATGTAATGTGCAAAAATATATAAGTTAAGATATGTGAGATAGGTTCACAACCGATTTTTTAGGTAATATAAGCTAATAGAATCCTTTGGAAGCCAATCTCATAAAAACCTAACAAACTAATTGTTTTCGAAGCAAACTACTTATACTTTTTATTGTCTTTATTTAATTTAGTTATATTTTTCTTATAAATTACCTTAGACGGTTTTATCTTCCTGCTTACACAATATTTTTATACAATTTAAAATTTAAATTAATTTTTTTTTTAAATTACATTATGATTATGATGATATACCATATATGTTTTATTAATAATTGGCTGGAGAGTTTCTCATTTTATAATATTTGGATACGTAGTATGTGAGAGTGCTATAAATGAATAGCTTTTACAATTCATCATACATTTGCTGTGCCCAGACCGAAATGTGAAGTGATTTATGGATCTCGTATGTTAAGAACTATGGCAAAAAGCATTTCCTGCTACGCATTTACCGATTCAACTAATTTAAATTCCTCTTTTAGAAAATCACAGCATGGAGATTTTCGGGGCTCTGCTAACGCTGAAAACTGTCACATGCTTTTCCACATATTTCCAAACAACAAATGAGTTTCGGTGGGCAATGTTAACAAGCGTTTTACACAATGATACAAGGCATGTCCTCTTCTGCCCCAAAGGGCGGCCCAACCCCAACTCCATCCCCTTACCCCCTCAGCACACGGCAGTTGCTTCGCTATGCCCGTTGACAGCTACGAAGCCATAAATCAACAAGTTAAGTCAAACGTGGTGCAGCAGCTCTAAAAGCCAAAAACCCACAGACGAAATTTTAAATTTTTACCACACATGCAGCAGCAGCAACAACAACAACAACAACCACCCACAGGAGCAGCCAAAAAAAATGGAATTGATTTCAATGTTTAATAAAAAATTCATGAAAATTTGTCAGCTAGCGAGCTTTGGCCTTCTATTTGGGCTTCCCTGGATCTGGGCTCTGGGTTTGGATCTGTCTCTGGATTTGGGTATGGGTCGGGGGCTGCGGCTGCTATTAATCACAGTTTGTTGCACTCGCTGCGCCATAAAGTGATTCATGTGTAGAGCTGGAAGTAGTTGGAGAGTGGGCAGGGTGGGGGAGCAGCAGCATATGAGCATCAGGCGCATCCTGCCAGGGGGCTATCCTGTCACGACATTTTCAACTTGTCCTATGATTTATGTTGCATTTTAGACCAGCGACAACTAAAAGTTTCAACCTTCCAATATTTCCGGCAACAATGAGCACTAATCAGGCAGCGGCGTAGTAAAAAATTGAATTCCCATTAGATATCCTTTTTTGAAGTGGCTTGAAAAGGTATGTTGATTCGCTGTAAATAGTATCCATAAGAAAATATTAAAGTCCAATAACTAAAAGATTCATCAGTTAGAACTTACGAGTAATTCAAAACTCTACAAATAATTTATATCTGTTTTTAGTTATTCAAGCTGAATTCGCATCCTTTTTTGATTATATTGATTCGGTGTAAAAATACCACAAATAATAACAATAGTAACCTATAACTATGTTGAATTCCTTATTAGAAAATTAGAAAATCAGGAATTCATCAGCAAAAACTTGAATCTATTCAAAATTATCCAAATAATTTATCTCTTTGCACAATTTTTACTTATTGAGGCACAACTTTTAAGACATTATATGCACACAATAAAGCATAATTTGTGCATAAGAATGTACATTTAAGGTCATAAAGCTCTTGGCTGATATCCAACTGTCAAAATTCAAACTTCAGAATAAAAATATCATAAATTGTGTTCAAAAAATGTTCTCTGTGTACTTTTATAAGCTGTATATCGTTCAACATCATTAATACTTTATTTTCAAAACAAAATCAAGGGTATTTCCTGTTCGCTAATGTTTCATTAACTCTCACTACTTTCACTTATTTATAGTTTGTAATTCATTTGGCTTGCCAAAATTGATTTATCCACGGCTGCTTCAAATTGTATATTTATGTTATTTTTTTGCCTGTCCCAAAAGTCAAACACAATAATGCAATTGATTTTTGGTGATAAAAATCAATGTTTTAACGGCAAAAAAAGGGTTCGCTAAACGACCTCACCAGCAGGCCAGGGGGCTGGGGTTACACAGGGTTGAGCCTGCCTCTGATAACCTCCCCCTTCGCTGCTTTCACTCATCCAAAATGTTTACACACATGCGGTTGTTTCATATTTCATAAATTTCTCCGATTTTTTTTTTTGTTTGTTGCCAAAATCAAAGGCATAGAGTTGTCAAGGCGTAGCGAACCCGAAACCCCTTTTCGCCCCTGCCGCATCCACTTCCAGGACCCATTCCCGAGAACCGTGCGTGTTTTTGCGCGTTCTTTTTTTCCTAACAAATAAATGGCTCAGGCTTTTTGCCGTGCGTCTTGTTTATGAAAATTGAGTTATAATTGGTAGTGCATTAAGTCGTCGTCCTGCTCCTTGCCATATGTGTGAGTGTGAGTGTGTGTGTGTGTGTGTGTTGCTGCCGTTGACGCATTTCTGCATCAATAAATACGCAAATTGAATTTATAGGCGAGCAACGTTGTTGAGAGAGTGCTTTGCCTTAAAAGTGCCACTAAATCAAAATCATGCCACACACACACACATGTACACATGTGACCAGCAAAGGAAATGCATGCGGCAACAAGGGGTTAAGACCGTGTGTGTTTTGCATACGTTTCCACATTTCCTTTACGGTGCGTGGTTCGTTCGGTGTTCTCTTTTTTATGCTATTTGCGTATCCTTCCGTTTGCCATGCAACTCTTTTTGCATATGTCCTGGCGTCGCACTTCGATGAGCTTCACAAAAGGAACGTGTGCCGTAAAAGGATTGCCAGTTCATATGTGGAAATATTTTGACAGTTTCGCGGCTCGTTAGCGTTTTTCTGTGGATGTAGTGGAGGAAAAAGATAAAATGGGAAAAGTGTATAATATTATATTATAACTAATATTGGACTCATAAAATATCAATTACTAGTTGTACCACGCCACACTTTGTTGTGGCATATTGTTGTTGCATGGATAAGAAAGTAAGAACTAACAAAAGCAACTTACCACTATTTTTCCTTCAGTGCCTTATGATATGGGTATAAAGAACTTAGAATCCGATCTAACAAAAACTTTCTCTCTGACCTTAAGCCAATTTCCCGTCCGTGGTGACGGGTAGGAGTAGATTTTTCAAGTTGCATACAACAGTTTTGCGCCCGTGGGGGTAGATTTTTCAAGTCCCGGGCCCGTTGGTCAGAATCCAAACTGATTTTATTTATATTTATCTGTCTACTGCATGTTTTAAATTATTTATGAAATTTGTCGACCCGAGAAATATATGAAATCAATCTTTGAAGTAAGCTGTATTAAAAGCTTGAGCTCAATCGGTTTTTAAGTTTTTTAAGTTTTCTTAAGGGATACCAGCATCGCATTTTTATGTACATATATAAATTTACTTTCTGCCTATGTTGAATTTATTTAATTTATATATAAGTCCCAATGTTAAAAATCGCTTAACTATCTAATCATATCTGTCATCCAAAAACAACTTTATTTAGCTGAACACCCTTTCGCTCCCCCAACAGAAGCTGCACTTGACATGCTTCTGCTTGCGTGGGCCATTGTCCTGTCCTGCATCCTGGCACTCAAGTGTTGGTCCACTTCCACTGCTGACCACATGCTCAAATTCAACGCACAAAAGGCCAATCTCCCGAGCCAGCTCAGCACGCCTCTTAACCCCTTTTTGTGGCCACTTTTATGCCATCCCGTTTGGTCCTGCCGTTTTTAGTGGTCAATTTTGGGTCCAGTGGGTAGCTAGGATGGCATTGACCCCTTTCGGGCAGCGGACAACCCTTTCCTCGTATATAAATTATATGATTTTTGCATTATTTTGGCGTAATGTGCACATTAATGACACACTTGAAATTATGTTGTTAATCGCATGGGGGGTTGGTCCTTCCTTCCCATGGATCACTGCTCCGATTCGATATTCGGGCATTTGTTTTGGGCACCAAATTTATTGCCTCTTTTTTGGTGGCCTTTTTATGTTATTTCTGCGTTGCATTTTTATGTTCCCTGTGTTTTATGCTTTGGCAACATTAATTTTCCTGCTCCGATTGACAGACAGTTGACGTTTTTATGCGATCCCCGAGAAGGAGTTCAATACGGGACACATTAGTGAAATTACATGACCGGTGGCACGTAAAATGATATATGTGTGCTATAGATTGGTTCTATAACTAGCCAACCCTTTGTTGTACAACAGTAGGGTGAATACTTTGATTTAGCCAAGTATTCTTACAGCAAACATAGTATATCTGTATATATATAAAACTCTTTAACCAATCGACCAATCGGTAGAAACTAGAAACCTGAAACTTTTACAGTAGATTCCTTTTATATCGTAGGATGGCACTCTGCAATTAAATTGGGAAAATTCTAATAATAACAGCTAGTGACATACGTATACTTCTAAGTTCCTTAGACATAGTTTTATATCCCACTTCTTCTTATCCCACTTCTTTTCATTATAATTTCCCGTCTTTAATTCCTATTCCTCAAACGAAAACTGTTTTAGAATACTCAAAATAGAATTGCCATTAAGTTGAAGCGAAATTCACTTAAATGTTTTGCCATTTAGTCGACTAGACAAATCAAATCAATGTTGAAAAAGGTTTTATAACTTTATTTGTACGACGATAAGCGAAATAAATCTCCAAGTGTCACTCTGAGGCACACATGTGTTACGGGGTCGCCTGACAGCCCCGAAAGACACGGGGGGTTACTTAAATGAAACCCCAAGTTAAACAACAACTGTACCTCTATTGAGCAGGGGGGAACATAGCAGCCGTAAAAAGTCTGTAAGATTTACCAAATATTGCACAATGATGGATCATAAATAACTTATGTTTGCACGGCCGAGTCCGAGGAATAGCCCAAAAAACAGAGTGACGTAACGCATAAGCTTAACACTCGAGTAGGAGAGAGATTCTGCCACACCCCTCTGACCTCTGCTGACTGCTGGGAACTGAGAGCTGGGAACTGCGAACTGGGAACTGGCAACTGACTGCCCCGGCCATTAAGCACAAAAGGATGACCCTTGATGCCGTAAAAAAGAACTGGCTGGACAATGGTCACTTGATGATGCGGGCGCGTCGTCGCCAGCGCCAATATACAATTCCCATATAACCATATTCCGAATGCCCACTGGGAGATGCAGCTCCTCGTTTTATTTTGCCCGCCCTTTTTACGGCACAATGTCCAAAATGAACGGAAGCGACTCGTAAAACTAGCGAATTGTGAATTATGTTGCTGACATATAGTCCTGTCACAGGAGCAGCAGTCGCCATAGAATGCCAGTCAATAGTTGACAATAAAACCGAATAGAGCAAGATAAAAAAAAACCCGCTTGACACATATAAAAAACATGTAAGAATGTTATGGTCAAAGGAGCGCGTGTAGAAGATACCCTGTAACGTGGTCTTAAATCTTTTCCTGCTCACTTTACTATAATCTTTTGGACTTATAACAAATTTTAGAAATTTTCCTTTTATATTTCTTAGAATATGACAATGAAATGCATTAGTAAAAAATCCTAAAAAAATTCGAATATGATTTGTTTCAAATATATTTGAAATAAACGGGATACGAGCCTCATATCAATAATTAATTCCTTTTCAGTGCTAAAGAAACAGGAGAAATATACGGAAGATGCAGGTAATGAACAACTTTACAGGGTGGAAGATGTGTTCTTTTTTTCTTACATAAGTTCGCAAAGGTTTATTATACCCATCTTAGCCACTTTATGGCTAATGAGTATTAAAAAGCGTGGACATTGGTCAGGAATGGAACTGCCCCGAAGAAACTCCGGAGAGTTGGCGTCTATTGAACTCCTGTTTTGATCAATAAAAGGTGCATTAAGCATGGTACTCCAAGTAGATGGTTTAAGCAGTTGGAAAACATTGTCGTAAATATATTTTATTGTAAATTGCGAACAGTTAATACTTTGGGGGCAGTTGCTTAAGGTGTGACTCTGGGAATGAATTCCGGGTCAATTGCTGTGGCAATTTTGAGCTTAAAGTAACTGCTGGTAAATGGCAAAGTAAAAGCCATTAACTGCCATTTAAATATTCATTATTGCTAATGTTTACATAGCAAAAGAAGAGCCCACAACAAAATTAGCCATTAAAGCAACTAACCACAAACTGCTTCGAGAGCAACAAATATGTACTATATTCCCAAGAAAAACCAAAAAACGTACTTTTAAAAGTTCAAGTCAAAGGCAAGGATACGGCAAAGGCAAAGGATAAGGCATTGAATATGCACACGCCATAATCACATTAAAACGTAAACGATATGCAAATGGATGCGCTGACAAGGAAGCCGAGCTGAGCCGAGCAGCCAGGACTCCAAGCCAAGTTCATCAAAAATGCGCACATGTAAAAAAGGCAAACGAAAAGAAACTGTTGAAAAACTACGAAGTACGATAGTCTTGGCAAAGTTTCAGCATAGTCCTGCGGCAGGAAGTGACTACCTGACGACCTGACTGACTTCCAAGTGAGCAAACATAATGTGCCGAGTGAGTTTTTCTTTCGGGTAATCACGTCCTCACTTACAACAGCAATTAGGATAGACGCAACTTGGCATAATGGTTCGCAATTTTAATTCAATAAAAGTCAAACGAGGCATTTCCTGGCCCCAAAGTTTCCGCTAGTTGCTGCGGTCTGTTGGCTAAAGTCAATTAAAATTGGTAAAAGCTATGAGAAGCGTTAGTATGTCTTCTTGTATCCTGTCTTGTCTTTAGCTGCCAAAACTTCTGGCAAACTTTACTTCACTGTGTGCCGCAAGTGTGAACGCAGTTTTCCATCCATTGTTGGCCTAATGCAATCAATGGACATGTGTGTCTTAAGTTTACTCCCAACATGGGCCAGCCAAATTGTTAAAAGGGTTAGATGTACACTTCCAATTGCAGTTCTGAAGACAGGCTGTTCGATAAGTTGTGAGAATTGTATTTAGCGACTCAGAAAGTTCCCAGGATTAGGGACATGACTTTGAAGTTTGGAAACAGTGAACTTTGAAGAGAGGTCTACTGAGTTCAGACTGACCAAAGGTTGGGGACCTAAAAGACAAAGCTGTTATTAGAGCTAGTTCTAGACAGCAGCATCCTCTAGAGGCGGCAACATAATTGATTATATAGTTAAATCTTAGGAGGAAAATAGTTTCCTCTTTGACCTCACACTACAATCACTTAACTCGAGGCATTTATCTTCCTAGAGATGAACAGGGTTTCTTATCTAATAAATGCTTACTATCTATTTCTTGACTTTCATTTCCTTATTGTACACACAAGAACTGAGCTTCGTTTTCACTCTGATACTCTTCTCCTATATAAAAGGATGCTCATCAAAGTCTTGACTTATAAAGTCTCAGTTGAAGGTATAGGTTAATAAAAGTAAAATCACTTGAAACCTTTTCGAGCAGCTCTCGTTGGGTTTCATTTTGCAAATCAGAATCGAAATAAACATTGCATTGCCATTTTCGTAGCCATTTCAATTAAATTATCAAAACAAGAGCTACCCCAAAAAGAACAATGGGGCATGCCACAGAGCCAAAGCCAACACCTAAGTGCATTTCCAAATCCTGTGCTGCTCCTGATGCTCCGTGCTCCTGGCAGCCGCAAAGCCAAACACCTAAGTCATTGTCATTGTCATCATCAGCAGGCAACAGCGGTGGCAACGGCATTGTTTTTCGACTTAAGACTTGGCAACTTCATTATGCTTGTGGCCAAAATGCTACGACGCATCCTTTTGGCCAGGATACCGAAATGACTTTTCAATGCGGTTTCATAATAAAACGAAGCAACAGCCCGGCAGACAATTTCATATGCAAATGACTCAAATGAATTTAATCAACAATTGTTTGTTTCTCCATCTCTGTCTCTTTATATGTATATCTCCCTTCCTCTCTCTTTCTCTTGTGGGGAGTACCTCAACTAATGTTGCTGTTGTTTCTGCACACTTTGTGTGCATTATTCTAATGAGATTTTGTCAGGCGGCAGTTTTTATGGCCAACATTAAACAGAACCAAACGGAAGCGGAGCACTGCGGTGTGATGCGGTTCGGGGTCTCCATTCTTCTCAACGTCTGCAATCGTTGCATTTATTTTGATAACAACTTTTCAAATTAAATGGCCGGACTCGAGATTGCCCTAACATTACGCATACGACATGTAACACGCTCGCATAACTAACGGCATTTATTATGCTATATATAGCATATACGTGTATATATGACTTTTGTGTTGTACTATACCCTATACACATAAAATGTCCACAAAGAGTTTAATACATCCATGTAAGAGGTAGAAGTGCAAACATTGGCGACCCATTACTACAATAGTCAAAGGTAATCGTTAATATCGAGGATTTATTAACCACTTGCGAGATTTTTTTAAGCCCTTCTAGTATATCTATGAAATAGACCTGGCTAAATGAGTTACTAAATTACTGTAATAATACATTACTGTATTGATTATAATAATCAATAAGGGAAAAATATAAAACTCAAGAAATCATTTTTATTTGTGAGCGAAAAAATTCTTATTTTAAAAATTAAAGCTAAAGTAAACTGTATATAATAACTTAAAAACTAATAATCATTGCAGAAATGGATAGTCAGTCCTTGGAAAAACGTTACTATAGGTGAAGTTCTTATAAATGCAGCAGTTTGCTTTCTATAGAACCTTTGCAATTAAAGTTATTTAAATAATCATCATTTATATTCATAAAGAACATCATTTACAAGTGTTCTATAACTTTCGAAGTTTGCAAACTTTTCTTTATCTTGATAAGGAAATTTTATCGATTTTTTTAAATTTGTATATTTTTTTATAACTTTTGAAGTTTTGAAAACTTTCTTTATCTGGATTAGGGAGATTTTTTCGATTATTTTAATATAAAATATTATTTATTTGTATATAAAAAAAGATACTTCATTCGATTTTTTTTGTTAATTAATCATTTTTTTTAAATTAATCATATTTTCAAAGTGTTGTATAATTTTCGAAGTTTTGCAAACTTTCTTTATATTGATTAGGAAGTCTTAGCGATAAAAACTCGATAGGTAAACGATCACCATCTATGCAATCGAGTGGCAGCACTGTTGATAATTTTCCATCGCTAGAAACATATAAAACTTTAGAATGCGTGTTGTATGAGTATTAAATGTGCTAGGGTGCTCTATTCCTAGCTGCAGGATATCCTCTAGCTGAGCGCTCTTAGCTAGAGTATGCTAACTTGTTATAGCCGTAGTTGTTGCATTTCTGACCGCAGTAAACGTAATTGTCTGTGGTGCCGTGGTCAGCCAATAAAAGCAAACGGCTCTCGAGACCCTTCAAGTGGCCCGGACAGTTAGTTTATCTTGGACATCAAATGGTTGGCTCGTCTCAAACTCTCGCAATGTGGTATAAAATTTAAAATTTGATGCATAAAAAACTGCGTTTAGCAGTAAAAACAAAAGGCAGCCTCGCGACATGTTGCAGCAACAATGTTGCCAACGGTTTGTGGGTACCCTAACCTCAAAAAATCGTTTTGTTTGATTTGCATATGACAAACGGGTTGAAGGGGTGCCAAGTGAGTGGAGGGGATCTTCAACTGGGTTGTTCATTTTGCTGCAAATGACCGGCAATTATGTTGTTGTTGTGTGTGTGTGTGTGTTTCTGTGTGTGTTGCTGATAGCCGTTCAGAGACCGTGTCCGAGTCCATGTTCATTGCGACGTGTCGTGTCCAGCTTGTTATGTGGCTGGCAGACGTCGACATTGCATTCTTATTGACTGTAGTGCCACTTTGGTTGCTCCCCAACTCAAACAATTCCCAACTCTGCCCCCGCACACCCCATGGAGTCTCCTTTGTAGTATGTGCCCCAGCCAAGCCAACAACATTGTCGTACTGGCTTTTATTCCTGCATTGGCCATTTGCGTTGTGCTGTGCGGTTGGGCATGCAAAATTAAATTAAAATGCATTAACAAAGAGTTGAAATGGGGCACAGACTCATAATACGCATATATGTTTGATATAGGTAGGTGAATCCCTGGTGGGTGTCGAACATTCGTACATTGAAACGACTCTGATCAACCTAATCTTGGTTCTCTTATTTGGATTTTTATTAGATGCTCCAGACACTGACTGATTAAGTGTGTTCTCGATTTCGCCTTTGAAATTAAATTCACAGAAAAAAGTGTAGCATACTTATTGGAGCAGGATCGTTTGGGCTTGTATATGTATATTATTCTAACTTAATTTTAGATTAAGTTGAATTTGTATTTATTAAATAAGTTTAATTTAAAATGTTTCCAAAACTTGCAGTAAGATTAACGCATTAAACAGAACAAAAATAACATATGTGTAATTATTTATTTATTTTAAGCGGCTTTTAAAAATACGAGTAATATAAGAATGCATAAATATATAAATAAGCTTTTATTTTATTTCATTTGTTATCAGTTAATCTTATTCTTATTAACAACTTAAATTAAAACTAATCGAAAAATAATAATACAACTTAATCTAAAATTAAGTCTAAGCATTAATATTTATATGAACCAGGACATTGTTTCTATATAGTTATTTAGCTTAAGTAAAGCTTAAACTTATTTAGTTAATTAGCTTATTGTAAGAATATAATTTGTATAAAGAAATAAGAATCTTGCAAAATCTTACTTTAAATTTATTAAGAAAATTAGCTTGGATTGTATTATGTATATATAATTTCTGTTTTAATTTTAAGAGAGTTAATCATTTTTAAACGGCATACGGAACTGACAAATCACTTCCATTGATTTCAACATTAAAACTCACTCCTTAGAGCTGAAATTTAAAATGACATCATCAACAAACCGAATAATTGATTTGCTGCCTTCGATGTCCGCTTGAGGCGCCTGGGGAAGTCCCAAAAGCCAAAAGTAAATTTGAATAAAAAATCAGCCCCGTGGCCTGCGATGGATGCACTGAAGCCCAAACAGAGTACAAGATTACAACCTAAATCGAGAATTACACATTGGAGTCGCGGGGCAGAGGCAGGGGCAGGAGCTGAACAAATGCCGCCTGTTGTGTGGCCGGAGCGTGAAAGGAAATCCGCGCAAAAGGACACTAATATAAATAAAATTTCAATTACTCAACAATTAATTTTGTCTTGTGAGCAATCGGCGAAGCGTTAAAAGGCGCACAGACCACGGACAGGATAGCCACAGGGACTTTGCCAGCATATCCTTGAGAACTACTCGGGCGTATTTGCGCTGGATATTTAAAAGTTATCGCCAGCCAACGGAACTGCCAGCTGCGACTGCGACTGCGATTGCTCTTCCCTCCAACCCCATCCCCGTTTGGGCTAGCTTCTGACTGACTTAAGTCCTTGGGCTTTTAATTGTGGAGGCGAGCACAGGACACACAATTAGATGGCAACTTATTTGTTTTCTGATTATGAAGCGTTAAGCAAAACTGTCAACGTGCAACCGAGAAACGCAATTTATTGAGAAACTTTCAGAACTGGCAGACACCCGCACTGCAAACCCCACAACCCCGCAACCCCACACCCCAATTGACAAGCTCAGTATCCTGGCAAGCTAAAAGCTTATCTCTGTGCTTCGTCACTCAAGCAAAACGAGACGACAAGGACGACGGGGACGGGGACGAAGACTACGGCAAGAAGTTGATCTAAAGTCTGAGATAGTGTCTCCGGAGCAGCTTCTTCGTGCTCCTTCCAAGGCTTGTCTGGTCGTCACGCACAAAGGACTACGTCTCAAATTAGCAGAAAAATCTGTTATCCTTTCGTTTGGCTTGGCTTGCGGCGTGTTAATGATTTTTCTCTCTCGAAACTTTCTCAAAGATGCCAGCGAGAAAGTTGCCTCTGCTTATTGCCTTACAAATGAAGTGACAGAGCATATTTAAAATTAAACAATTTAATCCTTCGAGACGACGATGAGCCCGAGTCTTCGCACGTGAAATGTTGACACTGTCGCCTGCTTGTTTTTCTTGCCTGCAAGGAATATGTGCTAATTAGCAAACAGTCAGCCTGCCAGGATACCGATTCTGGCAGCATCTTCGTTTGTCTGCCTGTATGTGTGTGTGGCAAGGATTGTCTTACTCCTGCTCTTGTTGTGCATGTGTCTCTGTGTCTTGTTAAACAAATAAGTTTGTCCTGCGTTTGTCCTTCGCTTTCTGGCTGACGTGTCGCCCGCTTTGTCTTATCAGTCGCCTCGTCGTGCCCATTGTCATTTTCCAAGTGGTTGATTGGCACGTAATTTAGTTGAGTCCTTTAGGTAATCGAGTGGAGGCAGCTGTGTGCCATTTCCGGTTCGGAGTCCTACATATGTCTGGTGCTGATAATTGGCATTTCTAAAAGGATACTCCGTAACTGAGCAAGTAAATGGGTCAGCAAGCTCCAAAATGTCATTTTTCCAAAAACGTTTCCTGTGTTGGCCCAAAATCTGGGAAGGACCCAAACAAATCATTTCTCATTTTCAAACAATATCTTCGCTAATATTCACATATTGGACAGATCCGGAAATGCGTAGATATTTTATTTATTTTCATTTATTTATTTTATTTTTTATTTATTTATTTTATTGATAATCATATTTTATTCCCATTACCGAGTATTTTTCATTACGTATAATTTTCGAGATTTTATTCTCGTTTTAATGGAATAGTTAACGTTCTTTTCTCTATTAAGTTATTTTCGAATTGATTTTATTCGAATAGCTCAAATTGAAACCTTTTAAAAATGATTATTTATTTAGTTTTTCAAAGCTCAAAACATTTAAAAATTTTAATTCCAAATGACTTAATGTAAAGCGAAAATGGAGCCAGCCTTAATAGTAGTTAATACAATATTTCTCCCTTGATTCAATCTAATAATTAATACGATTTTGCTTAAATTAAAAATCACCTCAGCTTGTTGCCCTTCATTTATAACATAAGGCAATTTAAAGAGTTTTTTCCATTTTGGTTTATTTTTGTAACTGTAGATTTTATTATGGTTTTTAATGATTCCTGATCAATTTCAATTATATGATTTATTTTAGGGATTTTTAAAATATTCTCTGCACTTCCGTACCTGTTAGTACCCAATTTGCTTGCTTTGTATTTGATTTGAGTGGCAAAAATATTAATTAAACTAGAATATAATCATCGCTAATGGCCCCCTGACAAATTCGTTGCTCGAAAACACAAATATTTCAATATAATCACGCAAAAAGCAATGACCGCACCGCAACCCTGTTGATTACAAGCACTCAGCAGAGCCGACAGGTTGCAACAAAACCAGATGCAAACCCCAACAAAAACTGTGCCCGTCACCGCCAATATCAATGACCAAAATCGAACGCACAAATAACCGCAATGTAACACATTTGCAAATATGCAAAAAGCCATAAACAAAATAACGAAGCCAACCCGTACAGGGCCCATTCTATGGGTGCCATGTCGCTGCAATTGTTTGCCAAAAACATTTAAACCTTTATTTGAAAATTACACATAAACATATTGCAAATGGTTGGAAAGGAGCACTGAAGGATGACCGCAACAGCCAGTCAATATTTATACTCTTACAAAGGATATTTCCACTTTGTCAACGAATAGAAAAGTTCAATCAAATCAAATACACTTTGCTTAGCTGAAATCTATTTTTAAAGTGATGTAAAGTGAATTATCCTTAGCTGATAATTATTTTTGACAGAGATGTTAAGTATTCGTATATATTTAATATTTAAACTAAATCGGTTTAAAACATGCTCAAATTTGACTTTTAAAATAAGTAATTGTATTGGACTACCATCAATTCTTGAGAATCGCAGAGAAGGGCGATCTACAGTAGACCTCTAAAGTAGGGAATTGTATGGGACTCCCTTCAATTCTTGAGAATCGCAGAGAAGGGCGATCTACAGAAAACCTTTAAAATAGGCAATTGTATGGGACTCCCTTCAATTCCTGAGAATCGCAGAGAAGGGCGATCAACAATAGACTTCTAAAGTAGGCAATTGTATGGGACTCCCTTCAATATTTGAGAATCGCAGAGAAGGGCGATCTACAGAAAACCTTTAATTTATGCAATTGTATGGGACTCCCTTCAATTCTTGAGAATCGCAGAGAAGGGCGATCTACAGAAAACCTTTAAAATATGCAATTGTATGGGACTCCCTTCAATTTTTGAGAATCGCAGAGAAGGGCGATCTACAGAAAACCTTTAAAATATGCAATTGTATGGGACTCCCTTCAATTTTTGAGAATCGCAGAGAATGGCGATCTGCAGTTGCCTTCTAAAGTAGGCAATTGTATGGGACCCTCCTTAATTCTTGAGAATCGCAGAGAAGGGCGATCTACAGTAGACCTCTAAGGTAGGCATTGTATGGAATCAAAAGGAATTTCGATTTGGCCATGTCCGTCTGTCTGTCCGTATGTATGAACGCGTCGATTTCAGCAACTATAAGAGCTAGAGACACCAAATTTTCTAATGTAGGTTCGTGTATAGCGGGCGCAGGTCAAGTTTATTTTGGACACGAGATATTTCCACCCCTTTCTCCCACTATTCCATTAAAACCGTTTTACACTAACAATTTTAATGATATAGCTTTGGGATTTAGCATGTACAATACTTTAGGCTCTCTTAAAAGATATGACTTCTATGGTAAAATAAAATAAAGAGCAACCAATATTCGATGGGTAAAGGAATGCGTATTATTCTTGATTTTCGTTGAAGTTGTATGCGAAACATGTGAAACATATTTGCCAATGCATTTGGAAACATCATTAAGTTGAAAATTGTTGTGCCACAAGAGTGCAACGGCCTATGAAGGACCGCAGAGGGGATTGCAAATTCAAATGGAGTGGGGTGGAGTTGGAGTTGGATAAGTCCGATTGCACACGGGTAAATGCAATGAATTTTCATGAATGCAGTCAAGTCTATAAAAATTAATGCCATGGCAGTTGGTTGCAGTTGTTGACCACCCGAAATGAGTGCGTTTTAAATATGAGTTAAAAAGTCTGGAAAAATGGTAAACGCAGAGGAAGTCCGATCCCATATGCATATAGCACTGGAATGGGTGGGTTGTAGGGGTTTCAAGGCTTATCAAATGGTCATTTCTGTTTGCATTTAATTAAAAATCGGACAAAAAGATAGGACACGTGTCAATGTGTCACAGGACGTTGGCCGATGGGCAATGTGCGACGGGCGCGATAAATCACGCTAAAAACAAATGCCAAGTAATTTATCAATGTCAACACTCGACGCTCCGAAGGGAGCAGCGAATCTAAGCAAAAACAAAAAAAATCGAAAGGATTAAAACCTTAAACAGTGCATAATTAAACGAGTGCCACCCCCCTCATTGTAGTCCGTGTCCACGAAATGTTTAACTTGGGGCATTATCAATGTAAATTGTGGCAGCCACGTCTGTTTGCACATCTCAAGACTTTTGCTTGGTTTTCAATTTAATTGTTGGAGGCAGGCTTTGGTCATTTGGTCAGCCACACACACACAGGCACACACACACATACACTCACTGTTTGTTTATGTATCTGTTGTGTTTATATTGGGTTTGGGGTAAAGTTCACTAAATTGCATTTCGGCACGCAATTAGTGGTTCATTTGCTGCGTGGCTGAGCCGCTCTCACAGCTAAATTCTACGGAGTTCGGAGACTGGTGTCCTGTGCCTCCTTCGATGTTTGTCCGAGCCTTGCTTGTTATTTGCTTTGTGTGCAAACTTAATTTCATCTTATTACGGTGCACAAATTTTGCAATTTCCGCAAAAGCCCAAGCAGGCCTCCGCTGGTCAGTCCTGGCATGGACACAGACAGGTCCTGCTTCTGCGTCTTGGGCTATTTCTGCCTTTACCTTTGGGCGGAAATGGAAAATACTTGTTAGGCAGACAGCTAGGCAGGTTCAAGTGTTTATTTGGAGTCCTAGGACTTGTTATTAGTTTATCTTGCGGCTTCTACGTCGTGGACATCCTTAAATATAGATAGTCCAGGTGTGCTTTAGCTGAAATGCTTGCATATTTTTTTATGCTACTGCGCACATTACATTTCTAATAAATCTAAAACTGAATTACTTAATTTATTGCATTTTTGTTTTTCGCTGAGAAATTACCGCTGCTGTTGCAGGACACTCCTAAGTAGCATGTTCACAATTCTCACAAAATATCTTTTACGTTTTTTTATGGGCACAAACAAAAAGCAGAGCATCGCATAAAAAAGCTAATTTAATTAAAAGAAAATGCAATCAAAAACGCCATTCTGAGAGCTCTGGCTTCGTCTCCGTCTCCGTGTCCGTCTCCGTTGCATTGTCCTGTGCGTGCCGCCTTGCAATTTTCCCTGACGCAGGACACTTTTTACGACCGCAAAACAATGACGAAATGCAACAGCGAGCTAAATGCAAGCCAGGACAATGCAGCAAAAGACAGTGCCACAAAGCAGGATATGCCAGGCGGTTGTTTGCCTCGATGCGATGCGATTTTATGCACATTTATCATAATTTCATACGCAGCCCTCGACGACGAGTCACAACAAGGACACTTTTTAGTTCCTGGGTTTGGTAGCGCATAAAAAATATAAATTTAAGTGCAGTTCCTTAGGGGGCGCGGCAAGGAACGAGGAGCGAGGAGCGAGAACCGAAGCGCAGAAATTGCATTTCGCCTTTTACGACCAAATGACATTTATGACATTTTCCCTGCCCAGGCAACGGGCAACAGTAATAACCCATTAAAACTATTCGTAAGCACACCTACCATAGGTTGTGGCAGCCGCCCGCTGAGCGAGGGCTATCCTGCTGCCAAGGACTTATGTAGATCCTGACGGCAACACGTCAACACTTTAGTGTTGCGATTTCCTTGGCGCCAACAACAATGTTGGAACTGGTTATTAATATTAATGCCCCAAACTGAATGCTTTCGATAATAAGCAGAAATACTCGACTCTATGTTACTCTGCTCAGGAAAAATGTGTAGGAAAATATATAGAAAAGCTTTGTATGCCCTTTCTTGCAGGGAATACGCACTAAAAATAAATCAGAATCCTGGCCGTAAAAATAAAAATAATAAAATTACTTTTTATTTACTTTTTTTGCTGTTTGTTGGGAGGGCTGAAATCTTGGGAGGTATTATCAGACACGTTTTCCGGTAATTGAAGTGTTTGTTGTTACCCTTGGTGTCCTTGTTGTCCTTGTTGTTATTGTCACTGGCAGCTGCTTCAGCTGCTGGCATCCTGACGTCCTGGCTCTCTCATAATTCTACTTGTGACAAATCAACGCCCTCTTGTAGTTAACTTCCTGCTGCTTCCTTCATTTTTTACGAGTATGTGTGTAGTTTTAGTAGTAGTCCTTTCCCAGTTGTTGTTGCTTTATCAAATGTAATTTCGCTTTTATTTCCTTTGACTATTGCCAGCGATTTCCGTTTTTTTCCGTCAATAATTTCATCTCATTTCATTCTTTGTCATAAAAATGGCCAACAACATACAAATGTTGCAAGTGAAGAAGTTTGTTATCCTTGCTTCTTGTTATTGTTGTTGTTGTTGTTGCTGCTACTGTGCCATTTGATGCATGCAATATGCACAAAGTTTCCTATATCAATAA
This sequence comes from Hirtodrosophila histrioides, assembly GCA_037075165.1. Taxonomy (NCBI): domain Eukaryota; kingdom Metazoa; phylum Arthropoda; class Insecta; order Diptera; family Drosophilidae; genus Hirtodrosophila; species Hirtodrosophila histrioides. The sequence goes on from JBAMCL010000491.1 coordinate 1,134,845, forward strand.
AAAACACAAACGTCGAATTGTGGATATAAATCTATAAAAAGAATCTCTGCGTTTATATCGTAAAAGTTTTTTGGGGGAGTAGTAGTTGCTGAATGTTTATATTTATCCCGACGACAGCTGGACAGACAACATTGTTGCAAAAATGAATTCTGAGAGAGTTGAAAGATTATTCAGATATTTAAGGAACCAGGAAAATTCTGTGTATATGAAAACCATTTCCATTTAAAGTCAAGACACTTTCTCAGCATCATCCAACAATGGCACTCAATTAGCACCTACATAAAGCACAATTTTGTATGCTTCCTTAGCATAAACATTTATGATGATCAGCGTAAAGAAAACCCAAGAAACCCTTGAGAGGTGGACCTCATCAGGGTGTTGCTGTAACCGCAAACTGTGCACTACCTGAAATCCCAATCCCTTTGCAAAAATATATCGTTTTATTAGCTGACATATTTATGCATATTATTAACATTAAGTTTAATGCACCTTTTTGCATTATTGTATTCAAAACTGAAATTTGCAAGCGTTGTTCTACGCATTTCGCATGGTCCCAGGAGCAGTCCTGGCAGCGGCAGGATCATCGTCATCATCAGAAAGGGACGCGCGCCTCCGTGGCTCATTAATTTTTATATGTGCTACGTGTGTGTATATGTGAGTGTGTGTGCTGTGTGTGTTGTGTTGGTTGCAATAAAAACATATTTTATTAGTTGGCATACAACGGCGCAAAAAGGATGCACAGTGCGTGATGCCCGGGTGCAAGTCCTGTGCCGATCTCACCACCATTTGGCCGCTGTCCTTGCTGATGACTTGCTGTCAGCATAAATTCATTATTTATGGTGCAATCAATGCGACCGAGCGTATGTCAAACACATCAAAAATCAACAGCTCATCAGTCGTTGCCAAAACTGAGGCCCAATGTCCTACGGCCTCGTCCTGACATCCCGGAAGTTTGTTTATTTTATAGTTTTAGACGCCGTCGCCGATGTGCACGGTGCGAAAATTTGCAATTCCTGCGCCGCTCTACGGGTTGTCCTTCCGACAGTTGCGGCTCTTGTTTGACGTTAGTCCTGGCAAATTTGAATCTCTTTTATGTGACACCTCATAATGGTCGACATACGTCGATTGTTCATTTACTTGGCGATACCTTTTAAGAGTAATAATATGGGGTATATTAGCAGACATGTTAGTTGTAAGACTAAGGATCAAAATTGTCTATTTACTAATAGAATATTAATTGATATCTCATTTTAAAATGGATGCTGAATGAAGAAGACTGAGGGTTTAGTGTGCTCAGCCAACTAAAACTGTCTGTTCCTATAATTTTATTTATATATAGGGTACATATAAGTCCAGCATACTTCTTCTCAGCTCTGCTACTTGCCTTTATTTTGCATTTTGGGGGTGTGACAGTTTCTATTTCTATTTAGAAATGAATATATAAATATTTGCAGCATTGCCATAACTCACTTTTGGGCTTTTGTGTGATTTGTCCAGTTGAAAGCTTGACACATGACTTTAATATCTTTAAGGACTATTATCTGTGCCATGATGCGTTGTAGCATCAGGACTCGGGCCAAACAAAGTAATTAAATGCTCAACTTGGCTGCGTGTGCTCATTTAACGCTGCCAGAACAAATGATGAATGGCCGAGTGCTTCCTATTTTTGGGATTTTCCCTATTTCCACCCCACAATTAATATGCTCTTAATCAAGGAATGGGGCGAGCTGAACAACCCACTTGGCGGGATGAACTGATATGTTCCATCATCTTTGCTTCACTTGCGTGATTTGTTCACCTCAAAGTAGCTCCCATCCCCAATGAGCTCGTAATGCGTCATTTTGGCTTGGCTCTATCAATATCCTGGCGTATGCGGTCACGCATCTTATTCGTCCTGTCATAATTTCAATGGGCTCTTCTGGCTAGCCTACTGCTGTTAAATATTCATGCGAATCTGCGCGTTGTCAGCTTCGTTTTCTTTTAATGACATTTCAATAATTAATGTATTTTTCTTCCCATTTTTTCCATTTCCGTTTTCCTGCCCGATTTCGGTTGCCATTGTCGCTGAAGTGAAGTGTGCGTGTCCTTTTTATTATATTTTTTTTCCTTCGGCCAGACTTTTTGACTAGCCTGTCGCGGCGACAGATCATCAATCAAAAGCATTTTTAAATGTTTCGTTTAGGAACTGGTTGTCGCGGCTTATAAATGATGCTTGTTATACGACTTTCCTGAGGGTTTTTTGATTACTTTTGGGCGTTTTCAGAGCAGTTTTTTAAATGGCAAATTTTCATCAATTTTAATAAGTCAAAATAAGACAAGAATGCTAATGTTTTTATTGCGTGAAAGTGGGTTCAGATGGGGCACGACATGTACTCTTCAAATAAATATATCTATCATCTGAATAGATTCTATAAGAATGCCAACCAACTTGAAGTACTAAGATACTTTATCTTATAGCTAGCTTAACTTCTAATCGCATTTGCTTTGAAATTAACTTAGTTATTTCTTTTCTGTTCACAACTGTCATAATACCCACAACAAGTGCAATGGCATAGAGAACATTTTTTCCAACTGACTAAGCCAACACCCACTCGGGCCTTGCCCTTATCCTTCGCCCAGGACTCAGCTCATAATCCGTGTAAAAACATTTCTACGCCGCTGAGCAGCTCTGCTAATATCATTATGCTGCCATTAGTTGTTGACTGATTTGATTTAATTTCATTTTTTTTTTTTTTGCACAACCTAAAAAGGGAAAGACACGTAAACATAAAGATAGAAAGGATACAGAAGGCAAGTAAGGGCCATTTCTGGATACCCTGCATATGAATGCTTACTGGGAATGTGAGTGTCCTTTAAATAACTAATGGAGAGAACTGGGGAGATTTTAAATAACCTACTTTACCATATGTTTGTATAATCTATATAATTACGATCGAGAAATTATGGATAGCTGGAAAATAATAAGTTATTGCGAGATTATCAGGCCTGTTCCGAATTCCACTCCTTTTCAAAAAGTAAAAACGAATCAAGAAATCGCGCATTTATATTTTAAACTTACTTTGATTAAAGTTATCATTGACGTTTACCGATTGATGAAAAGTAAATAATACATAAGATATTTCTGTTATCTGAATGGGGGAAAACTTTTCCTCTCCTTAGTTATTCAGCAAATTAAGTTATAGAATAGACAATAGGAGATAAAACCTTTTCCCAAAAAATAAAAATTATAAACAAATATTTGGCATATGGATAAACCAATTTTCTTCCTCTTTTAGAATACCAAGAAGTCGATTGAAATATATCTTCGATGGACTTTTTATAAGGTAAGTTATACAATATTTTTTTGGCTTGTCATTCTTTTTTGCAGGGCATTCAATATGCGCCCTTAAAATTAACTAATTTTTTCTGTTTACCGCTTCTGCTCTTAAGGGATTTTTGTTTTGTTTTCGAGTCGTTTCGGGTCTTTAGTAATTTTTTGCTTCATTTCGCATCAATGTCCATTCTGGCCCAATGACTGCTCGGCGTTTCTGCCTGTGCCAGGCTAATCGAATAATTCGTTTGGGGCAAACACAAAATTGGCCAAAACGTCAGACAATTATGCGAGGAATCGTCGCAGATAAAAATCGAAAGGTTCTGGCGGCAACTTTGGTGAGTTTTTCTTGGAAATTTATATCAATAAAGCGCGCGTGGAGAGTTTGTTGTGAGTGAGGCAAGTTCACTTAACTTGGCAGAAACATTAGAAACGCTTTGCCAACTAATTAACAGCTCAGAACTTTTGGCAAGTTCCCTGGATCCCACTCTGTGTTGCAGTATTAACTGTTTTCTGTCTGTGATTTTTACTGCTTTACTTACAAATCGCTTGACGGGGCAAAGTTTTTATTATTGCGTGTGGCCCAACAAGTTGTCGAGGAGAAAACATAATCATAAACTTGTCTCAATTATTTTTCATATGCCACGCCCACGGGAGGACTCGGGGGAAACCGTTCTCGAGCATTTAGCCAACTTTTATCTGTTGAAACGTTAATTAGTTTTGTTTGGTAAAGTGAAATTTTTGATTTTTTTTTCCAGCGTTCGGAAAACTTTTTATGAACTTTTTCGCCAAAAAATGTTTGCCAATCAAAATGAATTGAACACACAGGACGCGAGTCCTGCACAGCATGCAGGATGCACTGCGTCTGATTGCAGCTGCATAAGTGCAAAAGTTTAATTAAACGAAGGCGGCGGCTAGTTGCTCAACAAAGGACCCGTTGAGGTCCTGCCAGCAAATGGCGCTTATGATGAGCCCCCTTAGAATTTCCAACGCTGATTTTCCATAAGTTTTTGGCGCTGCTTTTCTCTAAAAAAATTAACTTAAAAATGCAAATTGTTTTGTTAGCACCTAATATCTTGACATTATCAACTGGGGGCAACAGCAGCCAAGTTTTCAGCTCAAAATGTTTTCTGTATTTTTGCATAATTGAATTCGCTGCTGTTTGGTGTTCTGGGACGAGTTTTGGTTAACTTGGCAACTTTGTTGCGGATGCCTTTGGTGTTAACAAGGCAAGTGGAAAACTTTGGAAAGGAAAAATTAAGAAAAATCAGAAACTTCACATGGAAATGAGCAAGCATTATGTTCTGCACATTTGATGTGTTAATTTATAAAAATTGAGAGTATTTATTTATTTAATTATTTAAAAACTCATCATATACTTAAAACTATAAAAAACTGATTTCTCCTATGGAAGCCATGTGGTCTGATTTTGATAAAATTATAGGAAACTATTTCAAGTATAATAAAACTCTCACTTAGTTTGGATGAAATATTTGTATAAACAAAATGTTTGATATAGTGATCCGATTTTGACCACATTTGGTCGTTCAAATTGTCTAAACTCTCTAGAGACTCTGTTTAATAAAGTCTGGTAAGGATACCTTTTTAAACAAAAAAGTTGTTCATACAAGAACATAGTTGTCGACCGATCATTTCTATGGCAGCCATATGTTATAGTGGTCCGATCCTGCCGGTTCCGACATATGTACTGCCTGCAGCAAAAAGAAAAATCAGTGCCAAATTTCATTACGATAGTTTTAAAACTGAGAGACTAGTTCGCATAGAAACAGACGGACATCGTTATATCGACTCGGCTTTTCATGCTGATTCAGAATATATATACTTTGTTGGGTCGGAAACGTCTCCTCCTGACCATTACACATTTCGAGACAAAATTATAATACCCTCTGCTAGGGTAGAGTATTTATTTATTTAAAATCTCTTCATATACTTAAAACTATATGATAAGTGTGTATCCTCAATGGTTGCCAGGACCTTCAGCAAACTGACAGTAAGTTTAATGACGCTATTTAGAAATGAGGAAGAACTCTGCTGTTTGAAGATTCCTACTGCAATATACTCTATTTGGTTCCGGGGGTAGGAGTGGGTTTGCCAAAAATACTATAGGTTATATTTTTTAAGTAATTTGTCAAAAATTTCCATAAAGTTTGGTGAACTTATACAAATTTGTGGGCCCGTCAACATAAAAAACCCTTCTTCTAAATACATGAGCTGATATACAATTTTGAATGCTTTAGCTATAATAATAATCAACATTACGCTCTTAAAGACAGGGATATTGATCACCCAATACACACTATTTGCCTATTTGGAACTTTATTTTTTAGAATTTCATTAAAAATACAAACAACATTACAATATTGTTATAAGTATGAGGTATAGCTTTTGGAACTGAGTAGAAAACGTTAGAATACCATCGTAACTCATTATTTATCCTCGAATGATCTAGAAAATTGGAGAATAGTAGTTCACAGGCAATGCCAGTCAAATCATTTAAGAGAAATTTACCTAATCAGGCTGAAAATAAAAATGAAAACAGGTATTTTGAAATCTCTTAGTTCAATGAAACTCTGTTGTTTTTATTTAGAATGTTTGCTAAATTAGGAAATGTCTATAGTTTGCGGCATTCATTTAGAATAACAACATTCAGAGCAATACTCAGGAGAGCATTTATTGTAGAAATCCGTCGGAATCTGGCTGAGTTGATATAAATTGAATGCGATGGAAAGCCGTCGGCAGTTGACAAATTATCAGATTTCGAACATTTCCTTTGTTCTAGATTCTAGAATATTACAATGTGTTTTACGAGCTGAAAGATGATTTCCGTTATGTACAAGTATCTATATATATATACTATATTTGTTTATAGCATTTAACGCTTTGATTTATTTATCTTCCGATTTTAACTGATTAATTTATTTCCGATATTGATAAATTCAATTTCTTGGGATCTCTTCCAGAGCCGTCGGCTTTTTGCTTTGTGAATATTCTGAAAAATCTAAAATGGCCATAAATAATCAAGTCAATATATTGTTTTTTCGTTTTTTTTTTTATGTTTTTTATTTGAGTTTTTGGTTTGACAAAAAATTGATGCAATTTTTAGCAAACCTTATAAATAATTTTTCTGAATTCTGTATAATCTTTTCGTCAGCTTCTACAAAATGCTTGCGCTTAAAAAACTAAGCAGGACGTTTACAAAAATCTTACAAACTAATGCATAAGTATTTCGATAATTAGATTTAAATACAATACAATATATATATTTTTATAAATCAATCAAATATTGCTAAATCGAAAACTTGTTTTAAAGTTGTTGTTGTTGTTGTGTGTAAACAAAACCATTATCACAATCGCTTTGATGAGTAAACTTAGGAGAGCTGCAGTAATTTTGTTCTTATTTTGGAAAATGAGTTGGGGGCAAAATGCGGAAAATCAGTTGGTGTTGGGCCGACGGCTTTCTTCTTAAATATTTGACTGACTTCAGACTGTTGTTGTAGTTGGAGTTATTGTTGTTTGTTGCTGTTGTTGTTGTGGTTTACTCAAGCTGCGTTCTTCATTGCGATGGTTTGCGCCACTTGCCGCACTTGCGTCCCGCACGCTGCAGGCACTGACTGGCCGTGGAGTCCATTAGCTGGCGTATGGTGTTTAACACTACGGTGGCCATCTGCCACTGGCGTAGGCGCAGCAGCTGCTGCTCCTGTTCGCGCGCCTTGCGCAGCAGCGTCGCCTGATCCGGTATGTAGAAGGCCACAGCCATTGTAGATCGGTTTGTTGTTTGTGTTGTTGTTGTTGGTATCAAGGAAAACTTGTTCTTTGTTTTCAAATTGCACAATTGTTTGTAATTAATAAAAATGTCTTTCTTTGCAGATGACTCAAGACTTTCTCTTTGCAGATATTCGCGCGATTCACACAATGAATAAATTAACTACACGAAATGCTTTGTTGTTGTTGTTCTTCTTGTTGCTGGCAGTTACGCACTCGTCAAGTTTGTTCACTTTTGCTTCCCTGATGCTGCTGCTGCTGCTGCTGCTGCTGCTCTGCTTCGCTTTGCTCTGTATCGTTGCGAACGTTCGTACGCTCCGCTGGCTCGCTTCAAACTGGCTGACGTGCGCGCAATGTACGCTCTTTTATATGCCGTCCGCTCTCACTGTGGTTGCTGTTGCTGCTTTTGCTCTTGTTGGTGGGAGCGTTTGGGATTCTCAGCGCGCGGTTTCGAACTGAATTCTCAACTCCAGTTCTCTGTGCGCTCAGTTGTCGTTTCTATAGGCCTCAGTTGCGCTCTTTGGCGCTCGCTGTTGGGATTTTTTGTTTTGGTATTTTTGTTGACATCGTCTCATTCGTGTTTTTTTTTGTGGTAGCCAGCCAGCCACCAAAAAAAATGATTGTTGCCAGGCCGCGCTGCCTGTGGGCGGGGGAGGCCACCTTGCGCCTGTTGCCAAGTGTGTGTATGGCAGTGTGTGCGTGTGTTGTCAGGTTGCGTTCTCGTCACAGGCGTCAACGTCGCGCCTTTGTTGTAACTGTATGCGGCGAGAAGTACAGTTAGCATATTAATTGTATTAAATCTTCGTTGCATGACAAACGTTTTCAACGCGACGTCTGGAAGGCAAAGAGAAAGAGAGAGAGAGAGAGCTGAGAGTCTGTGGCAGTTGAATTATTGAAATATGGGCAAGTGGGCAAAGTTGGAGGCCACATTAAAATACATACACACAAAGTCTATATGTGTGTTTAAGTATGTGTAAGTACAAAGTTATATCCAGTTGTAAGGAGAAGTCGAGCCTTTCAGTCATTTCTTTATCAGCTCCCCTTATAAATGTCTTACAAGTGTTTTCTCAGTGCTTCCGATATATAGATATATTATAGATTCTACAGGCTACAAGAATGAATGTCTGTCATAAATTCCTTGCATGTATTTTTTGTCAACAATGGGCTCGTCACTTAGCCGGAGCTATAGCTCATCTTTTTTGTTCAAAATTCCCATTAATTTTGATATCCATTAGGGTGGAACGAGTCGAAAATTATAGCGTAGTATTCTCATTCATTTTGAGATAATCTTCAACTGCTACGGAAATATGATATATTCCGAATAATACACGAATTTCCATATTAATTATACTTTCTGAAATTAGTACATTGACTTGTTAAATGTGTAGTATTTCATTCAGGACAGATTTTGTAACAAAGACTTTGGGATTGTATAGTATAACATAAATATGCAACCACATCCATTCATAATTTCCATTAAGAAACACTATACACTATGTACTGACTGTATGTTCCTAATGTTTCTTAATGGATATTAGAGAATAAGTTAGGTATTAATAAATACAATAATATGGTACTTTTAATAACTATTAGTTGATTTATTTTCATAAAAACCATAGATGATTTTTCGGTTCTTAAAATACGCAAATATGCATCTAAGAGTTAGTCAGAGCTTCATATTAATCATCCTGTTGTATGCACCTCTTTAAAAAAATAACCTACAGAAATATATATTGAGATACAGATATAGTGATTAATACTAAATTGATAATAAAAGTCCCTTAAATAACTTCCCTCTGATGAAATCATATGATATGTATATGAGCTAGATCACCTATTATAAAAGAAATGCCCAACATTGGGTATTTAACTCCACCCACAATGTCGTAGAAAGAACCTGATTAACACTACATTAATAACAAAAGTACCTCAAACAACTTTCCCTCTGATGAAATCATTCTAAATGCATAAGAGGTAGCAATTAGATTGTTCCTATCTCACCTATCCGAACAGAACTGGCCACCTCAGGGCTCTTAACTCCACCCACAATGCCGTCTCTTGGCATCTCTTGGCTTTGACCCACGCACACAATCGAAGACAGAACCGTCTACTTGCCAACCTTAAGAGTGTGCGTCTCAAGTATCTTACAGTCGGTCCAACTGTTACACAACTTCCACTTAGGGGTTGCTCTAGGTCTATTGTTACAAGAACTACTCGCTGGATGTTTGCGCTATGCTCTGGCATATTTGCCTTCCCATTCGCACAAGCGACGAAGTCGCTGCATAGTTTTTTTCTTCCTCCTTGGTTTTCCGGGTTCGCGACGGCAACATAAATCCAAAGGCGTGGCTTATTTCCCAACCGGCAGCAACATTTTATACCAGAAAGAAGCGGCAATAACATTTTCTCTTTCGCTTTGGCCCAATGAACCAACGACCGAAGTTGGGTTTTTTGTTTTTCTGTGCTTCTTTTTTGGGCTACTTCACTTTTTGTATTTGTGGGGCGGAGTCTTGCCGGAGACCTTATTTAATGGGCTACCTTTCCGTGGCTGTTATTTTATGAATCATCGTTTTTGGGTGGAGTCTTTCGGGCTATGGATTGTGGCCAAACATTTGTCTGGCTTTTGAATATATATTCGTTACTCCTCGAACTCTGTTTGGCCGTCGGTAATTTGCGCATTAGCTAACCATAATTGAGCCCATTAGAGTATTGCCCTCCATTAGAATCTTCTAAGATATTCTCTCAGATAAGAGTCCCATATTTAAATTGCCCAATGAAGCATAGGAAAGGCTCTAAATAAACAACCAGGCAGTGATAAAGATCTCTTGTTTTCTTAAAGGATTACATGATATTTCTTTCTGGGATCTCTGCGAACAGCTTTCCTTCCGATCATGCGGGTAATTATTGCAATTTGTATTTAAATTGTGAATCCGATGTGAAGCGACGTGTGTCAACACATTAACTGGGAAAGAGTCTATCTGGGGTTGTTTAGGAACCCATATACCATTGTTGTCCGTATCCATTTGCATAACTAATTGCATGGAAATACAATTTGCTTACTGATTTCAAAATCATAAAGTTTCAATTTAAGTTTGGGGTTTTGCAGTTTAACTTGGAGTTATTGAAAGTGAATATGTCAAATTAGCTTTTAATTGAGTTTTCAATCTGCATGTCAAATAACCCACATGATCACAGAATTGACGCGTGTTACCCTTTAAAGTGTGTCAATCGAGTTAATTGTCAAAGTATTTTTCAGCTCACTCTCACTTTACTTTCATGAGGCATTAAATTTCCCTGAGACACAACCGGACATCAAATTTTGAAATATATTTCACCAGTTTTACTGATTCTGACGTGTCTTTGTCTTTGTTATAAAGCTCCTGACGTAAACGTTTGGGACTGCCTCAAAACCGGTGCATAAAAAAAACATTCTATATCGAATACACGCAATGTAATATGCTAATGAGTAACGCTAATAACGCGAAGACTTGCGCAACGTTTCTTCAGAGTTAATCTGTTCCCTTCTTCCTTCTCTTTCTAACTTACTTTCTTAAGCTGAATCTCCTTTGATCTTTGTTCAGTCATCCAGTTCTTTCCTTACCGCAATATGCTAATGAGTAATGTCATTAATGTACGGAACCTTGCGCAATATTTCTCCAGAGTAATTCTTCTCACTTATTCACTCTCTTCCTAAGTTACTTTCTTCAACTCAGTTTCCTTGATCTCTCATCAACTCTTGCAGTTTCTCCCTTCCCTGAGTATGCTAATTAGTAATGCCAATACTCGACGACTTGCGCAATATTTCGTCAGAGTTAACCTTCACCCCAACTCCCACTCAGTTCAACTTATTTTCTTTCACTCAATTTCATTGATCAATCTTCACACTGTCACCTCGTTCCTACGGACTATGTCGGTTTCGAGCTGCTTATCTCCCGATTTTCCTACCGATCTCCCTCTGTTCCATTTCGTGTAATTTGTATTAATTTTTTATGATCTCTACTGGTGGCCCAGCGCTATCGCTCCGCCTGCTGTCTGATATTTTTATTTGTTTTCCCATTTAGAAAGCACCGAAACAAAGACAATTGCCGGGTGATCCGTCCAACACGGGTCATTAACTCGCCGCATTTTGTAACGCCTGTCATTGAGCGCTGCTTAGGCAGACGATCGTCTACGAAACGATCGCGGAAGCTTCGCCGTTTCCCAGGCAACCGCTGAGACCGACCAACAAACAGCCCGATGACTCATCCGCGCGGTGCACTTGGCAGTGGCTGTGGTTGCGTGGTACCGAAGGTGGGGGTAGCGGGGACATACCACCAAACGAGACCCATTTAATGTTGTTTAACGACTGTTTGGTGGGTTTCCAACGTCTCGTCTTGTCTGGGGTACAACATGTGCATAACTGTTCGGATTCGAATTGGGATTGGGATTCGGACGGTCCTACACACACTCAACGCAAAAAAGATACATGTCGGCACGAAAAATGATATGCCGATAAGATTGTTATACCGGCGGTACCCGAAACAGATGTGTGGACCTTCCTCGGACTCTTGGCCTTTGTTTAATTTATTTGATTGTTCTTTTTGTTTGCCCACCGATGATTTCTGTGTGTGTGTGTGTGTGTGTGTGTGTGCGTTTGTGTCTTGTACAAACATGTCAGTGCTTTATGCTCTTTTTTATTTTTAGTAATTTTCGCCCCTTTTTCCATAGATCTTATGGCCAGATAAGGCATCTCGTACTAACTGCCGTTGCAGCAGGTCTTTCAGGCCTTGAGGTCTTTGATTTTCTTTGCCCCGGCCAGGAGGTGCGTGCTAGGCAACATGCACAGACATGTCCAATAGATTCTTGAATTGTTCCTGTTGTTCTCATGCTTTGCTTATGTCATTATTTGTCTATCGTCTTAGTTGCACTAATATTTTCCTCATGGGCAGTAGTCAATTGGTATGAGGTGCAACAGTGGAGTGGAGTGGAGTGGAGTGGAGTGAGATGTGTGCCTGAGCTGGCCTAGGGTATGAGTCATGCTGCGGTGGCAGCCGTTGGGAACGCGTGTGTGAATGTGTGGCAATTAGAGTTGATTATAAGTAGGTGCAAGTGCATGGTAAATTATTATGTGGAGCACATCGTAAATAAAAATGTTAAACATGCGCAAAAATGTGGCATTTGCAATGCTATTGGACGGTAGAACCACTCGCATGTACATAGATAGATGTAGATAGATGACTCGAAGGTGGGGATACTACAAACACCTTATACGAATCTACAATGAGGTTATGCTTGAGAAGACATTTCTAAGATCTTATTAATAATCAACTTCTATGATCCCAAGCCTTTCATATACTTCTTTAACACAGTTCAGCGGAAGTTTCCTACGGACGGTTTTTTTGGACAGCATTATTCTCCCCAAGCGGATAAAAAGATTTTTCTGTTTCGCTGAAGAATTAGGATTTGGTGGTTGAATCTACATACTTTTTTAATTAGCAGAGATTGTTTTAGTTTGTGTCGACATAAAATATATAGTTGTATATATATTCTGTGTAACCAAACCAAAAATCGCCAAACCCAACATCTTCTGTGTAAAATATTTTAATTTACTATACACAAATTAATCTTGAAATAAACTAAATTAATTTTATTAAATGTTTTTTGTACTATATCAGGATGGCGTGTCCTTGAAGCAACCTTCAATTTAATGCATATGTATACATATGTATATATAGAATATTGCTTCCTTGGTCCTTCCTCATTGTAAGTTAATAAAAAACTTGATTCAATATATTAAAAGTACTTAAACAGATTGTTCAAAGCTTTGAATAGTAGCTGCTTTATTTAAATACACATATTTTGAGATTCTATTTGATTTAGTTTTATATCAAACATTTTGAATTCAAGTTCTCAGTTCTACTTTTTTTATGGCTACTTAAACATTTGAAACTCATCAAAGAACTCGAGTTCTGCATTATTTTTGTTATAGTTTGGCATTTTATGCATTCGAGTTAAAACGCCATGAAATATGCAACACATGGCGCCCTAAATTGTCTTTTATGCGACGGAGCTGGTGTCGCCCCAGCAGCTCTCCCCCGCCCTCCTTTCGGGCACACCCGTAGGATACTCGGGTGGGGTTTTATGTGCCAATGCAAATGGCGCATTAAAAAATTTGCAAATGCCACGTATGGATGGCAGGAACCCAGTCTTATCAATGCTCTTATCGTCAGCTGGTCGTAAAAGACGTGCGACCGTTAAACTAAAGACAGCAGCATCGAAATCAAAGTATATAAAAACTGGCTAACAGACTTCTTTCTCACACAGTTGGCCATAAAACAGATAAAGCCAAAATTTGAATAGAGCAGCTGTACGGGGGTTGGGCGGAGGGGCAGGACGCCACGTTGTCTGGGCGCGTAATCTATAGAGGAAACGCTTACGATACTATCCAACAATTTTTATAGCCACATATGCAATGGACTGGCTCGTAAATATAAATTAAATTATATAATTTATGTTATATAACATTTAACCCAAACGCGGAAGCCATTATCGTAATTTTTCATTGAATATATCTGTGCCCACTTTTATTTAAATCAATGTGTAAGTACTCAAATGAAATTAATTTAAATTGCCTGGAAAACTGTTGACGGTTGTTAAGAATACTCAACGTTTGTTTTGGCCATATAAATTTGATGACAAAAGCTATTGAAAGAAATAATATAATATGGAATCTAAAAATGACAGCATAAATATATTCCTAATTAACATAAGTTATCATAAAAGATGGAAGACATCCCTTGAAGCTGATTGAAGAAAACTGTAAGCACGCTTTTAATCAATTTATAACATATTAAATTATTAACTTCAAATGCAATTCATTTTAATTGGTTGACTGACAAGCATACTAATTATTTTTATGTTAGATTCATTTTTATTTGAAAGAGCGATTGCTTAAAGACTTGAAGATAAGACCTGAACCTCAAATATTGCATGGAAAACTTAAGACAAGACCTGAACTTCAAATATTGCATGAAAAACCTAAGACATGAGTTGAACTTGGAATCTGACATGCACAACTACAATCCGTTTCCTCTTAATACAATATATAGTAATGTAATAATAATAATATTTACAGTGCGACGCACCCGATTGCAGAATACTCTGTTCCCAGACCTGTATAATTTGGTGATTTGTGGGTTCGGAAAAAAACGCGAAAAAAATGTATGTCTGTATATCACACTTGACTTTACCTGTACAGGGAGATATAAATTTTGTTTATTTTTTGGGGAGGGGTAGGGGGGCTAACAATTTTTTGATGCAGATTTGTCCAGGGGGTCAACATTAGTCTGTATGCCAAATTAGGTAACTAGGCTATGAAACTGTAGAAGATATACCCCTGTGAAAAACGTGTGTTGGGGATAGCATGTTCCGATTTGCGGGGTGCGGGTGGGGGTGTCAACAAATTTTTGATGCAGATCTGTCGGGAATCTCAATATTAGTGTGCAATACACAATGTATGCCAAATTTGCCTTAAAAATGTGGAAGATACAGGTTTTCCCCAAATTGTGGGGGATGGGGAGGGGGTCGGTGTTCGATCTTGACACTTCATAAATTGAGGATATACACCAATATGTGTAACAAGTTTGGTTATTTCAAGTTTGGGTACACTAGCTTCCAGGGTGCGGAATAAAAATGTGTTCATACGGACAGAAGGACATTTCGCAAACCCAATATTCTCTTTTTCCCTTCGGGAACAGAGTAAGAAATTTCAATACATAATTATTCAATATTTAGTAATTATATGCAAAATAGTTATTAACATGTTTGATTTCCTTCTATAGAAATTGAATTGAAATTGTTAGCCCTCTGCCTACTTAGGCCTACAGAGTTTCAGGGCAATTATGAGAGGCGATAAATTCTCGCCTGTAACACTCCAAATGAAGGTGGCAAAAGTCGTGGACTAATAAAGCGCCAAGTGTTGGCCCGGTTTTGTGCGGCTTTGTCCCTTGAGATACTTTGACAATAACTCATAAAGGCATTTTAACTGCCCAGCGTGGGCTAATGACCAGGTCCAGACCCTGGCACAGACCCAGGCCCATTTTCAGGCTCGGGCCCAGACGCAAATTGCGCGCAATTAGTGTGCAATTTTTGAGCGCTAGGTGGCGCACAGCTGTGCTTGCCACACCCACCACACACACACGCACATGATTAGCACTGAGTGTGTGTTTTTGGCGTTGTAATTGCTTTTTGTAATTTATGCCCGCGCTGCCCGCCACAAAAGTTGTCAGCATTTTGTCTCCATGTGCTGCCTACCCTGCCCCATCCCCATCCCCATCCCCGAACTCTTCCTCTGTGTGGTATCTGCCGGATGATGCTGCTGCACTTTGTCCATCATTATGACAGCTGCTTGACGACCGAAAGGACTCGTAGCCAGGTTGGGTCTGCTCTCGGTCTGAGCACGCTGATTGGGCAATTTTTCTTACTTGGCTGCGGCTAATTTTTTCGCGTTATGAATGCGCTTTGTGACATTTGACATTTGTTGCGAGTGCAGCTGATGCCAGGATGTCTGTCGGGAGTGTGAAGTTCGTCAGGTTTGTCATGGTGATTACTCCGCGACTTTTGCTGGTTTGGGTGCCCAAATTGATTTTAATAGGATTCGCAGCAGACGGGCTGTTTCTGGCTCATACAATTTGCTAAAAGTTAAGTGTGATAAGCCCAAATAATGTGGGTACTTATGGCAAAAAGCAGACAGAGATTTCTTGTAACTTCCAGTTCCTTTGGCAACTTAAATTCCGACTTTTTCTCAATTAATTGCCATTTAGTGAACTCACAACTTCAAATAGACAGAAAACCAAAGCAGCGACATTGTCCCACAGTCTGTGGACTATAAAACAAGCAAAAACCGCTTCCGTCAATGGAGCTTCAGCCCGCCGGCCCCCACCAACCCAACCCGCGTCCTGCGCCAACATTTTTGTTATAATTATGGCGCCCAACGAGGCGTGAACATATGTCATCGCCCCCAAAATCAGCGCTGCCCAACGGCAGAAACAGTCACAGCAGCCACAAAAGTTTTTCATGTACAGTGGTAACTGACTAAAAAGAAATGAGAAAACCTTGGGTGTTATTCACTGGGAAACTTTAAGATAAGCTTTCCAATCATAAGTCCTATTTCAGAAAAGAAAATTCTGCTGAAATGTGGTTTTTTAATATGATATGAATCGGAAATAGATAATATATGGTCATTTTAAGCGATTAACACTGTGGTACACATTCCTGAACCGCTGAGGCGTTCTTCTGGCCAAAGCGCCGTGGCGTATGCAACAGCAAAAGTTGCATTCAAAAAGTGAATGTCCTTTTTGTATGCGAGAGTTTTTAATGGACGCTACATACCACACATGACAAGCAAGAGATTATCCTATAGGAAGATACCCTGTATCCAATTCTAAGTTATTCAAATCATATACAAAAAGTGTATTTTGCTTGAAAGGGAAAGAATATGTAGATAGACATAATGGATAAGCTTGAAGGATAATATTGAGTATTCTTATTCCATTATTTGTTAAGCCATTTTTGGGTGAGATGTACAAATATTCTTTAGTCTTATAAAGTCTTGAGCTGCATATAATATTCAAGAGCCCACATACCAAATTTCATTTACTCAAATATTATACTTGCTACAATTGGAGCGTTCAAATAGAAAGACTTAGGATACTACTATAGATATAGTAAGTACTTTACGCTTTCATGTACCAAACTTGTTTAAAGAAATTGGAATTTAGAATAGTTGTCTTTGATTATATTCATATAAATTTTGTTCGCTTCATAAAATATACAAGATAATTATGCTTTCAAAGTGTGATATTGTATAGAAACCATAGATGAAACGGTTAATAGACTATGACAAGTCTATATCCACTTGCTACTTAAATGTGTACATATTAGACTACCCTCTCTAAGCAATATCCAGGATATCAAAAGGCAACCTCTATCCACTTGTTGGCCATGGCTTTTATGGTTGTATATTTGGTCAACAGAACTGCGCCCATGCGTGGACCGTCGGCCGTGTGTCGGAGCATGTTCATTCATGCACAAATTGTTCAAAGTGAATTTTTCGGCTGCATTTGTCAGTTGTCCTCTGTCCTTTGAGTTTTTACTCCTTCTTTTTGTGCAATTTTTTTGTAATTTTCCATTTGGTATTTTGTTTTTTAATAATTGTTGCAAATGCGCTTTTACGCTTTTGACTTCAATTTGCTTTTGATATTTCACTTGGTTGCAGCACATACATTTGCGAGTTCATATGGAAATAGTATGTATTTGCACAGTTGCTTTTGTTTTTATTGTAATCGCATTAAGTGCGCTTATTTAACGCAAATCTGCCCAGCTCAGTGCCCCAGACCATGCAACAGATCCTTGCAGCCAAACGCTAATGATGACTAATTTGTTTGCATTGCCACAGACTCGGCCACAGCCGCGTCCTTATCCACAGCCTCATCCTTTGGCCACATGGTCCTTGCCGTTGTCGTTGTCGTTTTTTCTCTCTTCAGTCGAGTGGGCCACATGTGTGCGGCCACAAGTGTTTGTTCCTGGCCCAGCCAGGAGCCCATATCCTCTGCTCTGGGGGTTTTTTGTTATTTTTGCAACATTTAACGCTTATTTGGCTCTTTGCTAAGCTTTCATGGCACGGCTTTTGAGTGTTGGCCAATGCCGTCTGTTTGTTTGTTTGTTTTTTTTAGGCATTTAGAAAAGTTCTTTGAGTTGAGGGTTGGCTGTCATTTCTCTCAACTTGTTTGGAGTTTGTTGTTTTTAGATGCAGTGCACAATTAATTCGCAATTAGCATTTTGTTTTGAAAAGCTAGGCAAATGATTGGGGTGAACACTCAAATAGAAAGGGATGGAGTGTCTGTAGAATCAAACTAGGAATATATTAACGGAAAACCAAACTAAATACAAATTGTTGAGCACAAACACAAATTCATTCCATCAGAATGAGAAAAAACTTCAACAGTTCAATCCGCTTAACTAATTTACTCACCATGGCAAAAGAGTCCCTGCCAAGGACCAGAAAGCCGGAAAAAAGACAACTCGAAAAACAAGCAATTGCTAAATTAACAAATTATGCATCAGTCGAGCGGGACAGGAGAATGAGAACCAGCAACGAGCACTTAATTTAGTTAATGCAAACTGAGGACAATCCAGGACGAACCCACTCCCCAGATAAGCGTCCATTTGACATTTGACAGATGAACTCGCAGAGCCCGTGACAGCCCAGCCAGCCGGCAAAGGACTAAGCAGAAACTGTCCAGGTCAAAGATACATTCGAATCGCTTTTGCTGCTGATGCGGCATAATTTGTTAGACCCGGCAGAAGCTAGAGAAAAAATGGCATCGTCTTTGGATTTAGTTGCCCAGTAATTGTGGCAAATAGGAGTCGGAGTTACAGGACAACCCTCAGCACCTTGGAAATAATCCAGGCACTTGGCAGTTAATGGACATCGTTTGTGTTTGTCCTCCTTTGGCAGCGGCATTAAAGCGCATTAGACAACTGCAAAGTTTATAAACAAATAAAAATGGGCATTATAAAATAAATAACGGCATTGCAGTTGTGCTAAAAGTAAACATAAATACAATGCGACATAAGCCTAAGTCGAATCTGTAATGCCCTTTACGTGAGTTATGGGAAATAATACAAAAAGTTTAGACGTTCCTTTAGGCTGATTCAAATAATATTAGAAGCTATAGAAGGTTTGTGCAAATAAAAGTGTCTCAATGCTCACTGTTTTCTTAGATTACAAAGTAATTCATGAATAAATAAAAATAATGCTTAGACGTGCTTTTTTATCCAAAAACAACACCATAATCATGCCTCAGCTCTCTTAGTATACTCCGAACTTGGCCCGCGGCGACCTTACGCCAAAAGAGGTTTAACCTTTATATCTAGTAAAAACAAGAAAAGAATTCAAATTGGCTGTTGATGTCCACATAGTTAACTACCTAAAACTATCATAACAAGAATAAATAAATCCAAAATAATATGCACGTAGCCCGCGAAAATTAGAAAGTTACCTACTATTAAAACGGACCTCGTATAGGAGAATTTTTTAAATACAAAATTTTGGGGAATATTTAAAAAATTTTGATATTTATTTGAACTTCATTAGAGAACTGTCACATCCTTTTCAAAAGCATAAAAGTGTTAGACTGTAAGTATACAGCAGCGTGGTAGGGGTTGTCCTTCTGGCCCCCCAGGGTAGTCCAAAGTCCTTTTTGAGACTTTCACTTGGCCAAAGCTACTTTGGTTGGTCGTAACTCCAACTGTGCTACGGTGATAATAAAAATTTAATGATTTTATTGCTTATGAAGTTGTAATTCATTTCTGTGCCAACCCTTCGACAATTATCCTTTTAGATAAACAATTGCGCCAGACAGTGCTCGAATACCCTAAGAAAACAAAATGCCGACGACTGTAATAAAAACAAATTTTCATTGTTTGTTTTCTTTTGCGCGCTTTTGCCATATTTTTATTTAATTTTTTTTCGCTTTTGTTTTTGCGTTGCGCTGTCGTAAAACGTTTATTTCATTTATGCGGCATATTCCCTTTGGAGACGTTGCCATAAAAATCGTGTAAAATTATGCAAAAAGGATTAAAAACATTTGCAGGAAGTGGCTGCATCTCCAACTCCTCACTTTGGCAGCTGTGTTTGCCGAATGCTCGTCATGTTTTAATTACGCTTGATAACAAAAACTATAAGAGTCCTTCGAGTTTTATTGCCCTGCACGTAAAAGAACCAAATAGCTGATGAGAATATCGAAATGTTCGCTAGGATGAGGTTATTGAAGTTGTGCTCTCTCTTGGAGCCAACACACATGACCCACAATTGTAATCTTAACAAATAAATCGTGCTTTTTTATTACATCATCGCTGAATATGGGCAGGGGCATGTCCTGGCCCCAGGTCACCATGACACATGACCACGAATTAATCTAAAATCGAAATCGCTAAACAACATTTCGCACATAATTCAGCACAAATAGAAATAGGCACGCAGTGTACTTATTACTGGGGCGTAGGGCAAGGAAAGTGACAGAAATCTGGAATAGAATTAGAGCAGCAAAGCGCTGTCAGGATATATCAAAGGGTTCCCTTCTACGGACTTCCCAATCAGCGTGAAAATCACGAACCCAGCTGACCAAGGAAACTCAACTCCTAAGCTGCTCAGCTGCCAAAGCAACTCACGGCTCTGACTGCCACTTCAATGGCCAGCTCTCGGAGCTGCCATATCCACCATTATTTCTAATGACAGGACATATGACGGGGATGCCCCCACTCCCGTTGATACCTCTAAGCCAAAACGTATGTCAATTTGTCAATTTCGCATATTTTTGCGGTGCTTTTTTATCGCAAATGCAGAGCGACGGCTTTTTATTGATATCGTCCGGGGCAACACGTGTGTCTATGTGCTTGGGCTTCAGGATGGGGACTACTCCTGGCCACAACAATGTAATCTGATGCCTGTGTCCGTTTCACGTGTGTGTGGGTGCGTGTGTGGACGATGGAATTGCCGTTGGCCTGGCTTTCCCTGAAAACTGCCAAATCATTATAAAAATATGCTTTTTGCCTTTTCCATTATTTGCCATGGTTTTGTCAGTTATCCTGTGGGTTATTTGATATTTTACAGTTGATAATAGTCTCGAAAAGTTTTCATATGTGCGTGATCATTATAGTTGATTGATGTGAATGTGAGTGGTATGGTTTTAGATTACTTAACGTGAATGGCATTGTGCAAAAATACTTTTAACTAGCTGCACAACTGTACTAAATAGTTGTGTTATGTAGAATATCTACAAATATACAATTGTAAAGCATACATTTTTACTAACAATAGATTCAATTTCATTTATAATTGAAATGACTGTCTACGTGCTTAATTCCACTAAGTACAAGAACTTAAACATGGGACTGAATTAGGACATTTTGTTGTCTGAACCTCAGTTATGTGGGTATTCATTCAACTGAGTTTTCACATTTTTGATGTACTCGTATGCCTAAGACCTAAATCAAATCTAAATCATTTGCAGAAAATCTTTGTATGTCTCACAATACCATATAACCTTCGGTTGTATCGATTTTCATCACGAGATATCGATAAATATCGATGCAATTTGCAGACTGTTCCTTAATACATCGAATTAGAATAGGAGTAGTAGTAGATCTCAAAAGAACGTACTGTACTGGAGTTCCATTTCATATTGGTCAAATGTAAATCAAAATAAGCATCTCAGGCACTACCCAAATTTAAGGGTTGAGATTTAATTATGGGAAACAAGAAGCCCACAACGAAAAGTCAACAAACACAAAGCCCAGTGTTGGTTTTTATTGTAATCGGCTACACGTAATTAAGCACCGGGTAAGTCCTGAGCAAGGTCCAGTCCCAGGCTCATCAAGGTGCCTAGCCGCCTGCATATGCGAGTAGTAGGTACGAATACTCTTATTCCTGCACATACCCTGTACATATAACTCTTTGAATGCATTTAACTCTTTCAGTTTTTATGGTCATTAATATGCTTGATTATTTCCCTTGACGTTGTTGTCGTCATACTCGTCGCATTCCTGATGAGCCTGACACGTGACCAGCGACGTCGGAGCGTCCAGCGCCCGCATAAACATTTTCATCCTGAAGTATCAACTTCCGGCGAGGCCCGCCCGTGTGAGTCGCATTCAGGCATTCAGAAAGCATTATAAATATCTGGTGCATTGTGTTGAAAATATTTAAAAACTGTGGCAAGCACTTACCTTGCCTCTGAGCTTGAAACCCCTTCAAGGCAGGCAGCCAAAAGGGTTAAGTAGCAAAGAGGATGATGCTTTAAAACTGGCTGTGACTGAGGCATTTTGGGGGTTGGGCCACGCCCTGCTCGGCCGCTATTATTAATGCTGATTGACGCCTGTTTTGTAATTTTGTAATTGAAACTGAAGTTGCCTGCCTGTTTCTCTGTTTCTCTACGTTTTTGACATTATTTGTGGCGTCTTTTTTGTTGCCACTGCGCCCACAATCATTTGTTTGTTATCCTTTGATCTTTTTACAGTCGCGAACAGGAAGCGACGACGTGGGATTGTTTTTTTTCTTCTTTCCTTTTTTAATATTCTAATGCAAGTTGACAAATCATGATTTTTAGCGATGTGAGCGAAGCTATCGATACTTTTAAAGATAGATAATAGATGTGGAAAATTCGAGTTCATAGTGCAATTATTTTTTTAAAAACTGTGTCTTGGTTTCTTGCCGAGAATAGAAAGGATTATTTTTGCTGAAACCTGGCCTAGCAGTAGCTTCTTCTGAAGAGATCAGTTGAATTTCGTTTTCAAAGGAATTTATAACATAGAAATGCATTGGAAACCATATATTTATCAATTATAAACACTTATCGGATTTTAAAGATATTTTACTTATTTCAATGCTACAGAAATGCACATAAAATGCTTTTTAAGTTTTGGCAATATCTTATTTTGTTCAGAAAATATGATTTTTGCAAAGTAAGAAGTCGAAACTGTGCGTCGTTCGGGTGAAAATCTCGAGTAATCTATATGTTCAATAATAGTATAGATTTATATGATCTTTTCTGATATTTTTGATAAAATTAGCTTTTAAGATGATCCCATTTTCTTTCACAGACACCTCTGTTCAGTTTCACAGTGGTTCCATTAGGCTAACCTCAACAGCAATTACTCATAAAGTCCAGAGAAATATGCAAAGTTTTGCAGATTGCTTGATTCATCAATTTGGGCACAGGTTGCAGTGTCCTCTGGTCTAATCTTGGTGTATGTATCATCTGCAGCTGCAAACTGTCGGCTGTTTTGGCTCAGCAAAGGTAGCACTTTAAGTTTCAGCCAAGCGACAAGTCCTCAATTATCAGATTTGCATGACTGATATGCGAACCCGACTGGCCGGAATGGTATCCTTTAGTCCGGGAACTCGTTGCTTGGTCTGCGTCTGTGCCGCAGCATAATATTTCAAATGAAGCGTGGAGCGTAGGACTCATTATCAAAGCACAGCATGTGGTTAGCCCCAAGTAGCGAGGCAAACTTCCGTTACTCCAAAGGAGCGACAGGAGCAGCAGGAGCGACAGGAGCAGCAGCAGCACATGGCTGCCCTCATGATGATGAAGCAACACTGCAGAATTTCAGTCAATTTCCTCGAAATTGTTTTTTGTTTGTTTGCCACAGACTCACCCGATCCGACACACCGACCCGCCCGACTCAACCGACTCGCTTAGGCTTCCTGTCTGCCTGACTGTCTGTCTGTCTGCCATAGTCTGCCATAGCCTGTCTCTAGACTCCAGCTTCATTGGCATTGTTCGAGGCAGCGTTACAGGCGACAGTGTTAAATGGTTGCAGTATGTCATCAGGTTGGCTGGCTGCCGTTACTAGATGTGGCCGCCATGATAGCCCAATCATGCCACAACCGGCAAGCCGGTGGCAGCGACTGTCTTTGGACCGGGTGCGTTGCCATTTGTATGAAAAATCGCCAGGATGCTAATACGTTTGACTTCCGTTGACGGATTACTGACTATTTGGTCTGTGCCAGCCCCCTTCCGCTTCTCAACGGGAGAGTTGTGTGCCCAAAATTGCTGCGTTTCACATTTCATTTGAATATTTTACTTGAATCTTTTTTGCTGGTTGTGCTCTTTGGTTTTGTGGGTAGCTATTTGATAATTTGCTGTGCTACTATTCAGTCGAGTTGTCGTTAGCGAAACAAAGCCTCCTCGCTTTGATAAGCACAAAGTCCTCGCAGAAATGAGATGAGTAAAGCAGACACACCGCAAGAAATTGCACCAGCTCTTCAATTAAACACATATATCTTCACTTTATATGGAAACACTTACTCACTCTAAACTAAACCTATCTAAGAAATTATGATTTTAACAGAATGTCTCCCTTATGATGAAATTTTCTAGGATAAACATGGATTATTTTCATCTCCAAGAACATAATACTTGACCAGCTTTTCTATTTGTCACCAATTTTGATGATTTAATAGGCATTTTCAGATTTCTCGCTGGCGAATGTTTGAATTATTAAAAATTCTATTTCCGTAATCGATAAAAAGTAAAAATTTGATATAGTAATCTTATTTTATTTTATTTTTTTAATTAAATAATTTGCACATTTTATTTAAACATGTTTCCTGCTACCTTAAGTGTCAACTTAATCTATTTTTACATTATAGTAATTCTTATAATATTTTTTCATTATTTTCTTATAATGTAACTATCAGGAAAAGTTGAAAAAATAGTACTTTTTAGTAATTATAAACCACATTTTTTTTAAAGGAATAATTTTACCGATAAAAACAGCAGTCAGCTGAGTTTCGATAAAATAATTTGAGCTGTAAGTATTATCCTCGTTTAATTCCCATAAAGCTGAAGGCTTTTCAGCTCAAATTCATAAATAAAATCTTCAGTGTATGGCTCTTTTGGCGCATTGATATGCAAATTTCAAATTCGTTGGGGCAATTTTCATTTTCAGTTTGTTTTTTTGGTTTGGTTGACGCTCTCGCGTCGAACTTTTTCTATTTTGGCACCATTTTGATTGCCATGAATGAGTAACGACCGGAAAGCTGTTTTTATGACCAAGTGATAGCGATAGCCCCGAAATGGCCAAGGTAAGCCAGACAGTCGCTTTGGTGAAAGGACCTGAACACTGGGAGCCAGGAGACAGTAGACAGGAGCCAGGAGCCAACTTGCAGTTGATAAGCGAGCAAATTGAAAACGGCGTCGGGCATTGGAGGCGTTGAAATGACAAGCGACTCGTTGATTTCGCTGGCAATTTTGTTGATGGATTTCAGTTAATGGACCTGGCAAAAATTGCTGCGGCAAAAATTACTGCGCCAGGGATGTCTGTTTGTTGCAAAAATTTAAATAAATTGCTCTCATTTGTGGGTAGGCAGAAGCAACCCAAACAAGGTTTGCACCATCATCATCATCATCATCGACATCATGGGCTACGTTTTATTTTGTTTCTAAATTGAAATTGCAGTGCAAACAATTTAAATGGGATTTGCATAAATTTAGTACACACTGGTCAAGCCGGGGCCTAATGCTGAAACTAAATCGGTTTTGTGTGCAGGACAAATCACTTGTAAATTGAATTACTTTTGCTTGCAATGTGGGCAACCCTTTCCGAGCCACACCACAACAGCCATCCGGGTCTGTCACACCCTCCCCTCTCACCTCAGCGCGACTCACACTCCTTGATTGAATTGAATTTCACGCATATGTGCGTTTATACAATTTGGCCAATTTTCAATAATAACAACACGCACTGTGACAAGCCGAAATCAACACAAAAGTTGTCATAAAATATGATACAAGAAAGAAAGCTTTAGTTCCGGATTATATGCCAGACTATGGGATGTCCTGTAGGAGAAAACTTTCAATGCTGACATAAGAGTTAAAGTGTTTAATATTACAGCTAACGCTGGCTTCGTGTCCACCTTTACACCTCCAACTTCCTCACACATTACCCTCGTACAGGGTATCAGAAGAAAGGGTTTTGCGTTTTCAGGATTTCCCAGCTACAACTCAATTATGTCTGGGACACACACATGACTTGACAGACAGCTAAAAGGGCTTGCATTATGTTCGTTTTTTATGATAAGTAGCCGCTGGCTATAAAAATCCTTTGAAACCATTGCACGCCCAACCAAAAAGTATGCTACACTTGTTTTTTTTTATTCTTTTCGGCTGCTTGTGGCAGACCAATCAACACCCACACTGCGGGGCAGAGGGAAGGAAGCGTTTGCGTTTGCCAAAATCACATTTTCCATCAATTTTCGTACATGATTTGCGCAAAATGTTCAAGCGATATCGAAACTGGTAAGGGTAAGGGGCAGGGATATGGCACAGGAACTGGGCAGTGGAAGGGGAATGGGAAATCGGACCGGGAATCGAGCTATAAAAATGCAACACATCAGAGCCGAATCCGCTTAAAGCCAACGGCTGTGGCCATTCGACGAGGCTGTTTTTAATACACGTCACATGTTTTGACGTGGTCAGGATGATATCTTTTATTTTGTATTTTTTACATTTTTATGGTAATGCTGCAAAATGTTTTTATAAAAACATATTTTGTAACAGTCCGCAGAGAGTGCAAAATAACAAAAAAAAAAAGAAATGAAAAAGGATAATAATGCCACACGGCGTGTCCAGGCGACAGGCCCATGCCAAGTTTTATTGAAAAGCATTTTACTTTGATGTTTTTTGGCATTTTGTTACCTTTTTTGCGTTAATAAATGCAAATAAAATATGTTTAAATTGCATTATTTAAAAAAAACTGCGTCGTTAATTTATATGCAAATACATTTTTGATAGCTAAAATGTCACTGCACTCCGCCAGTCCGCCCGTCCGCCAGTCACGCGTTGGCCAATTCTTTTTTCAGGTATTTAAATTTTATTTCACATATTTTTTGCGGTTGCCCGCCTTTCCCCACGGCGGGCCCATTAATTTTGATAGTTGCGCCATGGCATATGAGAGATATCCTTTGATAGACGTGTAAAAAGAGAAGGAGGCGGCATTCCACTTTGGTGCCAGTTGTCATGGCAGCCGCGCGTTTTTTTATTATTAAACATAATTTTATTAGTTGCATTTCATTAATTTGCAGATTGCACGCAATTTAATATTTATAGTTGGTTGACCTCGATTCTAATTAAACGCAAATATTTGGATAATTAAATGACAGAAATTAGCAGCCTGAAAGGGTTGAGTGGATAGTCAAATAAATTGCTTGATATACATATTAAAGAGTGAAACAGATACTGTAAACAAATAGCAATCCCATGTAAACTTTTCTTCGAACAGCTTTTTGTTAATATTTTCCTACCTAACCAAAATTATATCATGGTATTATATGAATAGTGGATTACTGAAAAAATTTGCAATACCATGGAAAATTCCTTCAGGCATCCTTAAAAGTGACTTACTCACCTTCGGTCAGCCTTTTGATAATATTTTCCTCCGGAGCCAATATAAAATCCTGGTATACATATTAAATAATGGCAACAGATACTTAAAAATATAGCACTGCTATATGGAAAATTCCTCCAGGCATCCTTAAAAGTGACTAACTCTTCTTCGGGGAGCTGTTTTTTTAATATCTTCCTCAGGGAGGAACCATTAGGAAATATTTCTTATCAACTTGTGAGGATAAAAGTATTCAATGTTGCAAATTATTGTATCTATAGTACTTGTATATAGCTACCATAGCTATATCTTTCAATGACATCCCATTTTGCTGTCAAAAATTCGTTTACTGCTGCATTTCGATGGGTCCCTTAACTACTCCGTGGTCTGGTTTCAATTCCACAAAAGCTCTTTGCCGCCTAATTCACTTTTAATTAACAAATCCCAGCCAGTCAATCCAAATCCAGTCGAAATGCCAACCAGAAACTTTGTTAGCAATGAAAAGAAATTCAATTAAGCTTATTTGAGCGTTAAAAGCCAATCATGTCAGGTCCGTCCAAAAGCACAATGCCACAGACAGAACAGAATACAACGGAACGGAAAGGACCCCGTCAGAGTCCTTTGGTGAGGGACTATTAGGGCTGGGGCAACAGCTTTACAAAAGGGTTGCAAAAGGTGTCGCAGGCTCAACACAGTTGAGTTGCAGTTCCAGTTGCATCTGCAATCCGTGACTTGCAACGGGATTTGGCAGTTGCCAAAGGCGTTTAAAATGCCTTTGCCTTAATTGCACCCTCGAAGTCAACGAAGGCTCAGCTCCCTTCATATGCATATGCCATATAGATATGTACAGGCGAGTATTTAAATTGGATGGCGGCACATGATGATTTGCAATTTGCATTTTGCAATTTCTCCAACTAGTCTCGTTATACCCTGTAGTCAAGTTTTAGAAGTGGGTAGATCAGCATTACAATCGGGTCAACCTAGATGGTTCGTCTATCTGTCAGTCGGAATGAACGAGTAATTTAAGGGACTGTAAGGGAATATGTTAGCCATATTTGGTATGCAATAAATCCGATTAATACCTCATTCTTAAGAATGATATTTTTTTTTTGGTCTGCTTTTACTTTTTACATTTTATCTGTGTGTCCTTAATATTTGAGAACAATAGAAGAAGGAACACAGAAATTATTACAGATAATAGTATAGTTTATTGCTATAAGCTTCCTTTCCCAACACATGTTATTGGGCCATCCCTAGATTTTCAGTGTTGTACAACGTGTAATATTAAATGGAGTTCCAATTTGGACAGATTTTGCAAAATATCACTTAAATAAACTACAAATCAGACAAAATAAAGTATTATAGATGATATTTAATCTACCCTGTCACCATTCTACTATCAATATTCATAAATATTAAATAAATAGTGGATAAACTCGCACGTTATACCTTAGTTTTAGAACTAGATTTAGTCGATATATTACTATGTATAATCCTTTAATGGGGTTGTGGTAATTAATTCTTTCCGATGCTCTTTTCACGTCTTTAGTTTCAAAATAGATATCTATATAATTATGTAGAAATTTGCTTTGAAGCCTATACTACTTATTGTATTTAATATTAGGACACACACAAATATACATAATTTGTTTACTATGACTAAATTAATATGAAATTAGACTGAAATTATGTGACCGATAGCTCCATTGCTGTGAGCCTGCTTTTCCATCACTAGTTTTTGGGACATCACTAGACTTTAAGTGTTGTATAACGTGCGAAAGGACGAATAGTTTAATTCTAAGCCTAATATTAATTACGATGCTATGTTGGGGTACATAAGTTCTGAGCTAGGGTATTGCCTAGTCGAACTTACAGAACCAAAGCGTACTTACTTGTTTTTGCATACCAATTAATTAGATGCGAATGCAATTTTAATTACACTTCGCTGTCGCAGTTAGCGTCGCAGTCAACGCGATGCATTTGGCAAATTGCGAATTTTTGGACACATCCTGGAATTTATGGCTGGACACTGCGGGTACTGGCTTAGTGGCCAGGCAAAGTGGATTAGGCGATGCCTCATCGAACTGGTGGCAACTGTACAGCTCACATGCACACTCGCCGCTTTGTGTGTTGTTATTGTTGTTGCTCCGTTTGGCCGCCTTGATTGATCGCCATCATTCTCATCCTCATCCTTTGGCGCGTCCTCGACGGCATCGTCATCGTCATTTACTCATACGTCAGTCAGCCAGTGAGTCGTAAATGTAAGCAAACATGATGGTGGTCACGTGTCGGCCCATGTAAGCTCCGAGCAGGACACGTGTTCGGCAACGCCGCCTCTTGTCTTCAACAATTTTTGAAGTGCCCGCTGGCAGAAGGGTGTGGAATTGGGCTTAAACTTTATGAGAAGGGGGCAGAGTGGGTTAAAGCGCTCGCCTGTGTCTTCTGTGACTTCTTCAGTTGTTGTTTTTTATTCTAGCTGCCGTGTGTCGGCGCTAAGCCAGAAAGTATGATTTGATTTTCGCTTTTTTTTGGCAAACCCATTAACGCATGTTTTCACTCATCAACGCTTGGCTAAGTGTTTTGGCTTATGGCGGGAGAAGGCGTTAAAATAATATTTTCATAAGGAATGTGACTAGAAAAGGGAAAGCTCTCAACCTCTTTTAGAATACCCGTTAATATTTAATAAAGTTTCATGCGATACTTGATAAAATTTAATATTTAGCAAAGTCTCTTTTGATATTTAGCATAATTTATTATTTAGCAAGTTTCTTTCGATATGTTTGGTATTATTTATATAATTACCATTTAATATTTTTAATATTAATAGGGACTTTTAAGTTTATTTCTTATTTTCTTGATAAATTACGCTATCAATCACTCTATTATCTGTTTAAAAAATAACCACGCCCTCCATAAACCACTTTACTTGGCAATACAATAACCCCATATCCTAAACGTTTTATCAAACCCTTCAAAACATTTTCAAATGACTTCATTTTCTAATTTCCAATTGAAATATTGCATAAATTTGAATGAGAAACGTGGCCAGGATAACAGCACCCCATCTACTGCTGCTGCTTATGCATGGACGATCTTAGCTCTTCCAAATTTGAAAACCAAAATCTCAAATCCAAATTACCAAAAGGAAGAATAAAATTGCGTGTGGCGGCGCACGCACAAAAGCCAACAAACAATTGTAAAACATTTACACGCACACATGCCAGGACAACAGGACAACAGGACAATGGCTGCAGCAACAGCAACAACAACAGCACAAATTCGTCAAAAATCAAAATCGAATCAATGGACAAAAAGTACTTTGGTAAGGGGTAGGGGGAGCGAAGAGTGAAGAGTAGCTCGTCTAGTGACTTTCACACCCCGAGGCGCATTAGCCGCGCACGCGTCGCATTCTAAAAAGCAAAAAAAAGTAGAAACAATCACAGCCAAAAGCCTTGGAAATAGTGGCAACAATAACAAACAACAAATTGCCCGAATCTGTGGCACGGACGGGCACAGAAGGACGCAGGACGTGCGTCAAAGGACACGGCGCCTGTCCGTGTTTGCACAGAAGTTTGCAGCAACAATTATTACATTTGTTTAACTTTGCCTCGGCACTGCGGGCAATTATTGTGACTGGCAGCTGTTGTTGTTGCTGCTGCTGCTGTTGTTGTTGCCAACGGCGGCTGGCGAGTTAATTTAAGAAAAACTCTCCCACAGTCAGAGCAGTGAAAGAAAGGATTGCGCCGAAATCCTTTGCGTGTGCCGAGTTTTGTTTTAATTGCTTCAAAAATTGCTCATACGCTTCATTGCGCCTCGAAGAAGTCGCGACTGCGCGAAAGGGGGCGGGCCTGGCCCCTGACAGGATATGCGCCCTGTTGCTGCCGGCATTCGTCTCCTTCTTATTGTTGTTGTTGTTCTGGTTGTGGTCTGAGCTTTGTTTTAACAATTGTTGAAGCTGTTTGACAGCCGCAACGGCGGCCACTGTGCAAACATTTCACAACCAGAATACTATAAAGGAAATTCGAGCCGAGCTAGCTGGGGTTTGTTGTGGGTTAAACAGGGCCTGATAGTGTATATTGCCGATCTAGCAAACATATTGTAGGACGGGCAAGAAATAAGTAAGTTAACAGAACGAACTGAAGTATTTATTTAAGCGGAATATACACTGAGAAACCGTTGACTAAAACCCATTGAAACCCATCCAAGGAGACCTGGACGAGGACATTCTATTGAGAGGAGAAAGAATCCAAGTTAACAACAATCAACAAAGTACGTTAGAGAATGGCGCAAGGGGATGAGAATCCTTGAAAAGAGTATAGTTCTCCTTCTTCACACCAAACTACTTTAACCCGTGGATTGAAACCCATTGAAGGAAGAAAGGAGACCTAGAGGAGGACATTCGATTGAGAGGAGAGAGAACCCAAGTGAACAATACTCAATAAAGTACGCTAGAGAAGCGTCAGGGATTGAGAATCCTTGAGAAGAGTATTATTCTCTGTGTCCACCCCAAACTACTCATCAGCCATTATACTAATTGCTTATGAAATAACAATCCTTTACTGAAAATCCACCAAGCAGCCCATAAATCAGCTGAGCTTGGCCAATTAATCATAAAGTGCACCCACATTAGGCTAAAAACACCTGAACCTTGGCTCAAACCGCAGGTCACATCCTGCAAAAGGCCGCAGCAATTTTTAATATGTGTGTCGTTGTGGAAAACCCCAAGCGTAAAAGCCGCAAAAACCAAAAATTGGCTACTAAAATCTGGCACAGGCCTGGTCCACAGTCCTAATTGATTTATGAGGGTTTTTTTGTACCCCGCACTAGCCCGCACCCCGCAACCAACTGTTGTTCCTTACTGTTTGTATTGCAACTCTTTTTAGATATCACCGTGCACATGAAATTAAGCTGAAAATTACGCCAAATAAATGATTTACGCAAATAAATTGAAATTTATTGAGTCCAACTGTTTGGGGGCTCTGGCCGATTCAGCGGGTATATGCGAATATATATGTACATATATATTTTTTTGGCCATGCGTCGCAGCAGCTTGTGATATGTAAATTTACATTTGCATTGCATACTTTTTGGGGTAGAACATATTGTGGCGGATTTTAATTAAGCGCAAAAGGCAACCAAAAAAAGGGGATCCGCTTCGCACACGTAACAGGATTAATGCACTGTCCCCATGTCCCTGTTGTCCCCGCTGTCCCTGTTGCCCTGCTATCCTGATGTCCTGGCATCTGCCGCAGCAGCAGCTTTCCATTTGATTTGCATTGCATTTAATGAAACATTATTTTCGAATTTGTCTGTTTAATCGTGTGACAATTGGTCCAAAAAGGTCCTGCGCAAATAAATCAAAAGCATTTGCCCCGATCGCCCTTTCCCGTATTCGTTTTTTGTATTTTTTGTTTATAACTTTTTTGCAATCAGCTTGTGTTTAATGATTGGTAAGCTTTGCAATTAGGAAATTAGTTTGATTTTTAATTAACATGCGGTTTTGGCGATTCGATTCGATTCGTTTCGATTCGCTTTGTTTTCGATTTCATTTTTGTGGTTATTTTTGTTGTTGTTTTTGTTTCTGAAAATTGCCACGCAAATCATTTAATGCGTTTTTGTGGTTAGAATTGTTTTTGTTGCCTCTGGCTAGGGCCAGATTTACATTTAATGAGCTTCTAAGTGGATTTTAATTTAATTAATGGACACATTTTTTCTATTTGCAAACATTACTAGCTAACTTCATTTAATGGTTTTTCATCAAACAATTTAAACATTTTCCATGTGATTTTAATATTAGGAAATTTTAGTACAATTAAAGTATTAAATTGGGAAATTTCTATGTTTTGTAATCTAATAATTAATGCATATTCAATCTATATGTTATATTGGTATGTGTAATCATCAAAAACACCAAAAGCTCGGCACCGATTGAGATTAAATTTTCAAACAATATACTGTTAACTTCAAGGATCGTTTTCATCTATTTTTCGTGACTGTGACTGACTGATTGGTGATCAACAGGCCCTGGTCCTGGGACTTTTAAAAATCCCAAAAAACCCAATTGCGGGAAACTGTTGTATGAAACTTGAAACTGTTATGAAGGACTTTTTTTTTTTTTTTTTAAATATCTATATTAAAGGTTTATTTAACATATATAGCCTACTGTTACTATTATTAATAACTTATACTACAGTGTATTAAAATTTCAACATAATATGTACATATATTACATACTTAAATCTATACAAGAGGGTGAATTAGTAAGGTAGAAACAGTATATCAAAATTTATTAAATTGTTCGGTTTGGTAGGTCATTTGGGTGAATCCTCTGGAGTCTCCTTCTCGCCCTCACTCCGTGAATACGTCTCCTTCTCAGCAGCCTTTGCGCCAGCTGGTTTGGATGGTTTGCGAGCTTATACAGATATGCAGCCGCTTGGCGGTTGATGACATCTCCGATTTTCGGTATCTTGAGCTCTTTTTCGATGTCTCTATTGCGTATATACCAAGCCGCACCAGACATTCTTTATGAAGGACTGAAACCCATTTTTGGAAAATCTGATGGTAAATTGTCTTAAGGTCAAATGTGTGAGAGAAGGTTTTTGTTAAATCGGCCCTATACAAAAATAATTATAAGGCACTGAAGAAAAAAAAGTGATAAGTTATATATGTTTATTTCTTACTTTTACATCCATGCAACAACAATGTGCCACAGCGAAGTGTGGCGAGTTAAACCTAGTAAAAAATAATAAATGTATTGTATATTTATTAGGATATAAAGTTCTTAAGCTGTTTCAATGTCAAATGTATTTTACTTAGATTTTTAAGTCCTATCCCTAGTTGGATAAGATCGCAGGATCGTAAAATAAAGACTTAAAGATTTAAAAGCTTAAAGAAAATTACATTAATAAGTAGAATGCTATCAATAATTACTGCAATACTGAATATCCTTTCTTAGGAAACCTCTTCTTTCATTCACTGCAATGTTTTTATGATACCTTGTTCAACTTCTCTGCCCTATTCCTTCCTAATGACTCTTGTTAAGTTAGTCCTTGTTTATTAATTTCACCTAAGCCTTTTTTGCCGCGTTTCTATGCCACAAATCCATTTAGTGAGTGCATTTAATTAAATCTTCGGCGCATTTAATTCGCTCGGTGCGCAGAAAAAGCCAAAATCTAATTAGCTTTCAGCTCGGCTCGCAGGAACTAATTACCAGAGCGCAGGAGGCGAGTTTCATGTTTGATCCTGTACAAATTAACAAATTGTATACGTTTATAAAGAGCAAAGCAAACGGAAAGAACACAAAGCACACACACAAAAAATACAACAACAACAACAACAACAACAACAAAAGTTGCAAACGTCATCAGAAACCGAAGGGAAGCCCCCTACCCGACCCGACGCCTCGTGCTGCACTCAAGTGGCTTTATCAGTGGTAACCGCAGCTCTCTTGGCAGGATACGACAGCCCGCTACTAATATCCTTTAGAAATTGTGTGTGTTTTTTTTCGTTCCTTTTTCATTTTCGGAAAAAGCAAAGCGGCGAATGAAAATTGCATTCAATTGAGCGCATTTATTGTTTGAATTAAGTCATGAGGAAAATTCCATTAGGATGGCAGAGAAACTGCACTCGAGGATACGTTTCAATGGGCGCCCAAATCGGGTGGGTGGGCGTTCAGATGGCTGATGGCCGGGCGTGTTGCAGCAGCAGCAGTGGCAGACACATGTGGCGCATTAGTCGAAGGACGTGCAGCTTCGCCTTACCGCCAAGTGGCTCAGCGAAAGCGCTAAATGGGATTTTGTGCAATGTTTGTGAGCAAGCCAAAAGAGCGGCTCAGTTTTTGCATCTTTTGTTTTGGGCCCTCGCAAAAGGCTGAGGCGCTGCAATCAGCATACTCCCCCAACCCTGCCACACGTCCCTGCCACACAACTGAGGCCACCTGCAACATGTCCCGGTTATGATTGACAGCTGTGAACGCTGCATTTGAGTCGCATGAAATTGAAAGGCAACAAAAAATGCAGCGTTTGATTAAGTCCTTTGCCATTGAATGAAAGAGGAAGAGGCAAAGTCCTATAGTGTGTGAGCCAACTTTGAGAATACCCTGTAAAACTTATTGAAACATTTTGAGAAGCTTTAAAAGCAGGATCGTTGTTAAGGAAGACGTATAATTTATTTATGCAAATAAGCAATTTTTATTGATATTTAAACTAAGCCAATACAAATAAAGGCTCTGAATTTTAATGACCATTAATCAAAATTAATAATTAGAAGGATAATTTTGTCAGTTTTTTATTTTTACTTTTAAATTAAGAGTTAAGAAGGAGAGTTTATTAATTCTTAAAAATTAAAATCTATTTTTATATTAAAAATTAATTTATTATTAACCAAAATAAATACTTTATTTATTTAATTTTTGATTAAATAGTTATGTTAATATAGTTTAAGTTTAAGTTAAGGTTTTTATTAAGTTGTTTATACAATAACAGAAGGAATATATAGAAAAATGACAAGAAAAAATAATATAATAATAATAATTTATTAATTGAGCAACACAAGTAAATTTTCTGCACTTTCATGGCATTTAAATTATGACCATAAAATATGAAGATTAATTAGTATTTCAATATTTAAAATTCAGCATATAATAACAATTTGAAATATAAATTTTAAAAATTAACTGGTAGCTTTCAAAGTTGGCTGTAGAGTATTCAATTTAGTAGAGTTGATTAATGCCAGAAAATAAATCTCCACTTGATATGGCAACTTAATTTATTAGTTGACCAATTAAAATAAAATGTGTGCAATTTCAATGGCTATTAATTCTGCAGATAATTACGCCTTTTATCGGATATTTTAACTGTCATTTGTCACATACTCAGGCGAGTAGCCTATATGCCCGCTACACCCATGCATTGACTGCAAAATGAATGCAAAAACAGTCCTTACAATGTTGTGATTGGTTTTTCCTTGCATGAGTTTATTAATTTTTCCAGCAGAGCCTTTGGCCGACTTGCTAATTAGGCATAGAAAGGCAAATACCACAAAGGCATCGAGGGAAGGACTGGGAGTTGAAGCATGTGGAGCAGTCCTTTACAACATTGCTGCTGACACTTTAATTAATTTCTGAGGCTAGTACTCGAAATGCATTGGGATTGAGGGAGAGAGAGAGAGAGTGAGGGCACAGATAAAAGACAGTTGCAGTTGGTCAAATTAAAACTGCAAAATGTAGAAGTTTACCCAACAGATACGGAAGCAAGCTCAAGTCGGTTTTTAGTGCCAGGACCTGGATCCCAAGCCACATGCCACATTGACATTGTTTGCCATACACTTCATTTATTTGGAATTAGACCGAGCGGCACTGGCACTGGCAATGCACTCAACACCAACTGGCAACGAATTTGAATCCTTTATGAAGCGTGGCACAAACAACACACACACACACTGGAGGACACATGCTGCTGCATATATTTGCCGTTGGGGCAGTCCGAAAGTAGCCTCTGTGCAGCAGACCAAAAACCATTGATTGTCATCGAATAGCCCTGGCCAGGACGAAGGCGTAAGGAAAAAAGCAGCTTGAGCATCGTGTCCTGCTCCTGTTACTGCTCGCCTGCTCAATAGTAGCCTTTGTGTCCTGCCACACCTACTCGTTCACTCGTCCGCCCTCTCTGCAGTTGGCAGGCATCCGTGTCTGTCCACAGAGCTTACGTGTTTTTGTACATTTGTTACGCTACACGTAATGCAATGAACGTGTGTATGTGTGCGTGTCCTGCAGGATGCAGAGCACAGCTAGTCCATGCCACGTCACGCTACACTTGATAAATCTCTAATGCCACTTTGGGTACGCCAACCACATCGCATCGCATCATATCGCATCGCACCCGCCCCCACTTGAGTGGCTGCCCCTCAGCTTCCCCCAGCCGCCCACTTGAATTTCCAACTTCCAAACTCTCCTGATGAGCATTTGTGTAATTTCTGTTGCCGTTGCTATCCTTGCTGCTTGCCTCTGTGTGCGAGTGTGTCCTCTGTTGTCCACTCAGAGCTCCCAGTTGCCAGTTCGATTATTAAAGGTTCAATGATATTTTGTACAAATGTTTCTGTGTCCCCGAGGTGTTTTTGAATGCTTCTATTGATGATGCATTTGGCCAGTGTTTAATCAAAGGTAATTAGACTATTGTCGGTCGACTGTGTGGCTGACAGGAGAGAAAATGCTTCAAGCAGTACCAAGTAAAGCAGCTTGCAACACATTTTTACATGTAACTTGGGTTTTATTTTCTACAGGGACATCGTTATTGGCCCAGTTAACTAAGGTTTGAATTGCAATTGAATTTTGGCAAGAAATGTACTTGATATTGACAGTTTGAATAACTGGTCGAAAGTACTTTTTGACAATTTTATAATCAAGGACCAAAAGTAACAGTAACTCATGAGAATTACTTAGTTTTCAAAACCTTTTTATACCCTAGCAGAGGGTATTATAATTTTGTCTCAAGATGTGTAATGGACTGAAGGAGACGTTGCCGACCCAGTAAAGTATATATATTCTGAATCAGCATGAATAGCCGAGTCGATATAGCAATGTCCGTCTGTCCGTCTGTTTCTATGCGAACTATTCTCTCAGTTTTAAAACTATCGTAATGAAACTTGGCACAGATCCTTCTTTTTTCCGCAGGCAGTATATATGTCGGAACCGGCCGGATCGGACCACTATATCATATAGCTGTCATAGGAATGATCGGTCGACAACTATGTTTTTGTATGAAAAACTTTTTGTTTATAGATGTATCGTCACCAAACTTTCCCAAACAGAGTCTCTAGACAGCTTAAACAATCTGACCAAATACGGTCAGCCACGACTTAAAATGCCTCGCGTACGCTGTGGCTCGCGTTTGTGCGGCGTTGTGTATGTGTGCGTGCATGTGTAAGTGAACGAACATATGATTGGAAGTCTTAGACCTGGGTACGGGGAGTTTTGTAGTCGGGTATACTCGACTATAGCATTCTTACTTGTTATTTATACAAATATTTCATCCAAACTAAGTGAGAGTTTTTTTATACTTCAAATAGTTTCCTATCATTTTATCAAAATCGGGCATTCATAAGTTTTGTATTAAATTTAATTCCTGCTAGGGTATATAGCTTTGGTACTCCGAAGATAGCCGTCCTTTCTTGTTTTCTTATGAACTACCATGTTAAGCAATAGTTTTGACTTTAAGTTAGCATTATATAAGTAAATAAAAATAAATAAATAAATATTCTTTAGAATTAATAGACACAAAAAACAATATTAATAGTTGAGTGTTAAGTATTGTGTATTATTATAAACTAAATATTATTATTAATATTAAGTATTAAGTATTAAAATTACTTACATTTAAGTACCTACTATAAAATTATCTAACTGAAAGCCCTGGCAGCTATTGCTGGTATACACTTCTCATTTGAGATAAATAAAATAAATAAATATTTAAATATTGTTTTTAAGAATAGCTGGAAACTATAACAATCTCTGGCTTCAACTTTCGACTGTCCAACTTTTATCATTGATTTTCAACGATGTCTGTCGCACTCCACTTCCCCTTCGTTCTCCCTACACTCTCCATCTGTCTCTAATGAGCTTTTCGCCAGTCGCCTCATTTCACGTCCAGCGACAAAAGCCACTTGAACAAAGCCGGCGACGTTCGCTGCCTAATTCCTTAATTAAAATCGAAGCCTACTCTCTGGCGCCAAATGGCGTGCCAGGGGTCGGGGGCAGGGGTATAGGGGTATAGGAGGCGGGGCAGTGCAAAATCCATTGACTGATTGCAATATTTCACTTTTAAGTCACACAGCGCATCCGTCCAGGACACACAAACAAGCAAACAAGCAGGCGAACACGGCCAACACGGCGGCTTAATTTGTATGATGAAGTGGACGGGCGAGTGGGTCCTGTGTGCTGTGTCCTGGGTGGGGGTAGGGGGTGTGCAACGTTTTATTAAAAAGGACACGCCCGCAAAAGCAAATCAGTGCAACAGAGTTGCACTGTGGCCAGCTGCATTTTAAAATGGAATTCGCGCCAGGACACTTGACCAGGAGGTCCACTGTCAGAAAGGACACAGCATCTTCTTGTTGTGCCAAATGATGCCTGGCCTGATGCGAGGACTGGGGCCCGAGACTGGCGCTTTGGCATAATAAATTAACAAATTTGTCTGCACTCTCTCGATATTCAGGCGGGCGCTGACAGGCAACAGGAGCCGCATCCACCTGTGTCCACATTTTGGGGCAACTGCTGCTGCTGCTGCTGTCCATTTGGCTGCTGCCAATCATGTCGGATTAATAACAACACACACAGCACAGGACCCGGCACAGAGATCCTTGTGCTGCTTTATTCATGCCAAACCATTCAAGCAAAGTTGCCACTGACTGACGCAGCTGTGCCGGACAATGGTCCTGCTGCCACTGCTGCCACACCTGCCCCATCTCCCCCTTGTGTGGGAGGCTAAATGACGCGTCGCATGTTGCCACAGCCGAGTGCCGCCTGTCAGTGCATTACATGGCAGTCCGAGTTCGCTCCGAGTCCCGTTCTATCCGGGTTTTAATTGTAACGGGCACCCAAGTCGCACAGTCGCATGTTTCGAGTGCATTTGCTCGTAGCATGCCTCTCTCTCCCCAACCGCTGCCTGCCCCCCCACATGCCAGCTCTCTTGTCGCCAATGTCTGTCAATATTTTGCGTATTTCATTGTTGCAGTCAGTGGCCAACTGCATTTGTTATTGTTTTTGTTGCTGTGCGAGATTTATGCCCTTACAATCTGACCAACACTCCAGCCCCTCCAGCCACTCCCGCTCTACCCAAGCAACCGCAACATGTTGCAGGATGCGCGCTTAACACCCAAATGAAACCCAGCGAACAACCAGCAAACCAACCAACTGACCGACCAACCTGTGGCCATTCTGCACATTCCTCAATGCTTAAATGCTGACCGAGAACACTCCACAAGCACTTAGTATATCCTCGTATACCCTTCAGGAATTCGAGCAAAGAATATGCATTTCACTTTGAAATATGAAATAAAAAGCAAATCAGTTGCCTTTTAAATTATTTTTTTCAACCATTTTAATTAACAACCTTGTTTATTGCCTGATAGAAATATCTTTAAAACATCTTCGGCTAAACTTGCTATCACTTTTAACTTGCTTTCAAATTATTCAACCTTCCAAAATGTATTATACATTGGAATTTCATACGCCAATTCAACACACACCCCAAAGATCTACATCATTATAATTAACATATATAATATACTTCAATTATAAATAAATTTTAAAAAACTTAGCATTAGTTTTTGTTTATATGTAATTTTCACAATTAATAAATAAATGAATAACTTATACATAAATATCTCGGATACGAAAAGAGAGGTTCTTACATACTCAACCTTCACCCGCATCCTCCAGATCAGTTTCATATGAACTAGTACATAGAAAAAGTTTATAAAACAATGCAATTTTAATAATTTTTTATTAAATTCACTAAGAAGTATATCATACAACAGATTAACCATTTAAGGACCATTTCAACCATTCTTTTTAACAATTTCTTTGGTTCTTTGGCATTCCAGATGAATCTTACTTATAGGTATATAAGTATGTCTTAAGCTAAACGCTCTATGAATTGAAAAAATCTGATCAGATATTATAGATATAATATACAATGATAAAATTAGATAATCGATAAGTTTTAATATTAGGCAAAAGCAAGAAATATTCGTTCTACTTGATTCCAGTTCATAAACTGTTACAATGTTTACAATACATTAATATCTCAATCTATAGATCCCTATTATATGCACTAGTATATGAAAAACTTAGGAAAATAGAATTTTAACAAATATTTAGAAAATTTAAAAACTTACCTAGCATTATAGTATGCTTATTTCTTTAGCCCAACTCACTTTGGTAATGCTTTTCAAAGTCTCATAGGAAGTCACATCATAGGGTATCTGACAGTCGCTGTCAGCTCTTGAAAGTTGACTTGCTTTATTTCTAGCTCTCTTTCAGAGCGTTTCCTTATCCGTTCTGTTTGTCCGACAATTTGGTCAGGCGTCAGCTTTGGCACCTGCTGTCCGCCGTTTCCTGTTCCATCTGAGCCTGAAAATCGTTCACAAGCTTAGCTATATTTTTTGTTAGGTTATAGCAACGGCTATTTGTTAGAACTCGTAGTACTCGTGTGTTTTTTATTTCACAGGTCCTCTGTTTAGTTGCTTTTATTGGAATTTAAATTTGGCTTTGAAGCTTGTGACATTCTTTTTGTGTGTGTGTGTGTTTTGGACGCATTGTTGTTGTGTGTGTGCGCGTGTGTGTGTGTGTGTGTATATTGGTGTCGAGGCACGAATTTGTTTTGAAATTGAATTAGATTGGCCGAGCGAGCGAGCGAGCGGCAGCTGATTTGATTGCATTTCCCGGTTGCATGTGCGCTGCCCAGGCTAAAGGAATTTTTGTGGCATGCAATTTGATTAACTGACGCGCGATGCATAAAATTTTGTCAAATTATCCTGCTGCCTGTGGATCGAATGGGGCATTGACTGTGTGCCATGGCTAACTAGTTGGGAATGGGATTAGAGTTTGGCAAAAACAGCAGCAGCAACTTTATTAGCCAGCATATTTATAAGCTGATTTAAATTGGGGCCATTTTTGTTGAATAAGCACACAAATCAAATTAGGCAGCCTATTAAATTTTATGTCTGGTATCAAGTTATAAAAACCTTCAACAGCCTACAAAGTTGTGACCCATGTCTAACAAAAATTATGCTAATTTCTTAGCTAACTGACAACTTTACGACTGCCTGAAAAAAAATACAAAATTGCACAG
Source organism: Hirtodrosophila histrioides (assembly GCA_037075165.1). NCBI lineage: Eukaryota > Metazoa > Arthropoda > Insecta > Diptera > Drosophilidae > Hirtodrosophila > Hirtodrosophila histrioides. The sequence continues at coordinate 1,176,707 of JBAMCL010000491.1, forward strand.
CTTTTACGACTTTCTAATAAGCAAATTTGCAACTTCGTTTTTTGCATAATTAGCCAAGGCTTGAGGCTCGTAAAAATTGGCACGTGCAGCGAGTAAGAAATTTGGCCAACAGCTGTCACAGTGGGGCAAGAGACGCGGCCCTCGTCATAAATGTCCGATGTCGAGAATTGTGCATAAATATAATTTTAAAGCTAAATGAAATGATTAGTGACGGCTGAGTGGGATATTTTTCTGGCTGCAGGCGCGATAAAAATGCAATAAAATACGCGCCTGACAATAAAAAAAAGTCAGTTCGATTTTTGCAGGGTTGACGAGTTGATGATTGCTATAGCCGGGAAAGAGGTGGCAGGGGGTTGGTATGTCAACTATTTTGCATAGAAATTGCGTGTATTGTAGAGGCTATATGCTAGGGGTTGTATGTTACAGGTTACAAGTTGCCAGTTCGCATATAAAGCCTTTCCACCTTGGGATGCCTTTTGGAACTTTAGCGTTGTCGCATTTTCCAGTTTATTAATTCGCCAATTGACAGACTTATTGCAAATTGAAAACAAAAGCGCGAACAAGGACAACAGCAACAACAACAAAAAAAAGGAAGAGAAATTTAAATTTGTTCTGCATGCTGCGCTCCGGCAATGCGCCCTGAGCTATGCAATAAAAATCAAGCCCGCAACGAATTTGTGCAATCAGCTGGAAATTATTTACATGTTTATACGAAATTGAAACAACAAACAACACACACGCACACACACATACAGAGTCAACCCGCAGCCGACATATGCAATGTCGTCCTTTGTACTTTGTCCTTGCCGTGCGCACAACTCAATAAAAGGCGCAAATTTACATAGAAACAACGCGCCGAGGATCCGATCCACTCATAAATTCCACAATTAATGATGCAAAAAGTGCGAAAAGAATTTGTGCACAAATTGCATTGTTTGCTGGCCATAAAGACGTGTGTATTTTGTCCTCTGCGCATATGTTTTGGGCATCCTTAAACAAGGATGCGAATATGACCCTCGACTAGTTGATGTTTCAGTCAAGTGCTGAATGCGAGTAGCTTAGATTTGTCAAAAGCCTTGTAAGCTATATAAATGGTGTAATCTATAAATATATATATCTCTTTTATTTATAGCTAGATGTCCTCCATTGTCACTTGGTCGGTGAGTATTACACGATATCATTTTCTGATACCAAGAATCGATTGTCATATCCTTTCTGTTTTTTAACAATACAAGTATTATTTCTTTGTGTAATTATAATTTATATCTTTTCCTTCATCCTTTACTGTCACTTGATATTTGAGTATACTCCGATTGATCAACTTCTGGTTTTTATATTAGTTTCTTCAATTGTTTCTTTATTCATGCTTACTTATAGAATTAATACTTATGCCTAACGATTCCTCTCCCTGCCAATTTTTATTTCACATATTCACTGTTCTCCATTGTCAATTGGCTTATACACTTATCGGGATACTTATTTCTTCTTTCCTTTTTTAATTAATGAGCGTCTTCATTCATTTGTAGCATATCATTTAACTATCCCATCGATTGAGAGTTTCTCACCATGTATTGTAGTAAGAAGAGCATTCGCAGTTCCTAGTCCTTGCCAGCTCGAGTCCTTTAGTGCTCGTTGGAGCTGTTTCGCCGCTGATTTATGCCCGGGCAATATGTGTGGCTGGCCAAAGAGGCGAATATTTAGCGGTGCAGGCCAAGAGAGCATAACAGGAAGCACGGCATCAATTCAGGCAATATACGAGTCCTGGGCTCCTTCGCTCGGCACTGGCCAGAATAATTTGAATGAAAAGTCCATTATGGCTTCCTGTGAGCTGGCGAAGACCGAGCGACGCCAGCGGCGACGATGAGCGTCTTTGCCAGGCGCCAGCTTTCGCAGTGATTCACAGTGACCGCAGAGCGGAGGGCGGAGGGTGGAGATTGGAGTGGGTGAAGGATTGTGGTGCGAAGGATGCTCGACAATCCTTTCACAGGGCTCTGGCCATTGCTTAAGTGCACTTTACACATTCTTTTATTGTGCCGCCTTTGGCACATAAATTCAATTTGACCAAATTGTTTTCATTTTCTTATTTGTTTTTTATTTTTTGCTTGCAATTTATTTATATGCAATTTGCATAAATAATCACTTTTACATGCATGTCCTTCGTCATCCTGGCTGCATATGCAAATGCCTGGCTCATGAAATGTGCATTAAGTTGCTTTAATTGCATTCAATTATGCGTTGCTCAGTGGAGAGCAAGGGGGAAGGGCGGCAAGACTCTGCGGCTGCTCTGATAAGACTTTAGTGGCGCCTTCCACAAAACTTTGGCGCTTCACTTAATTGCAGTCATTAAATTTGAGCAGCTTGGCGTGTTATCATTACGAGGATGTTCCAGGCAACACGCAGCTGCATGTAATGCCCCAACGCTGTTGCCACGCTGCGTATGCGTAACACACACACACACACCTAACCCCACCTCCCAACCCCCTGCATGCATGGACACAATCCCAGGCCACACACATCCACAATGCACACTTGAATAATTTCAACGCGGATTATACTAATTAAGCGCGCCAATACCCAGGCCATTCAGCTGACCATGGGAACCCCACGTAACTATCCCTAAGTCGTAAGGCATTCGCCTATCTCAACCCACCTTCGGCTGCCGCTCCTCTTCTCTCCTCGCCTGTGCTGGTCAGTCGCTCTGCTCGCTTCCGCTGCAAATTTCAAATTCATTATCCGCTTATCACGCCCTCAAAATACTACATCGAGTAGCCGCAGTGCACAGTGGTTAATATCTTGTTTAAAGTTATGAATTTAGGTTCTTAGCTGTGCTGGTAGCACTTAAAATAAAGTATAATATAAGTAAATAGATGAAATATTTCTGTTTTTGGAGAAAACCCGACTAGGAATTACTCCTCATCCAGGACTAAGTACCCATAACTTTTCCAGAACTACTGTCTTACCTAATATTCGAGTTTTTCACATTTATAAACAACTTAAATTAAGTTTAATTGATAAATTCAATAATGCAACTTACTTCATCGAAAATTGAAGTATGAATAATATTCGATTGATCAGAAATATTCCTCTTATATATATTTTGACTGAACAATTATTTGGGTAAAACAGTGACAGCGTACTTATTTTAGAGGATCAACATATTAAAGATGGGCTTTGATGTGGGAAAAAATCATCGGCTGGGAGACGCCATAACATGTACATCATTTATATGTTATATTTATTTAGTTTAATTTATGTGTGTCCTAATATTAATTACAATAAGGAGTTCAGACTTCATAGCAGTCTTCCTAAGTATATAGATATTTTAATGAATATTATAAATTTTAAAGACATGATTAGATACGGAAACTTTTATTTATTTTATAGTTGCATTTACTTATTTATTTAAAAACTAATCATATACCTAGAACTATATGATTAGTTAGGAATAATTCAGGAATTACGTGGAAAGATACTCTAGTGATTTAGGTTCTTATAGTCATACATACTCATACAGACAGATGATCTGTTGAAAAGGGGAAGCTGATGAACTCGAACGATAATTTGAATCATTGTATTATTATCAGTGATCTATTGTACCTCCTTCTGAGAACTAAGCTCTCTCATAAAGCTATCTCCTGCATGACTACAAGAATTTTCGTCTGGTTGAGAGTTATAATTTTGATCAGAAATATTTGTTTCTTTATAGAATCCGGCATCCCGATCGGATTTTTAAAAACTAAATTGTATTTGGTATGAACGTACTGGGTATTCCGCTTAATACTTTGATATAAGGGAACTACAGGTTTTATATTGATTGTTGTGAGATCTTTGTCAGGATTAATTTGTCGAATGTAATATATTTTTCAAGATTAATTGAATGTTTAGGTGACATTTTTCCTAGAGTAATTTATCATAATTTTCTTCCTTAAGGTATTAAGGTGAACAACTCACTATCCTTTGCCTGTCTGTACCACTGTGCAGTGTCTTGGCCAACGGATGAAGACGTGTCTAAGTTTTTGCTGTGATTTATCCCATTGCCCGAATGTTGGGCCCGTCATGTTGGCTTAAACAAATCATTTATATGCAGCGTTTGCAATTATTTGCACTTAATTGTGTGTTAAGTGCCCAACCAGAAATGCCTGCGCGGCTGCTGCACTGCCTCTTGCTACCCTTCGTCCTTCTATGCCATCCTGCCTGCACGTTCACCTGCCCGCCTCCCTAGCCGTTGCCAGTGCAGCGGAAGCGATGCCCGTTGATTGATATCGCATTCAGGCGTGCTGAAAATTATTTGCATTGATAATTCGCTGATTAATGTTTGCCACCGACGGCAACGGCGACGGCGACGTTAGCGTCAGCGTCGACGTCGGCGTCGCGAGTTGGTCAGCCAACGTGTCGCGATTTTGGTTTGCCTCGTGTTGAGTCCTGTTGTAGTATGTTGTGTCCTGTTATGTCCTGTTGTGTGTTTTGATGTGTAATATTGATGTGTTTGGTTGTCGCTCGCTTGTTGCTGGGCCGTTTATTGGATTGGCTGAGGTTTTTGCATTAATGCTGTAAACAATTAAGTGAAGCGTATTAAGTTGGATTTGAGGCCGGCTAACTAATTTATGAGCGAACTCTCGCCAAAACTGGAATTGAGCCGACGAGCAGTCAGTGTGAAAATTGCATTATTAAAGCTTGCTATATTTAAAGGGAATTTTGCAAACCATTTTACACACTTAACACTGCTAATTTAGTAATATCACAAGGCACTTAGCAATCCCACACTCCTTCCAATCCGCAAAATCAGTTGAAAATCATTAGAAAAACATCATAAATATTTAAGTAGCTTATAGAGAGCGCTGCCAGACGACTACAAATAGGAAATCAAGGAAGCCGCCTAAGCATTAGCAAGGCAAACAAGAATATCCTGTGGGGAGGGGAAGGCATCCCCTGAGTGCTTGCAAAAAAAGAAGAAGCAAGTTGCTAATTTATTGCGCTTTAATTCATATGCAAAATGTTCTTCCTCTTTGCCATTTGCTTTTAATGTTGTTAAGTAAATAATCAAATATGTGTGCACTTGAAAGGCGAAACTCCAGAGAGTTGGGAGCTTGTTGTGTCTGGTTTGGTTACTTGGCAGCCAAAATGCACATGTGAGCTTCATTTGGCAAGCCCAGAATCTAATAAAGCTCCTTACGCAGCAGGATATACGCACCTCGGCACATCAATTCGCCGTGGCTCTAAGAAAGAAATTATTTTTTATTCATGCATTAAATTGTTTTGACTTTCACTGATAATATCAGGATATTCTTTATGTTTATTGTGTATTTTCTCTCCTGCCGCATGCTAATCAAATTACACGACGTGTGTGTCTGTGTTTCATCCTTGCCACCCTTGGCAGCTGAATCATTTCTCAGAGCCTGTGCTCCTGGCACCTTGGCATCAATATGCGTATTCGTAGTCCTGTGTCGCCTGCAGCGCAATATTAAAAATAATTTGTTTGACAATAAAAGACGATAAACATTAAAATTATGTGCCAGAGATTTTGGCCAAAGAAAGGCAGCCTCAAACATAAAAATGCGCTGGCGTTGTCAACGCGCTGCATATCCTTAGAATGCCTCATCCTTGGGCCAGTCGCTTTATGTTTATTATTGCCCGGAGCGCTTCTGGGGTTGGTACGGGCCAGATCTTCAATGATTAGTCCGCTAAACTCACTCGTAAATTTGTCAAATCGCGCAAGTTATGCGAATAACATGCCAAGGACCTTTTTTGATATTTTTTTTATCTGGTTTCCCATTTGCATTTGACTTTCTCCGTGGCTCCCTTGGGGCAGCTGGCTTGGCCAGCTTTTTATTTGATTATTAAATTAGATTTTTGTGTTGAAGGTGTGGTTTCCAGCTTTGTGCTTTACTCCTTACTCCTTCCCGCTGCTTCATTAAATATTTCTACGCCATTTTAGCTTGTTATTTTTGCACTTTGGCCCAAAACATCAAAAAGCGCGTGAAAACTTTAGCTCTGCGCCGGGAAATATATTGCTTGAAAATTGCACTCAACTTGGTTTTTATATTTTCGTTTTTTTTTTATATTTTTCATGTGCTTTTCCCTGTTGCTTTGACAATTGTTTGCGCTAACGAAGTCGCTTTGTTTTTTCCCAACCCCCGACCCCTGTTTGTTACAACTTTTCAATTGTTTGGCTTTTGTCATTACCTTTGACATGGCCCTGCCAACTTGTTGTTGCCTTTTGACTGTCGTCGTCGTCCTTTGTCTTTCGCGCCTTTGTTCCCCTTCATCGGCGCTCTTTGATCTGCCCCAGTTGCATTTCTATTAGTTGTAATGATGAGGCCGTTGCAGGCTGCAACAATAGCGGCTTCCTTGTGCCTCCGGGCGCCAACGGGGAGTGTGAAGACTTTGTTGCCTCTGGGCGCATATTGTCATTAAATTTAATTGTCATCTCGATGTATATTAATGCGGTATTAAGTAAATGATTTTGCATATGTTTTTATTGTCATTTATTTAAATATTTAAATAATTATAACTTACAGTTAAAATTATAAGCTTACATGAGGTATTAGCCAAGGCTGACAGAGTTTTCAGCTTATTTTTGTTGTCATCAATTTGAAAATTTTGTTTACCAATTTCTATTCGATTAATGTTGAATTTGGTGTCACAATGCAATTCATTCTTTTCCCATTTAATTATTTTATTTATTTTATGTACAACTTAAATTAAATTGCAGCCTGAAGACCTCCTCTGGCTATAACAAAGAATATATTATAAATTATGTTGTTTGCTTTTAATAAATTCATTGTAATTAAGATTTCATTTCTAAGATACAATTTAATATATAAATAAATTAATTTTAGCTATATTTACTATAACAACTTTATCTACAAAAGAATAAGGTCAGGTTCTTTTTTCTATTCAGATCTCAACTAAGTAGTTTTTTTTTTAAATGCCAAAATTATACAAATTTACATTTTGTAAACCCTTGTTATTCATTGTGAATGACTTTTCTGAATATTTGATTTTCAGAACTTTATCAAATCGAACTTCGGAAGTCTTTTTGTTTACTTTTTAATATAATTTGTTTACAAATTTGGCTGTTAAATTTAATGAGTTCTGACGAATATTTAATTTGCCTTTCAATAACTATAAATATCATAAAACTAGGGATAGATACTAACAGTAATATAAAAAAAGCTCCTTTAACTTTTTATTGCATTGCATATAGTCTGTTTTTCAGTACCAACGACAATCCTTTAAACCGCTGTGCTGTATAGAGTTCCTTTCAAGGGATTTGTCGCAACACACTTGAACATAACCTCTTTGAGTCAAAAACGTCATAATGGCCAATTGACATACTTGGCTTAGAGTGCACACACATGCAGTTCTCGTGGCTAATCCAAAGAACAACTGCAACTTCACCTTGACCCAAATTCGCAGCCCTGTGAAGTAAAATGCAAACAAACAAAGGATTAGTCCTGTCCCTAGACCCTATTTGAGGCAATGCTGGGCTGGGAACGTGCTCAGAGTTGCAGTTGCAACATATGCAACAGTTGCCACTGACGCACGACCTTGAGCTGATTTATCTGCAGTCGAGTTGTGGCAGCTGTAGCTGTAGCTATTTCCTAGGGGCTTGAATGCATATCAAAGTTGAGTTGCTTAGTTATCGCTGCTTAAAGTATCCCTTCCAAAGCTCTGGCAGCAGTAAAAATTGCTTCCACTTAATAAAGCACACTAATGATGACCGCAGGACGAAATGAAATGCACTTGAGCACGTAGCAGGCAACATGAAACCACTCAAGTTCGTTTGTTTGCAGTATTATGTACAAAAAGGTACTCTAATTTATTTTCATTTTTTAATAATGTTCTTTCGCCAAAGGTTTCTCAAGTGCGCGTCTGTAAATATGATTTACCCAGCAATTGATTTGCCTCTCTGTAGTTTGTGTACTTTCAATTATGTTATATATCTTTAAGGCTTTGATGCTACTCATAGGCTGAATCTAGTTATACTTAGTACAGCGTAGAAATACAAATATTTGCGCAGGCTTAGAAATAGGAAAGAGCTCTAAATTAAAGGTTGACCGACGGGGAGATACTCGTGCTTGAAGGACTTGACTTAACAGTGGGCGTATTCAAAAGGACACACCGTCTAATATTTAAGTGTAATATTTTCTAAAAGAATTTTCGTGCATCTGGTAGAATATTACATTTACTGGACACAAATTACAGGCATAGAAATAGAGCTAGTTTGAAAAACATATCGTCAAAGCGCTGTACCAGATTTCGTGGTCACACTGTATGGCGCCAGAAGTAGCGCAATATTGTACATAAATATACGTTATTTATTCTAAATTTTCTCCTACTGATGCCTACATACCACATTTATAGAATACCCCATGAGCCATATGAGTACGGGTATAAGAATGCCTTTAAAACAAGTTGTTCATGTAAAAAATGTAAACTGTTTATTTATGGGTCACTTTACCCCCAGCTGGGCATACACACACGCAACACACAACACACACCACACACTCACGCATGCACTTAAGGCCTGGGTCCTGCTTTCACCGCTTTCACTCGCAGGATAGCAAAAAGGGTTGCCACCATCATCATCATTATCATCATCATCGCATATGAGCTCGGGTATCATGTGTGCAAATGCAAACAAAAGTGCAAAATCTCGAGGGAACATTTGATTGAATTCAGACAGTTAACTGCCTCTAATGCGCATTTCTTGATTTTTTTTCCATTCTGGTAGGCTTCTTCTAACCCATAATCCCCCTCGCTTATCGGTGGAAAAATATCAAATTTTTTAAAATCATCTTGGGGCAGTTGATTTAGCAAATGCTATTTGTTTTTGCCGGCTATGATTGATATTATTAAGAGTATTGATGCTATTGATTGATGGAGCTTAAAATCTGTTGGGTTTTACAAAATTAAAAAAGCAGCTTAGCTCACTCTCTGCAGCACTCGTATTTGCATTACACAAAGAGTATTACACAGAAGCAGGACTTTATTCCCGCCCGAAGGCCTTTTATCAGCCGCCACGCGACATTTTTCCGCATTGATTGTACAGATGGTGGGGTTGGAAGGGGTGGCGCGGGATATCCCATGGAAGTGGCCATTGTCTGGCAACTGGCTTTGATCTGTGCCATCTACTTATGGCTATATGTCATTTGAATACCGCATAGAAGGCGACAGAGTATTGTCAATGGCTCAGCGAGTTATTGGCGATGGCAGAGTTAAGCAACCATGAATTCATTAGAGTAATACTGTACAAAGGATCCATTTATCATGCCATCCTAATATTTTGCATTTTTTTCCGATATTTCAATAAATATAAAATTAGGCATATCAAAGATTCGCTGCTGTTCATACTCCTCTAAAGGATCTTTAGTTTTTCAGATCCATTTATCGCAAAATCTTTAATTGTAGCCATTTTTCATAATTTCGATATGAAATAAATATAATATATATATAAATTTAAAGGGAATTTCCTCTTCGCAGTTCGATAAATCATATATGTTTTGGGCTGAAAAAATGTTCCATTTACTAAAAGTTATGAAATAAATATACAATTGCGATGTGCATTAAATGTGATATATATTTAATATTCAATGGAATTTCATCTTCCCATCTTCGACAAAACATCAAAATTTTAGGCTGAAAATAATGTTCCATTTAATAAAAATGACGCTTGGTTTCAATTAATTTATGTTTTATTTTGCATATATTATATTTATTTTATTCTTACAATTAAATTACTTTAAGTTACTTTCAACCATTTGGGCTGTTTGCTCTGTAAAGATTTCTATTGTTTTCTTGTACTATATTCATGCTCGTGACACGAAAATGTTTTGGTTCATTTCTTCTTCGGCCTCTTGGGAATATTGCTTATGATAATGGACCTAGACACGAAAAATTGACACACACGAACACCAACTTACATTTAACAGCAAAATAATTATACAAAAATATATGTATGTATGTATATGTTTTATATGTTTTTCAATATGTTCATAACTATTCGCTAGGTTAAGAAGCCAACTACCTAAATGTGAAATCGATGCGATTTGTTTCGTCATACTTGTAAATAGACACCAAGAGAGTTTTGTAAAAGTTTGAATGATCAACTTAAGCTAATTATATTTATTAGTTCTATTAGTAGAAAAGTTGACTTAAGATTAGGTTCGTATCTGTATGAAAACTAGCAGCTGCTTGCACTGGGCCGACCGTCCTATAAAACTTAAACTAAACTCAACTAATCTCAACTAAACTGGGGTCTACTCGTTCTCGTAATTTTGGGAAATACATTTGAAAATAATATTCTAATTAGTGTTTAAATAACTTTACCAAAAACTATGCACTTAAAATATTTTTAGCAAAATTATTTATCACAATTGCGCTTATCCAAAATTTTTAATCAGCCTTCACCAAAAATGTCTACAGCGACGGCAATACAAAAATCAGATGAACTAATCCATAATCGAATAATCGAATAATACTCAAATTGATGAGTTTTAATGTATTTTGTTTTTTTTATGATTTTCCTTTGGAAATCGTTCACATCAATTTCTGTCTCTCTCTCTCTCTCTCTCTCTCCCCAACTCCTTTAGGGAGCGCTAGTTCTCACCAACGAAAAGTAATCACAAGTTGCGCTTAGGAGCCTTCAGCCTCGTTAGGGGCCTTGGATTTGTAGTTGTTGCTGTTGTTGTAGTTGCGGTTGTTGTTGTTGTTGGTAGTTTACTGCGCCTGCGGCTGAATCTGCACGGTGGCTGTCAGTTTGGTGGACTTGCCCGTCTGTTGCTGCTGCTGCTTCTGCTGGAGATAGAACTGCTTGAGCACCTTGCACATGGCCAAGGCGAGCATCTTCCAGGCCAGCAGCTGCTCCTCTGTGCTGGGTGGTGTCTCATTGTCCGTGGACGTGGCCTGGCTGGCACTTGTTGCGCCCGGCGGCGCCTCGTAGTCCACGTGATCGTAGCCGGGATCGCTGGCATAAGCGGGACCATCCACTTGATCGCCGCCGGCAGTTTGGCTGGAATCTAAGCTGGCCGCCGCCGCTGCCGCGACTGGCTCATCTTCGTAGAAGGGAATGGCCATGGCAAGAGATATTACGTCAAATTTCACTGGTTTACTTTTCACTTGACACTGCTCTCTCCTGTCTGGGTTGCTGTTACGCACTCGGGGCGAGCTGTCGTTCGACTGACTCGCACGGCGATTATGCAGCCGTATTTATACCCGGGAAATGCTGCTGACAGTCCTGACAGCGGCAGCAACAAGACCGAAGGGAGGTCGGCAAGCCACCACCACGGCCCTAACCCAATACCAGGCGCCCAACCCCAACAAAGTGCACGGAGAGACAGAAAGAGAGAGAATAGGAGCGCACTTCCTTAAGGGCGCGCTCTCTCTTTCTCTGGCCTGCTGCTCTCCTAGCAACCCCCAAACCCCGACATTGTGCTGTACCGCAATGCCAGCTACTTTCTGACCTCTCGACTGCATCACGTGCTGTAAACGCTTCCGTGAGAGAGCGATTTCTGGTTCACACTTGTGGCATGTTACGTTCACGCATACGTTATGCGTTACGTTGCGCGCTACGTCATTTCCCCAGTTTGGTACGACTTTAAGGGGTAGCTACTTTCGATATTCGAAATGAGCTCTGACTTTACTCGAATTTCGCTTTTGCTTGTGACTCGACTTGCGTTTCCTGCAGCCTGGTGTCCTTGACCAAATTCCGTCACTTTGCCTTCTGGAAAACTATGTGCGGCCTGAGCTCGGACTTGGGACTGGGCCTCCCTGTGTTTTATGCTTATACATGCTTTCTATGTTCCTGAGACTATGAAAAGTAATATACTTTTTGCAAAGTTTTTTTATTAGGAAAGGGATAAGTTTTTATTTTCAGCATAAATTACACTCAGGAAATAATTCGGAAAAATTATTCAAGAAATCTGATAAGGGTCACCCTCAAAGCCAGAAATAAATTCCCTTTAGTAGAAATAATTTCTAAATTTAGCTGCCTTTTGGCTACTTTTCGCATTTTAGGGCATTTATTTTTCTCAGTGTGGTAATTGTTATTTTTTAGTTAATTGTCTGAACACAAGGATGTTGATTATACGAAAATCAGTTGAAACTTCACTTATCTTGTACACAATAGAACTTATTAGCTAGATCCGACAAGACAGTTTTTCATTTTCATATCTTGAAGATTCCCGGCCATTTCTTGCACCCGAGTAGCTCCCTGCACCTTGATTGTATGTAGTATTCCCATTCTGTAGCTCATTCAATTTCAAGCTTTACATATTTTTACAACCGCAAAACAATCAGGCAGTATTTGCCTGCCACATGCCAGGAATATTTTATGATAAGAAGGAGTGCTGACTTCTTGGCTTCTCCACACCACACCCTAACCAAATCAATTCCACAAATCAACATAATCAACTTCTCGCCGTAAGACCACACATAATGCACTCGCCGTCGTTTGGGGAAACTTCTTTTTCTGGCCAAAAGAAATAACTGCTGTAAAAAAATGTAAAAACTTTTTTATAGTTGCTGCATAAAAAATGTAAAATAAAATGCGGCGAAATGGCTTCAAAACACTAAAGGTACAACAAAAGAAAATGGATCCAGGGTGCACCGCCCGGGGGTGGGTAGGGGCAACACAGGGCAGTCAGCTGGGCAGGTCCTGATAATGACATCATATGATGAGCTAGCGCCAACCTCAAAATCAAAACCCATGATCTAATTTTGTGAACCCTGCAACAGATTTCAGTTGCAGTTGCTATTGTCTCTGGCATCTGGATATCACTTACCTGGGCGTGCAGAGGGAGGGAGGTGAGAGGCAAAGAACAAATAGCTGGCGAAAAGAAATTCAAAATGCTCAAAAGCAAAACAAAGAAGAAATTGTTTTCGCTTAAAAGAACATTCAAATGGAAATGTTCTGCTTGGTTCAACACAAACAACAAGTGCAGGCAAACAAACTGCATTTATTTAGTTAACAAAAAAGAAAAAATGTATGAAAAAAAAGAGAAAACCAGAAAGAATACCATTTGAGTACCTCGACGGAACGTCAGACGAACAGACAATGCATAAAAGTGAAGTGCGCCAGGGAATGCGGGGAGAGCAAGTGGAATACAAGTGTAAGAAAACATAGGTGCAGGTTGCTCGGAAGTTGAATACTCTATAAACGAATGAGAGTAAGCTTACCAATTATGATAATATACTTTACGAGTACTATAATATAAAGATTGTTCGAAAGTTGAATACAATCTACTATTTAATGTAATATATTATGACATATTACGTTCCATAAACGAATGAGTATTATAATATAAAGATTGTTCGATTGTTTGTTTATAAAATAACAGAAAGATTAAATAGAAGATGTAAAAATTATAAAAAAAATAATTATTGTCATATATTATGTCCCGGCCTGTCTCAAGATCCCTTTTCGAATCAATTCCACAGAATTAAAAGTTTAAAGGATCGTATTTAAATTGAATCACTTTTCTGCGGAATTAAATCGTAAGTTTAGTTTGGAATAAGACTGATGAACATTCTGATTTTGAATGAAATAATTCCCTAAATATCGCTTTAACTATTTAAGAACTATAAAATACATATAACGTTGAGTTCCACCCATCAAAATAATTTCTAGTTCTGATTTCTTTATGAGCCCTGTTCCGAACTTCCCCTACGAATCAATTCCACAGAAAATAGTGTAGCATACTTTTGCGAGCAGGATTTTTTTAAGGTATATTTTTAAGTATATATTAACATCTGTTTTTATTTTTTTCCAACAGTCTGATATAGCAAATATGCCTGTGGAGTACACCTCTCATGTTCTATAGAGTATCGGAGAAAAAAGTGTAGCATAAAAAGCAGCGTCGTCGTCGCCTGGCGCACTTTGTTGCCTTCTGGCTGTCAGATTGATATTAAATTATATACCTTATTATCATTTTGCTGTTGCTGTTGCTGTTGTGTTGCAGTATCAGAAGGTAGCAACCGGGGCAACACATGTGGGCGTGGCACACGCGAAAGCCATGTTTATTTACAGCTGGCAACAATTGTTGCTGCCATGTAGAATGAATGCACTTTGCTGGTTGCCAGGTTCGCTCCTCAAGCCCCTCAGGCTCCTCAAGCTCCTCTCCAGCTCTCAAGTCAAAGTCAACGGCACACTTCACATGTGGCTGCTGCTCCTCGGTTGCATTTGTTGTGTAAATTGTTGTTATTTTTCAACAACAGACAGACAAACCAACAGTTGGACAAACAGACGGACAACAACAGGATCCTTTGGAGCAGAGCTTCGTCCTCGTAATATGCTTGATGGCTGCGCGCCCAAGTGACATTAAATGGCTGCCATTTTGGGTTGAGTTTGGATGAAGTTTGGTTGGAGTTTGGTATTGGGTTTGGGTTTGGCTTCGGTTCGCCTGGCTGCGCTCATAAAAGTGGCTCAAGTGGCGAGAAGCTTTAAGGCAAAGCTGAAAGCATTTTAAAGCCCTTAACTCTCTATTGTATGTATAAAATATTTATATTTATTTTTAGTTATTTACGTTTATGCACTTTTTAGAATGGTTATCAAAATAAATTGAACTAACGTATCTTCGATACCAAATAAATAGGATTAAAGCTTTGATTATTTGCACTGCAGCGTTTATTTTATTTGTCTTGCTTTTATGAGTTGACTGAGGAAGTTTCTTGGTTATTTTCTACACCAAAGAGTTATCTCAGATTGACTTAAGATGAAGTTCTCTGCAGGCAAACTATTCAGCTTTAATCCATTTATTGTAACTAGATTTTGGCAATTTATTTATGCTTTGGTGCTGTTGAGACAAAAGCTGAGCTTATATACTGAAATTCATTTAATTATGTTTAACTACATAATATATATTAATTTGTTTTTGCAGTTAAGTCGCAATACGTTGCCAAATCAAGCCCAAACCATTCAAAACTTGGCATACTGCTAATCGTTGGCATTGTGCGCCCAGCAACCAAAAATGAGCCCACTAATTAACAAATTGATTTATGGAAATTAAAATGACAAATCTCCAGGGATTGGGCACAGACAGGAACGTAAGGGTAAAAAACTCATATGCAAATTCAATGCCAAAACAACAACAACCCTTCAGAGTTGGCCAAAAAACTTGACATTGCGGTTTAGATGGTTGTTGCCAAATGCGAGTGAGTTCACTAACGTAGAAACCATCCACCAGAGACTACAGACAGGAGACAGGAGACCTTAGACAGACATTTAATTAAGGTGTCTTCATGGCAACAACAATAATAACAACAACCACAACAACAGGTTGAGTCGAGTGGTAAATGAGTCTAATTAATAACGAAGCATTTGCCACATAATTCATGCGAATTGGAAAGCTGATGATGCTCCAGAAAACTTTGTGGTTTGAGTAATCATTTTTAAAGCTGCCTTCCACTTTGGCCAACTCAAGTCTGAGTTTTGCCAATTGCCAGTTGTAAAAAGGAATTTTCGTGTATTTTTTACTGGTCACATTTGGTCAGCAGTGATTGTTTTGGGCTTTTTTCGAATTTTTCTCTAACAACTTGATGACTTAAGCCTGGGCGTCTGAGTTGAATTTATGGCCTAGACGATATGTTTTTGTGTGGCCCTGTAATTTATGCAAATTGTTGCCTTTTCTTCGCTCTCAAACTACGCAATTAATTCTGGCAGCCAGTTGTCCTGGCGGCAGTTCAATCATATCCTTAATCCCACAGGTCTTCGTGTGATGCTCGCTTTTGTTTGTTATTGTTCTTGTTCTTGTCCTTGCTCTCAGACAGACAATCGAAGCCAGCATACATCATCAAGTTGTCTTTTGTTGTCTTTGGGGTTTCATTATAATCGAATTTGAGCGATAAACTTTACAATGTCCGTTTCCTGGCTACGTAATTTACATGTCCTGCCACTTTTTGGAGCGCACCAAAACTAAACTAAATAAACATTTTTGGGACAACGGCAACGGCAACAAAACATCAAAAGCATATAATTTATGGTTCGTTAGGTCAAGGATTCTGGCCATGCAGGACGAGCAGCCTGTCAGCAAGTCAAACTACACGCCATGTCCCCAGCCTGGCTGCCACTGCCCCAGGGCCAGGACACTTTTAGCTGTTGCTCCTTAGCTCTCTTATGCAAATCGTCCTTTACATCCTCGTCTTAGCCATGTGTCGAAAACTTGCGTATTCATCTTCGTCAGTTCTTAGGGTTTTGCTCTGGTATTTACTGTATGAGGTGTTGGTTTAGCTATTAAATGGAAATTATACAAAAGCCAGAGCGCCCAAGGATCAAGCCGGCCAGCAATAACTTCCTTTTGATTTGCCAGCAACAGCAACTGTGGGAAAACTCTACCCGATCACAAGTTGGAATTTATGTGGCCAGCTCTGGGAATAGCAAGGACATAAAAAAGGGACAACAACTTTCAAGAAAGTGCGCGATTAGTGTGTGTAAAACTTGGGGGAGTTGCTGGTCAATACAAAAGGCAGCCAAATTTGAATGAATAGAGGGCAGCTTCGAAGGGAAGGGGTGTGTGTGTGTGTGGCATTTGAATGGTCAAATAAGCATAAAAGGCGACAAAAGTGGCACTTGGTCCTGGACAGTGTTCTCGCTTACTTTTGAAAGGTTCCTTCGAGTGGTTCTTAAGAACCCAGGGTCTTAGTCGGTTTGTTGGCTTTAAAATGTTTTCGACTTGTTACTTAAATGATTAAATACAAATTCGGGGGTTGTTTGTTTATTTCTTGGTTTGCTGTCATGTCTAACAGCCGATTTGGGGCTTGTTCTGATGCTCAGCTCAAAAATTTCATATTAAATGTTTTATGACCTGGCCAGAGCTACTTTTTTGAATTGTTGCCAGTCATCGGGCGTGTTTTTATTGTCAGCTCTGCATTTAATTTAAATTATATAACAGAAACACTTTTTATATGCAAGCCATCATTTGCTTCTTGCCATTTATCGCATGAACCGTTGCCAATGTAAGTGGATGAATACACTTTCTTTAAGACATGTTGAAGATTGTATAGAGTATGCTACAGTTGATTTTTTAACTGGTTGTTAACCAGACTTAATACTTTTTTATGTGATTAAGTAATTCTTCTAAATATAGCTTAAGTTCCATTTAAGTTGTTCATAAAATAACAGAGAGATTAAATGGCAAAATGCTTAAGAAAAACCCGGTGGTTTTTCGCATAAAATACTACAATTAAAAAAAAAACAAGAATAAATAATTGAACATAGAATACAGGCACATAAATCAGCATATTTAAACTGATCAAGGATGCAGGCTTTATAAAAATTAATCTATATTTTCTATCAACATATTCTCAAACCAATTTCCTATAAAATTATATACTTTATTCAATAAAAACACCCATAATATTTAGTTGAAATTGTAGATAAATCTTTCAAAGTGTATTCAATTGTCGCTACCATTTAATTTTTTGTATTTTTTCTGCCCCATTCAAAGTAAAAAGGCGACATTAAAATTATTTTTTATCGACATTTTATTTGCAATTTTGCTTTTTTAATTTTTCTTTAGCCGAGGGTTGGCCACATTGTACGACTGCGAATATTGGCAACCGGAAAAACGTTTGCCGTTTTTCTTTACGATTGGAAAATATTTTAGTTTCATTTATACATTTTTTTTTATGAAGCATTGTAAAAAGACTTTTGCACATTTATCTCTGCTCGTTTAATTTTTAATATAAAACGCGGCAATATCGAAGTTTTTGTAAAACGTTTTTTAATATGCCACATAAATTCCAAAGGATTTCGGCATTGAGTGATTGAAATTTATTGGCGCAGCGGTGAGCAATCGAAAAAATAACCTGATGCCAAACATCAAATAAATTCAGTGCTCATAAAATTGTCTACGCCAAATCCAGCCAATATATCAAATCAACCTTAGCCGACTGCATCCCTCAGATACATATGTATCTGTGAGTATTTACCACTGACAAATCGGCAGAGGGCGTACATATTTGACTACCAATTATGAGCAATTGCCTGCGAGTTGGAGACACCTACCCAAAACACTCGTGTCTCTACTTATATGGGAAAAACTGCCTGCACACATGATAATTTATCGCACATGCCTACACGTTGTCTGGCCCCTCATATGTGTGTGTGTGTGTGTGTGTATCCTGTAAGTAGTCGCATATTCATATTCATATTTCATGTGCTTGGTCTTTATCCTTTTCTGGCTGGGCGATGATTTGCAGCCGCTGCCACTAAATCAAGCATGAAGCATTAGATCACAGTGCTCCTCGGGCTTAAGCCACAGTGTGCCAGGATAATAAATGAATTGTTTATGGACTTACACGAAAGTGTAAATGTAGCTGCCAGACTGTTGCAACATATTGCGCCTCTCATAAAGAGGCAGTCCGGGTTGAACCAACAAGTTGAGCCAACCAGTTGATATGAAGGAAGTTAATGTAGAGACTAGTCGTAGCATTAACCAGGTACATTTTATAACTGTTATCAGTATGAGCCAACAAACAGAATGATTTCACATTAATATCCTGGATTTACCTACCAAGATAAGCATTTAACATATTTATCATGGATTCTATCTGGTTAAGCACCCCCATGAATAGAATATCTATATAAATATAATATCTACACATCATATCATAATTGAGCCAACACGTTGACATGCAGATACTACTTAGTTAATGTGAAGATTCCTCTTACACATAACCAGATTCATCTTATAATCAGTGACCGTTAATTAGAATAATTAAAAAAACTTTTAATTAAAAAAAATCCTTACGAAACAATGCGTAACAAAAGGCAAAACGCGTAGGAGGTGTAATTTAATAAGCCCATGAAATAAATTTATTAAAATGAAGAACAACGGCCTTAACAAGTCGCTGTAGAAATCACACAACCAAAGTATGCTATTTTTATATTTTTTAATTTTATAATTTCTTGTCAAGTTATACAAAAACTCAGAAATAATACTTAATTTTGGGAAATTTTTCCCTATAAATAAAACCTACTCTTTTTAGCGAAAAAGTACATTCCAGAAGTAGGATTTATTTTTTGGGCAATAAATAAAAATAAGAATTAATGCTTGATAAGTAATTTATAAAGTATTACTTATAATCGTTACAGGGCCTGCCTATAATCAGAAAAATAAATGCCATAGAATTCAAAAAATCACCCTATAAGAAAAGTCTTCATAAAAGTCAGAAATTGAGGAAATATATTTCGTAAATTGAAAAAAATTCAGTATATCTGCCTTTTCGCTACCAAAGTATGGCGATTTTATTAATTTTAAAGCATTTATTTTTCTAATAACTAATTTATTTTTTTTATAACTAAGCTGACAACAATGAAAGCCATAAATCGAAATGATTTCACATATTTGTCCTTAATTTGTCATATTCAGTCCTCTAATTAACCTTTTTACTGTATCAATGTAATGTTCGTTACGTGAATCTTATTTACATTAACCATTAACCAGGTACATCTTATAGCTGTTAACAGTGGTATTCTCTTAGTGAATTAAGCATGTTCATCCTTCAATTACGCTCCCACAAATATAATATTAATTAAGCATCTTGTGATTGATCCTTGTCGATGTTGGCCTCATGAAAAGCGTGCAATTCATTTGCTTTCAATGGCCAGGATGTTGAAATTCAATGCCTGGCCAGTAACTGGAGTCGGGAGCTCTCCACGGTAAAAATCTGTCAATTGTCAGTCATTCGGTGTTGTTGTTGTTGTTGGTCATTGGTTGTTGTTTTGTTGTTTGTTGTTTGTTGTTGGCCACACGCCAACACAGCCCTCAATTAAACAGGGCCCCAGAAAGGAGGTTTAAATAAAAGAAAAGAGTTCGATTGCTGGCTGACATATTCCTTTGTGCGGGGGGCGGTCATGCAAATTGTCGAAATATTTTCAACTGACCAACAATTGAGTGGTGCCCGAACGCACCCCTTCAACCCTCCAACCCTCCAACCGTCCAGGCCGCCCCACCACCCACATGTCCACCTTTCATGTTGTTGTGATTGGTTTTGTCTAATGGAACTCGAGCGTGGCAACAATTTCATTGAATTGGATTTCAATATACATGGCACAAAAGCGCAGGCCGCGTTACTTTTTGATTTTATTTTTTTTCCTTCCTCTGTTCCTCTGTGCCTCAGTTCTCCTCGCTGCGGAACACAACACAATTCGTTGGTCATTAAAAAGGACACGTGCATTGAAGCACGTGTCTGACTGGCCAGGTTCTCGGCATGGAGCTGAACTTGCTTTTGTTTTCACTTTGCCGTATAAACTTACCCAAAATGTTTCTCGTCTCCTCGCTTGTTTGTTTGTTCCGGGAGTGCTGGGGGGAGTCCTGCTTGAGGAGTACGCTTTACAATGCTTAGTGTAAATATTTGAGCCCAACTTGACACAATGCGAAGCGTTTTTCGCTTAATTTTTGTACAAATACATTTATTATGTTGCGGCTTGGCCTTTTTGGATTCGGGCTCGAATTCGAGTCCTTTCATTTCCGGCGTGTGACCATCATGTTAATTTGTTATTAATTGTCTGCTCCGCTCTTGTGTTTGTTGTTCGAAGGCGTTCCTATCAGTCGCTGGCCAGTTGATTTTTGTTTTGATTTCGGTTGGCCGTGACAGTTTTTGGTAATGTGAGCTCTGGCTTGAATAGACCGTGTTCTTTGTTGACTGAAACGCATGGGAACATTTGAGCAGCGCGTGGGATAGTAAATAACCAAATTGATTGAGTTTGATAAGACCTGGGAAGTAATGCCTCAAATGTTTAATATAAGAAAGTCAAAGACGCAGAGTTGTTTAAAAAGGGGGGAGGACACTTCATCCCATCCATCCATCATCACCCGCTTGAAGCTCAGCTCACTTCCTGCCGAACGTTGTCGATTTGATGCGGCGCTGTCAAAAAGTTTAAAGCAATTTCTAACATGCAGGCGCATCTAATTTGGAGCGACTTGCATAAATTATACAAATATATTTGAAAATTTTTGGGAAACCTGCAGTTTAATGAACAACAGACACACGACTTCAATGTAATCCTTTTAAGTGCAGATCGAGCGAGAAAGGGTTAACACTCGTTTATTTTGAAGGACGCGGGCGTGAAAAAAGCGCAACAACCACAACACATTGCAGGACGAGGGACTGAGTAGCGTCTGCATTTAGAAAGGATTCGCCCACTTGCCAACGGCTGCTGCTGCTGTTTTGAAGTGTTGGGTTTGGGCTCGGGCTCGGGCTCGGAGCATGTAATGCCATCAATGTCAGTCATAAATTCATCATGGAAATGTGTTTCGGGTTCGTGCGGTCACGTGACTCAGTTAGATAATACTTGACAAGGAACTTTATTAATTGCTTAAATTATAGAGATCGCACTGGGGTTGCTTTTCTTTTCTGGGCTTTAAAGTGTGAACAAGTTTGTTGCCACAACAACAGCGGTGGCCACAAAACTATTACCAATTAAGTTAATTGCGTAATTTTCAATATGCTCCAAACGCCGCAGGACATCGCAGAACAGCCAAAGTGAAGCAGCGAAGGCTGTACCAAAAGTTCTGGATCTAAAAACAAGTTTACATATTTAAAAAAAATGATTTTCTGGGCAAGCACTTTATTAATGACCTTTGGAAATTATATTTTAGGTGATGAAATTTTATTATTTACATTTTATCTTAGTTGATCGTAGTTTAAAATATGTTTGTTATCGATAATTTATACTCCCCAATATGAATACATTTTAATAATATTATTATTTAAACCAAACTCTTCGGGATATTTTTGCTTATGACAATTAATGATTTATATTATCACTATTTATAAATTTTTTATATATTTTAAATTACATCAAAAATAATTGACCTTTTTTCATACAACTTACATTAGACTTAAACTATATTTACAAGAACTACTTAATCAAAAATATTTAAATAAATATTCAATTAAGTCTGCTTAATGAGATGCAAAATAAATAAAAATATTAAATAATAAAAAGGAATAAAGTTATAGTAAAACAATATTTACAATGACTTCCTTGCAAGGTCAATCGGGTAAGACCTCTGAAGCCTTCTCCGCACCATTTCTCTCCTTTTTTGAGTCGCCTTGCTAAAGGGTTTCAGTATGTTATTATTATTATTATTTATAAGCAAGCGTATACTTTAAAGTACAGTTAATATTATCGATAGAGATATATTTAAAAAGTAGAACTCCCCTCGTGCTTATCAAAGCGAAACCTCAACAAATGTGTGTTCAGCTTGCTTATATAAATTCAACATCATCATGACAATGTCAGTCGCAGCTTAAACAAATATAAATCCTTGTGCTAAACACATGCCCAACTTTTTGGGGGGGCCGCAGGACGCAGGACAAAGGACATTGCGCAACAAAGCACTCGACTCGCTCGCTTCATGCGCAGACACACAAAAACAAATAATTACAAGTAAAAATCGCTGGCAGGATAATGGCGCATAATGATGAGCAGGATGGCTGCCAGACGCTCCCAGTCGGCAATTAAGCATTTTCAATAAAATTTACACCTGAGCTCATTTTAATTGAGTTGCATCCAGGGCCACTCGAAACGAGACGATCCGATTCGAAGCAAGGACTCGTCTAGTGCCAGATCCCATCCAGACAGGGCCACAGAAAGATAAACTTGTTGTCCTGCTCGACTCCACTCCTAATTGCCCGGGCATGTTGTGAAGCTGAAGCTCCTTGCCTTGACTGCCTGCTGCTTTTCATTTCAATTGATTCCTGCTTCAATGTAGTGGAATTGATTTGTGGACGAGTGGCCACGCCCCCCCACAACAAATTAGTTGCCATAAATAAGAAAAAATAGCAAAATTGCCCGAGCCAAGCGGACAAGTGAAATATTTTTTCAAAATTTGCATAGACTCAAAGTGAGAGAGGTAGAAATTTGCATATTACCCAAATAAGCACGCCGTGATACTATTATTAGGGTACACTAAGCAGGACAGAGCATACGGGTTATTCTACTTTGATTGTTTTCCTAATATAAAAGTGAGAATGTTCTGATCGACTAGAGGCTATCGATATCCTGTACCTAGCTCTGAAACCCTACAGATAATCTTTTCTATAAATATACTGTGTAGAGTATTCTTTTAATAACTTCTAAGTTTATTATCCAATCAAAATGGTTGTAAGTTGTGGTGTTGTGTTTTGGACCATTTTTGAAGTAATTTAATTTTTTTTTTTGGTGTCTTCAGCTTATTTGAATGGATAAAAGAGCAGATAAAGCTATAACAACCCGGCCGTAAATGTTGATCAAGAATAGATACACTTACAGGGATCGGAGAACGTCCTATAGCCTGTTAGCTACTTTATCACTTTTTTACCCATAGTATAACCCATTTGGGATGAGTACAAGGAACAAAAGCATGCCTTATATAAAATTAGTGATTTCGCATATCCGTCACGTCGTTTCCTTTTGAGAGACTATTACATTCAGGAATCTAAAGAGCATTCAAATGTCGTAGTAAGGCGATCCTTGACATTTTTTCGATTTGTGAAGTTGCCACTCTTATGACAACGCCACATTCTTGCCGCAATAAACATAAATTGGCACACGCAGCACCCCCACCCCTCATACCGTGTCCTACCAGCCCTCAGCCAATGTCACCCTGGCAGAACTACAAAAATTGGCAATAACTTTGGTCCTTGTCGCATTGGCAGCAACGCTTTTACGGATATGCCCCATACATGTAGCGCATGCAAATTTGTTGCCTGATTTGTTCATTTTGTTTCAATTTTCGCTCCTTTCACTCCAATAAAGTTGGCACGGATTCCGCTCCCGGGTCGCATTGCATTCCTCAAATAATTGCAATGCTTCCTCGAAAGGCTCTGGTGGTGGCTATCACCCCTGGAGAGTCCTGGCATGTGTGTGTCTAGCTTTGGTTATGGTAATATCCTTTATTCTTTTCTTTTTCCTCCGCAATATTCTGAGCCTGTCTGCTTGCATTATTAGCATTTGACTCTTGATTGAGTCTAATATTACAGCAAATTGTTGGCAAATTGGAAAGGAAAGCGTATTAAAAGCGGACTATAGAACAGACATAGGAAGGGGAATTTCTTGGAATAAAATAATAATCTACATAGTATGCATATACCATACAATATCCAACTATTAAGGCTTTACCTTCTTAGTTCCCTAATTCTTTACTCAGTGTTTTAATTTCGACAATTGTGCTCCTATTTTGAGATTCGGCAACTCTAAAATAGGAGAGAGCACATTGATATATTGAATAATATAATACGTTTAGAGTGATAGAAATTCTTATAAATATATACCATTAATTGCATTGTCTATTTATGCTATTTATTTTGTTTTTATTCTGTTAATTATTGCATATTTCTATCAATTATTATTGATATATTTATTTATAGTAATAGTTTAATTAATTAATTAATTTGGAGTGGTAGAAATACTTTAAAATATATACCCTTAGTTGCTTTTTCTAGTTATTTTTAACATATTATTTATTGCTTATTTCAATTGATTCTTATTGATATACTGACATAAATATATATTGATACGGTAATACTTTAGAGTGTTAGAAATTCATTAAAATTTAACACATTAGTTGATTTGTCTACAATTTTTACTATTATTATATTATTTAATGCATATTTCAATAAATTATTATCAGTTATTATCCCATTTAGAGTGGTAGAAATACTTTAAAAAAGGTATATTGATACGGTAATACCTTAGAGTGTAAAAAATACTTTAAAATATAACACATTGGTTGATTTGTCTACAATGTTTATTTATATTCTAATATTTAATGTATATTTCAATCAATTATTATCAGTTATTATCCCATTTAGAGTGTTAGAAATACTTTAAAATATATACCATTAGTGGCTTTGTCTAGTCATGCTAAAATATTTATTTTTATTCTATTATTTAATGCCTATTTTAATCAATTATTATCCCCTTTTTCTGACTTAAGCAGCAGCTGCTCATTCTGTTTTTTCCTTTTCTAAGTTGAACTTCATACAATTAAGTTCTGGCTATTGGGCCCAAGGATCCCCTTGTTTCTGTCAGCCGTGCAATTAAATTCAGCATGGGTTTAATTATATTTCAACAAATTTTAATAAGGCACCTCAAGGGCGCTCGCTCCACACATTTTGGAACGTGCGCTGCAAAAAATTGTTAACAACTTCAATTAAATTATCAACTTGCAGGACGGCATTTAATTACGAATGTAGGAAAAAAAACTGTATGAAAAAATGGACGTGGCAAAAGTTTTTGGCCGCGCGGGTTTAACTCAATTTAACTGTATAAACTTTTACCAAGGCTCTCCAGGACGATGCGTCGTCGCAGGACCCGCTTTTAAAATGCTGGCAACGCTTAACGCGGCTTAATTGTGGTCACAGGTGTCGAGGGCAACATTTTTATCGTTCTGTTCACAGTTTTCAAAAAAGTTGGCCGGCTATTATTGGGCAGATTGGTTGGGGTCCTTCAGCACAAGGGTGCACGCTGCAGGGATGGTGTATCCTTACCCCCGAGCTCAGTTTTGGTAAAGACAATTTTTATGGCCTTAACGACTGTTTGCAGAGCCCATTGGAATGGCTTTGATTTGGCTGCCGGCTCTAAGCATCTTGTAGAAATCTGCAATTTATATTTTGTTTGTTTTAACCTCGTAAAAACATGGGCCCCAGGTAATTTGATAGGACTGCTCGGTCTGACAACCCCTTCGGACGCTCAAATAAAAGGACTCTGCGCACTTTTCAGCGTTCGCATTTTTTAATTACTTGAAATTTAATATTTTTGCTCGCTGCAAAATTTTTACCCGTAGTTTATATTATTTTTTGCTAATTATTTTCGTATGCGCTCACAGCCCGTGTTCATTTTTTTTATATCGAAAGCCAATTATAAAATTTAATTTTGCACTTTTCGCTGTTGCTATTGAAAATAGCTTTTGGCGTTGGTAATCCGATAGCCGCAATTAGCAGGCGCGAACCAGATGAGAGCTTTAAGGACATAAGCTGATTACCGAAGAGCTTGCAGGATGAACGGAGCGAACTATGAACATGTTCTGAGGTGAATTAAGAACACATATGCTCAACATTAAACAACATCATTTCTCAGACACATCAGCATTTATAAACTGTCTTGTTGTATTCTAATTATCCAGTAATGTCATTGAATATTAGGTTGTTTTTTTAACCTTGCAGAGCCCCCTTATACATTTTCATAAATTAAACTTAAACAAAATAAATAAAGCTTGGGAATCAACTTTTAATCGATTGCGGGCAATAAAATAATATAAAACGTTATTTTAACACTTAGGAAAATTCATTTTTAAACCAAGACTTATGCTAATATTAAAAGATGATTATTTATTTCACTTTTGCGATCATCAAAGTTAGCACAAAACGCAAATGTTGCCTCCAAATGGTCCAAATGGTCCTCCACATATTACGTAATCATCAAGGAGGTCAGCCAAAAGATTACTTTTGATAACATGGAAGGGGGAGTCCTTAACATATGATTAAGTGATCTATCTAAGAGCCTTCTTTCACCAATTTTGTTTCCAAATATCGAAAATTAATATTGAATGATTACCTTAAAATAGGGAGGCAGGTAAGCCAAATGATTACGCTTGATTGCATGGGGGGAGGGTATCAAAGAAGGGCAAAAACGTTATCACGTAATATGTGGACAACCCCTTATATACAGAGAATTAAATAAGGATTTAACATAAGCATATTTTGAGTATTTCAAACAACATACTTGCAATGGAATTAAGTCACAGCTCAATCCAATATTAGGTGATAAATACATGTAGGAGGAATTTTGATCATTTTTGATAATAATCATTGAACAGTGCAACAGCTCAAAAGGAAATTAAAACTTTAGTCAGGCATTTTAATATTATTTACACCTACCACAATGAGGTCGCCTTCCCCTCCACCTGCTCGCACTTGCATCACTTGCGAATGCACACGGCTATTTATATTTATGAGCTGAGCAGAGCCAGCGCATAGTCCTGGCCAGGACTCCCATCGGGTGTGTATTATACGAGTAATTCAATAATGTGCAACGCACTGGCGCTTGGCTTTTTTAATTGCTTTTCAATAACATGGCCGGATGAGGTTGGGGCAGGTCCCCCTCTGGGCGGGGCAGGGGCCTGGGCCTTGGCCTGTAAGCCGCAGGATAATCGCGGAGCCAACGTGTTAAAATGTTGAAAAATCGTGTGACGGCTAAAATATTTACGAAGTACATTAAAATTTGCACACTAATGCAATTCGGTTGGACAGCGCTAATTTAAATTTTTGAGTAGCCGTCGCAGGATGTGTAATAAAAGCGCAACTGCCGCACGGTATACAACAAATTGTTGCATGGCCAACGCTCTTCAAACTAATGCCTGAGTGCCGTCCACTGCCCCGCTTACAACAATGTTGAGTTAATGTTTACACATGTACAGAGTATGCATATGACACGACCACACAATGCACAAGTTGCCCTCGTCCTCGCACGGCTCGTTGATTTGCCAAAAGCAGACAGCAGCATCCTTGCATGTCCTCCCCACAATCCTCTGGCATTCAGTGCACAAAGTGCATCAGTTGCGCTGCGTTGCACTTTGGAGTGCTCCCAGTACATGCATCGGTGTCCTGCCTCCTGCCTGCTGCCTGCTGCCTGTCGGGTGTCGATAGCAGCCTTAATTAAAATTAACATTTTTTGCACAAAACTTAACTGCAGGCCAGAGATCAGGACACTGCTAGCGCCCAGCTCCTAAATGCCACTTCCCTTATATTGTCAGAGCCCATTTGATTTTAGGCCAGAGTTAACTCAATTTGTTGCTCCAACAGGGCCAAAGTGCGGCTCCGCCTGTTGCCACACGCATTTCGATTGATTCTGATGATGGTTATTTAATTTGGAGCGTCAAGTGGGCGTTATTGATGCGGCTTAGAGTCCTTTCCTGCAGTGGGAGTCAACAAGCGAGAGTTGCCCAATGAGTTTACAGTGGAGAATAACATTGTGAATCTGTCAGACTTAATTTTAGTCTAAGTGCAATACAAATTTCTAATAACAATTTGTTTTAAACCAAGTCATATACTTACAAAAATATGATAAGTGTGTATCAGCAATGGCTGCCAGGTCTGTTAGCCCTCTATAAAGTTCAATCTAAGTTGCTTTTAAGAAAACTACTAAAAGTTTAAATGTAAATGAGGTGATTAAAAAGTGCTTACAATAAAATTGTCATAAATCAAAAACAGCATTTGGTAAAGATATTTAAATAAGTGCTCATCTTCTGATATATTTATTAGAAAGTTGCGACAAAAAAAAAATTACCTAAGTGCAGGCAAACTATTCAGATTTATGTGTTTTTAACGGGACGATATCAGAAATTATATCGACTACAGAACTTGATTAAACCTAGCCGTCTCCCGTAGCAAATTATTTTGCTTTTGAAATATCATATACTGGATAGTGTTGGGAAACGATTAATGATGGCCAGTCAATAGTTGACACCATCGATACTATTGATAGTTCTTGGTACATTTATAGAGGTAGTTAGATCTTAATTTTGGGTCTTAAATAAACTATAAATAAGGTAGTTACGTAGTTTTATAAAAGATTATATATTGTCTTCAATTAAAAACATAAATCGAATTGAGTTAATGATATAATGTAAAAATGATAATGATAGTTATGTAAAAAGCAAAAAGAGACATAAATATGTGCTTTTAAAAATGAAATAAAGCATTTTTTTTTGTATTACATAATATAATGTATTAAAATACAGTTAAGAATGGAGAAATCCTTAAAATTTCTTTTATATTTTGCTTTTATTCATAAAGTTAACTTATAATGTAGTGCTTAAAAAGACAGTAGAAGTTGAAACTATTAGTTTCATTTCATTTATTTAAAATGATTGCTATTGATAGTTGGTCAAATAAATCGATGGCGACGACCGATAGCGTCTATCGATAACGCCATCAAGCGTTGTGCAACACTATTAAACACAGACTAGACATATCCATTACATAACATATTTAACTACCCAGCTACATAACACTATGCCCGGCGAGTAGACCAAAAATCCATAATAATACCCAGTTCATATTTCCATTTAGTTTATTTGACTTTTGAAAATGCATTTCCGTTGCACAAGCCCTTTCGGCACTGCATATTGCAGGTTGCGGGTTGCGGGTTACTGGCTGTGGGTTGTGGGTTGCCTGTGCATGAGTAAATATCAATATTTACACCTTTAATTAAAAACGCTAACAAGGTTATTTAGTAGGTTTCAGGAGCTTGGCGGAGGGCCAGGAAATCAGGCAGGAAGTCAGCCGTTGCCGAACAGGCGACGCGTCGCTTCCTCGGAAAAGCTTTTAAGCGAAAATCCCAAAATGAAAATGTGAAATATATTTTGCGGACCCCTGCAGTTGTTTAACTTGGCTGGGTACCTAATTCGATCCGAACGGGTGGCAGGCGGTAAGCACAAAAGCGAACACAAAGCCAAGGCTAAAATGGAAATTATATTTATATTTTTACACTCTTCCACCGGTTAGTTAGAACCATTCTGAAGAATAAAATATATAAATAGAAAGAGTATACAGTTTTTAAAATATCTATGTCCAGGCTAAAATTTTCGTGTAAAATCTCTTTTCTGGCTGTCTAGTTTAAGGATAAGATTAGTAACTATATCGTATTCCGGATGTGTCGAAGTATAGGAGCAAACGGAGATAGTAGAAACTTAAAATCACTATAATAACTACATCCTAAATCATGTCTAAAACCTATCCCAAGACTGTAACCTAATCTACCAAATCTATATCATAAAAAATTCTGGGTACTTATTGTCTTAACCAATGCGATATTTTCTTTTTAAGGTAATATTATTATATTACCCGGATTAGCTCATATAAGAAACCATATATCTATAATTGTAGGATGACCAGTAACGATTATACTACGATGTAGATGTTGACTTCTGAAAAGCTGACTCTTTTAGTTCTAGACTGCGCTTTAAATATAGTATATTCTCGTCCTTTACATCAATATATAACAATTAGTATCCTTCTCAAATATGTAATGGAAATCACAGAACTTGGTTCATTTCAATATTATTACTCATTCATTATTTTGTGAATACATAAAATGTGCACCATTTTCGCTCTGTTACATGTCCCCAAGGACTAAGCGTCCATTTGAAGTGCATCTGTGTATCTAAAATATTTGTCATAATGCACGTGCGAGCCGCCCACATTGCAACACCCACTGAGTGGTGACATTCAAATCAGGACGCCGCCTGCTGCATGTCGTTTAATTAAAAAATGCGCCAAAAGCATTTACCCAAACCAGATCGGGGATCCAGTGAGGCTGCTGCGTTGACGACGTGTGTGCATTTTAATGAAAACGGAAACCAAATAATCAGACGGCAGTGACAATCTCTGGCTGGGATCAGGCCGCAACGGTCAAGCCGGCAAATTAAACAAAGCCAAGGATTTCCATAATAATAAAAAGTGCAGCTCTCGTGGAGCGTATGAATTTAATGATTTAATCATGCCACTCCCACCCTGCGGCAAGTGGCGCGCCTTGTTGACACTGCATGCGTGTCAAGAGAACTTGTCAAAAAATGCAACTGGCTCAAGGGAAATAGCCAAGTGGAATGCCACTTGCCACTTGCCAACCAAGTTGCAGGCAGGGTGGTTGCCCGCGGGGCATCGTTGCATCCTGCTGGAGTTATTGACTTGGGCCTGCATCGAGCCTGGGCGGCTGTCAAATGCTGGCATGTGGTCAACATTTAAGTGTAATTAATGCCCGCGGCCAGTCGGAAGTTGCATCGCCAATGACGCACTTCCGCCTGGTCCACAATACTCCCAATCCTGGCCAGCATCAGGCCAGGACTCTCTGTAGAATATGAAAGGCAAATATTGCGCTTAATTTGATTAGCGACTGACTCGCTGGAATGAAATGCACAAATGCACACATATATGCCAGCTCGAGGCGTTGTTTTTATTAGAATTACCATCCAGCGAGTTTTCAAATATTTTCTAAAATTGATGCAGTCAAATTTAAAGTGGAAGTTGTCGACTTAAGTATATTTTCTCTGTGTTTTGTTGCGTGTCCATTGCAGACTTTTCTCTACATACCATCAAAAATAATTACAGCACAACCTTAAGCTATTGTTCCCCAAGGATTGCCTCCCAGACTCCACACAAACGGCATTCTAATGGATTCTGCGTCTGTTTGACCTTTTTGGTAATCGAAAAGTGGTTCTTTTGCTAATTAATAGTTATTCGTCAAAAAGTTATTCACTTTGAACTGTCAGAAACTATATGCAAATTTCTATCAAGTTTTCTTTACATTTCTCACCGTTTTCTTGGCCCCCAGCTTCTAAAACACGCACACCACATAAATAAATTTTGGCTAACGCGTTGTAAATTGAATTTGTGCCACATGACAGCCAATGCCTCCAAACTTCACTTACCAAGTTGATCTGGAAGTCCTTTCAAGTGTGGTCCTTGGCGCCGCATGTGGCATAATTACAGGCGCTGGGGCTTGCCACATCTATAGTTTAGAGAAAGTCAATTAAAGTTTGACACTGCGTGGAGCTCTTTCAGTTTTCTATTTTAAAATGTTTGACAACTCTTTGTGGAAATAAATAGGCAGAAGAAAATAAGGATATGTAATGGAAACTGAATAGATTGACTGTTTAAAAATGTTGTTTCATTCTTTGCATTTATTGCTTGTCTCTTAAATATAAAAAAACATCGCTTTGTGCACTGCATTTGCCCACTTCCATAAAAGTTCGGCAAAACCCGTCAAACAACAAAATAGAAAAAAAACCCATAACACTCATAATGATGACACACTTACCACATAAACCGCACACACCACACACACACAGAATGCCCTGTAACAACCCACAACAAACTACGAGCGGGGAGCAGAGCACACTCACAAGCAAATGGGACCCAAAGGGTTGGCCAAAAGGCTTTCAGAAGGCTCAAAATGGCCACTAAAATGCACGCTAATGAGTTTCAATTACGGCTGAACTGTACCAGGACATGGAGGGGCGCCGTGGCAAAGGACTTCTAAGCGTTTTTTATTGATGGTCGACGACGTCGTTGTCGCTTCTGTTGTCAATTTGCGTAAAATTTTTGGCGCTACTTTGATTGAAACTAAACGACATCCTGGGAACGGGAAACGGAGAATATGACTGGCTTTTGGGGGTTGGGAAGGATTTTAATTAAATTCCCGTGCCCACAAAATGCAATGGCCGCAGCTGAGCCCAGTTTCAGCCAGGATATCATTGTCGTTCGACTCGTCACTTGTCGTTTTGATTTGGTTTTTTAACTCGTAAACTTTTATGATTACAAGCGCTCGAGGTTGCCACTTTGTGGCTGCTGCCACATGTTGCAAGGCGTCTCTCCCATTGCCGTCTAAATGGTTATGGCGCCGTGCATTTTAAATAATTAATGATCGAATATAGGGTAGTTCCTTAACATCTTTTAGCTTTTGGCTGGCAACTCTACACGGCGCCACAAATGTAATAAAAATGCCGAGCCAAAAAGTTAACTGACCAGGCAAAAAAGTAGAAACAAACTTTCAGACACTTTGAAATCGACTGCATTTCAATTCCCAAACGATTATAAACTACAGGACGAGTGTCGAGTTGCCAGACCGTTTGCAAATTTAATTTACAACTAACACAGCCACTGAAATCACAACAGAAGCTGCAGCATGTGACTATTGTATACCCTGTAAATATGGCATTAGTCAGATGTTTTTAAATGTATTTATTCATTCTAAAGCATTAAGGGCGGTTATAACCAAAAACCCAACTTGTTGCTCAAGGTTTTTGACTTGTAAGGATCTTGACTTCATAGCATATCTTTCTTTCTTTACATACTCCAAAACTTCATGCTAGCATTTTTGGTCAGTGCTTATCCAGTTTATTTTTGACAATACAATTTTTTCAAGTTTGGTAATTTTTTTTTTAACATTTTCGGCAAAATAAATTGTTTGTAAAGTAAGGTTTTGAATTTTAGGGTTTTTGTGTTTCCTATATTCATATTTGTTGTTTCAATTTTGGTACACTCTCCGATTTAAGTTGTGTGTGATGTCTTTGGGTCCTTTTGTATGTCAATATTTGTGTTTTCTAAAGTTTTTAATCGATTGCGTTTTTTTTAAATTAGTATAAAAAGCTATTTCAAAACTTTCTCTGAGGTAGTTTATTTTTCGGCTAGAATTTATTTCAATATCGACAAAATTTTTGATTTATAAAAATATTTTCTTCATAGTAATTGTTCTTCCTATGTTTTCAACTTCCATAACTTTGATAAAACCGAGCCGATTTTGATAAAAGGTGTCTTATTGTTCATGGTTCGTCTTCTAAATTGATTTGGCATTTCAATTTTTTCCGCTTCACTAAATAAATATTTTTTTATGTTTTCTTAAAGTGAACCCAGTTCGTATTCGGTCAACTCTCAAGTCAAGACTGCACAAGGTACAAGATTACAACAAGCTTACAAGTGCCACAAAGGTTCCTGCAGCACTTTGGCAAACTTTTTACTTTGTTAAAGTCCAACTCGAAATTGTTCTCTACTGCTCGAACTTTTGCACTTGGACACCTACGAGTTGAGACCCTCTGACCCCCGAGCATTGTTGATGGCATCTGAGGGTGGCCAACGTTGTGGGCGTGGGTTGGCCTTTGACTGGGTAGCCGTAGCCCCTTCTGAAATTAGCTGCAGAGTGTGCACAGCAAATTATGTTTATTATTACTTTCGCACGCAATTTGGGCAGACGGCTGAGCTCCCATCTGCATCTGGAGGTGTAGTCCAAGGAATATGCAAGTATGCAGCTGAGAGCTTCAAATTTAAATTAATAAGCCAAGGTCCAAATGCACAAAAGGTGCCTGGATGAGCCTCGTTAAGCGTCTACAGTCTGCCAGTCTGTTAGCCAAGAACAGAAACAGTTTGGAGCATCATCGTCTTTGGCGCAAAGTAAATTGCACTTTAATTGCACTTTAGGAGTGCCAGCCAAAAAAGCTGAAAAACTTTTGTGTCAGTGTCCGTCTTTGTACCCGTATCCGGGCAAGTTTTCAGCTGTGAGTCAGGAAATTGGTAATCATCATAGATAAGTGATTAAAATTAATTAAATTCATTTCTGTGACAAAGTTTGACAGTTAACAAAAGAGTTGGCCTTAAAGAAGTCTCTACTATTTAAAAGTATATTTTGTGGATATCAGAATGTGTATAATTTTGTATTGTATATATTGTAATTGTATTGTATATATTGTATTGTAAACTTTGGATGTACGTCAATAACTGATTGTCAATCTTAACTCAGCTCTACTTTGGAAAGTTCCAGTTTTAGCTCCATAGTTTCCACATTGTTGCCATTGTGCTTAAGGCCTCTCAGCCACTTGATATATTCACCGGGTATGCCCGACTCCTCGGCACCCTTGACTAATACCTTGAGGTATGTGTGAGATGGCTGGCGATTCTCAGGTACATGCGTATTGGCAGCCTGCCCATGCACATCTATCTCAGGCTGATTGCTCAGATGGTAGGCCCGACAGAGCACTTCCGCATTGCTGCTCAACGAATGAACGGATACGTTTATTGGTGTATACATGCCCTGGGAGACACCCTCCTGGCTATGAGAAAATACCCTGATGTGCTAACAGTTCAATTATATGGGGCTGTGTGGATCATACTCATCCAAATCCTTCAGATTACACATGTCAATCTCCCAAATGGCGCCAAAGACTTGCCCCCCGGCCGTGGGCACAATGGTGGCGGGTGCTCCTCTCCAGCTACTGCTGGCGTTTCCTTGAAAGTCGAGCCGGTAGTTCTGCAAATATGAATTCCTTAATATTATGTATTTTCGATCAGGTACTCTTACCTCCAATTTGCCGGCTCCAATGCGCCTGGCGGTGGGATTTTGTATGTGTATGCGGCGGGCCAACATATTGCTGCCAAAGCCAAAGTAATAGAACTTACTGGCCATTTTGTGGAGGTAGATTTGTACTATATATATGGGAATCTGGCAAATATTTTTAATAAAAAAATTATATCAGTGAAAAATATTTTTTAAAAATTGTTTTGACATTCGTTGCAGAGGGTAGAGCAATTTAATCAGGAAATATGTAATAGCCCTTTTTAACTGGCCATAGGTTAATGCTGATCGGGAATATATATATATAATCAATAAAAAAGAACATCCCCATGGTAATCTGTGGCACACAGAAAGATAATAATAATAATACCTGCTTATGTTCCCATTCGTCCTCTTAAACGTTACAGTTTAAAAACCATTGAGCTCTCAAGTTAAAACCAGTCATCTTTCCGCAAGCAGTGCAACATTTTAATCAGTCAGCAAGCAGTTGTATAGGTTCTGAGCTTAGCTAACCATAAGCTTTTAAGGGTTCTTGACAAAATAATCTTAAGCTAACTCATTTTAAGTCTCTTTTAAATTATTATTATGAAAATAATAATTATGGGCGTTCTTCTAAACAATAAAATAACATACACAACACATTTTCATAAAGTTCTTTTAAAGCACAATAAATTAATCATTTAATTCATAATCAAGAACAGCAAGACGGAAGCTCTACGAGCGCAGAGCTTTTGTATTCTATGTTTAACAAACAGCTGACTCAATTGAGGGTGAAATATTTTATTCTTTATTAATTTAAACTTACGTGTTGATTAGGTCGTAATATCAACTGGGTTTTGACACAATTACTCTCTAATTGTAGCGTTATTTCACTATTAAAATGTCCACGTCACTTAGCAACATTTATCTTTGTTTACATGCAGCTTCTACAGCTGGCAGCGAGCAACTGACTCTTGGAGTGAATAAGCAAGTTCTTTATATGAGTACACTGTACAACAAAAACCTTGTGCGAATGTAAAACATCAGAAAACAAATATTTTTATTTTGTAATGCATTACTTAAATAGGCTTAGACTAATATTTACTAAAGTTAAAGTTTCCGAATATTGATTAATTAACTTTTTTTAATCAGAGAGTTATTAAAGCATTTACTAATATTAGTTTAAACACCTAATTAAATGTAGTAATAAGCTAATCAAAATTACAAAATATTAACAGATTTAGCTAAAGATCAATACCATGGATAAACAAGTCTCTTTTCACAGTACTATTTTTCAGTAAATATTAGAAGATACCTTCTTTATGTTAGGTAGATAGAAAAACAAACACTCAGCACCAGACAACACCAATATTAACATAAGCTTTGCTGATGGTTTGGAACTCGGACAATGTCCATTAAAAGTTCTACTGGTGTATTTCTCTGCTAAATAAAAGTTCAGCTCTCCGACGGCTGATGCGTGTCGTGAATTGAATAGCAAAGACTACAACCTAGCGAAGTCGCATCGCATTCTGTGCACACAGAGCGGAGCTAAGTTGATCAGCACAAAATAACAAACACACAGCGGAGCAGAGCTGAAGCGTCGAAACAGATATGTATGTTTGTTTTATCCGCTTTCAGCGCGCTGATTTTATTTTATAGATTTGAAGAAGATAGAAGTGCCAAATGGGAGTTATTTTTCTGAAAATGGTACTCTCCTTGTGACTTTAAAATTTTTGTTGCATACTTTTAGTTGTTACCCTTAAACAAAATAGTCTGCTCGGCTTTATTCTCGTAGAAACTATCATTCAAATACTTCCGGAATTACTAAATGAAATTGCTAAGTTCTAAAGTTTCCATTTATAATGCCTTAAATACCGGGCGAATAGAAATCATCAAAAAGTCGATAAATGGTATAACAGTTTCTGATTAGTAAGGCAGTTTCTGATTTGTATAACAGTTTTCCGACATTAAACTTTGTTCTGTTTACATAACATAAAAGAATATTAACAATGAGTAAAACTATTTTAACAGATGAGTAACAGATAATGAACAGTGAGTTAATAGTAGGGTAACAGCATTTTAACAGTTAGCCTGCTAAGGCCTGTCTGAAACATGATGTTAACTCGCTGCTAACTCACTGTTAATTTTCTTTTAACCATCGTTAGCATGCTGTTATTATTCAGTTAACTCTCTGTTGATTTTCAAGCATGTCAAAATAATTTCTAAAACTTCAATTTACACCAAATTTGATCATTATTACAAGTCCTCATAAAATCGGTGTTAACTTCTCGATGTGCGCTGTATTTATTCGGCTTGTTTGTTCGCATGAATGGACTTTGCCCGACATCATTTTAGCTAGAGAAATTAAATTCTTATATATTTTATTTCATACCATTCGAAAATAATTAATTCTAATAGTATTCTTATCTATACTGATAGCCTTTAACATTTAACTTCCCAATTCCACTGCTTGCACTTCGAGTATCTCCTCCAGGCGCTGTACCGTTTGGTTATTGTGCTTGATGTTTTTCAAAAAGGTGACGTACTCCTCGGGAATCCCGCTCTCGATGGCGCCCTTGACAAGTACCTGTAAGTATGTCTTTGATGGCTGCCGATCCTCGGGTACTTGATCCTTCGGTATTTCGTGTAAGTTACTCTGGGGCTGCTTCGTTAGCACGTAGGCTCGCGCAGCGACCTCAGTGTCATTTCCAGGCAGCTTCACTTGCACGGTGAGAGGCTGGTAAAAGCCCAGGTGCACACCTTCCTGGCTGTAGAAAGGATATGTATAAAAAATATGTATGGCACTGATTGGCACACCTGTATCAAGGTCACTCACTTGTCAATGTCGTCCAGGTTGGACACCTCAATCTCCCATAGCGTGCCCCAGGTGTGGTAGTCCGTCGTGGGCACAACAGTGCCCACCGCACCATTCCACCTGTCAGAATTAATCGTCGCAAAGTCCAAACGGTAATCCTCCAGCAGTACGGGTCCCACTATCAATGCGGTGGGGTTCTGAATGTGAATGCGCTTCGCCAACATGTTGCTGCCATAGCCAAAATAGTAGAACTTATCGCCGTGCACCTCTGGCAGCTCGACATTCAAATGGCTGCAGACACACTCCCCCGACCACATGGCCACAAGTAGAAAGATGAACGAATTTAATACATTCATTGTATTCGTTTTTCTGCTCGGTAGAGACAACATTCTCATAGACTGTTCGAAATTCGACTGAGCTTAGGCAACATTACTTTTCACCTTGATAAGCTGCGCTTCTCAACTGCGTCTCTACTGGCACAAATGGGGCAACATCACTTTGGTATGGGCTATGAGACAAGCTTGCCATACTTAAACAAAAGAGCTAGAGACAATAAGGTAAACGTTATAAATAATTAATTGCGATATGTAAATCATTTAAACCAGTGACTTTATTAGCAAAACAAGTTTGAAAACAAAAATTCAATTCTCAACCGACTGTGTTAATGGTACATTTTTTATATGTAAATAAATAATATACACAATAATATACAGATACCCAATTTATTGATTTTTATACGTAATAATGTCTGGTGAAATTTCATAACAGGGTCGAAAACCAAACTTGTAATGCGTTACATATTGCGTGACAAAGTAATAACGCCCCCTGCATTGGTATAGGAAATAAGGACAGGGACAACTGCGCATTATAAAATGTAAATATTGATAAATTTGAAAATAACTCAAATGTTTTTCAAACATCGGAAGCTGCTGAGATTAGAAACGAGGAAACAATAATTCATTTATACAGCAATCGCAGATAATGGATTCTCATTATATAACTGCCATAATAAGGGCAAGTAAATAATAGTATTAACCGATTTACACCAGATCTACTCTTTGGGCAAATGATTTTTAATGGGCTCAGGTTATCATCTATACATTAAAGTTCAAACTAGATGCTAACTAGCTCATATTTTAGTGTTTAATACATGTTCAAAGATTATGTGTTATTAACCTTAGATTTATTCTAAGAATAATGCATTCTAGGAACACTTTATTGTAAATGTTGTTTTTTTTTTTATAAACAAGTAAGAATGTTATAGTCGAGTATTCACGACTACAAACCTTCCTGTACCCAGGTAAAAATCTTCCGATCGGATCTGTGTACACTTACACATACACATACACAAAGACGCAACCACACAAGCGCCAGCGCAAGATAGGCATTTTAAGTTGTGGCTGTGCTAAGTACATCTACCCCGCGCTGCAGAACGGAATCTTATTTCGTGAATAACTTCCGTGTTTGGCGGAACAGGGGAAGATATATGAAATTGGAAACGAACTTGATCTGCGTATGGTATAAAGGAACCTACATTTCAAATTTGGTGTCTCTAGCTCTTATAGTTGTCGACGCGTTCATCCGGACAGACGTACAGACGGACATGGCCAAATCGATATCTCTTTTGATACTGATCAAGAATATATACACTATATAGGGTCGGAGATGTCTCCTTCTGCCTGTTACATACACTTGCACAGATCCAATACCCCTTTCTACCCATTTTATGGGTACAGGTAGTAAAAAGATTAAGTCTGATTTCTAGAAACACAGATTTTAATTAATAACAATTGGAAATACTTTCTACTATACATACATTATATTACTATATTATTTAAGAATATAGTATGTACAATCTACATATTATTTATAAGGTCAGGGCTCTCACAAATGGTTTTACTGTAATAGCAAAATGATTGATTAATTTATTTATATTTCCTTATGCTACAAGCCAAAGCTTATTAGTTAGAGCACTAGTCACAATATTTATACAGACTACAGAAAAAGATAACGATTTACAGCTTTAGATTCCATTAATTCAAGTTTAATCAATACCTCAGATAGTTGCCACTATTATAACTCTTTTCAAAGCTGTGAGCTACACATTAATTATTTAGACTTCTGTTTTATGGATCAACAATTCTGTTCGACCAACGACAATTATTTTGACAGCTATTCGGGCTTAGCCATTTTTTGCAGCTTGAACAATAAGCACGTCAAGTTGTTGCGCCACAAACTACACGAACTGTCCAAGCTGCCCCTACTTTCCGTACTCTTCCCCCAGTTTGTGGCATGTGCAATAACCAAGCGACCCACCAATACAAACAAAACATAAATTGTAACGAGCTTGTCAAATGAAAAAGTCGACGGAGGCGACGTTAACTACCGACAGCGACACTGACGTCGACGTCATAATACTCTGTTACCAATAGGAAGAAGAATATGTTCGTTTTGTGCAGTGTACATAAAGCAGTTTCCTGCTTACACAGAAATCACCAAAGTCGATAGGCCCCTCAGTCTTAAAGGTAGAGTATTATTTGATGATTATCTTTTTATATGTTTAAATATAATTACATTACAAATTAACTTTAGGATTAACAGCGTAAGGTAAAATTTTACATTTAAGGGGTTCTTAATTCTAAACAATATATTAATATTATAGAATCAATATACATATATTTAAAAATGAATAATAGTCATGTCTAAAGAGTTTTTGATACACCCACTTGGAGCAGAGTATATTGCAGTCGGCAGCGTTCTTACTTGTTCTATAATTGACTTTATGATGTTTAGCCTTCTTGCACTTTATCACTGGGCTGTCGGTGATAGCCATAATGATAGCAACGTGCAGCTGACTGGTATAAACGTGGCTAATAATGATGTTGTGGCTATCGGTATGCAAGTAAGGGGCACTGGCAAACATGCATCCATCAATTGAAGAGCCATCCAGCAATATGCGTAATTATATACAACTTGACTGAACAATAAACGCTTGACAATTGAAATTAATTTATGCGCTAATTCGGGGCTTGACCTAGTCGAGTGAATTTTCAGGTTCTTATCAACAATTAGCTGGAAATAGTATTCTAGATCAGATAACTCTAAATCCTAGGGTTAGGTAAACAGTTTTATGCCCGATTGATTAAATAAATTGTACAATGTGAGCGCAAATCTACGCTTAATATAATAAATACAATTTGTTGTGCGCGTGTCTAAAGTGCTGTTGATTGCTGTCACTCACCAAACGCACAAGTTGTCTTCTATTCATAAACCAAACACAGCTCATCTTACCGCTGCTTATACCAACCCCCTCCGAAAATATGCCACCTTATAAGCATAAATTACAGCATTTTTATGCGATGAGCCTGAAAAGCATACTTTTCCGGTGCACATAATTTTTGCACGCAAATATTTGTTAGACAGACACGAGTCAACCTGACGAACTTTTTACTGAAGGAAAGTTGTCGGTTGAATTGCCAAAGTTTGTACACCCACACGACACACACGCACACATACACTCACACACACAATCACTCACTCACCACCCCTCTCAGTGGGCGCCTTGTCAGCACAAATCAAACACACCGACTTTGCCAGGCCAGCTGAGATCTTTGTTTATATTTGCGATGCTTAAATTGATTACGATATTCTCTCAAGAGTTTATAATTATACACTTTTAAAGCGGGATGATTCAACTAACTCACATGCCGAGGCTTAGAAAAAATAAACATTATTAATATTATTTAACTATTTATTTTATTAAAGTCATTTACAAATTTCAATACTTGAATAAGTTTCAGTTCTGTTCATAAATACAGCTTTTTGAGGCACATTTTTCAAATATCAATTGAAAGAGTATCTAGAGTTTGTAGAAGTTTCTGTTTTTATTTGCCAAAAAGCAGAAATTTAATCCGTTTACTTGGGAAATTTTTGTGCTCGTGGATTGTGGATTTTTGGTTTTGTGGCTCAATCAATTTAATGGCAGTATCATGTTAGGCCTTGTTGAAAATGTATCTCATAGATGTATCACAAACACACATACACACATTAACTAAAAGGTTTCCCTTAACTGCCGAAAAATCTGTTGAAAAGATAGAGATTCTTTTGTTTTGCATTTATCGGGCTTTAAAATGAATTAAAAAATGTGCAAATATGCAAATAGTATTTGCCTATAAACGAGTATTTATTTGATGCAAAGTTGATTGATTCTCGAATTATTAAATATTTAATTCTACGGAAAGGCAACGCAAATATACAAAATTAATTTAAGTAAATACTGGTAATATAAATACCTTAATGCCATAATGGATTGCGAATAAAATTATAAATAATTAAACGAATCATTTGTTAGGAGCGACAACAATTAGCAAATACATAACTACTCAAACATACTTGAATTTACGCTTGTACTAAAGCTCATTGTAAAGTTAATGGGTATTTTAAGTCACCGCTTTTATCCCCACAAGCCCTAGTTATAATCACGAGTATTAAGTTTATGTGCTGCTTTGACAAAGTGATCAAAAATGAGGAGGGGTACTTATTCTTACATGTGTCCCATAAAATCAATTTTGTGGTGGGCGAAACTTTGAAACGCGAAACTTTATAATAAGTATAGCTAACACGCGACTGGCAGATGAGCTGTAGATACATATATATTAGAAGCTAAAGTTAAGCGAGTATCTTTGTATCTCGATTGGAAGGAAGCGCGCAGAAGCGGAAAATCCATTTATCATTTGACGTGTGTATGTGTGTGTGTGTGTGTGTGTCTGTATGTGTGTGTGTGAATTCGTGACAGGCGAAAAGCAGCCAAAGACTTTCGATAATATTCACATGCCCAAAAACTAGCACTAACACATGTAGTCAGGTGGGAAAGGGATAGATTATAACACCACCCGACGCAACGCGACATATTCTAATAGCTGTTACCCAGAAGGATAAAGTAGCATGAAAAACTCACTTTTTAATCCATTTTCAACCAATCTTCATCGCTGCGGGGTTCGTTTCATGCTCGTAGTATACTCTTTGTATTTTTGAAATAACCATTCCCAAAGCATGAATAGAGAAGTGAACGCTTCATGTGCAGGTGAGATTATATAATACTTCTTACTGAGAACTACACTGAGAAAAGTCTGAAATAGTTTTGTTTGGGTGTTTATTTTGTACTCCCAAAAGTAGTGCCCGTACCTGCGTTGAGTTCCTACATAAATTTAAATAGTATACACATTGTATTTTTAAAATAGCCATTCCCAAGGCATGAATAGAGAAGTGAACGCTTCATGTGCAGGTGAGATTATATGATACTTCTTACTGAGAACTACACTGAGAAAAGTCTGAAATAGTTTTGTTTGGGTGTTTATTTTGTACTCCCAAAAGTAGTGCCCGTACCTGCGTTGAGTTCCTACATAAATTTAAATAGTAAGATTTCCAGTTAACGAAATTTCCTGCTGTGTTCTTACACACTTTCGTGCATATATGAATTTATATAAGTATGCTTATATATGTTTTA
The DNA here is from genome assembly GCA_037075165.1 of Hirtodrosophila histrioides. Taxonomy (NCBI): domain Eukaryota; kingdom Metazoa; phylum Arthropoda; class Insecta; order Diptera; family Drosophilidae; genus Hirtodrosophila; species Hirtodrosophila histrioides. Next base: position 1,219,841 of record JBAMCL010000491.1, read on the forward strand.
AGATGTATATTATGGATGCTTCGTTGCCCGCACTGTTTGCATTGACTGCCGATGACTCTGATCACTTGGGTGCTCATGTGTGCGTGAAATCCTGCCAAGATACGAATAAGCAATGACAATGACAACAGGACGACACAGCCACGGGTACGAGGACGAGAATAGATGGCAAATTACAGTATTCCAGTGGAGCTGACATAGGCAGGCTTATGAATATTCATGGGATGTGTCTGTCTGAATGAGAATTGTTTCTCGGCTCTGTTAAGGACTTTGGCAATGATGCGAACTCAGCTAGTTCAATTGCATTTAATTAGGTTTCAAGTGTACTAGTAAATTTGATTAATTAAGAGGCAGGTGTAAAATCAGGAACATTTCAAATATCTTATTAGAGGGTAACTCCATGTCGAGCGTTCACAGCTCTTACCTTCTTAGTTGTGCATTAAAAATGTAGATATAATCAGGAAAAAGTTGCCAACATTTTCATTAAGCTGTTACAGCGCGAAGGATAGTACAGCCAAAACTTTCCCTTCGCCACTCTTTCTTATTAACCTCCACGCTAAGGAGGTTCTCTCCGCCAGGGACAAGTTCGGTGCAGAAGTCAAACAGCCTTAAAGTTGCCAGTGTAGTGGTAAGTGCATATGTGTTGGCAGTTTTTGGTGGTTTATGGTGGTTCGGTGCCCGTTGGCGGCTTCGCAGTGGGGCAAACACTGCGGCTGCTGCAATATTAATAAGTCATATATGAACTTGAGCCAAACTGCAGTGGCTTGTAATTAATTAACAAGAAGCTGTGCTCAAGATGTGCAGCTGCATGCTGGAGATACGAGGGATCAAGTTACTATATTAAATGAAAGGCAAACATGACAGCTAAAAGAATCATCAAAATAGTTTGAGTTTAAGAGTGTTTCCTTCAAAGATTACTTTTATTTTGATCAGATTTGTTGTCACTACTAAATTTTTTTGTAAGGACTTAGATATTATTTTATCTGCAAGGAGCTCCAGTAGTGTTTAATGTGTCACTCTAGGGATCAGAATATTCCCATACTATATGTTCTGCTGTTTCTAGATTTCGCTTACTGCAACTGTATATATTGGTCTCAGAATCTTAACATTTATCTTGGGTTTGATAAGTCGCATAGAGCGACTCTATTTTGCGGCTGAAAAATCCTTAGACTTGTATTTGCCCTAGGCCGTCAGCAGAGTTCTTTCATGTGTCCTTCCCACAACATATCATGACTGTTTCCACTCTGTCTTCTTCAAAATCGCACAGTAAGGCTTAGAGCCACCTGTTCAGCTGTCAGTCAATGGTGCAAGTAGCAGCCCCAAGTAGTTGCAACCTGCAGTACTGACATGCAAAACTGACAGCTGTCCTGTTTACTCCTGTTTGAGCCTGAGCTCGTCAGTTAAAATGCCACAAAGTCTAACTAAGAGTGAGAGTACAGACAAGTAATAGCAATCGCTTTGGCCTACACCTAAAACTTGCTGGCCTAGTTCATTAAGTGCTTGACTTTGACAGTAAACTCTGTAAACTTTATATTTGTCTTGAAATTATGAGTAGTTTATACATAAATGGGCGTAGGCAAACAAGTCAGCAACCATTTAAAAGACTTAATTATACATATTGGCTTTCCTTGTGTCTTGTTGAAAGGATTGTGTCGAGTAGTGCAAAATATAACCTTTTCTGTAAAGTTTCATATCTAAAGCAGGTAAAAAGCAGATAAAATGATGACAACAAAAAACTACAATATCTCGTATATAGCTGTGTATTTGATCCCTCCCAACGATAGGACTTAGGTATAGGAATCTCCCGTCCATTTAATGAAAGGGCTTTGCATTTCATGCCTGCTTCGTTATCGTCTAGACCAATTAATAATATTTCGTGTCAAGTGGATGTGCCCAAAAAATTCAGAACAATAAACAAATGGCCGAGCATTTGTTTTATGTTTAAAATACTAACAGAGAATGCCAAAATGATTTCAAAACTAAGGCATTCAAAAAGGCAGAGCTGGGGCTGTCTGTTTTGTGTCCTGGCTCGGTCTGTGACCTAAGCTGAGATTAAGGCGCTGATTAAGGCGCAGTAAGAGCTGCGTTTTAATTAGGGAAGCAAGTAAATTGAGCTGTCAAGAGTGCGAATGAGCCCTTGAGCCGGGTTCAGACACGGCCAAGGCAGATAGAGGTCAGCTGAAGTGCTTCCCATTGATTGGGGGCCCAGTGTTTACATGGCATTCAAATATCCTGGCAATTAGGCCTAAGTGATATTTGCGTGCAATGGCTAAAACCGAAACTTCAATGCCAAATAAAACGACGGTATTATTTTTAGTTAGACGCAACTCAATTAGCTGGCTTAATGCGTGGCGTAGTAAACTTGTTACTACTGTGACGGCCACGCCTAGACACCTGGCCCGGCTCTATGCCCCCCTCCGGCCGCCTGGCCAGCCCCACAATATGCAAAACATTACACGAAACGTTTTTGGCTTAAATTAATTTATCACGTGCCGAAATAAAGCGTCAGGCTCCGCCCAGGTGCCGTAATTAATTGAATTTGAAGTGCCAGCGCCCGAAAACTGAATAATTCCCACACTGTTGCACACTGCTCCAAAAGAGAAGCCGAAAATTAAATAAATGTTAATTTTCTCTGTTAGTTATAGTTTACTTATTCTCAGTAAGGATAGCCTTATACCGGAATAATATCAATCCAACGCAATAAAGATTTGTAAAGAAGTCTCAATCGAACCTTAAACTATTTATCCGCTGAAAAGTTACCCCTAAACTCTCAACGATAACTTTTGATTAAAAAGAAAGGTTCGGCTTAAGAAAAATAAATTCGTCTTATAATTCTTTTGAGTAATGTATTATTATTGCAAAAAAAATATGTAGATGTTGTATCGCAACATGAATATAGCATGAGTTCTGACCAGGCGATTAAAATTGAAATAGTAAATAGCTTAAAGAAACCAATATAACGATAGAAACAATCTTTTTATTATTTTTTAAGAGTTTTTATTTATTTATTGACATTTTTTGGGATTCGTGTCCTTAACCTTATCAGAACCTGTATTAATATTTTAATTTAGGACTTGTGGTTACATAGGAATAATATGTTAAGGCTAATTTGAGAGAAAGTTGATAGAAATAATCGGTGTAGAAAACTGCTCAATAATTCCTTGATCATTTCTCAACACTTATTTCCATCTAAGCTTTGCCATCTACCAATTTACTCTTACTTACAAGTACTTACTCGCAATACCAACTTACACTTAAAATTGCAGCTCCGGAAGAGCGAAGAGGAGGAGGGTCAGAGTCAGAGTCGGCCATTAACTGATATGCTGGATAATTATGGGTCCCACACAAGTGAATAAGGGCTGTCAGTAAAAACGATATGCAAACAATTGAAGGTGAGTAAATAAAAAACAGAAATGCAATTAATGTCCCGCACAATATTCTGACTTATTTTCTCACATTTAAGTGGAAAAGTCCGCTACATTATGCATGTCTGACAGGATTCCACGAGTTCAGGAAATTGGCGGAAAACGCAGTTAAGGGAAAGGACTTTTATGGCAGATGAAAAATTAAAATTAAGTGGAACCAAGCTCTACCTGTTATGTCCTTAAAGAACTCAATGCAGGCTGTTTATTAAAACGCAGCAATAATACTCTCGGTTGTGTAGTACCGAAGATCTTTGTGCCTGCACACAGAGAACGGAGAGAAGCGGAGCACATAAAATCAAACAAAGCAATGAGTGTACGCACACTGCCCGCTTAGCTGAGCAGAGCGGAGCAGAGTTTAAATGGGAACTACTTTTCTGTAAATGTTACACTCCTTGTGTTTTTACCGGGAACGCCTAAAAAAATAACCCCAATGCTCTCCAATCACCCCAATGCTCCGACCAAGGACAAGAAGACTCAAAAGATTCCACCCTCAGGACTTGCCGCATCGTAACGTGCTCTATTCAAATTGAAATTTCAATAACTGTACATATGTATATACAATATATGTATGAATAACAATAACCTCATCTTATATTTTTTTGTTCCATTTCATAGCTAGTTTATATCAGTAATTTATAATATATGTTCAACTAGTTTAAGCTGCCACAAAGGTAGTAAGTAAATTAAAATGTAAAATTAAAAAAAAAATGTATTTCTTACTTATTATCTTTATTAAAAAACAGTTTCGTGATAAATATGTATAATCGAATTCTTTAGTTAATTAATTCTTATCTATATTGTTACGAAAATTGAAATTGAAATAAACAAACGTATAACAATTAAGCGATCATATTTTTATGGGATTACTTATTATTTGCAGAAATTATTTTCGGCTTAATTCACCTTTTGAGCAAAAATCGGTCAGACCTACCAACATAAATCGTTAGGCTCCCATTTCAAATAATGAGAAAAACTGTTGCATACTTTAAGGGGGCATATTTTTAGAAACCTTCTGCTGATTTCTGTTCGCCTGGTGTTTGGGCAGTGCCAATGAAGTTTGAATGTGCCGCAAGATTTTCTAGCTTAAGATCAGCAGTCCAAAAGTATACAAGAAATATTTTGAATATCTGCACAAATGTTACTGTTTTCTAGTAGCTCCCATTCAGCCATATCCTTGCAGATTTTAACAGGACCTTGTGCGTTAGGATCGTAAGGACCTACTCTATCGATTGGCATTCAAGGATTATGGGGTCATCTAAGGACCATCGACTTGTAAATTTTCAGTCCGAAGGCGAAAGGAATCGTGCCCAAAATACAAGATCCCCAAAATCTTGGGAACTACAAGGACGAATTTAATGTCCTTTGGCCAGTTTGTAGTCTTGATAATGCCAAGTTGTCTGACACAGGACTCGTCAGGATACGCAAGGATACGGCCGAGATATCGCTTGTTTTCTGTATACAGAAAAGTAGTTATTTCTCAGCTCCTTTAAGGATATTCGACCTTTGGGTTATATATCCGGATTTGACAGGATAAGCCCTATCTTTTTGCCAAAGGACATCAAAATCGTCCTTGAAATGACCGAGTTACAGGCGATCTTGTGATTTTAGATCCTTTTTGCTGACCTACCCCCTTGCAAAAAAGTGAAGTGTTTTTTTCAGTGAAATCCTGGAAACCCTTGAATGCCAATCGATAGTCCTGATTCCTACGAGTACAGAAATGTATGGGTTTTCGAAATCCTTAAGGATTTGGCCAAGTTATAGCTAATAATATGCCGCAAGGTTTTGTTGCTCAGCAGCTTGTAAGATCAGCAGCCCAAGAGTATACAACAAATATTTTGAATTTCTGCACAAATGAACGGAACGGGCTTGTAGTAGCTCGCATTCAGCCATATCCTTGCAGATTTTAACAGGACCTTGTGCGTTAGGATCGTAAGGACCTACTCTATCGATTGGCATTCAAGGATTATGGGGTCATCTAAGGACCATCGACTTGTAAATTTTCAGTCCGAAGGCGAAAGGAATCGTGCCCAAAATACAAGATCCCCAAAATCTTGGGAACTACAAGGACGAATTTAATGTCCTTTGGCCAGTTTGTAGTCTTGATAATGCCAAGTTGTCTGACACAGGACTCGTCAGGATATACAAGGATTCGGCTGAGATATCGCTTGTTTTCTGTATACAGAAAAGTAGTTATTTCTCAGCTCCTTTAAGGATATTCGTCCTTTGGGTTTTATATCCGGATTTGACAGGATAAGCCCTATCTTTTTGCCAAAGGACATCAAAATCGTCCTTGAAATGACCGAGTTACAGGCGATCTTGTGATTTTAGATCCTTTTTGCTGACTTACCCCCTTGCAAAAAAGTGAAGTGTTTTTTTCGGTGAAATCCTGGAAACCCTTGAATGCCAATCGATAGTCCTGATTCCTACGAGTACAGAAATGTATGGGTTTTCGAAATCCTTAAGGATTTGGCCAAGCTATAGCTAATAATATGCCGCAAGGTTTTGTTGCTCAGCAGCTTGTAAGATCAGCAGCCCAAGAGTATGCAACAAATATTTTGAATTTCTGCACAAATGAACGGAACGGGTTTGTAGTAGCTCGCATTCAGCCATATCCTTGCAGATTTTAACAGGACCTTGTGCGTTAGGATCGTAAGGACCTACTCTGTCGATTGGCATTCAAGGATTATGGGGTCATCTAAGGACCATCGACTTGTAAATTTTCAGTCCGAGGGCGAAAGGAATCGTGCTCAAAATACAAAATACTCAATATCTTGGGAACTACAAGGACGAATTTGATGTCCTTTGGCCAGTTGGTAGCCCTGACAATGCCAAGTTCTCTGACACAGGACTCGTCAGGATACGCAAGGATACGGCCGAGATATCGCTAATTTTCTGTATATAGAAAAGTAGTTATTTCTCAGCTCCTTTAAGGATATTCGTCCTTTGGGTTTTATATCCGGATTTGACAGGATAAGCCCTATCTTTTTGCCAAAGGACATCAAAATCGTCCTTGAAATGACCGAGTTACAGGCGATCTTGTGATTTTAGATCCTTTTTGCTGACCTACCCCCTTGCAAAAAAGTGAAGTGTTTTTTTCGGTGAAATCCTGGAAACCCTTGAATGCCAATCGATAGTCCTGATTCCTACGAGTACAGAAATGTATGGGTTTTCGAAATCCTTAAGGATTTGGCCAAGTTATAGCTAATAATATGCCGCAAGGTTTTGTTGCTCAGCAGCTTGTAAGATCAGCAGCCCAAGAGTATACAACAAATATTTTGAATTTCTGCACAAATGAACGGAACGGGCTTGTAGTAGCTCCCATTCAGCCATATCCTTGCAGATTTTAACAGGACCTTGTGCGTTAGGATCGTAAGGACCTACTCTATCGATTGGCATTCAAGGATTATGGGGTCATCTAAGGACCATCGACTTGTAAATTTTCAGTCCGAAGGCGAAAGGAATCGTGCCCAAAATACAAGATCCCCGATATCTTGGGAACTACAAGGACGAATTTAATGTCCTTTGGCCAGTTTGTAGTCTTGATAATGCCAAGTTGTCTGACACAGGACTCGTCAGGATATACAAGGATTCGGCTGAGATATCGCTTGTTTTCTGTATACAGAAAAGTAGTTATTTCTCAGCTCCTTTAAGGATATTCGTCCTTTGGGTTTTATATCCGGATTTGACAGGATAAGCCCTATCTTTTTGCCAAAGGACATCAAAATCGTCCTTGAAATGACCGAGTTACAGGCGATCTTGTGATTTTAGATCCTTTGTGCTGACCTACCCCCTTGCAAAAAAGTGAAGTGTTTTTTTCGGTGAAATCCTGGAAACCCTTGAATGCCAATCGATAGTCCTGATTCCTACGAGTACAGAAATGTATGGGTTTTCGAAATCCTTAAGGATTTGGCCAAGTTATAGCTAATAATATGCCGCAAGGTTTTGTTGCTCAGCAGCTTGTAAGATCAGCAGCCCAAGAGTATGCAACAAATATTTTGAATTTCTGCACAAATGAACGGAACGGGTTTGTAGTAGCTCGCATTCAGCCATATCCTTGCAGATTTTAACAGGACCTTGTGCGTTAGGATCGTAAGGACCTACTCTATCGATTGGCATTTAAGGATTATGGGGTCATCTAAGGACCATCGACTTGTAAATTTTCAGTCCGAGGGCGAAAGGAATCGTGCTCAAAATACAAAATACTCAATATCTTGGGAACTACAAGGACGAATTTGATGTCCTTTGGCCAGTTGGTAGCCCTGACAATGCCAAGTTGTCTGACACAGGACTCGTCAGGATACGCAAGGATACGGCCGAGATATCGCTTGTTTTCTGTATACAGAAAAGTAGTTATTTCTCAGCTCCTTTAAGGATATTCGACCTTTGGGTTATATATCCGGATTTGACAGGATAAGCCCTATCTTTTTGCCAAAGGACATCAAAATCGTCCTTGAAATGACCGAGTTACAGGCGATCTTGTGATTTTAGATCCTTTTTGCTGACCTACCCCCTTGCAAAAAAGTGAAGTGTTTTTTTCAGTGAAATCCTGGAAACCCTTGAATGCCAATCGATAGTCCTGATTCCTACGAGTACAGAAATGTATGGGTTTTCGAAATCCTTAAGGATTTGGCCAAGTTATAGCTAATAATATGCCGCAAGGTTTTGTTGCTCAGCAGCTTGTAAGATCAGCAGCCCAAGAGTATACAACAAATATTTTGAATTTCTGCACAAATGAACGGAACGGGCTTGTAGTAGCTCGCATTCAGCCATATCCTTGCAGATTTTAACAGGACCTTGTGCGTTAGGATCGTAAGGACCTACTCTATCGATTGGCATTCAAGGATTATGGGGTCATCTAAGGACCATCGACTTGTAAATTTTCAGTCCGAAGGCGAAAGGAATCGTGCCCAAAATACAAGATCCCCAATATCTTGGGAACTACAAGGACGAATTTAATGTCCTTTGGCCAGTTTGTAGTCTTGATAATGCCAAGTTGTCTGACACAGGACTCGTCAGGATATACAAGGATTCGGCTGAGATATCGCTTGTTTTCTGTATACAGAAAAGTAGTTATTTCTCAGCTCCTTTAAGGATATTCGTCCTTTGGGTTTTATATCCGGATTTGACAGGATAAGCCCTATCTTTTTGCCAAAGGACATCAAAATCGTCCTTGAAATGACCGAGTTACAGGCGATCTTGTGATTTTAGATCCTTTTTGCTGACCTACCCCCTTGCAAAAAAGTGAAGTGTTTTTTTCGGTGAAATCCTGGAAACCCTTGAATGCCAATCGATAGTCCTGATTCCTACGAGTACAGAAATGTATGGGTTTTCGAAATCCTTAAGGATTTGGCCAAGTTATAGCTAATAATATGCCGCAAGGTTTTGTTGCTCAGCAGCTTGTAAGATCAGCAGCCCAAGAGTATGCAACAAATATTTTGAATTTCTGCACAAATGAACGGAACGGGTTTGTAGTAGCTCGCATTCAGCCATATCCTTGCAGATTTTAACAGGACCTTGTGCGTTAGGATCGTAAGGACCTACTCTATCGATTGGCATTCAAGGATTATGGGGTCATCTAAGGACCATCGACTTGTAAATTTTCAGTCCGAAGGCGAAAGGAATCGTGCCCAAAATACAAGATCCCCGATATCTTGGGAACTACAAGGACGAATTTAATGTCCTTTGGCCAGTTTGTAGTCTTGATAATGCCAAGTTGTCTGACACAGGACTCGTCAGGATATACAAGGATTCGGCTGAGATATCGCTTGTTTTCTGTATACAGAAAAGTAGTTATTTCTCAGCTCCTTTAAGGATATTCGTCCTTTGGGTTTTATATCCGGATTTGACAGGATAAGCCCTATCTTTTTGCCAAAGGACATCAAAATCGTCCTTGAAATGACCGAGTTACAGGCGATCTTGTGATTTTAGATCCTTTTTGCTGACCTACCCCCTTGCAAAAAAGTGAAGTGTTTTTTTCGGTGAAATCCTGGAAACCCTTGAATGCCAATCGATAGTCCTGATTCCTACGAGTACAGAAATGTATGGGTTTTCGAAATCCTTAAGGATTTGGCCAAGTTATATCTAATAATATGCCGCAAGGTTTTGTTGCTCAGCAGCTTGTAAGATCAGCAGCCCAAGAGTATGCAACAAATATTTTGAATTTCTGCACAAATGAACGGAACGGGTTTGTAGTAGCTCGCATTCAGCCATATCCTTGCAGATTTTAACAGGACCTTGTGCGTTAGGATCGTAAGGACCTACTCTGTCGATTGGCATTCAAGGATTATGGGGTCATCTAAGGACCATCGACTTGTAAATTTTCAGTCCGAGGGCGAAAGGAATCGTGCTCAAAATACAAAATACTCAATATCTTGGGAACTACAAGGACGAATTTGATGTCCTTTGGCCAGTTGGTAGCCCTGACAATGCCAAGTTCTCTGACACAGGACTCGTCAGGATACGCAAGGATACGGCCGAGATATCGCTAATTTTCTGTATACAGAAAAGTAGTTATTTCTCAGCTCCTTTAAGGATATTCGTCCTTTGGGTTTTATATCCGGATTTGACAGGATAAGCCCTATCTTTTTGCCAAAGGACATCAAAATCGTCCTTGAAATGACCGAGTTACAGGCGATCTTGTGATTTTAGATCCTTTTTGCTGACCTACCCCCTTGCAAAAAAGTGAAGTGTTTTTTTCGGTGAAATCCTGGAAACCCTTGAATGCCAATCGATAGTCCT